>OY728140.1:1649599239-1650849239 GCA_963277665.1 Viscum album | reverse complement strand
CTTTTGATGGCGCACCGGTTTAAACACTAAATTTTGAAAATTTTATAGATTTTACTTGAAAAAATAAACTTATTTTTTTAAATTGGGATATATAAATTATATTTGGGTGAATTTTTCTTATTTTTATTATAAGTTTAATTTTTTGATTAATAGTGAAAAAAACTGCATTTTATTGGGAAACTAAATTTTCATCTAAATAATTTATATAGTTATGTTATATTTTAAATTTTATTAAAGAATAATTTGTTCCATTATAAATCAATAAAACCAATTTAGGTCATATGAATAAATTTCACATTAAAATTTGATATAAAACATTTCATACTTTTGAACTTTTCACTTTAAAACCTTCTTTTTCATTGTGTCTATGGGGTTAATTTTAAATGTAATTATAAAAATTATGGGAATTTAATTTGGTAAAATTTATTACATATTTGTAATAATAAGGTATAAATTAGTTTATAATTTTCACTTAATTTTTAGGTATGAAAAAGTTACAATGGTAAAAAATGATTTACTGTGATATAGGTAAAATAATGAAAAGTGTTAAAGTTAAAAGGTAAAGACTTAAAATAACTAAAAAATACAAAATTTAACTGGTGTTTTAGGTATTTATCAACCCTAAATATCCCTTAAAAAATTAATTATCATCCAAATTCATTTAAATTAATTCCACCTCACTGTGGTTGGCTTTTATTATAAAATATTAATTATTTAATCACTTAAATTCACCCCTCCTCAAGTATAAATACCACCCCATTTCTCATCATAATCCTTAAAGTTACTAAAATATCTTACAAAACCTCTCCTTCTCACTCTACCCATGTCCAAGTGATTTTGGTATCACCCAAATACCATTCCCAATTTCTTTAAGGGATCCTTTCAAGGAGGTGATATTCAAGATGTAATTTTCTCAAAAACACCTCTATTAATTTCTTTCCTTCTTCTAATTTCTCCTCGCATCCTTCATCCATAAAATCATGACAACTATATAATCATTCATATACTGTATTTTTATTTTTATTATGTAATATCTTATACTCATTCTTTTTATTACCTCTTTTTATTCAAATAAATGAAATCATGTTCTAAATTATGGAGGTTAACAGTCTCTGTAGATAATGATTTTTCATTTTCTATTACTGCCATCATGGACGGTCACAGAAGTATAATTATAGTTAAATAATATTGAAATAGGTATATTATAATCTATTTCATGTTCTATAACTAAGATATACACATAATATTTTTAACTCCCCAACTCAGGTTCCATGCACCGGTGCCCCAGGTAGGTCCGCTGCGTAACCTCAAGCACGTCGCCCCATATGTTAGTGGTAATCAACTAGAATCAAGAGTTTGATAAGTAAATAATAGGGATAATATGCCCTATTTTATCATAGTAAATACCAATTAAAATAATAAACAAATTTCATAATCATAAAAAAACCATATACAACACCAATATCTCAAGATAAACATAGGAGGAAATATAATAACCGACTGTAATTGAAACTTTCTGCGCTAAATTAAGTGCCAAGTGTCTAAATGAAACTGAAAATAAAGACACCAATGACATTGAAGTGGTTCCTAAACCACACCTCATTCCCTCATCCAAGCTCCATCCTCAATCAGAAATCTAACTCAAAGCCTTTTCCCTTAACCTGTCTAGAAAACACAAAGTCTATTTGGGTACCGATCAGGCAGCCCAAGTAGGGTGTGAGTACAACTCAGTAGGCCACCACCAATGGTGTCTATAAAAAATACAGTCAAATAATAGTATATGTGGTTGTATAAATAAATAAATTAGAATTCATAATTAAACACTTATCGCATTATACAATTAATCTTTATTTAACCACATAACTCCTAGGCTCCCAAGGACACTCATACCTCAATACTAGATTGGGCTCACGCTATATCCAGAAGTGTTCCCTAGTAATATCATATCTTAATACCTAATTCGTCTCATTCTAGAGTCCAAAGTATATTAAGGTGATATCATATATCAATACCTGCTTCGGCTCATACTCGAGTCTAAAGTATTCTCACGTGAGGTCATACCTCGGAGTACTCTTTTTACCAAATCTTTAATTCCATACTTGATTGACCACGTTACCAAGACTAAATTCATAAGTATGATGACCCAGTTATTATACTTACTTATCAATAGAATTACCGTGTTCCCATTCCTTTACTCATAAGTACAATGGCCATGTTACCATTTTTACTTCTCAATTGAATGGCCATGTTCCCATTACTTTACTCATAAGTACAATGACCTTTTTATCATTTTTACGTCTCAACTGAATGAAAATGTTCCCATTCTTTCTCAAATAATTAATTCATCAATTAATTATTCTGAAGTAATTCCATTTTTAATTCAAAAACCATATTTTCACATAAATACCCTTAATTAATTTTCCAATTAATTAATTGTGTCTAATCCAATAATTAATTTTTCAATTACTTATCTCAAGGAAACAATTTAAATATCACATAACTAATTCTATAATTAATTATCTCAAGGAAATCATTTCAATATCACATAATTAATTGTCTCAAGAAAACCATTTCAGCATCACATAATTAATTCTAAAATTAATTATCTCATCACAATAACCCCACTATCTCATAATTAACTCTAATAAATTATCTCAATTCATGACATCAAAGGAACATAATTCGTTCCACAATTAATTATCTAAAACAATATCCTCAAATATCATAATTAATTTCACAATTAATTATCCCCAAATCCCAGAATTAATTATTCAAACAAATCCCCCAAATTCAAAAATTAATTAATTGGCCACATTAATTAATTCAACTTAGGAACACCAATTTCTATGCAGCCCTAGTAAATATATAATTTCATATATGAAAACAAAATTCACAACTATAGGATTTCAATCATATACCACTTTCCTTTATCTGAATATCCAATAATGTTTCCAATTTTTAACACCCATGAGGAAGAAGTGAGGATGATTGAAAAGATGCTCCTAGATGAAGATTAATCAAGATCAAATCCAAAAACACAGTTTTCCAAGGGATTTCACCATATCGGATCATAGAAGAACGAAGAGAAAGAATAAATTTAACCAAGAAGACTTACATGGGATTGATCACATGAATAGGATGTATGAAAGAGGGTTTTATCACTTTAAAATCTCTTGGAGAGTTTCCCTAATTTGAGAAGAGATGATATGTAATGGTTTGAAACAAAAATCATCTACACATCCACTTTAAAATAGTAGTTCGAGAGATTACATGGAATATAATTAGGTTACACGTCCAGTAATTATTTTTAAAGGTTTTATCTGAAAAAAAAAATTACTTCAGATTTATTTTATTAAACTCATGAACAATTATATGATGTGTAATCCCCTTACACAACATATAAATGTTCTGCAGTTGAGTTTTAAACCCATTTTTTATCCTCTCAACTCACCACAAACTCGTTTTTTACAATTAACCATTTTATACCTAGACTCCGTTAATTCAAAAAATCCTAAATCCATAAAAATTAGGTCATTTTCCCTATATAATTCTCAAATAACAAAAAGAACATAGAATTAAAGTACCTAAAAAAGATGGGATCTTACAATCTCCCCACCTTAAAATAACTCATCCTCAAGATGCACTGTCAAGCATCTCTAAGTTTCTGAGTAAAAAATATTAGGTCAATGAGCCCTCATATTTGCTTCCCATTCACATGTCTCCTCTCTTATATGTCCATGTTTCCATAATACCTAAACTATTAGCATGTTCCTTCCCTATAGAACTTTCTCACTACGATATAACACACGCCTCAGATGCTCCTCAAAGGATGCATCTATCTCAACATCAATATCCTCTACTGTGATCACATTTGAAGGGTCGGGGTGATACATATGAAGTTGTGATACATGGAAAAATTCATGTATAGCACTATATTTCTGTTTAAGATCTAATCAATGCACCACTAGCCCTATTCTCTCTATTATCTCAAATGGTCCAACAAACCTAGGTGCCAACTTTCCCTACCTCTGTATCCTATGGTAAACCAATCTAGGTGAAACCCAAAGTAATATATGATCACTATTGGTCGGAATAGAGTGCTCAAGAGGGGGTGAATTGAGTATCTATAAAAAAATCTGTTAAAAAGTTTACTTAAAAAGGTTCCCCAATAAAAATGAATACAACACATTCAATCAAGGTAATATGGTTATAAAAGTTTTATTGTTTAAGTAACCTCTCAAAAGATTGATTAATTCTTAGTAATATCAATATGAATTATTGATACTACTTTTGAAGCTATTATAACAAGTCAAAACAATTATAACTTCAATCCAAGACTAACTATCAAAGTAAAATCTAGTGTTTTCTAAAATATATAGTAAAACAGAGAAAAACTAAATTAAAAAACACATCGGATAAAAAATTGGATCAATCTCAAGATGAGACATAATCCACTCCACTTGGTGATCACCTTCCACCAATAATTTCATATTAATAAACTTTATCCACACACTGGATCGGTGTAAACAACAGTGTACAGGCCTATCCAGGTCACACAACCTCTTCCACTGTTCTTCATGGGTAAAAACTATCAGGTCACACAAGGACCTATTTTACACTTATCTGTGGGAGTAAACAAATGTAAAAAGATATTAGAGGAAGGATATATTGTATCCTTCAGTTTAGTGAAGGAGACAGTGTGTGTTTTAATACAGACATACACACACTGCTCGAAAGCTAAAAAACAATACACAATAGAGAAAATATGCTGAGAAAAGGTTAGAAGTGATTTGAGTGTTATTCTACGAAACTCTGGACTTGTAGGATGAAGTATACGCAAGTATCGAGTCCTCTTGTAAAATACATAGTATCGCAAGTCTGGTGGTCTGGTTTCTGGTTAGATCTAGATCGTGTTCTTCTTGAAGGTGGTACTGCGAATATGTTTTTGGATCTGATCTATAGTAGTCCAGCCTTTGGAATCAATAGTGCTTCAAGTGTTCTTCAGTTGTTTATCATTGCATGTATCAATTCACTTTTCAAAAATTCTCACACTAGGGCAACAAACTACTACTCGTCTCTTTGTTCCAGTTCTTGGTTTTTCTTTTTATTTTGGAGTGCATGTATTGGATAAAATAGGATGCATGTATTATACACCTTGTACCTCATACTATCTGGTGACATGTCTGTATAGAGAAATTAATTATTTCAGTGCATTTAAAAGACTCAAATATGACTGTTATAAATTAAATTGAAAATGAAAAAATAGATAAAATAATGGTGTCATAGTATTTCTGGAAACGGTATCACATGGAAACAGTGTCACCATGAAATGGTGTATTCTTCTTTGCCTTTCATCAGGGAGGCACTCATGATTGCATAGTTGTGTTGAGATCAGGAACCGGTAGCACAAATTCGGTGTTAGAATCAATGTGGTTGGTTCGTTTCCAAACATCGAATAGTGTCTTAGTGATGGTAGCAAGGAACCAGTGTCACAGAATTCATGAGATCAGAAACTGGTTACAGTGTATGGGTCACAGTGCCAGGGTCATGGTGTCTAGTCACGGTGTCTGGTCATGGTGTCTGGTTATAGTGTCTGGGTCACGGTGTCTAGGTCATAGTGTCTAGGTCATGGTGTCTCGGTCACAGTGTCTAGGTCATGGTGTCTGGGTCACGGTGTATGGGTCATGGTGTCTGGTCCTTTTCCAGAAAACCAGAATAGTGCACATTGCATTAGATGGAAAAATATGTGTCATTACAAACAGTAGGAAAAAGTAAAAAAAACATACCTATCAAAATACAAGTTTCACTTTTATTTAGCACTAGTTGTCTTCTCTTTTCCCTTGTCAGTAGGATCAGAAGGAGCCACGCGAGTAGAAGTAGAAGTTGAAGAAGGTATTGAGCCAACTATCATAGAAGGAAGAGGTAATCCTTCAAAAATAGAGGGTGTCAAAGTGTGTTTTGTGGGAGACCGAGACAAGATTTGGTCAATCATAATAGGTTTTATCTATCTCAGAGCTTGAGATATAGACATTGAGGTGGAGGAAAAGGCAGTGGATGAGGAAAGAGGTAAACTAGGATGAAAGGGCGTAGTTTTCGGAGCCACAATATTAGTTCTCTGTGCATGAAGATAAGGCTTCAACAACTGAATGAAGTCAATAATAATCTCACCACCATACTGCATTGCTTTCTCAAAATCATCTTTGTTCTCTATGAATTTGTCCAACAGAGGAGTGAAATCTTCCATCTTTTGAACTTGAGTCTTAAAGGCTTGAGTGACAGAAGGTATTTTAGATTCTCTATAAGATACTTGAAATGATTGGTCATATCATGCTTATAGAAAATCTTATTAAATTAGAAATCCAATTTCTTATTAATTTCTTCCTAAGCATCATTAGAAATCTTTGAATGAATCCTTACCAGATCAAGTACCCTGTCATTATTCTTGAAAACTGTAGATAGACACTCTTTTTCAAATCCACTTAACACTGAATTAAGTTACTCCTTAACAACAGTTCTGAGCAGATCACTATCAAAAGGTTGAGATGACTGTGCAGAAGCATTGGAGTTTGTAACTGCTAAATTGAGGGACTTGAGCTGATTCATAAAATTCTGTAGAAATCCCTTGTACTCATCAGTCAATTTGTTGAGACCAATAACAAGCTCACACGTCTCTTGAACTATCTGTTTCTTTCTCTCAGCCACTATTTTATCTAATGAAGTCAAGTTTAGTTGAATCAGAGAGGCAAATTCCTATGGAATCTGACCACTAATATTCTCAACAAGATTATCAATAGGAGCTTGTCCTTATTTCAAGACTTTTTAAAAATCTTCAACCATAACTCTGAGAGACTTCAATTCATCACCCAATTATTTTTTCTCGATTATGGCCTCTTGAATTTCATGAAGCATTTTTAGCTAAATATGCCATATGATCTTCTCTAACAGAAAGTAAACATTTCTTTCACTTAGATTTATTAAAGGAGCTGGTTGGGTATTCATGAGCATTTCAACTCTAGCCAATAAAGTAGCTCCAAAGGATTTCAAAACATTCTGACTCACAAAAGAAGGAGGTTCTTGTGAATTTTTAGGAACATGAGTTGAGATAGGTTTGGGTACCTTAGTATAGATTACTTCTAGAGTAAAGACCAGCTTCAATTGAAACACCATAGATAGTTTCATGCCTTTAACTGAGGCTTCCTAGGTATCATCCACATTGAAGTAGCTAGGGAAATTATACTAGGTATTCAGATTGCTTTGATCAATAGGATTGGGAACTTTAACACTTTCTAAACTAGGGTGTTACTCCCCATCAACAGGTGCATCTCTCATAGGACTAAGAGATTCAGTTCCCCAATCTGTTTCTAAAATATAATCTCTAATACTCTCACCCATTTCTTTTATATCCATCTGGAAGACTTATTCTATTCTTTCCTCAACAGATAGAGTAACATCATTATTTCCTTGTTCTTCCAAAAGTTCTTCAACCACATCTTCTTTCTCAAGAGAAAGTTCTTCTTCAATATTCTCTTCCAGAACAGCCTTTTCCCTTACATTGACAACTGATTCTTTTCCAAAAGCTATTTTTCTTCCAAATCAATACTTCTTTCTAGAACAGTTACTTCCTTCTCAACTATGTTTTGTGGAATAGGTCCATTGTATTCTTTATCCAAGATACTTTCTTCTATAGGTGTAACAACTACCTATTCTTCCTCTTCAATAGGATAGTCAAAAATTTCATCTAGTTCCAAACCTAGATCAAATATGTTCTTAGGTCTTGAAGGATGCTCAACAGAATTAAACTAATCATATAACCTTTCATTATCCTCCACTGAAGACCTTTTCCATGGATTCCAACTAATTTTCATCCATTTCACTATAACCTTTGAGATACAGAATTCATAGTACTTGATGACTTCTTCATTCAGTCCAAACATTCCTTTAGAATACATCATAGTAGAGATTAACCTTGAGTAGAAAAAGGAGGTAGAATTTGAGGTTGTCTTTATCAACTCACACATTTGAAGTATAACATGCTTGCACACGTTAATCTTGTGTCCATTTTTTATAAGATGTATCAAGAATATATATTGATACTTGATAGTAGGAAAATCTAATTTTCTTGGACTAATCATATTCGGAACAAACTTAAATAGTAACCTTGATTCACCATCCAACTCAGCAGCAATATCTCTTCTCTTGTTTTTATTGCCATTTAAGCTTCCCAAGGCCTCTTCTGAAACAAAAACATCACTAGGAGGAGGAGGACCTCTATGGTAGTCCTCATAAATTCCCTAATGTGCTATCCCTAGGAAAAAATCCCATAACCTTGAGGAAAAGGTGAATTTTTTTCCACTAATACAGATCATCACAACAAAACCATCTTCAGTATTGAAAGAAAACTGAAAAAATAGATAAAACTGAGAAAAGATCTTTGGATAAATAGGTATTTTATATTTTGTGAACCAGTCCAACCATCCCTTTTCTTTCAGAACTTTCAAAACTAAATAGTTACTTGAAAGAAACCACTTAGGCTATATTTCTTTTTCTATAAATATTATTCTATCAATAAAATTCAGGTTCAATTGTCCTTTGAGTGCTACCTTTGGTTCTCTTTTTACTTTCTTTTGATATCTTCACTTCTCAGGAGTTGATGAAGATGGGTGCTTCATCCTGGGCATTCAATGAGGGTTCAAGAGAGAGAGATAAAGTATTAAAGGAGGACATACGGTTTGAGACACAAAGGTTTCAGGTTTGAGAGAAGAGAGATCGAGTAAAGAAAATAGTGAAAGACATTTGGTTTTTATCATTTAGGGATTTCAAGCATCACAAATCCAAAATCATGGGATGAATATATTAAAATATTTACCACAGTGATATGGGTAATAAAATAAAAATAAAATGAAAAGGTGTTATTATGAGGAGACCAGAACATATTTTCACAGTGAGACTAGAAAAGGTTGTCACAGTGAGACCAGAACAGGTTTTCACAGTGTCATCTCTACTGTGTGACTCCAAAACAGTGTGACTATATTGTTTGAAATTGTAAGTGCAAAAAAGTAACTGAGAGATGGTAATTGTGAGACCGTAAACTTGAAACAGTAAGTTGTGATCCAGTAATTTTTAAAAATATTATACTCTCTACTTAAGATTTATCATTCCAAATTCATATATGATGTAATCTATCCTTTCAGGATTTCATGGTTTGGTGAATATATTAGCAAGATGATATTCAGTTACAATGAGTTCCCAAGTGATATCACCTTTTTGATAATGATCTCTCAAAAATTGATGTCTTACATCAATATGTTTTTTCCTCGAGTGTGAAACATGATTTTTTGAGATGTTAATAGCACTTATGTTGTCACAATTTATAGATACATGCTTGAATTGATATCCATAATCTAGTAATGTGTGTTTCATCTACAAAATTTTTGCACAACAAAAAACAGAAGCTATGTATTCAGCTTCAGAAGTAGATAATGAAATAGATTTTTGTTTCTTACTACACCATGATACTAGAGGCTTTCCTAAAAAGTGACATGTTCCAGAGGTTCTTTTTATATCTAAATTACAACCACTAAAATCAACATCATAATAACTAACTAACTCAATTGATTTTCCTCTAGGATAGAACATCCCTAGATTGGGTGTATGTTTGAGGTATTTGAAAATCCTTTTAACATCATTTAAAGGATATTCCTTAGGGTTTTCTTGAAAACAAGCACACATGCATACACTAAACATAATGTCAAGTTAGCTAGAACTTAAGTATAGTAAGCTTTCAATCATGCCTCTATAAGTGGTTTGATCAATAGATTTTCTATCTTCATCAAGATCCAACTTACAAGTAGTACTCATTGGAGTATTAATAATTTTAGTGATATTCAATCCAAAACGTTTTAGAAGTTCCTTAGTATATTTTCTTTGATTTAAAATAATACCATCTTTATTTTGAAATATTTGAAATCAGAGAAAGAATTTTATTTCACCCATTAAACTCATTTCAAATTAATTTTTCATCATTTTAGAAAACTGAATACATAAATACTTTTTTAAAGATCCAAAAATAATATCATCTATATAAATTTGAACTTTTAAAACATCATTGGAAATTCATTTTATAAAAAGGGTAGAATCGGATATACCTTTTATAAAACCTTTGAAAATAAGAAAAGTACTTAATCTATCATACAAAGATCTTGGAGCTTGTTTTAAACCAAAAAAAGATTTTGATAAATTGAAAACATGGTTTGGTAAGTGATGATTAGTGAAACCAGGTGGTTGTTCAACAAATACATCCTCATATATATACCCATTTAGTAATGCAATCTTGATATCCATTTGATATAGTTTGAAATTCAGATGTGCAGTATAAGCAAGCAGGATTATGATAGCTTCAAGTCTAGCTACTGGTGAAAAGGTCTCCTCATAGTCAATTCCTTCTTCTTGACTATAGCCTCATGCAACCAATATATCCTTGTTTCTAACTATATTACCAGCTTCATATACCTTATTTCTAAACACCCACTTAGTGCCTACATTAAATATGTCTTTGGGTCTGTCAACAAGTTTCCAAACGTTGTTCCTTTCAAACTGATTAAGTTCTTCTTGCATAGCCATCACCCAAAATTCATCATTGATAGCATCATTAATGATTTTAGGTTCAATTTGTGACAAGAAAACTTTATGTTCAACCTAATTTCTAATAAAATCTCTAGTTTTAGTTTATTTATCTAAATATCCTAAAACAGCATCTATAGGATGGTTCTTAAGGGTTCTAACAGCTCTAGAAAAAGAGGTGCTAGTGATTTCAGGATCTTCAATATGTTCGGGTTAATTGTGAGTTGAATCTGGAGAATTTATATAACTAGAAGTTTTAAGAGATTCTTTTACATGATAGTTAGATGGTTTATCATTGATGTACATATTTTACATATCATCCTCCAGGTTCTCTAGAGAGTTCTTAGGCTCATGTGGATTTGTCTCATCAAACTTTACATGGACAGATTCCTCCACCCATTTAGTTCTTTTATTAAACACTCTATAGGATTTACTAGATATTGAATATCCTATAAAAATTCCTTCATAACTCTTGGATGAAAACTTATCAAGATTTTTGTTAGTATTAAGGATATATACTTTTCAACCAAAAACTTTTAAGTGGATTACTTTGGGTTTTCTATTGTTCCATAACCCATATAGAGTTCTTTTAATAATAAGTCTAATCAACACTCTATTAATGATATAGCATGATGTATTTAGAGCTTCAACCCACAAATGAATAGGTAAGTCATATTCACTTAGCATGGTTCTGGAAATATCTTACAAGGTACTATTTATTCTTTATACAACTCCATTTTGTTGAGGTGTTCTAGGGGCAAATAAATTATGACTATAGCCATTTTGTGAGCAAAAGGATTCAAACTCTTGATTTTCAAACTCACGTCCATGATCAATTCATAAGGATTTAAATCTAAGTCCATAAAGGTTTTCTACAATTTTAGAATATTTGGCGAAATTATAGCAAGATTCACATTTGTGAGCCAAAAATAAGGTCCAAGTATATATAGAAAATTCATCTACAAGAACATAAACATAGTGATTCCCATTTAAACTAGAAACTCTAGATGTTCCAAACAAATCCATGTGAACCAAATCGATAGTTTGATAAGTTGACACTTATTTCTTTGGTTTGAAGTAAATTTTGTGTTGCTTTCCCTTTTGATAAGGATTACAAACTTTATCATTTGGAAACTCAAGTTTGGGTAGAAATTTGATTAATATTTTTCTAGTTAGCTTTCTAAGGGAGTAAATATTGTGGTGTCTTAGTCTTCTATTCCAAATCCAATATTCTATGTGAAATACACTTAAAAATGAATAATTTTGAGAAACTAAAGAATCTAAGTTAATAGAGTATACATTTTCATTTATCAATATAGAAAATACTTATTCATTTTTATAATTAAAAACATTTCAAGCGTCATTTTTAAATTTAACATGAAATCCATCATCACATAGTTGTGAAATACTAAGCAGATTATGTTTTAGTTCATTAACAAAAATTACTTTGGAAATTAAGACTGAGTTAGAGTTACTGATCTGGCCAAGGCCAATGATTTTTTCTATTGGCATTATCACCAAAGGTGACATGTCCACCTTCAATTTTTATTAAGTTATTAAAGCATGAATAGTCTCCAGTCATGTGTCTTGAACACCCATTTTCCAAGTACCATAAGCTTTTACAGGATCTATTTAAACAATTTTCCTACAAAATAGTCAAATAAAAATAGAATCGGGTACCCATATTTGTTAGGGTCCAGTAATATTAGTAACTAGTTATTTAGGAACCCACATATTCCTCATAGGTTTCCTATAAGAATTGTGTAAAGTACTTGAAATATAAACTATATTTGGTCCAAAAATCTTAAAACAGTATAGAGTGTATCATAATTTTAACCAGAATAATTTTTTCTAGAACTAGGAGTAAAGATGTATGTTCTAGATTAAGAAACAAAATTGGTTTTTTCTAAAATTTCTTTTACCAGGTTGATAGCCAATACCAGTAGTGTATTTAGGGCCAATCTGTTTACCTAGAATTTTTACTAAGTTATTTTTACCATTAGTAAACCTTTTAAGGACATTTTTCAATTGTTCAATAGAGATATTTGTTTCATTGTTTTCTTTGAGTAATTGAACATTTTTCTCTCTTTCTACAGTAAGTTCAGATTTAACAGTTGAGGTAAGAGCATGTTGTTTCTTTAAAGACTTGTATTTATCTTTTATTTCATTACATGTATCTTAAATCACATTTTAGTACTCAAAAATTTCTTCTTTGGACATATTTTCAAAATCACTTTCATCTCCAGAATAAAAGGAATTTTGTACAGGAGATCTCAGGGTTACCTAATATGTGTTTGTCATGAAACACATATTGGTTTTGTTATCCTGTTCATCATTTCAAGAGTCTAATTCACTTAAACTATCCTTGGAAGAACTCCAAGTTACTTTCATTTCTTTTTTATACTTTCAATCTTTACCCTCATATTTATTTTTGTACTTGAGCTTGGGAGAGTCAGCCTTTACATGTCCCTTTTGCTTACATTCATAACATACTATCTCATCATACTTGTCATTTCTTTTCTAATATTTCTTCCAGCTTCCCTTTTGATCATATCTTCCTTTAAAGGTAGGCATTCTGAAAATTTTCTTCCTTTTGTAAAATTTCTTAAACGTTATGGCTAATTGATCCATCTCCTGATCACAATCAGGTAATGATTGTTCACTGCTGAAACTTTCTACAAAGACTTGCAGTTTCTCATTTTCTTTCTGTTTAGAGGTGGTGGTCTTGAATGCCACAAATTTTATTTTGGGTTTATTCGCCTCTTCCTTGTTGACTTTTAGCTCCTATTCATACATAATTAGTTTCCCAATGAGTTCTTTGATAGACAATTTTCTGATGTCACGTGACTCTCTAATAGAGACATAGGTTCCTCTCCATCTATCAAGTAGGCATATGATAATCCTCATAACTTGTTCTTTGGAAGTAACCTTTCTTCCAAGAGAAATCATTGTGTTGAAAAAAAAATTGAGCCAGAGATACATGTCATAAATAGGCTCATCATGATTCATTTTAAAGTTATCATATTTAATATATAATTATTGAGTCACATTTCTTTCACACTAGAAGTTCCTTCATGTGAAACAAAAAAGGTATCCCAAATTTTATGGGAAGTTTTACATGCATATATTCTGTTAAATTTCTCATCTCTTAAAGAGAAATATAAATAATTCATGGATTTTCAATTCTTATTGTAAGAAGTCTTAGTTGGATCATCCTAAGTAATTCTATCAGTAGCAGGAATCTTATACTCATCTATAATTGAAGACCAAATTTCAAATTCCATACTTTCTAAATGAATTTTCATTTTAATTTTACATTGGGAATAATTAGTTCTATTAAAGAATGGTGGTATATTTTTTGAATCACCTTCCAATATATTATCTATAATAAGGAAATACTTTGAAAGAGCTAGAAATTTAGAATTAACAGAAATTTACAGATCTTTTAAAGTAAAATTAAATCACAGTTGAATAGTTTTAAAAACGGAGTCTTAATAGGAATAAAAATTCATTTGATACTAAATGTTGGTCAGATTAGATTACTTAAGAGGGGGTTTGAATTGAGTATCTGTAAAAAAATTGTTAAAAATATTTCTTAAAAAGGTTCCCCAATAAAAATGAATATAGCCCAGTCAATCAAGGTAATATGGTTATAAAAATTTGACTGTTCAAATAACCTCTCAGAAAATTGATTAATTCTCAGTAATATCAATATGAATAATTGATACTACTTTTGAAGCTATTCTAATAAGGAAAATAATTTATAACTTCTATCCAAGACTAACTATCAAAGTAAAATCTAGTGTTTTCTGAAATATATAGTAAAATACAGAAAAACTAAATTAAACCACACAGTGGATAAAACAAGTTGTTCAATATCAATCTGAGACCATATCCAATCAAATTGTTGATCCCCTACCACCAAGAAGTTTATATTCATAAACTTGATCCACACCCTGGATCAAGGTAAACAACAGTGCATAAGACAGTCTAGGTCACACAACCTCTTCCACTATTTTTCATGGGTAAAAATTTTCAGGTCACACAAGGACCTCTTACATAGTTATCTGTGGGAGTAAACAAATGTAAAAAAGATATGAGAGGAAGGATATCTTGTATCCTTCGGTTTAGTGCAGGAGAAAGTGTGTGTTTTAATACAGACATACACACACTGCTCGAAATCTAAAAAAACAATACACAACAAAGAAAATATGATGAGAAAAGGTTATAAGTTCTCTGAGTGTTATTCTATGTAGCTCTGGACTTATATGATGAAGCAGATGCAAGTATTGAGTCCTCTTGTGAAAAACAGATTGTCACTAGTCTGGTGGTTTAGTTTCCAGTTAGATCTATCTCGTGTTCATATTGAAGGTGGTACTATGAAGATGATTTTGGATCTGATCTACAGTATTCCAACCTTTGAAATTGAGAGTGATTCAAGTTTTCTTCAGTTGTTTTTCATTGCATGTATCGGTTCACTTTTCAAAAATTCTTGCACTAGTACTACACACTACTACTCGTCACTTTGTTCCAATTCCACACTTTTCTTTTTATTTGGGAGTTCATGCATTTGATTTGATAGGATGTATGTATTCTGCACCTCATACCTCGTAATGTCAGGTGACATGTCTACAAAGAGACATTAATTTTTTCAGTGCATTTAAAAGACTCAAATATGATCATTAGAAATTAAATTGAAAATGAAAAAATAGATTAAAGAACAGTGTCACAATATTTCTGTAAATGGTATCACATGGAAATGGTGTCACCAAGAAATGGTGTCTTCTTCTTTTCCTTTGAGCAGTGAGACAGTCATGATTTCATAGTTGTGTTGATATCAAGAACTGGTAGCACAAATGTGGTGTTAGAATCACGGTGTTTGGTGCTTTTCCAAACTTTGAATGGGGTCTTAGTGATGGTAGCAAGAAACTGGTGTCACAGACTTCATGAGATCTAAAACTAGGTACGGTGTTTGGTTCACGGTGTCAGGGTCACAGTGTTTGGTCACGGTGTCTGGTCATGGTGTCTGGTCACAGTGTCTGGGTCACGGTGTCTAGGTTACGATGTTTGGGTCACCGTGTCTGGGTCACCATGTCTGGGTCACGGTGTCTGGGTCACGGTGTCTGGGTCATAGTGTCTTGTTCATGGTGTCTAGGTCATGGTGTCTAGTCCTTTTCTAGAAAACCAGAACCAGTGGCAGACTCACAGTTTCTCAAACTTAGCCAAAAATCTGTAAACAGTATTAAGCGTTAATGTTCATAGAATGAATTAGACTTAATAATTCATATAAGAAACCATTATAAAATAAAGTTAATCATATTTTACAATAATCACATATGATTTAGGATTAATAGGATTTATAGGATTTATAGGGTTTACTGGATTTATAGGATTCGTGATCATTAAAACATGATTAAAATATGAGGAGTCCAACAATAACCCTCTATAAACTCTATGGTTCATCGGTGTCTAACAGTATATGACTTATTTCTACTCTAATTCATAGCCATATGTTTTCGAATTAACTGCACCTACTCCAATGCTTCATACACGAGACTCAGTCCCAAAAACTCTGACTCACCAGCCTCCATCCATCATAACATTGATCTTCATGGCATATCATAAATATCCTCATATAGTACCATCTGTATAGTTTTTGGATAACTATTTTTATAGGAAAACTTCATCGAATCCAATAGATTCTTCTAATACATGAAAAATTCAAGCACACAATCCCACATTATATCCCCAATCACCTTAATGGTACACTCCAACCACCTATCTATCTGTGGGTGAAAGTTCATACTCACAAAAGTTATATACCAATCTCTTTCCATAATCCCTTCTAGAAGCATAAAGTAAACAACAAATTATGATCTGAAATTATAGTCTATGGAACCCTATGTAAATATACAATTTCTTGAACATATAAATCTCCAAGTTTCTCCCCTGATAAAGTCTCTCATATAGGCAAGAAATGTGCTACTTCTGTTAGTTAATCCACAACAACCTAGATAGAGTTATTCTTCCTAACACTTTTAGGAATACCTACCACAAATTCTATGGTCACATCATTCCACTTCCATTCTAGAATAGGCAATGGCTACAAAAAACCTCAAGTTAATTGATGCTCTACCTTCACCTACTGCAGATTTAGAATCATGTCACAAACCCTGCAATCTCCTTTTTCATTCTTGGACATAAAAAATGTCATCTTAGGTCATAGAAAATTTTGGTCATGACTGAATGTAACTCCCAATTTGAGGCATGAAATTCCCACATTAACTCTCCTCTCATGATCATAGGCACAAAAACCTTATTTCTAATGTATATAATCTCATCCTCATCTATGGTCCAATCAAAAGGTGTCTCCCCACCTTCAAGGATTTACCTTAAGGTAAAACACTTTGTATCCTCATGATTCATATCCATAATCCATCTCAAAAGTGTATAATCCACTTAAACTGATACGGAAGTCATCTCCTTCTAACTTTCCTGAACCACAACATGCATGTCGTCCAACAATGTCATCATCTTACACTCAACACTAGACTCCTGAACTACCAGAGTTTGATTTTTCCTACTCAAATATTTGGCCACTCTATTTCCTTTCCTAGTCATATAAACTAGATAAAAATCAAATGACTTCATATAATCAACCCATCTCCACTTCCATATATTCAAATATCTATTGGAAAAGATATACCTTTAACTATTATGATCATTAAACACTGAAAAGATCTCACCCAACATATTATGTCAACAACACATTAAAGCATAAAAAATAGCTTATAGTTTGAGTTCATGTTTAGTGTAGTTTCATTCAGGTGGCCTAATCTTTTGAGACCCATATGTCATAACTCAATATCCCTACATCAACACATCTTTGAGTCCAATCTGATAAGCATCACAATACACCATATACTCCTCACCTCGTTTAGGTAGGATCAAGATTAGTGTTGATGTCAAGCATTTCATCAACTCTTTGAAAGAATTATCATATGATTTAGACCATTGAAACTTTATCCACTTTTTGGTCAATCCTGAAAACATCACTTGCAAGTGCGAAAAGTCCTGGATGAACCTCATGTAATATCCAGCTAATCCCAAAAATCTATAAATATTGAACATATTCTTGGTATACTACCAAGAAACCACTACTTGAACATTTTCTAGGTTCAGTGACATGCCTTACTCTGAGATGATGTGTCCTAATAAATGTACCTGATCAATATAAAACTAGATAGCTTGGTGTATAGCTAAAGATCTCTTAGTGTACCCAATACAATATCAAGATGTTGTTCATAATCATCAGGAGTCTTGGATTACATCAATATTTCATCTAAAAAACCACAAAAAACTAATCCAGGTATGGATGGAATAATATGTTCATCAATTCCATAAACACTTCTGGTGCATTTTTCAACCCAAACGTCATTAAGAAGAACTCATATAGGTCATACCTACTTTAGAAAGAAGTCCTTGTTATATCAGAATTCAAAAATCTCATCTAATGATACCCCAATCACAATTCAATCTTTGAGAACACACAAGATCCCTTCAACTAGTCAAATAGATCATTGATATGCAGAATAGGGCACCGTTTCTTCAGTGCCATCTTGTTCAACTTTCGGTAATCGACGAACAACCATAAACTTTGATCATCCTTCTTTGAAAACAACACAGGTGATCCACAAGGTGACGTACTCAGAAGGAAAAACCATTTATTCTCAAACTCTTCTAGATAAGTCTTGAAATCTTGAATCTCTATCGGTTACATTATATGTGGTGGAATAGAAAATGGCTCATCCCCCGGCATGATCTCAATGGTGAACTCTACATATCTCTCAAGTGGTGTCCCTAAGAAGTCTTCAGAAAAGATGTCATGAAATTGTTCCACTACTGGTGTAAAGATATCTGGTTTTACACCTATATCATTTAGAAAAAGACTAGAAACATTGTATATAATCTCTCTTAGTTGCTCAGTGATTGGCCATACTCAGTCTTCCTAGATATCACACTCCCCACAATGAATATAGTTGTCACCCATAGGAGACGTAAATGTTACTCTCATGTGGTAACAATCAATGTAGGCTCGATATTCAACTAGATAGTTCATACCCATAATTAGGTATAAGCCTGAAATATCAAGAATAAAGAGATAAAATAGAAAACAGTACGCCTCGATCTCTAGAGAACACCCTTTTCACAAATAGATGTATCTAGACTGTGCTCACAACAGTGTATATATAGACATTACACTGCTCACAAACTCCATCACCAGGCTCAAACCATTAACAATTTTTACATATATAAAGGAATTAGAGACACTCGTATTAAATAAGTCACTAGATAATGTAGAATCTACAAGAATAGTATATCTCTCTATTGATGGCCCATCCTCACTATTCACAAGTCTAGGCTATACCACATGTAACTACCCTACCCTTATCCCTTTTGATATCATCTGAATAACATGAGTTACATCACTCTGCTGATATGGGATTTCATTCCCAAAAGAATTACGTCATATTCCTCTACTTCCTCGGTCAGTAGAACTCCAACATCCAATCTAATAAGGTGTAGAAGATCCTCTACCCACACTCTAACTCTATCTATCTCAACCTCACTAACTATATGTCATTGTAACCTACATAACTTTTGAAAGTGTCCCATATTGTCATAATACTGAAACTCTACTAGTGGTTAGGGATAGTGTCGAAGATAGTGTCCCATACTACCACACTAATGACATATCACTCCAGTAAGGTTCTGTGTAACTAACCTTTCTCCTTGGCCACTCTTTTTTCCACTGCCCTAGCTAAAGTTATCATAATGGGGCTTCCTACTCTCAGAATTTTCACCTCCTAATCATCCAGCAGCAGCTATCTATCTAGAACTGGAATCCTCCTTTAGGTTCCCCTTATCTATGAGAGCTTGATTCACCACTTTATCAAACTTCTTTAATCGAAATAGGTTAACATGGGACTTAATCTTGTACTTAAGTTCATCCTGAAAAAACCTCATTGTAGATATCTCATCTCATTTCAATTATAGATAAAAATACTTCAAGTTTATAAATCATCCAACATAGTCCATCATGGAAATGATCTTTTGACCCTTCCCTGGGTCTCTTTCCATAATTTTGATGAAGCGGTCAAAGTTCTCCTGGAACTGCTCCCCTGCTTCCCCACCCAGCACTATTGGTGCCTTAGGTTCCATCACTGGAGGATCATTCTTAATCATGACTCCAGGTCATCCTCTCAACAAGAATCATTGAGGAGGCACATTCTCTACAATTCCAAACATACACCTTAGAATACTGATTCATAACACTTCTTATCACATTTACATTAGAAGAAAATCACAACATGTCACAAAAGTCTTTTTCCCCAAACCACACCATGAGGTCAAAAAAATCACTAACACTACCCATAACCATCTGACACCTAGGTCTTGATTATAAAAGGGTATTCTCATTCTCATTTTTCATGTTTTCATATAAGACACCCATTTATTCTAATCTTGCATCATTTTACAATCTTTTTCAATTTCATGTTAGGCACCATTTTCATTTCAATTTCCCAAGCAAGAAAAATAGTTGCAGTTCAACAATTGACCCATAACACATAGTTTAGAGGATCAAAACCTCCCTCTGATTCCACTTTGTAATATCCCAACCTAGGTTCCACACATTTGTGCCCTAGTCTAGTTCTCTATATGACCTCAATCATGCCTCCCCATACACTAGAGTCTACCGACTAGCAAAAAGGGTTTGATAAGTCATTCATGGGGAGACTATACCATCCTTTATAAAAGTAAACACCACTGGAAATAATAAACAATATTGGAAGAATAAATAACCATAGACAATACCAACATATCAAGATAAACAAATCATGAAATACAATATCCAATTGTAACTAAAACATTCCATGCTATGGTAAAATCCAAGTTTCTAAATGAAACTGAAAATAAAGACAACAACAACTCCCTAGAGAGTCCCAAACCATGCATGGTTCCCTCATCCAAGATCCATACCCAGTTAGCAATCAAACATAGGGCCTTTTCCCTTAACCTTTATGGAAAACACAAAGTTTATTCAGGTACCAATCAGGAAACTTGAGTAGGGTGTGTGTACAACTCAGTAGGCCACCATCAATGATCTCTAGAAAAAATGCAGTCTAGTAATAGTGTATTTTATTGTATAAAGAAATAAATTACAATTAATAATTGAATAATTATCACATTATACAATTAATCTTTATTTAACCACATAACTCTAGAGTTCCTAAGGACACTCGTACCTCAATACAAGCTTCAACTCATGCCGATGCTCTAAGTGCTTCCTGGTAAAATCATTTTTTAATATATGCTTCATCTCATGCTAGAGTTCAATGTATTCAAAGGTAATATCATATCTCAATACCTTCTTCAGCTCATTCTAGAGTCTGAAGTATTCTCAAGTGAGGTCATATCTCAGAGTACTCTTTTTACCAAATATTTAATTTCATACTTGATTTCCCACATTACCAAGATTATATTCATAAGTAAGATGATCGTGTTACCATACTTACTTCTCAATAGAATGACCATGTTCCCATTCCTTTACTCATATGTACAATGACCATGTTACCATTTTTACTTCTCAATTTAATTACTATGTTCTCATTCCTTTAATCATAAGTACAATGAACCTGTTACCATTTTTACTTATTAATTGAATGACCATGTTTCTATTCTATCTTAAATAATTAATTCATCGATTAATTATTCAGCATCAATTTCATTACTATTTCAACAATTATATTTTTCACATAAATATCCTTAATTAATTCCCCAATTAATTAAGTATGTCTAATCCATTAATTAATTCATTAATTATTTATCTCAAGGAAAACACTTCAATGTCACTGTTGGTTGGAGTAGATTACTAAAGAGGGGGGGTGAATTGAGTATCTATAAAAATTTATGTTTTAAAAGTATTATTAAAATGGTTTCCCCAAAATGTTAAATATAGCCCAGTTAATCAAGGTTATACTGTTATGAGAGTTTGACTGTTTAAATAACTTCTTAGAAGATTGATTAGTTCTCAGTAATCTTAATGTCAGTTACTAATATTACTTTTGAAGCTATTCTACTAAGACAAGACAATTATAACTTCTTTCCAAGATTAACTATCCAAGTTAATTTACTGATTTATAAATTATACAGTAAAGTAGTAAAACATAGAAGACTAAATTAAGAAGCACTGTGGATATGAAACAAGTGGTTCAGTCTCAAGAAGAGACCTAATCCACTCCACTTGGTGATCACCTGCCACAAAGAAGTTTATATCAATAAACTTGATCCACACCCTGGATTAGGGTTAAACAATAGTACACAGGACTATCCAAGTTTCACAAGGACTTCTTCCACAGTTCTTCATGGGTATAAACTACCAGACGACACAGGGACCTCTTCCACACTTATCTGTGGGTATAAACAAGTGTAAAAGGATGTTTGAGAAAGGATATCTTGTATCCTTCAATTTAATGCAGGAGACAGAGTGTGTTGTTATATAGATACACACATAGCTCGAAAGTTAATAAAAATATACACAACAGAGTAGAAATATAGATATGGGTTTATAAGTGCTCTGAGTGTTGGTCTTTACAGCTCTGGACTTATGGAATGAAGCAGATGCAGAAATCTAGTCCTTGTATGGTAAGCATATTATTGCAAGTCAGCAATATTGGCATGTGTTCTTTATGGTGTTTGACAGTGCGAAGGTGTCCTCAATTCTGGTATTAAAGTATGCTTTGTGTGTTCCTCAGCAGTGTCGAGTTTCATGTGATAATAATTTCTTAAAAAATTGATCTAAGTGTGTTCTTTATTGTCGTCCTCATGCATGCTTGTTTTTTTTCATGTATATTGTTTCTGGGCCGCACTAATCTTTTATCTCGGAGTGCATGTGTTGGAGCCGAAAAGTTGCATGGATTATGCACCTCGTACCTCGTACTATCAGGTAACATGTCTACAAAGAAACATTAATTATGTCAGTGCATTTAAAATCTTAAAATATGATTATTAGAGATTAAATCAAAAACGAAAAAACAGATTAAGAAACGGTGTCACAGTATGTCATGGAAACGGTGTCTCCTTGAACTGGTGTCTCATGGTCATGGTGTCTGATTGTTCATGGTGTCTGATTCTTCATGGTGTCTCATGGTCACAGTGTCTGATTATTCATGGTGTCTGATTCTTCACGGTGTCTCATGGTCACAGTGTTTCATGATCATGGTGTCTCATGGTTGTCACGGTGTCTTGTTCACAGTGTCTTGTTCATGGTGTCTTGTTCACGGTGTCTTGATGTCACAGTGTCTCGATGTCACATTGCCTCAATGTCACGGTGTCTTGATGTCATGGTGTCTCGACGTCACGATGTCTTCTTATCCAAAGTGTCTTATGGTTATGGTGTCTGGATGTCACATTTCCAGAAAAACATATCTGGTGGCAGACTCACGGTGTCTCAGACTTTTCCAAATAACTGTATTCAGACTTAAGTAATGATGATCAAAGAGTGGATTAGACTTAATCATTTGTCAACGAAATTATTATAAAAGTAAATAAAAGATAGTATACAGTAATTAAACTGAATGTATAGAATTTAAGATCTTGAATGGATTTACTTAAAGCATAAGGATACTAAACAATAGTACACATGAATTTGAGATAATGAATAGGATTTGTGATCATTAAAACATGATTAATACATGAGGAGTCCAACAATATCCACCTTTTTGATGATCACAAATCATGTATATTGAGAGTGTATATTTTTTCTAATAACATAGTTTGAATATATTTCTCCCCCTTTTGGGATTATCAAAAATGGGCAAGAAAAAGAAATACAAAAGAGACAAGAAAAGGGCATAATGTATTAGATAAAAAGAGAGGTATTAAAAAAGTAAAACAAAATTAACAAGATTCCCATAAAAAAAGAGTAAGAACTATCCTTCTTTACTGGATGGTCTTATCTTTTCCCTTAGCATCAGTAACAGAAGAGGAAGCCATGGGAATAAAGGTTGAGGTAGAAGAAGGTAGTGAGGTGGTTGATAGAGAAGGTAAAGGAAGACCTTCAAAGATAGAGGGAGACATAGTAGGTGTACTAGAAGACTAAGTCAGTTGCTGTTCAAATAACATAGGCCTCATTTGACTTAGTGTTTGACTAACAAACATAGAATTGGAGGCTAGGGAAGAGGTGAAAGTAGGCAAACTGAGTCTCAGAAGCAGGAGCAACAATGGTTGTACTTTATACATTAAGATTGGACCTTATAAGCTTAATAAAATCCACAATGATCTCTCTACCATACTACATAGATTTCTCAAATTCATCCTTGTTTTCCATAAACTTGTCCAATAGACGAGAGTGAACTTTGTGAGCTTTTGGACTTGAGTCTTGAAAGTTTGAGTAATAGGAGGAATCCTCATATTTTCAATAAGATATTTGAAATGATTGGTCATGTTAGTCATTGAGAAGATTAAGTTGAAGTAGAAATCCACTTTCTTAGAAATTTATTATTGAGAATCATTATAAATTTTGGAATGGATTTGGACCAGATCAAGAATTCTATCACTGTTCTTGATAACTTCAAATGGAGAATCTTTTTTGAAACCACTAAGCATAGTCTGAAGTTATTATTTGACCACTTTTCTGAGCAGGTTATTGTCTAAGGAATATTGAGATGATTGTCGAGATGTCTTGGAAGCAGTGACAGCTGAGGTGAGAGATTTTAGTTTATTTAGCACTTTTTAAAGGCACCTCGTATACTAATCAGTGATCTTGTTAAGGTTAACCACAAGCTATCGTATTTATCTCACAATCTGTCTGTTTCTTTCTGCCACTGTTTCATATAAGTAAGCTAAATGAGGTTGAATCTGAGAGACAACATTCTATGGGGTTTGAAGAACAAAAGGATCCATAGGATGAGAAGTAAGCTTCGATCTCTAATTAATCACTTTCTTCATTTCTTCAACCATACCTCTTAGAGTCTTCACTTCATCACTAAGCAGTCTGTTTTCAACTCTGACTTCCTGAATCTCATGAATAATTTTGGGTTTAATTTTTCAAATAAAATTTTCCAATAACAGTGATGCATCTCTCTCAATTATATTTTTTATAGGAGATGGTTGGGTATTCTGTAGTTTTTTAACTCTAGAAAAAAGGTTAGTTCCAAATTATTTCAGATCATCTTTACTCACCAAGGATGGTTGTTCTGGTGAAGGTTCAGAGATAGGGACTGATACGGGTTCAAGTCCTTTTTCATGGGAAAGATTAGAGACATATTTCAATTAGAACATAGTGGAAAGTTCAAGGCCTTTTACTGAGACTTCCTGGGATTCATTCACATTATAAAAGCTGGGGAATTTATACCAAGTGTCTATAGGGCTTGGATCAATCGAGTTTGGTACTTCAAAAGATTCCAAGTTTGGGGGGTTTTTCCCCTCAACAGTTGCATCCTTCTCAGGACTGAGATTCTTAGAGGCTTGATCTAGTTCCATGAATTAATCTCTTAGTTCCTCTCTCATTTTCTATCTAGCCAACTGAAAATCCATATCTAGCCTTTCCTCAGCTGAAGTAATGACTTCAGGAATAGATTTTTCCACTAAGAGTTCCTTAAGGTCAGCTTCTTTCATAATAGGTAATTCTTCTTCTATAAGATCTTCCACAGTATTCTTTTCAGCTTCTTTGACAATAGATTCTGTTTCAACTTCGGATTGATCTTCCAGATTAACAACATCTTTAGAAGTAGGGACTTTCTTTTCACTTACTACATGAGGGACAGGAGTATTGTCTTTCTTATCAGAAACAGTTTCCTTGGGAGGCACAGCAGCCTCTTCTTCTTCTTCAGAATACTCAACAAATTCATCTGGTTCCAAACCAGGATTAGTAATATCTTTTGGTCTTGAAGGATGTTCCACTGGATTGAAATTTTTATAAATCCTATCATTGTCTTCCACCCATGCATTTTTTCAAAGATTCCAGTTGATTTTTATCCTCTTGATAATGAATTTTAAAAGGAATAACTCATATTCCTTGATAACTTATTCATTATATCCAACCATACCTTTGGCATGAAGCATGGATGAGATAAGATGAGAATAAAATAGGTAGGTTGACTTGGGTGTGGTTTTGATCAGCTCACACATATGGTGTATGAAATACTTACAAAGGTTTATTTTATGCCCATTTTTTGTAAGATGAATCAGAAACACATCCTGATATTTCAGTATAGCAAAATCACCTTTTTGGGGGCTAATAAAGTTCTGTATAAACTTAAACATAAGTCTAGATTCTCCATCCAGTTCAGCAGCAATGGATCTCCTCTTGGTGCCATTTCCAATTAAGCTTTTTAGAGCATCTTTAAAAATAAAGAATTTACTGAAAGGTGGAGGTCCTCTCTGATAGTCCTCACAGATACCTTCATGACGTATCCTAAGGTATACACACCATAACCTCAAAGAGAATGAGCATTTATGGTCATTTATCCAGCTTCTCACAGCATAACCATCTTCAGAATCAAAGCATAACTGAAGATTCTGATAAAATTGAGCCACAAGCTTAGGGTAGATAGGTTTATATTTCTTCAAAAACCATTCTAACTAGCCTTGATCTTTTCAAACATTCAAAACTAGAGACTTAATTGATAGAATCCACTCAGGGCATATCTCTTTCTCATGTACTACTACTCGGTTCACCAAATTTGGATTTAGAGGATCTTTGGGTGCCAGTATAGGTGCAATCTTCATCTCCTTTGAGCTACGTTTCTCAGGAGTCGACGATGAAGGGCATTTCATCCAACGGATTCACTGAAGGTTCAAGAGAGAGAAGGGATTAAGGATTCAAGAAGGGTTAAAAATTGAGTGAATAGAAGAAAGCTCGATTTAAGGACATGTGACACTTCCTTTATTTTATCATTTAGGAATACCAAACGTCGCAAAAGTAAAAGCGTGGGAAAATAAAAATGTGAAATGAATAATTACCGCGATGTGGTTTTTAATTTATAAATAAAAATCATAAAAAATTCTTTACAGTGAGACCATATCAGGTCTTTATAGTGAGATAGTGAATGAATTTTATGGTGAGACAGTGACTGGTCTTTATGGTGAGACATTGACTGATCCTTACGGTGAGACAGTGACTAGTATTTACGGTGAGATAGTGATTGTCAGACAGTAATCATGAAATACTAACTGTGAGACCGTAAACCTGAAATAGTAAGATATAAAATAGTAAGACATTTACTTAAGATTTAGCATGCCTAATTAATGTATGATGTAGTCTATTATTTCATAATTTAATGGTTTGGTAAATATATCAGCAAACTGATACTCAGTACCAATGAATTACAAAGTGATATCACCTTTTTGATAATGATATCTCAAAAAGTGATGTCTTGCATCAATATGATTTGTCCTAGAATGTGAAACCAAATTTTTCGAGATATTAATAGAACTTTTGTTTTCAAATTTATAGGTACATGCGTGAATTGATATCCATAATCTAGTAATGTGTGTTTCATCCACAAGATTTGTGCACAAGAACTGTCAGCAGCTATATATTCAGCTTCTGCAGTAGATAATGCAACAGAATTTTGTTTCTTACTACACCATGATACTAGTGACTTTCCTAAAAAGTGACATGTTCCAGAGGTGCTTTTTCTATCTAACTTACAGCCACCAAAGTCAGCATCAGAATAACTAACTAATTCAAATTATTTTCCTCTAGGATAGAATAATCCTAGATTGGGTGTATGCTTGATGTATTTGAAAATTATCTTTACAATATTTAAATGAGATTCCTTAGGATTTTCTTGAAAACAAGCAAACATACACACACTAAACATAATGTCAGGTCGACTGGCAGTTAAGTAGATTAAACCTCTAATCATTCCTCTATAAGTGGTTTGATCAATAGATTTTCCATCTTCATAAAGATCCAACTTACAAGTGGTACTCATGGGATTGTCACTACTTTTAGTGTTATCCAATCCAAAACATTTTATAATATCTCTAGTATATTTACTTTGAGTTAAAATAAATCCATCATTATTTTGAAAGATTTGAAATCCGAGAAAAAATTTTAGTTCACCCATTAAACTCATTTCAAATTCATTTTACAACATTTTAGAAAAATCAATACATAAATAATTTCTTGAAGAACCAAAGATAATGTCATCTACATAGATTTGAACAACTAAAACATCATTATAAATTCGTTTTATAAACAGGTTAAGATCATCTATTCCTTTTGTAAAACCTTTGGAAATAAGAAAATTACTCAACCTATCATACTAAGCTCTTGGAGCTTATTTTAAACCATATAAGGCTTTTGATACTTTAAAAATATGATTTGGAAAATGGGGGTTTATAAATCCAGGGGTTTTTCAATAAAGACATCCTTAGCTATATACCCATTTAAGAATGCACTCTTAACATCCATTTGATATAGTTTGAAATTCATATGTGCAGCATAAGCAAGCAGGATTATGATGGCTTCAAGTCTAGCTACTGGAGCAAAGGTCTCCTCATAGTCAATTACTTCTTCTTGACTATATCCTTGTGCAACCAATATAGCCTTGTTTCTAACTATGTTATCGGCTTCATCTACCTTATTTCTAAACACCCATTTAGTGCATATGGTGAATGTTTCCTTGGGTATTTCAACAAGTTTCCAAACTTTTTTTCTTTCAAATTGATTAAGTTCTTCTTGCATAGACATCACCCAAAATTCATCATTGATAGCATCATTAATATTTTAGGTTCAAGTTGTGAAAATAAGACTTGATGTTCAACCTCATTTCTAAGAGAAGCTCTAGTTTGAGTTTCTTTCATCTAGGTCTCCTACAACAGAATCTAAAGGATGGTTCTTAAGAGTTCTAACAGCTCTAGAAAAGGAGGGACTAGTGATTTCAGGTTCATTAATAGATTCAGGTTCATTGTGACTTGAGTCTAAGGAATTTCCAGAACTGGAAGTTTTCACAGATTCTTTCACAGAATTATTTGAGGATTTTGAATTAATGTTTAGATTTGATACATCATCCTCCAGGTTCCCTAGAATGGTTTTAGGATCATGTGGATCTGATTCATCAAATTTTACATGGACAGATTCTTCCACACATTTAGTTCTTTTATTGAACACTCTATAGGCTTTACTAGACATGGAATATCCTAAAAAGATACCTTCATCACTTTTAGATGCAAATTTGTCAAGATTGCCCTTAGTATTAAGAATATAGACTTTGCAACCAAAAACTTTGAAGTAGTTAACCTTGGGTTTTCGATTTTTCCATAACTTATAAGGATTCCTTTTAAGAATAGGTCTGATCAATACTCTATTGATTATGTAGCATGTTGTATTTACAGCTTCAGCCTAAAAATAAATAGGTAGGTCATATTCACTAAGAATTGTTCTAGAAACCTCTTGCAAGGTTCTATTTCTTCTTTCTACAACTCCATTTTGTTAAGGTGTTCTAGGGGCAGATAAATTATGACTATAACCATTTTGTGAGCAAAAGGATTCAAACTCTTGATTTTCAAACTCACGGCCATAATCACTTCTTATGGATTTAATTCTAAGTCCACTAAGATTTTCTACCGTCCTAACATACCTGGTAAAGTGTGAACAGGCTTCACTTTTGTGATCCAAAAAGAAGGTCCAAGTATATCTAGAAAATTCATCTATAAGAACATAAACATAGTGTTTCCCATTTAAACTAGAAAATCTAGATGGTCCAAACAAATCCATGTGAACCAGTTTGAGGGGTTGAGAAGTTGACACTTCTTTCTTTGTTTTAAAGGAAATTTTGTGTTTTTTTCCCTTTTGACGTGGATTACTCACTTTGTCAATTGGAAACTCAAGTTTGGGTAAGAATTTAACTAATCTTTTTCTAGTTATCTTTCTAAGGGAGTGAATATTACAGTGTCCTAGTCTTTTATGCCAGATCCAAGACTCTTTATGAAATACACTTAAGTATAAAGCATTTTGAGAAGCTAAGGATTCTATGTTAATAGAGTACACATTTTCATTTATTAATGAATAAAATACTAATTATTATTTATAATTAAAGACATTGCAAGCATCATTTTCAAATTTAACATGAAATCCATCATCACATAATTGTGAGATATTGAGAATATTATATTTTAATCCATCAATAAACAATAATTTAGAAATTAAAACTAAGTTAGAGTTACCAATTTGGTCGAGGCTAATAATCTTTACTTTGGCATTGCCACTAAATGTGACATATCCTCCATCTATTTTGATAATAATTTTAAAGCTTGAAAAATACCCTTTCATATGTCTTGAACACCCACTGTCCAAGTACCATAAACTTTTATAGAAACTCTTTAAGAATATATCTAACAAAATTATTAAACAAAAATAGATTTTGGTACCCATACTTGTTTGGGTCTAGTAATATTTGTAATAAGTGCTTTAGAAACCCATATTTTCCTTATAGGTTTCCTATAAGCATTAAGTAAAGTATTTGAGAAGAAAACTCTATTTGTTTTAGAAAAACTTGAAACGGTAGAAAGTGTATCATAAATTGAATTAGTTGATTTTTGTATAGGACTGGGAGTAAAAATATATATCCTATATTTAGTAACAAAATTTGTTATACCAATATTTCTTTTTCCAGGTTGATAACCAATGTCAGTTTTATATTTAGGGTCAATTTGTTTACCTATAATTTGAGTAAGGGTATTTTTCCTATTGGTAAACTTTTCAAGGTCATTCTTCAATTTCTAATTAGACTTTTTTAATTTGTTTTTGTCTTTGAGAAGTTGATAATTTTTCTCCATTTCATTTGTGAGTTCAGATTTAACAGTCACAGTAAGAGCATACTGTTTCTTCAATGATTTATATTTTTATTTTAGATCATTACATGTTTCTTCAAGCATGTTACAGTATTCAAACATTTATTCATTAGTCATATTTTCAAAGTCACTCTCATCTCCATAATAGTATGAATTATGTACAGGAGAGTCCAGTGTTACCTCAGATGTGTTTGTCATAAAACAAATATTGGCTTTGTTATCTTGTTCATCATGTGATGTTTCTGAGTCGCTTGAACTATCCTCAGAAGCACTTCAGGTTTCTTTCATTGCATTTTTATACTTCTTGTCCTTGTCCTCATATCTCTTTTTTGTACTTGAGCTTTGGACATTCAACCTTGATATTTCCTTTGTGCTTACATTCATAGCAAACAATCTCATCAGACTTTTCAATTCTTTTCCAATCCTTCATCCAACTTCTTTTTTGGTCATATTTTCCATTAAAGTTAGGCTTTCGAAAAAAGTTCTTTTTCTTGTAAAATTTCTTGAATATTCTGGATAATTGAGCCATCTCCTCATCACTATCAGGTGATGATTGTTCACTACTAGAACTTTTTACAGAAGCTTCCAATTTCCCTTTGTCTTTGTGTTTAGAGGTGGTGGTTTTGAATGCAACAGATTTCCTTTTTGGTTCATCCTTCTCTTCTTGGTTAAATTTCACCTCTTCTTCATACATCATTAGTTTCCCAATGAGTTCTTTTATAGGTATCTTGCTGGTGTTGCATGATTATATAATAGAGACAGAGGTTCCTCTCCATTTTTCAGGCATACATCTAAGAATTCTCGTGATCTGTTCCTTGGAAGTGACTTCTCTTCCAAGAGAAATCATTGTGTTGACAACCTCATTTAACCTAATATAAATTTCAGAGATAGGATCATCAGGTTTCATTTTAAAGTTATCATGTTTAATAGTATAAGTATTAAGTATAATTTCTTTTACACTATATGTTCCTTCATGTGAGACAAATAGGGTATCCCAAATTTCATGGGCAGTTTTACAAGAAAAAATTATATTTAATTCTTCATCTCCTAAGGAGTAGTATAAAGCATTCATGGCTTTGCAATTGTTATTTTAAGTAGTTTTGACAGGTTTATACCATGTGATTCTATCAGTAGAAAGAATATTATATTCATCTATAATGGAATACCAAATTTTAAAACTCATACTCTCTAAATGAATTTTCATTTTAATTTTCCATTGAGCATAGTTGGTTCTATTAAAGAATGGTGGTATGTTGGTTGTAGCACCTTCCAATCTATTATCCATAATATAGAAATACTTTTAGAGATCTAGAAATTTAGAATTAACAGAAATTTACAGATCTTGAAAGTACAACTACAATCACAGTTGAATAAGGTTAAACAAAGTCTTAATAAAACTCCTCTGATACCAAATGTTGGTGGGAGTAGATTACTCAAGAGGGGGTGAATTGAGTATCTGTAAAAAATTATATTTAAAAATTATTCTTAAAAAGGTTTCCCAAAAAGGTTAAATACAACCTAGTTAATCAAGGTTATATTGTTATGAGAGTTTGACTGTTTAAATAACTTCTTAGAATATTGATTAGTTCTCAGTAATCTTAATGTCAGTTATTAATATTACTTTTGAAGCTATTCTACTAAGATAAGACAATTATAACTTCTTTACAAGATTAACTATCAAAGTGAATTTAGTGATTTCTGAATTATACAGTAAATTAGTAAAACAAAGAAGACTAAATAAAGTAGCACAGCGGATATGAAACAACTAGTTCAGTATCAAGCTGAGACCTAATCCACTCCACTTGGTGATCACCTACCACCGAGCAGTTTATATAAATAAAATTGATCCACACCCTGGATCATGGTTAAACAACAGTACACAAGACTTTCCAGGTCGCACAGGGACCTTTTCCATAGTTCTTCGTGGGTACAAACTACCAGGCCACACAGGGACCTCTTCCACCCTTATCTGTGGGTATACACAAGTGTAAAAGGATGTTTGAGAAAGGATGTCGTGTATCCTTCAGTTTAATGTAGGAGATAGAGTGTTATGTTATACAGATTCACACACTACTCAAAAGTTAATAAAAAGATACACAACAAAGAAAAAATATAGATATGGGTTTAGAAGTGCTTTGAGTGTTGGTCTTTGTAGCTCTGGACTTCTGAAATGAAGCAGATGCAGAAATCTAGTCCCTATATGGTAAGAAGAGTGTGGAAAGTCAGCAATATTGGCGTGTAATCTTCATATTGTTTGACAGTGCGAAGGTTTCCTCAATTTTGGGATTCAAGGATGTTTCATGTGTTCCTCAGCAGTGTTGAGTTTCATGTGATAATCCTTTCTTCAAAAATTGCTCTAAGTGTGTTATTCATTGTCATGTTCATGCCTGCTTGTTTTTCTTTTCATGTATATTGTTCCTAGTCTGCACTACTCTTTTATCTTAGAGTGCATATACTCCTCATGTATTAATCATGTTTTAATGATCACAAATCCTATTCATTATCTCAAATTCATGAGTACTATTGTTTAGTATCCTTATGCTTTAAGTAAATCCATTAAAGATCTTAATTTCTATACATTTAGTTTAATTACTGTATACTATCTTTGATTTACTTTTATAATAATTTATTTGACAAATGATTAAGTCTAATCCATTCTATGATCATCATTTCTTAAGTCTGAATACAGTTATTTGGAAAAGTCTAAGACACCGTGAGTCTGCCACCGGTTATGTTTTTCTAGAAAAGTGACATACAGACACCATAACCCTGAGACAACATGAACAAGAAGACACTGTGACGTCAAGACACCGTGATATCGAGACACCATGACATCGAGACACCATGACATCGAGACACTGTGACATCAAGACACTATGAACAAGACACCGTGACAACCATGAGACACTGTGATCATGAGACACCATGACCATGAGACACCATGAAGAATCAGACACCGTGAAGAATTAGACACCATGACCATGAGACACCGTGAAGAATCAGACACTATGAAGAATCAGACACCATGACCATGAGACACCAGTTCAAGGAGATACCATTTCCATGACATATTATGACACCATTTCTTAATCTCTTTTGTCATTTTCGATTTAATCTCTAACTATCATATTTTAAGATTTTAAATGCACTGGCATAATTAATGTTTCTTTGTAGACATGTCACCTAATAGTATGAGGTACGAGGTACAGAATCCATGCAACCTGTCAAATCCAACAGTCACATAATTAATTCTATAATTAATTTTCTCAAGGAAACAATTTCAATATCACATAATTAATTCTACAATTAATTATATAAAGGAAACCATTTCAACATCACATAGTTAATTCTACAATTAATTATCATCTCAATAACCCCAATATATCATAATTAACTTTATAATAAATTATCTCAATTCATCACAACAAAGTCACACAATTAATTCCATAATTAATTTTCTAAAACAAGATCCAAAAATCTCATAATTAATTTCATAATTAATTATCCAAAAATCCCAGAATTCATTATTCAAAAAAATCCCACAAATTCATAATTAATTAATTGACCATATTAATTAATTCCACTTAGGAACTCCAATTTCTAAGAAACCTTAGAAAATCTACAATCACGTACACGTAAACAAAATTCACGACTATGGGATTTAAATCATAGACCACCTACATTTATCCGAAGATCCAACAACATTTCCAAAAGTCAACACCCATTATGAATAAGTGTATATGATTATAAATAATTCCCTATATCAATATTGATAAATATAAAAACCAAAAATTTAATTTTCCAAGGGATTTCACTACAATGGGTTGGAGAAGAAGGAAGATAAAGAAGAAATATAACTAGTAAGACTTACCAGGTATTGATCGCATGAATGGGATGTCTAGAAGAGTGTTTGGTACTCCAAAATCGCTTGGATATTTTCCCTAGGTTTAGAGGAGATAATATGTAGTAGTTTCTAACAAAAAACAGCCACATATCCACTTTAAAACATTAGTTCGGAAGATTACAAGGTGTGTAATTAAGTTACACATCGTGAAATCCTCTTTAACGATTTTCGCTGAAAAATCAATCACCTCGGATTTATTTTATTAAACCCACGAAAAATTTCACAATGTTTAATCCCATTATATGTTATGTAAATGTTCTGTAGTTGAGTTTTCATACCATTTTCCCTTTAAATCCTCTCAACTCACCATGAACCCATTTTTAACACTTAACCCATTTATATCTGGACTTCATTAATTCAAACAAGCCTATATCCCTAAACTTTTGGTTATTTTCAATAATAAAGATACAAAAGATAAAAATAACATATAAGGAAAAGTACATGAAAAATATTGGATCTTAAAATATTAAATAAGATGAAACCAGTTTGTGTTGTTTAGAAAAACTACCAGAATAAACTAAACATTTATCATTAACATTTTATCAAATGAATTATCCTCATTAAATAAAGAAAAATGGTATATGAGACCATTCAAACTTTTAGAAATTAATTAAAACTATTCCATTCCACTTTTGAAGTTGTAATCCCATTTTACAAGAACATCCATAATTATTCACAAATGAACCGATCATGAAACTATGAAAAAAACTCACCCAAAACCATGAAAATAATGAAATGTTTTTAATTAATAGGTCATAAGATGTTATGAAATCACTGAATATGGTATTATAAATATGAATACATTTCTAGAATGATTTTATAACATTATTTGAACCATTATACATGATTTTTAAATGATTTTAAAGGAATTCAAATGTGGGTTAAGTGAATTCTTAACCCGATTTCCATTATTTGGGTTAAACTTATACTTCTTGATTAGGTTTTGCTGATTTTATATCTAAAATGACTTTTTAAAATCTTATATTTTATTTCCACTTATTTTATGTGGATTTACAGTGAATACACATAATTTATTCATTTGATTAACTCTCATCGATATGATATATTTAAGGGACCTTCTTTTAAAAAATCCTCTTTTAAACTTACTCTTTAAACTATTTTTATATAATCTTAAAGGAATGTTTTTTAACATATATGAAATGATAATAATTTCCCAATTTCATGTTGCTTAAATTTTTTTATGAATCATTTACAAATTTACAATTTTATTTCCAAATAAACTGTTTATATTTATGAGTGTGAGGATTTTTAAAAATAAAAATTTATTTCAAATGGAAAAGTTATTTTCCTCAATAATTATTCTCATGCAAGACTTATGTGTTATAATTATGTTATGGTTCTTGGGAATTTTTTATAAGGACTGGTGGTTCTGTTATAAACCAAGGGAGGGTAATCCTATTATATCTCTCTAATTCATTGGGTAATGATATGGAGTTAATCGATTATGTTTCTCCTAAGATATTAAAAGATTAATATTGTGGTTATTATTCCAAATATAACTATGATGGTTACTCCCCATTTAGTCGATAGAGATACAATGTCTATAACAATGATATGGAAAATGATGTCCCAAGTTACCTACTTATATTTTAGATGCTTTCTAACACCCCAATACTTTAAAATATTTTCCCAAGACCAAGTTTAGAAATGTATATAACATCTTGATAATTTATGATATATTTATTTTTTATATTATATTTTCAATCAAATATTTTTAAATCCATTCAATCTATTTTATAGACATATGATAAGAAAAAATCTAGTTTTACACATAAAGGTTCAATTTTTTTAAAGACAGTTTTTCCACCCTTTAATGGAGACCTATTTTAAAACTAAATTTTGAAAATTTTATAAATTTTATTTTTTGATATTAAATTCATTTTTAAATTTGGAATATTAAAATTAGTTTAGGGTGAATTTTTTTATTTTTCTGAAAAGTTCCATTTTTTGATGAATAGTGAAAAATACTGCATTTTAGTTGAAAACTACCTTTTCATTTAAATATTTATTAATGTTAAATTATATTTTAAATTGGTTTTAAAGTCAAAATAGATCAATTATAAACCTGTTAATACAATTTATTTCATTTTAATCATTTTTATATTTAATTTAGATATATAAACTTAATGAACTTTTGAGCATTTTCACTTTAAAAACCTGCATTCTTACCACATCTGTGGGATTAGCTTTAAATTTTATTTTTCCACTTCTGTGAATTGAATTTGAAAAAATGGATAAAAATAGTTGGAATAAGTATAATATTTATACTCTAATAATAAAAACTTATTTTTTGACAAAAAATATTAGTAAAAGTGATCAAAATTAATTAAAGCGTTTAAGGTAAAAATTATCTTACTTAGTGGTCAAACTTTAATCTTAAGGGTAAAAATGACCTAGAAACTTTTCTAAAAGAAATTTTATGTGCATATTTCGACCATATAACCTCTTGGTTCTAATTTTATGAGTTATTGGGATACTATTCCTTTAAAGTTACCTATATAATAAGTTAACTAGGGAAAAGGACAAAAAAAAGAATATTCATTACCTTTAACATTTATAAAGGCTTGAGATATGGAAAAAAATCATATTTTTTATTATATATATAATTTTAAAATATAAATGAGTTATTTTTATCATAATAATGTATCATTAATTTTTATATATGAATTAGTTACTTAAAATTATTAAGAAACGGCAACGTAGTGATTATTTAGTTAATAATTTAATAAAATAAATAATACTAAAAATATTAAAAGTGAAGAAAATTGAAGGATTTATTGAGTTAACTTATTTTTTTAGATTAATAGGTAATTTTAAATATTTGTGAACATAATATATTTTAATTACATCATTGACTTGATATTTTTAAACTTAAATTAAGTAAATAATGTCAAAATTGACATTAATGTTATTTTATAATAAATGATATTTTATTAAAAGAATTAAAATTACTAAAAAACCTATAGTATGACAATTTGTTTTTAAATGTTAATATATATATATATATATAATATGGTATATTTATGGACCAATTTATCTTTTATAATGAACATATTGACCCCTAAATAGTAAAAACGTTGTTAGCACGGGTAAAAGCGGTGTTTTTGTGCGTTACATGCGTTTGTTTTAAAATTAATTTCCAACACACATGGGTTTTTTATTTTTAAAATTAGATATAATATTTAAATATAAATATTTATGTATTTTATAATAATTCTCACATTAATTTAGTCTTAATGTGTGAACTACAAATGTTAGAAAACTAGTTGCCTAAATGAAAAACAAAAATGGAAAAAATAGAAAAACTTAAAGACTAACGAAAAAATGATAAAAATGATTTTATTTTTGTGTGGTTTGAGTGTGTGAATAGACCATAATTCCCATTAAATCCATTATTTTTACATTTTTTTAAGCGCATGAGGTAAGGGAGACCTCCCAATAGTGTTTACCTTTTGGTATTTACAAGAATGTCACTCCTCCTCCACTATAAAAAGGTATTTACTCTTCCCCTTACTCACAAATATAAAGACACTTTGGATAGTCCAAAACCTACCCAAATAATATCCCAACATACATCACCTCATCGTAGAAGCCTCAATTTTGGAAAAAATAAAACCAAGTAAGGATTTTGGTATAAACCAAAAGGAGTTACCTGAAGAAGAGGTAACGTTATCCAGTGAGCTCTTTTGTTTTATTTCATTATCCACCACTTAAATTATTCTTATATCTTGATTATATAGTAACATAATTATCTTAAATATACTCATATTTTTTTAAATTAAGGGTACGATCTAAAATTTTACACACTTCCATCAAATGGGATACGTAGTCATCATTCATGTGTGCGACAGACTACTGCCTCACGAATCGATGTAATTCGTTCTTCCATTACCCCATTTCAAGGTTAGAAATATTGATAGAATTATATTTTATATATGATATATATGATATTTATATTGTATTTATAATACTATAATTATTATATAATACATACCTTCATTCTTTCTATTTTGTGGGAATATGATAACCTTGTTTGTGGACGTGTGGACTACCGCCTCCCCAAAGCGATGTGATTCGTTCATGATATACATGGAATGTATTAAGGGATGGTTTTAATTAAAATATGTGATAAATACGAAATTAATATAATAATATAATTATAATATACATATATATCATTTAATTTTCTTTCTTTTAATATGACAAGAAAATGGAAGCATCATTCATGTGTGTGTATGGCCTACCATCTCCATGAACAGTGTATTTCATTTCCTATATCCAAACATTATAGACTAATCTAAATACATATATATTTAATATATATAATATTTACATCATGTATTGAATTATATATATTATAAAATTATTATCTTACTAATAGGAATGAAAAATAACAAATCGATACATACTCGAAAAACAAGCCAATTAACATCTAAAACAATGAAAATAATGAAATACTATTGACAAATGGGTAATAATATATTGTAAATGGATCATATATAATATAATAAATATTAATATGGTTCTATTATAATTTAATAACATTCATTAAACCATTATATAGGTATTTAAATGGCGTTCAACCAAAATAGATCGTAAGGTAAGGGATTTTCTTCTCACTTTTTACATATGTGAGATAAATGTCACATTCACCACTTAATTCTTTTGTGTGGTGTATATACTAACCATTTTGATATATATATTCATGGTATTTAATTTTTTACTTTCAATTATCTCATAAAAGGGGTTTTAACTTGAAAATTACCAACTAGTAAAGTTATCTTGCAATCTCACATTCTTTTGTGATTGTTAACTTTATCTTAGAAAAATAACTTTCTCATAATAATTTTTCATTGAAAATTATAATTATTTATGATATCCATATTATTGTATAATGGAAATTATTATTTCCTAAACTTTATACCATTTTTACATACAATTTTTACTTTCAAAGTTATTTGATTAACTTTGAAAATATTGATAAATCTATATATTTTATTCAATACAGATATTTGATGATAAGGCACATTGTTATTTATTTAAATTGATTATTCAATATATGAGGAATGATTTATATTAGAATACATAGGTGTTTCTTGGTTATAGATATCCCCCCGATGCATCTATAGTTTAATGAGATGAATCAATTATCCAAATCAGAGTCGTTTAAACTATCTTGAGAATAGATCTTGATGGTAAATTGGTTCATGTGACAAATACATGAAGTCCAATATTTAAGCATTTTATTAATTGATTATTCATTTATTATTATCCAGAGTGTTTTCAATATGAAAAAATGTATGGATTCGTTTCATTTTTAGTCTATTAATTAAATGGTTGGTGTTTTCAGTTATTTAAATAACCATATTGTTTATTAATTACTTATTCATGATAAATTCTATTGTAATTAACCCTTTATGAGCCTTTTAGCTCACCCTTATTTTGTTTTATTTACCAAGGATATGGAGATGAATTCTTGGAATTAGTTTCAAGGATGCAGTTTATTAGTTTTTGTTATGTATTATATTTTATTTTTATTTTCCCATTGTAAAATGGGTATCATGTATGAAATATAGTTTTCCAAAACTGCTAAACTAATTAGTCCTTCAGGATTTGATTCCTTGTAATCATACCAATGTAATAAAGTAAGGAATTGTCTTTGGGCTTATGGGGATAGTTCATTATATTTGGTATCAAATAAATTTTAGAAGAAACCTTGGAAACTAGATTTAGAAAAATATAGATTAGAGAACATAACCCTATGATATAATTTTAGGATAAGTATAAAAGAACATCACAAAGAAACCATGTTTAAGATTATAAGATTAGATACACATAATTTTTTCAATTTATGTTAATTATTTCACTAGTTTTGATATTATACATTATCTTCTATAATGGTATGACCTAATATAGTGTATGTCATCATTTACAAATGGCTCCTAGAAGAAGGAATGGGAACCTCACTAATGCACGTGATCCAAAGTGTAAGACAGATCATATCTTTCATGGTCCTAAGATAATATTTTGATGGGAAATAGTATCCCAATTATCCTTATCATATGAGGACATAGTTTCATGTGATCTTGATACAAGTAAATAATTATCTAAGTATTATGGATTTTGAGGGATGAATAAGAACATAATTAAAGTTGGGGAAAAGGTGGATAAAGGAAATAAGAGAAATAAGGATTTTCCTACATGTGATATTTATGGAAAGAAAAACCCTGGTTCTTACTTAAAAGGAATGGGAGTTTTCTAAAAGTATGGAGAGAAAGGCCACCATGCTTGTGATTTCAAGGATATGAAAAAAGTTTCTAATGTACAATGATTAAACTTTATTTAAATAGAACACTATGAAAATAAATGTCTGAAGTGTCAAAGGAATATACCTTAAAAGTGGCTAATGGATCATAGTAAATATTTTGATACTACTATAGATAAAGAGAAATTAATATTCCTATATTTAGATTCAAGAATTATTTCATTTGAGTATTTTATCAAAAAATTACTAGTCATTAGAATTTTAAAAAATATAATGATTATATTGTAGTACTTTTCATTAAGGATATGAAAGTGTATGTTGAATTTTACTAATAAAAGTGATTTGGTATCATATTAAACTTTTTATAAAAGACAGGGTTGAGAGAAATATAACCATTAACATGTTCCTAATATTCATATAATTTTATTTGGATAAATATATTATTGATATGGACAAAGTAAATTGGATACTACTACCTGGTAACTGATTCAAATGTTTCAGATCATAATACGTGGAAGGGTCATAAGGTTATCCATTTATGAAATGGTTTAATTTTAACTTTGTACAAGGTTTTATAGATTGATATATTACTTCAATATATGATGGAACCTGTGCTAATAAATGAAGAAGAAATAGTTCAAGTCACAACCAAAGGATAACATTGTGCTTATAAAATAGAAACGTATCAAGTAATTATATTTTATTACATTATTGTAGATTGAAATAATTCATAATATCTAGGAAAAGGTTCTTGAAAAAAAATTATCTTATTGTCATCATTTTTTATGATATTAATGATCTTCTTCAGACCACCAGTTTATGGATTTGTGGTCATTAACATTCTCATGAACATGTTCTCTATCATTATCCATCATAACATGATAGTTATATTTTTATTCCATTTCCATGTTTTTAATAATTTTATTCAATTTGAAAGCCTAGTTTTGTGGTGACCTTTCAATTTTTCTTTCCCTCTTATTAAGAAGATGTGTTATTAAGCCTATTTATAATGTGGGTTTTTAAACAATAGTTTATTTTCAAATATCAAATACCAGATTACTGAGATCAAGTTTGAACTACGAGGATATAATTTATTTAATGCGGGGATAATGTAACACTCCAATACTTTAAATTATTTTACTTTTATAATAGATTTAATTTTTTTCTATCTTGATTTATATGAAACACTGTGTTGGCTTATGTTACCCACAATACAGAGTTTCTTTGATACCATATAAGACACGCAAGGCCAAGATAAGAAGTGTATATAACATCCTGAGACATTATGATATATTTATTTTCATATTATATATTAAATAAATTTTTTTAACATTCATCCAATATATTTGATAGACATATGATAAGAACAAATCCATTTTTATGCAAAAAAAAGCTGTATTTTTCTAAAGGTTGTTTTGCGAACTTTTAATGGCACACTTATTTTAAAACGAAATTTTGACCCTTTTATAAATTTTTTTGTCAAAATAAACTTCATTTTTCAATCCATAATTTCAAAATTATCTTAGGTTTAATTTTTGTTATTTTTTTGACAAGTTTCATTTATTGATGAATAATGAAAAATACTGCATTTTAGTTGAAAATTGTCTTTTAATTTAAATAATTATAAATGTTAAATTATATTTTAAATCACTTTTAAAGTAAAAATATATAAATTATAAATATATTAAACCAATTTAGGTAATCAAAATCATTTTTATATTTAATTCATGTATAAAAACTTAATGAAATTTTGATCATTTTCATTTTTAAAACCCGTATTCTAGCCACGTCTACAGGATTGGCTTTAAATTTAATTTTTCCACTTCTATGAATTGAATTTGTAAAAATATATATACATAGTTGTAATCATTATATTATTTATATTCTAGTAATATAAACTTATTTTTTTACCAAAACTATTCTTAAAAGTGGTTAAAATTAATTATAGTGATTAAGGTAAAAATTAGCTTAATTAGTGGTTAAACTTTAATATTAATTAATAAAATGACCTATAAAATTGTACAAAATCTATTGGATGCCCATATTTAGAAATTATCCCCTATTGGTTTTAATTTTATGAGTTAGTGGGATATTATTCCATGAAAGTGACCTATATAATAGGTTAAGTAAGGAAAAAGACAAAAAAAGGAACCTTTCTTACCTTTAACATTTATAAATCCTTGAGATACGGACAAAACATAATATTTTTTGTTATACATATAATTTTGAAATATGTATGAGTTATTTTTATCATAATAATTTATCATTAATTTTATATATTAATTAGTTACATAAATTATTAAGAAACTCTATCACAATAATTATTTAGTTAATAATTAAATAAAATAAATGATACTAAAAATATTAAAAGTGAAGAAAATTTAATGAATTATAGTGTTTCATTATTTTTTTAAATTAATAGGTATTTTAAAATTTATTTTAACTTAATATATTTTAATTCCATCATTTTAATTGTATTTTTAAATTTAAATTAAGTAAATAATGTCAAAATTGACATTAATGTTATTTTATAATAAATGATATTTTATTAAAGTAATTAAAATTACTAAAAACCCTATATTCTTCCAATTGATTTTTAAATGGTAATATATATCAAATATGTTATGTTTATGAACCAATTGATCTTTTATAATGAACATATTGACCCCTGAATAGTGAAAACATTGTTAGCATGGTTCTGATTAAAGTAGTATTTTTACATGTTACATGCACTTGTTTTAAAATTAATTTTCAAAACATAGAGGATTTATATTTTTTAAATTATATATAAAATTTATAATTAAATGGTTCTATATTTTATATTAATTCTCACATTAATTTACTCTTGATGGATGAATTACATAGGTTTGAAAACTAGTTACCTAAATGAAAACCCAAAATAGCAAAATAAAAAAACTTCAAGACTAAGGAAAAAAATGATAAAAATGCTTCTATATTTGTGTTTTGTGATTTTTTATAGACCATAATTCCCATTTAATACATTATTTTTTAATTTTAGAAGGTATTTACAAGAATGTCACTCCTCCTCTATTATAAAAAGGCATTCATTATTCCCCTTCATCGCACCTCTCAATCCACTTAAAAACATCCAAATACTACCCAAATAATCTCCAAAAATCCCAACCCTCATCATATAATCCTAAATTTTTTTATAAATCAAACCAAGGAAGACTTTTGGTATAAATCAAAAGGTGTTACCCAAAGAAGACGTAACAGTCTTCAATGAGCTCTTTCGTTTTATTTCATTCTCAACCACTTAAATTATTATTATATATTAATTATATAATAACCTCAGTATCCTAAATATACTGATATGTTTCTATCTTAAATTTAATACCTACACTTTCATACACTTCCATCACATGGGAAATTCAATCATCATTCGTGTATGATGGACTATCGCCTCACGAACCGATGTCGTACGTTCTTCTATTACCACATTTCAAGGTTGGAAATAATGATAGAATTATATTTTATATATGATATATATGATATTTATAATGTTTTTATAATTCTTAAATTATTATATAATACATCCCTTCAAGCTTTCCATTTTGGGGGAATAAGATAACCTCATTTAAAGACGTGTGGACTACCGTCTCCTCAAAGCGATGTGACTCGTTCACTCTATACATGAAATTTATTAAGGGGTGGTTTTAATTAAAATATGTGATAAATATGAAATTAATATGATAATATAATTATAATATACATATCTATCATTTATTTTCTTTTTTTTAATATGACAATAAAATGGAAGAAGCATTCATGTGTGCATACGGCATATCGTCTCCATGGACGGTGTATTTCATTTCCTATATCCAAAATTTATGGATTACTATATATATATATATATATTTAATATATATAAATATATATAATATTTAAATTATGTTTTAAATTCTATAGATGATGAAATCATGATCTAAGTAATAGTAATGAAAAATAAAAATCGATACATACTTAGAAAACAAGGAAATTAACACCCAAAATAATGAAAATAATGAAAGACTATTAACAAATGGGTAATAATATGTTATTATGGGATCATACATGATATCATAGATATTAATATGGTTCTTTTATAAGTTAGAAAAATTATTAAAACCATTATGTAGGATTTTAAAGAGTTTTCAACCAAAAGAGAGCGTAAGGTAAGGGATTTTCATCTCACCTTTTACATCGGTGAGATAAATGTCATATTCACCACTTACTTATTTTGTGTTGTATATATACGGAACCTTTTGATATATTATATCATGAATTATTTTATATTCATGGTATTTAAATTTTTACTTTGAATTATCTCATCCAAGTGTTTTTAACTTAAAAATTACCAACTGGTAAAAGTTATCTTGAAATCTCACTTTCTTTTGTGATTGTTAACTTTCTCTTAAAAAATCACTTTATCATAACTATTTTTCATTGAAAATTATACTTCTTTCTGATATTCATATTATTTTAAAATTTATATTATTATTTACTAAACTTTACATCATTTTTACATATGGTGTTTACTTTGAAATTTATTTGATTGACATTAGAAATATTGATAAATTCGTATCATTTATTCAATATGGATATTTGATGATATGGTGAATTTTTATTTATTTAAATAAATTATTAGATATATTAGGAATGATTTATACTAGAAGATGTGGATGGGTCCCAATTATAGGTATCCCCTATATGCATCAGTAGTTTCATGAGATGAATCAGTTTGACAAATCAGTGTAGTTTAAATTGTCTTGAGAATAGATATTAATGGTGTGATAGTTTATGTGCCACATACATGGTGTCCAATATTTAAGCATTTCCTTCATTTAGTATTTGGTTATTATTATCCAGATTATTTTCACTATGAAAAAATCTATGGATGTATTTCATGTTTAGTATATTGATTAAATAGCATGTTTTTTCAGTTATTTACCTTTCCATGTTGTTTATTCATTATTGATTCATAATAGATTCCATTTTACTTAACCATTACTGAGAATTTGAGCTCACCCTTATTTTGTTTCCTTTCCTTGGGATATGAAGATAAATTCTTGGAATGAGTTTCAAAGATGCAGTTTATTAGTTTTTGTTATGTATTATTTTTTATTTTTATTTTCCCAATGTAAAATGGGTATCATGTATGTAATCTAATTTTCCAAAACTACTAAATTGATAGGTCATTTTGGATTTGATTCCTTGTAATATTTCCAATGTAATAAAGTAAGGCACCGACTTCGGGCTTTTGGGTTTGGGGTGTTACATGCTTGCTAATGACTTTTCATGAAAATCGATTGATTTTCAAATGGTAAGATAATGATATTTTTTAGAAGATGATTCCTATTTTCTAATAAAAGGTATGTTTTTATGAAAATGTTTCTGTGGATTTTCACAGGACTAAAATTTCCTTTCCTTTAAATCCATTACTGAGATTTTATGTTTATACCAAGTTTTAAAATATTTTATACATGATTTAAGGGAGATTAGAGACATGGATGAGATAAAGGGAAAAATTATGAAGATTGGGCCTAAAAAGAAACTGTATTTTATTTTAAAATGTTTTATTATGTGAAAAAATTTGATATTGAGTAGAATTTTATACTTTTTAATATTTTATTTTTTATGTATCAGTTATAACATAATTCTCTAAAAATATAAACCAAAAAGATCCTCATAAATGTAATAATGTGAATTCTAGTATAAAATCACTAGAATATGTAATGTTTAAGGATGTGTACTTAAAATCAAGGTGGGTTTGTGATAATTACTAGTTAAGTAATGAGGACTATGTTCAGGGGTCAGTCCATGAGGTTTTTTCTCCAAGTGGGTAGGAGGTGGTTCTGATAATATGAAATCATATATACTTTTTCTATCATTTAATTGATGGTTTTTAATGATATATTTAATAATGCACTTGGTATATGCCGAATTTTTTTAGGAAATAGGTTCCCAATGTTTCAAAAAAGAAAATGAATAAAATGAGAAGAAGTTGCCTATTACACATCATGAAACATCAGTTCACGTCGTGTAATATAGTCTCATAGGATGCTAGATTTCATGAAGAAAATCGTGAATCAAGTCATGAATTCTTCATGATAAGCATCCATTACACATCGTGAACTAATGATACACATCATGAACCAATTAAATAGGAAATATTCTCCCATGATTTAGCTAGAAAGAATATACACACCGTAAGACCAGGATTCAAATCATGAAAGCATTCAAACTTTCAAATCTCAGACGAGATACACATGAGATATGCGTAGATACAAAAACCATGAAGTTATACACATATTTAGCATTAGATGATATGAATCTCATTACATGTCATGTAATTTTTCAGCTATAAATAAATAATCTTGGTAGCAGCATTGGGAGATCTTCCAGAGCATAACTTTCTTGTTTTTCTATTCCCTTCAATATTCCATCTATTCCCTTCCCTTTAAACTCAAATTTCTTCATCCCTTTCATTATTTTGTTTAAATACAAGTGTTGTGGATCATTTTTTATCATCAGCTTCATTCCCCTTTTTCATCACCATCGTCATTCATCATTAATCATCACCAATTCATTTTGACTCCATTTCCTCTCTTATTTCAAGTAAGTACATGATTGAATTATGATTTACATCTCTTTAATCACTAATTTCATGATCACCCCCTTTTTTGAATCTGAATCGTTTCATGTGTATTAAATATTTAAATTCAAACATTCTTAACATGTCAAGCACAGTTTTAATTATTCATTTGTTTACATTAATTCCTACCATGAGTGGCTAAACCACTAAAGGTAGGGAATAAGAGTAGGTGTATCTGAATAAACAATAATTCTTTAATTATTAACTTGGTAAAATTATGGGATAGTAATTAGGATATAAGTTAATTGTATTTCCAATTCATTGGAACATCCCTAATCAAGGGGTATTCAAGTAGAGGACCCTATACTTTTTTGGAATATATTAGGCTATGACCAATATTCAAAAATGTTTTCTGCCTTAGAAACCAAGATTAATGCATCTAGTATTGTCACTATCTCCCGACCATGGAATAGTTACCTTCTAGATAGAGCTAGTTTATTTGACCAAAATAAACTAGTGACCTCTAATTTCTTCGCAGCCTAAACCTTAGGATCCTACCAATATAGACTTAATATCGTCCTTTCTATATACACCCAAAATTTATCTCAATCCCTCTCTCATTCTTCGATAAAACCCTCAACCCTTAGACATAGAACTCCTAAAGTCAAACCAATTATAAAGGACTCCTACTCCAAAAGGTCTTTATCCATCAATTTTCAATGCCAACTTATTCTCCTCATGGGATTGACTCTATAATTTCACTATATTACACCCTAGTAGTGAGTGAAGTTTGGTAAAACAAATAAAAATATAATCTAACCACAGCCTATGAAAATTCAACGACGCATGCGGGCACGTCAAATTTTGGCACCATTTTTGGGGACACAACACTGTACTTGAAAAGTCTGTAGAAAAAAGACATGGGATTACCTTTACCTAACCAAATTTCCTTTCCTTATTTCTTTTTCAAACCGTCCTTGTATCTCTACTTCATGGTAAAGTGAAAATACCAAGATCCTTTGACTTGTTCAAAGATCCTTGAGACAAAATAACAACTAGGCTTCGATTTTGGGATCTAATGGTACCTTCTTGCATGTCTCTGGTCAAACATAGTCAATCAACACAATTAAATGGTACCTAACCCTCCAAACTCTCCAAATATACATCAATTAGTTCCTCGAGAGAAGCTGATGCAGTAAGAAAGAACCATCGTGGATTATAGCTTGACATCTATCCATGGTGCTACACCAAGCATATTATTTCCTCCAATCCAATCCCATACTTTTGAAATCAAACTTGGACCCATTCAAATGATCCATAACATGGGGAATTTTATTTGACTTTAGAGCGAAGACCCACATGAGCATATCTCTAACTTCATGGAAGTTTTCAATAACTTTCAAAACCAAGGAGTATCATAAAACACAATCAAACTCTACGTCTTCTTATTATATCTAATAGACTGAGCCAAGGATTGGATCAATAGTTGACATCTTGAGTCGATAATGACCTGTTACAATCTATCCAATAATTTCTTAGACAAATATTTCCCACTGATCTGGACATGGTAGATCTGGAACAATATTAATAACTTTACTAAGACTAATGGAGAATTTGCATGGGAATCATGGGAAAGATTCAAGGAGATAATGAGGAAATTCTTATGCCATGGATTGGACATGTGGATTCAGATACAAACATTCTACCAAGGCCTTCAATCAGCCACATGAATAGTTTTTGATGTTTTCATGATGGATGATTGATTTTCAAGACATCAGAAGCCAAAAGATCCATCTTAGATGAAGACTCACACAATGATAGACTATGGAAAAGTGATCATGGACCACCTAGGAATGGTATCCACCAAGTGGATGAGAACACAAGACTAGCAATACAAGTCAAAGCACTAACAAAAAGGCTAGAATCATTTCATCTGACTAATACACAGCCCCATCATGCCCCTGTAATGAAAATAAAATCCTGTGAAATGTGTTGTGGCCCACACTTATACCAATACTGCAAGGCAAGAATTTAAGAACCGAAAGATCAAGATTGTAATTACATCAACTATAATCAATAGAACCCACCATTCCAATAGTAGTAGTAGTATTATCAATAGATTTCAACTCAGTAGCCACCTTAGAATAGTCAAGGCTATTATCAATAATGAACTAGCCAAGAACCATTTAGAAATCAAGGAACACCAGGGTATCCTCCCATTAACCTTGGTCTAAGAGCTCCAAAACAAGTCCAGCTGCAACCTTTCTCACAAAGACCATACCAGTAGTTTCAACCAACTCTTCTAATACCTCATTAACCTACTCCTTTCCAAAGTAACTTAGAGAACCTCCTAAATACCTTTGTTCAAAAGTAAGACCTGTGAATGACTACTCAGGAGATGTAGATACATAACCAATGAGTTGTCTTGCGTAGTCTCAAAGTTCAAATGGGTCAAATCTCAAATACCTTTTCTGAAAGATTACCAGATACTTTACATGGTATTATAGAGACATACCCAAAGAATCCAAGGTCTTAGTGATAATAAGTGGAAAGATCTTATAATTTCAACTGACTAGTGGAAGAGATGAAAAACAACCTGAAGATCTTAAGAAGAAACCACTAGTAGAAGAAGAAGTAGAGAAAACCACATAAGTGAAACCTCAAGAAGTATCACCAGCTACAGAAATCCAAACACTTGAGCACCCAAAGTAACAAGTTTATGTTTCCCCACCACTATAAAAACCACCTCTTCCTTTCCCATAAAGATAAATACATGGAAAAAAGGTGGCACAATATAATAAGTTCATGGAAATGTTCATGAAACTTCATATCAACATACCCTTTGTATAATTCATTGCTCAAATTCCCAAGTATGCCAAATTTCTGAAGTACTTTATTTCCAAAAAAATAAAAATGGAATATCTTGGTGTCATATCATTTAATGGATAATGTTTACTATTATTTAGTAGAAAATACCACCAAAAATGAGAGACCTCATAAGTTTCTCAATTCCATGTGCTATTGGAGAGTACAAGTTTGGAAGAGCATTGTGCGATCTTGGAGCAAGAATCAACTTAATGCCAATGAGTGTATTACAAAATTTGGGACACCAAGAGCTCAAAATAACTCGAGTAGCACTACAAATTAAATATTGATCAGTGAAGTATCCTAGAGGAATTATCAAAGATGTTCTAGTCAAATTCAGAAAATTAATCTTCCCATCATACTTCCTAGTTCTGGACTTGGAAGAAGAAGGTGACATCCCCATTATTCTCGGAAGACCATTCTTAACCACAGGAAAGGCTCTAATAGATTTGAATCAAGGACATATGATATTTTTAGTCAGAAAAAAATAGGTATTATTCAACCTAGTCAAATCTACTAAACAAGAAAAGGATGCCATTGATTATAACACCATATCTCTTACCCAAGAAGGAAATGAATACATGGTAATAGAAGAATACAGTGAAGATTCATTCTCAGATGTAGAAGAATGGTATGATTTTGAGGAATTAAGCTTCAATGAACCTCTCATAAGAGATACATTCCCTCCCTTTACCCCCTTATTTATTCACCCACCAGCCTTGGAGTTGATGCCTCTAGCCAGTACCATTAAGTATTCATACTTAGGATCTTCAACCTCTCTGCTAGTAATCATAAACTATAAACAATATCAGGAATAAGAAGAACAATTGGTTTAATTGTTGAAGAGACACAAGTAGTCAATTGACTAGAGAGTATCAAACATCAAAGTAATCAGTCCAACTATATGCACTCACAATATTCTATTGAAGGAAGATGAAAAACTCAAATTCCAACCTTAAAGACGGTTCACACCACCAATGAAGGAAATTTATAAAAAAGGAAGTGTTAAAACTTCTATATGAAAGAATAATATTTTATATATCTGAGAGTGAATGGGTGAGCTATCTATAAGTAATCCCCAAGAAAGGTAGACTTACCATGGAGAAGACTGATGAGAATGAATTAATCTCAACAAACACCAACATTGGATAGAGAGTTTGTGTGGATTATATAATCCTAAATGAATCAAAAAAAAGCTCATATTCCTTTACCCTACATGGATCAAATGTTGGAAATACTTGTAGGGCATGAATTATACTACTTCCTGAATGGTTATTCAGGATACAACCAGATTGTAGTCGATTCTAGCTGATTACCCAAAGACCACATTCACATGCCCATTTGGTACCTTCGCCTATAGGTGCATTTCATTTGGAATGTATAATTCTCCAGCAACATTTAAGAGATGCATGACACCTATTTTCCATGATATGGTATAATAATTCATTGAAATATTCATGGATGAATTCTCTATCTATGGAAGATTGTTTGAAGTTTTCCTGAGCAATCTAGAGCTAGTCCTACGACACTGTGAAGAAAATTCCATATTCCTGAATTGGTAGAAGTTTCATTTTATGGTTCAAGGATGCATAGTCGTCAGGCATAAAATTTTTAGATAAGGAATAGAATTTGATCCATCCAAGATAAAATTCATCAACCATTTACACAAACCTAACACAGTTAAAGGTATAAGAATATTTCTAGGACATGATAGATTCTATAGGCGATTTTTCAAAGAATTTTCAAAATTTTCCCAACCATTGACATACCTGTTATCCAAATAAGTTATGTTTTAATTCATTAAGTAATTTTTGAATTCATTCAATACTTTTAAGAAGATCTTGATAGCAGCCTCGATAATCATTTCACCCAATTGGGACAAGGAGTTTGAACTAATGTGTGATGCCAGCAATTTTGTTGTTGGAAATGTGTTATGACAATTAGTTTTTCACATCTTATATCCTATATACTATGGAATAAATACGAAGAATGAATCCCAAGTCAACTACACAACTACATATAAATAACTCTTATCCGTTGTGTATGATTTTGAGAAATTCCATTCCTATTTAGTCTAATCTAAGGTAATTTTTCACACCAATCATGTCGCCTTAAGGTACTTAATGAACAAGAAGGATGCTAAGAAAAGGCTGATAAGGTGGATACTCTTGCTGCAATAATTTGATATTGTGATCAAAGACACCAAAAGAATGGAGAATGTGATCACAGATCATTTGTCTGGACTTCCTCTACCCATCATCAAGGATGGAGATGATACTGATATCAATATTGATTCCCCTGATGAAACCCTATTCATCAATAAAGTGAAACCATGGTTTTATGATTTTCAAATTATCTCTCCATGGTATTCTTGAACCAGGATCTTTCATATCAATAGAGGAAAAGATTTTTTTCTGAAGTAAAACATTACTACTAGGATGAACTACTACTGTTAAATCATTGTGTAGATGGCTTATTGCGACGTTGTATCCCTGAAAATGAAATCCCAAATGTGATAGAAATGTTTCATACATCACAAATAGGAGTAAATCATGGACCCAAGAACACTATAGAAAATATTCTACAAAGTTGAATTTTTTAGCCCATGCAACACTAAGATTTAAGGGCATTTTTTTCAAAACTATGATAGGTGTCGGCGAACTGGGGATATTGGAAAAAGGAATGAAATTTCTCAAAATCCCATCAAGGAAGTTGAAATATTTGACATATGGGGAATAGAATTCATGGTACCATTTCTCACTTCACATGGTAGTTCCTACATTCTGGTTGGTATTGAAAACGCCACAAAGTGGGTAAAAGATGAAGCAACATCACATGACACGGTGAAAGTAGTTGTGAATTTTCTGAAAAAGAATGTGTTCTCAAGATTTTATTTCCAATATTAATCATTAGTGATCAAGGAACACATTTCACCAACCAATATATGAAATTATTTCATGAAAAGTAAAGAATCTAATACAACACAGGAACTCCCTACCACCCAAAAACAAGTGGTAAAGTTGAACTGTCAAACAGGGAGATCAAGAAAATCCTGGAGAAAATTGTGAACATCAGCCAAAATGATTGGAGTCTAAAACTAGATGATGCACTATGGGAATACCATACTACATATAAAACACCCATAGGTACAACACCATTCATATTATTTTATGGGAAACCATGTCATCTTCTAATTGAACTAGATCATAGCCCATACTGGGAAATCAAGAAGCTGAATTTGGATTCTGAGAAAGATAGAGAAGCTCTGATTCTGTAGTTGACTGAGTTGGAATAAATTAGGAAGGATTCCTGTGAAAATTCCAAGATATAAAAAGAAAAAACAAATAAATATCATGAGAAACGCATTGGGAGGGGTATCATTATCCTAAAGAATAAGTTCCTCTTATTCAAATCAAGACTAAAATTATTCCCTGGAAAGCTAAAATATCGATGGTCTATCCCCTTAAAAGTTGTTCAAGTTTCCCTATATGTGACCATCGACATTCAGAGATATGGTAGACCACCTTTTAAATTGAACTACCAAAGATTGAAAATATTTTAAGAATCCTTCAATGGATGTTGTGTCATTATCCTCAAATTCAATTGGGCCTTAATTGAGTCAAACTCTCGATGTTAAAGGAAGTGCGGACTGGGAGGAAACCTAGGGTAAGAAATCTTAGCCTAGGTTAGATTAGGATAATCCTTAGGGAATTTTTGGATAATCTAGGTGTTTAAGTCTAGGTATGAACAAATTTTTAAGATTAAACAGTCGATTACACATCGTGTAACCCTGTTACACAACGTGTACCTTTTTTATCCAAAAATACATTTTAGGACACCATTACACGATTTGAACCCCTGTTACACATCATGTAACTCATTGGGTCTATTTTTTAAAACATATGTCGTGAACCCTAGGTTCATGACTCGACCCCCGAACCCCCCCCCCCACCCTTCTCCTGGCCGTCCAAATCCCTCTCCACTCACCTCACTACCTCTTTTCCCTCACTCAACCACACCTCTCCACCTCCTCCACCTTCTATATCAAAAGACCCAACCCATACACCCTACCTTTCTTCCTTTCTCCCCCAACCACACTCTACACCATCCTCCTCTTTCATCCGAGCACCTGCACCCCCCCCCCCCCTTCGCGACCATAGACCTGAACCCCCTCCTCCTCCCTCAGTTTCCACCGACTTGCACCCTACCTAAATCTGTACCCCTCAGCATCATTCCTTGATGGCGTGGAACAAGATGTTATGATATTATCCTTAAAAATCTAAATCCAAACATGAATAGAAGCCACCTTCCAAGTGCCCACATGGTACCATGCCACCCAAACCTTCTGCACCTCCTACAGCAGATCGTGTTGTGTCAGCTACTCAGGTCGACTCCTTCTCCACCTCTGAGGACTCCTCTTGTAATGAAAACATCCAAATTCACCTCATCCTATGCTTCACCAACCCAAAGTACTATGTAAACCTAATCAGGATGCAGTCCAATCCTATATAGACAAACAAGACCCCGGACCTGCACATCCTGGCCCGAATGAACATCAGTGATGCCATACTTGACCTCCTAGAGACACTACATGTGGACTACATCATTGAGGTATGAGAGGAGACCTATAGGGAGATATTTCTACTGTTCTTTTCCACATTTGAGTTGTCCATTGATAGCTTTATATTCCACCTTGGTTGTGATCCACATGATCTTTCATTCTCCAAGTTTGGTATTGGTATCAGCATTTATACAGATGATTTTTCCAGATCAAAGGTCTTTCTAACACTTCATCTAGATCCAGCCCAAGATGATTCAAAAAAACTATGGGATATGATTTCATGGTACCCTCATCTACCCCATGAACCAGGGATAACAAATTCTACCCATTTGCGGAGCCCAGATCTACGGATTCTTCACAGGGATTTGATATATGGGTGATTTGCTAGGGTTGATTCTCATGGGAGCGTCAGCTAGGTCGATGTGCTTATTCTTGAAACATCCATGGGTGGTCCACCTATAAACATGTCTTCATTGTTTTCCCACTATTATAAGGGTCATACCCAGTGAACTTGAGGTACTTTGATGGGAGGATCTTTTTTACTCACCTATCTAGATACCTCGATGTTTTCGATGCATCCCTTCCTCTTACTTATATAGGACCCATTGAGCTTATTAATTTCTTGATGATTCAAAATATGAAGATTTTAGTGAAGGAGGATGATATATTCCACTATCCACCCGACATTCATCAGGAAGCACCAGTAGAGGCCCCACCACCACCAGCAATAGACCCACCAGCTGATCCATCCGCCACTTCCCCACCTGCACCACCCACTTATCCTCCTATCTCTACCACCTCATCTACCATACCTCCACCCACCCATCCCACCCTGACAGATCTATAGACTATGTAGTTTAACATCATGGATAACCTGCACTATGTTTTAATCCATCTTCACCTTCCTTTTGTCAATCCTTTCGACTTCACCACTCCACTACTGTAGCACCCCCCGATTTTATGTATGTATCATTTTTTAGGCTTTTTATGTTTTTAAAGTTCTTGGTATGAGTTGGGAATAGGTTGGGAGAGTTTGGAATGGTTTTGAATAATTTTTGAGGCTTTTCTAAGGGTGCACAGTTTCAGCACAGTTTGGGAAAACTGTGCGGATTCTCTAGGAAACCGTGTAGGGGGAGACAGTAGGCTTCACATAACCTGTGCACAATTTTACAAACTGGGTGAGGCAATCGTGTGGATCCCTTCTTTTGAGGTAGTGGCATGCGCACGGTTAGCGTATGGTTTTCCAAACTGTGCGGGCTAACCGTGTAGCCACTTAAAAATGGGGTTTTTAAATCTAGGCTCACTCAGTTTTAACTTATTCCACTCCAAATCTTCTCCCACTTGATCCTAGCTTGGAATTTTGGGTTCTCAAAGGTTGGGGGTTCTCTCCCACATGTTTTGGAATCAAATTTAAGGGGTTTCTTAGTGGATTAAAGGCAGTTCTTCTCGAGTAAGTCTGCTCTCGTGGTTCTTTGTGGTTTCCTCTAGATCTACATCTCCCTCTCTCTCAGTTTTCGAGATCTACACTCATTGTGTGTAGATATAGGGTTTTTTTTTGCCTTGGGTGTTGATTTTAAGGATTGTGGATGTTAGGTAAGGGGATCTAGAGTGGTTTCAGTGGTGTGTTTGCCAGATTTGGGGTGCAGTTGCTTGTGGGTTGATTTCACCGGAACCCTAAAGGTGGGTGTCTTCTCTCTAAAATCCACTGGGCTAGAACTAGTGGTTTTGGTATAATTCATTTTGTTTCTTGAAATTAATTGTGATAATGATTTTTGAATCTTTTTAGAACCCTAGTTGGAGATGATTTGGGGGATTTTGGGGGAAAACGGGTTATTATTGCTAAAGGGGGATTTGTTTTGTGATGTTAAAATGTTTATTTTAAAATCATTAGTGCTTGGTTATTACAAGTGTTTTGTGAAATATGGATTTAAATAAAGATGTTTTTTTATTGAAATGTGGTTTAGCATCAAAAATGATTTAAGGGTGGTACCAATAAATGGGTGATTTATTGAAGTGGTTTGACATGTTATGGAAATGGTTATTTTCATGTTGTTGTAGCTTTGGTGGGTTATAAGTTTGGTTGTGTCTGGTTGAAATGTGATGGGGAAGTGGGTGGGAAGCCTCACTATAAGTGGTGATGTATGTTGGTCAGAAGAACCACCATTTTTTATAGTGGTCAGGAAGCACCACTAGTTGGGAATGAGGTCAAAAGGGTTGGAAGGAAGTCCCACTATAATGGTTGATCTGTTGTGTTTATTTCTTTTTTGCAAAGTTGGAATTTTTAGTGCTAATTCATGATGGGTATATGGATTGTGGAATTGTTGTGGCTTTCCCTTGTTTGATATGTATTGGTAAGGGTATGTTTAGATTATTGGAAATGGTTTCACTATTTAATGTTTTATATAAACTTCTTTATATAAATGTGTTAATGGTTCTTTCCTAGTGGCCTGTGTAGGGAATTCATTGGGGGAAAACCTACTGAGTATTAGTACTCACCCCCTGCTTTGGAACTTTGGTGCTTTTGCAGATGTCATATTTTGGGAAAGAGGTAAAGGTAAAGCATCTCATTGCTAGTGGCTCATGGTGATGGTTGGGAGATGTGTTGGTTCTTAGAGCATAGAGCTTAGTGTGGAGATGTGGAGTATGTCTTGGTTTATTTTGGGTCTCTTGTTTAGTCTTCCACTTGGTACTATGATATGGTTTAGTGTGTTTGGTAGTATTTGGCATGTGGGTTTGTTATGGATTAGTTGGTTGTCTTTTGGTAATGTATGGGTTTGGATTTTTTATCAACATTCATCATATGGTTTGTTGATAGGGGATTATTGGGTTTGTTGGTTGTATCTCAAGGGAAAATCATTCCCCCATTTATTCTCGAAGCCCTCAGCATTTATTTCTAGCCTTTTGTGCCTTGGGAACATCGCTTAAGGCCCAGTATCATTCTTCTACCCTCTCAAGACAATGAAATGGGGCATGATGTTACAAGTGGTATTAGTTTGTTCAGTCCTTGGATTTCAAGTGAGATTAGTTGTTCAATCCTTGGTGTTGATCATTGGTGTTGGTATTGACATTTGTTTTTGGCCTATTCCTTGATTTGGGATGGTATAAATATGTAGGATTATTGGAACTTGAAATTTATAGTATAAAAGGATGTATTTAACCCTTTTATACTGAACTTCAAGTTACTAGGGAGTTGCGTACACATTTGTTTGGAGACACTTATAGGCATTGGATATCTCATTGTCGTGGGTGTAGCCAATGAGATGAGCATGGCATGCACGTTAGAAATGACTTCCCACTAGGATTTATATTTCATTGGGGTATAATGATCTATGGTGTGACATGAATGTTTTGATTTGGAAAATATGTATTGGGTCTCAAAACAGAAGGATTTGAAACATGGAAAACTTGTGGTATTTTAAAAATGGGTTGATTTTCAAAACATGGTGTATTTATTCAGAATAGTGCAAAATGTGAAATGTGAACTTGTGGAAAGCCTGGTTGTGATAGTTATAGTTTAATTGAACTAGAATTTGTGAATCGTGTTTTTTTGAAATATAATGACTTACGGCTGTTTTTTATTTATAGAAACGGCACCGGGTAGGCATCGTAGAGACCAATCAGAGGAGGCTGCTGAAAATGTGGTTGCACCTGAGCCCAAGGTGAACCAGTAGCTAGTACAGAGTATAGTTCAAGCTTTACAAGTAGTGGGAAGTGTGAATAAAGTGGATTAACCAACGAATTTGGATCATGTGGTTCAGTTTGAAAGGTAGAATCCACCCATCTTTAGGGGTGATTCAGAGCTAGAGAGGGTTGAATCATGGCTGAACAGAATGAATTGGATATTTGAATTCTTGAGAACACTGGTAGAACTGAAAGTGAAACTAGCCACACATATGTTGGAAGATCTTTCCCTTAAGTGGTGGGATCTGGCGGTCCAATCTGGGACGGACCAAAATGTGACATGGGAGGGGTTTGAGGAATTGTTTAATAAAAAATTCTACCCTCATACGTTCATAATTCATCGTACAATGAATTTATTCAGTTTGAAGCAAGGGAATGTGGAGGTGACGAAATATGCAGATAAGTTTATGAACTTAATGCAGTTTTCACCTGAGGTTGTGGGTAGTACATCGTTGAAGTCGCAAATTTTTTAAGACGGTTTAAACCAAGAAATTTGTTCCAAGATAGTGGTGTTGTGTATATACGATTACACAGAAATAGTGAACTGAGCTACGGTGGCTGAGTGGGATCTTGTGAGGGATACGGGTGGGGGAAGTATGTTGGTACCCAGGGGAAATAGTGGGAACTCAAACACTAGCTTCAAGTGAAAGAGGGACACTTATTTCCAGGGTGGGAGCATAGCTCAGAATCTGACGGTAGGATCCGTTAATCTTCCTCCGAAGCCTAAGAGCAAGCCAGAATGTTTTCAATGTGGTTCTACGAACCACATCAAGTAGGATTGTATGGAACAACCATGAGCATGTCATAATTGTAAGAAGATGGGGCATCTGCAGCGTTATTGTTAAAATGCTCTGAGGTCGGGTGTCCATGACACTCCTCAGAGGTTGCAATGGTCTTATGCCTTGATGGGATGGGGGCAGAAGCATACCCCTCGGTAGCAGAGTAAAGTAGGTCATGGTGATTCTCGAAATACCATGATGCCTCAGTAGGGTAATAAGGAGTAGAGTGTGACTAGTAAGCAGTTGTTTGGATCTGAGAAGGCAGTGATGGATGACCAGTTGGGACCATCCACGGTGAGAGGTACAGTTCTTTTAAATTCAACTTTGATACAAGCTTTGTTTGATATGGGTGCTTCGCGTTCTTTTAGTACTTCTCACATAATTTATTTGTTGGGTTTACATGTGGAAATGATGCCTTTTGTTTTGAAACTAAAAACTCCTCTGGGTAAAAGAGAGTGTTGAACTTTCCTCTATAAAGTGTGTTTCTTAGTTGTGGATGACATTGAATTGATGTGGGATTTCTCAGTGCTTGAGATGGATACTTATGATATAATCCTGGGAATGTATTTGTTGAAAATTTTTAAGGCCCGTATCAATTTTTATGCACGAATGGTTAGTTTTGTGATGGAGGATGGCATTAGACATCTCTTTAGAGGAAAGAAGTGTGAAAATTTGGGTGCAACGGATTTGTTGGCACCAACTGTTGGTAGGATCTCGTATCAGTTAGAGGCCTTGTCATTGGCATCGGTGGAAGGTGTCAAATAGAGTGTTCTTCTGGTAGTTTTGGATCTATTTATGAATGTATTCCCCAAATAATTCTCAGGGTTTCCACCCATGAAAGAAGTGGAGTTTATGATTGATCTCCTTCTAGGGACCAATCCAATCTCACTTCTGTATTACTGAATGGTTCCATTAGAATTGTGGGAATTAAAGTTTAATTTGTAATAGTTATAAAACAAAGGTTTTATCTAGCCTAGCATGTCTTTGTGGGTAGCGCCTATTTTGTTTGTTAAAAGGGTAGATGAAACCTTACGGCTCTGTGTCAATTATTGTAGACTTAATCGGGTTATGATAAAGAAACGATATCGCATTGATGATTTTTTTGACCAGTTGAGGGGAGCCCGTGGTTCTTTAAGATTTACTTGAGGTCAGGATATCATCAATTTCATGTGAGGAAGGAGGATATTCTAAACACAGCCTTCATAAGTAGACATGGCCAATACGAGTATGTTTTTATGAATTTTGGTCTAACGAATACATGAGTAGTGTTTTTGGAATTTATGAATTAGATATTTCATAGATATCTAGATTATTTTTTAGTGGTATTTGTGGATGATATATTGGTGTATTTAAGGACAAGGGTAGAGCATGAGCAACACTTGGCGATAGTGTTGGGGATCTTGAGGGATCATTGGTTGTATGCCAAACTATTTCTCTCTCTCAAGCCAATGAGATAAGGCAGGATGTTACAACCACCACCAACCCCTGCTGTCCCATCCTCTTCTACCATTCACGCACCACCCAAGGCCCACCCCAACCTACCCCTAGATATCACTGACCCTACTTCCCAGAAGGAGTACTTAATTTAGCAGGCCTGGCATGGAAAGGTTCTAACCACCACTGTATACATAGAGGTTCCCTTCAATAATACAGATTCCAGACCCACTGCCTCCCTTTGGATCGGTACCTTTTCACCACCCACCCCATCCCATCTATCCAGAATCATGACTCCACCCTCCGTCTCAGCTCTGCCAGCCTCTACTACAGCCACTACCACTGATCCTACCAGACAGCAGCCACCGGTACCACATGACAGGTAGTTGACGATGGAGGATATTTTCGGCTCAGACGACTGATCCTGTAATCCATTTTTCTCATTTTTGATTGTGGATTTTTTTAATAGGGATAGTTATTTTTATTTTTCATCTGTGTATGCCCACTTTTTGTACTTCTCATTTATATATGTGGGAATTTATTTTGTTTCACTTATAATTTGATTGATTTTCATATCTTTTATTTTTAAATTTCCATGTTTAGATCCTCTATGTCATCCATGGTTGTAGATGGACCCATTCCACCATCTGTTCTCATCCAAAGGGTGACCCAGCACATCGCTAAAATAGGACACCAACTTCATGACTTCTCACTGGAGATTCATTCCCAGAAGAAACTGCTTAAAGCTACAATTTCATTCCTTCCACATATAATTCATGCTCATGTTTCCCCTAAAGTTATCAATCTAATCAAGCGACCTCACAAGCTGGAGGACACTACCACCAGTATTTGTAAACACAAGAGGAGAAACTAAGTTGATGGACCCCACTATATGATATTTTGGTCTATTTATCTAGCTGATGATTCCATGTTAGCACTTTATGGGATGAAACTCATAGTTCATCATTTTCTTTATTGATTTTTCATGATTGAGTCTTTTTATTTTAATTCATTTTGAGTCCCTTTGAACTTTATTGTAAAATTCTACTGAACTTAAGTAAAATTCATTTCCCATATGACTCATATTGTGCACCTACCTATTATTCTACTTATCAATGTTTTGAACTTGTGGACTAATGTTACATCTAGTGTAGGAAATTTTTTCTAACCCATTTTCTAGGTGACCCTACTTTAGAAAAAGGTGGCCCAAGTTCCCTCATGGCATTCCAATTATTGGAAGTAGATCTCGATTCCATCAATATTAAAATTATCAAAATTCCATTTCATTTTTTATGAGTTTTATATGCTATAACACTCCCATGAATACTTCCATGGATAGTATAGACATTGTCTCCCTCTAAGTGTGGAGGAGTTTTTCATAAGTTTCACATTCAATACATTTGGATTTTTTCTTGTTTTCATATATCTATGAGACATTTTTCAAATTTATAAGCATGATTTAAACCTAAAAACATTATTCCCATTTAAATAAAAGTAAAATTTAAATTTGGAAGTGTCATAATCCATGTTTTATCTCTATTTATAATTTTAGAATGATTTCTGAGCTTAGAAATTTAATTCAAATTCAACATTTTTGAAATTATGGTTAATTAAAATACTACTTAGTTTTATTCCCGTTGTTATTGCCAGTTTCTATTGTTGTTCTCATTACCTGAGAGGATTCTAAGCCTACAATTTCATATTCTTTCTGAGCATATTTATTGAGTGATACCTGGGACATGTAAACCTATCAGAACTTGTATTGAGATCTTATTGAGGCTATTATTGAACAGGTATAATTTTAAAATGATTGAAGAAATATTTTTTGAGCCACTTTTTTCTGAGACCCACCTTGAATCTTTCCTTCATTAAGCTCATATTTTCCATGAATGACCTTATAAGACGAAGCTATTCCAAGCTGATTTTCCCTTCCTACCCTACTCTTTGTGTAATGCATGACGTTACTTTGAACAAGTGTGGGGGAGTCATTCATAAATCAGGGGACGATTTTATTATTAAGATGTATTTTGTTACTCATCTGACTTTTTGTTTTAAATGCTTGTATACTTTATAGCATTTCACTTCTATTCTGTTCCTTCAAAAAATACAAAATAAAAGAGAAATTGACCTAGGTTATGTATTAGGAAGGTCAAAAATCACAATTTCCAAAATGATGAATCCCATGAGGGGTCATGTTTGGTTAGGGGATGGATGTGAGATCTGACCTAGACATGACTTTTGAAAAGTAGAAATACAAAAGAAAAGTTAAAGGAATATGATACGCTTCTTGCACTTACTTGACATATACATGGATCCAATCTGAGATGTTTGGATTGTAGATGTGATTAGATTGGAGGATCCATTATATTACACTTTTCAAGACATTCATGAATTATATTTTAGATCTTACCCTCCTTTTGAGCTTTATTTTCACTAATTACCCGCCTACCCACAGCCTCAGAGTCATCAGAACCTAATTTCTAAATCCCTCGTGATTAATTTTGTACTTTTATTTATGAAGTGAAGATGATATAACTGATGAAAACTTATGGTTAAGATCATTTACTTATTGTATGAGCATAACTACAATTTCATTTTACCCTAAATAATGAAAGAAAATTCATTGTGAGGTAAATTGAAAATGGGTATAGAATTCAAGGAACAGTTAAGAGATTGTAATTAAAAATTGGAACTTATTTAAAGAATTGAGCTATGAGGTATTAATAATTTTCTATGTAGGGATGATTCTAGGGACTAACCTTTTCTTCTTACACTTAGTTTATTTTCCTAGACATAATGAATGTTTCCTCTTAAAAATTGCTTATCTTTTTGAAATCACTATTGAGACCTTTTTGCTTGAAGACAACAAATTGTTCAAGTGTGGGGGAATTTGATAAGATGAAATCATATATACTTTTTACTATAATTTAATTAAGTTTTTTCATTTATATATTTTATAATGCACTTGGTATATGGTGAATTTTAAAGGAAATAGGTTCCCAAGGTTTCAAATAATAAAATTCAAAAAAAAAAAGAAGTTTCCTATTACATGTTTTGAAACCTTAGTTCACATCGTTTAATAGAGTTTCACTGAATTTCGAATGTCGTGAAGCAAGTCGTGAATAAAGTCATGAAGTCTGCATGATAAGTATCCATTACACATCATGATATAAGTATAAATGTCATGAACCAATTTAATGGGAAATCTTCTTTAAACATTCAGCTGGAAAGAAGATACACATCGTGATACTAGGATTCACATCATGAAAGTAGTCAAACTTTCAAATCTATGACGAGATACGCACAAGATATGCATAGATACAAAAACTATGGAGATATACACAGCTTCAGCATTACACGATGTGAATATCATTACACATCGTGTAATTTTTTTTCTATAAATAAAGCATCCCAACAATGGTTTTGGGAGAGCTTCCAGAGTAGAACTTTCTTGTTTTTTTTGTTCCCTTCGAGTTTACTTCTATTCCCTTCCCTATAAACTCAAATTTCTTCATCTCTTTCATTATTTTGTTTAAATAAAAGTGTAGTGGATCATTTTTCATCATCACATTCATTCCCCTTTGTTATCAACACCATCGTCCATCATCAATCATCAACGAATTATTTTTGAATCCATTTCTGCTATTATTTCAAATAAGTACATGATTGGATTTTGATTTACATCTCTCTAATCACTGATTGAATTCTCACCCCCTTTTGTGAATCTGAATCATTGAATGTGTATCAAATATTTAAATTCAAACATTCTTAGAATTTCAAACCAAATTTTAATTATTCATTTGTTTACATTCATTCCAATCATGAGTGGCTAAACTGTCAGGGGTAGGGATCGAGAGTAGGTGTATCTAAATACATAATAAATCTATATTATTAACTTGGTAACCTTATGGGATAGTAATTAGGATATAAGTTAATTATCTTTTTAATTCATTTGAACATCCCTAACCATGGGGTATTAAAGTGAAGGACTCTATCTTGGTTGGAGTAGATTAGGCTATGACCAATAGCCTAAAATGCTATGTACCTTATAATTCAATCTTATTGCATTTAGTATTGTCACCATCTCCCAACCATGGAATAGTTACCTTCTAGGTAGAAATAGTTGATTTAACCAAAATCAAATAGAGACCTCCTCTTGCTTCGTAGCCTAAACCTTAGGATCCTACCAAGTTAGACTTAAAATCATCCTTTCTATAGATACCTTAAATTGATCTTAATCCCTTTCTCATTCTTGAAGAAAACCATTAACTCTTATACATAAAACTTTCAAACTCAAACCAACTAGAAAGGACTCCTACCCCAAAAGGTATTCAACCATGAATTTTCAATTCCAACTTACGTTCCCCATGGGATCGACACTATAATTTCAGTATACTATTCCCTAGTAGTAAGTAAATTTTGGGGAAATAAATACAAATCTAATCTGACTGCAGCCTGTGAAAATTAAATGATGTGTGTGGGCGCGTTAGGCTACACTACCTGTTGAGAAATATGAAGATCCACCTTTTATGATTTAGGTAGAAGATTATCTTCATATGGAGTAGTTTATTTTCCCATCTACTTAGGGTGAGGATGTTTATAGGTTGAGTGTGCTAAAAATTTTCAATAGGTAAAGAATGACTAGGTTTTGAGGTAAGCTAGATCTATAAGTGGTAAAGGACTAGCTAGAGTCAGTAGTTCAAGTGTTCAATCTCATATAGAACCATTTTTAATTGATGTTGGTGATTTTGTTTTTCCTTATCCATGGATCAACAAGATTATGGTATAGTATGGTCATGTAGATGCATGACGAGGAGACACTCCCATGGGGTGAGTTTGAGAACCTATTTTTGGATGAGTTTTATCCAATGTCTCTTTGATCTGTGTGTATTCAGAAGCTGGTGGAGTTATACCAAGGATCTATGAACATTTTTGAGTATGCATCAAGATTCACTTATCACACATGCTACTCAATTGATATAATTTTATATGTGGTTTTTAGGGAATGGAATTTTGAGTGGTGATTGTATAAAGAGTTTTGAGCATGAGTAGTCCCTCTATGAATTCCTACCCATTTTAGGGTGATAAATAGAGCCTTGGTTATAGAGATATTTTTGGATGTGGAATAGAAGATAGTTAGTTCTAGTAGTGGTAATTCTTGGATAGTGTATCCAGCCTCAGTTGGAAGGCATCGGGTTTCAGATTCTCAAAAAAAGAAGTATTCACACTCACATACTCAAAAAAGGGGTCAGTAGCTCTAGGTTCATAAAGGGGATCTGGATGGCTGGTGATAGGAGTTGCTTTGTCTATGAGGGAAAGGTTGTATTGTATGAGACTACCAGACCAATCATGCAATAGTGTATGGATAAGAAATAGATGGACCTTCATATCAAAGTCAATGACATAGTCAGTGGCCTCCTAGAGGTGTCAGGTTGGAACTTAGGGAGGCAGTTTCAGTAGAATGGTCAATGGTTCCCTAGAAGGGGGGCCTCAAGGGGTTTGGCGTTATGACCCACTTTTGCCACTACTACCCCCCAAGTGTCTTGTGTTGGGCTCATAGGGATGGTTCTCAAGGATTTTGTGAGTTGTAGGCAGTTGAGGTTTATAACCCAAAGATGCCCGAAATGGTTTGAGGTACAATATATCACTTTTCAAATTTTTCATCGGTACTCATAGACATCAGTGTGATCTATTATTTTATTGATACATCCCTTTATTGGGAACTTGAGATTTCAATAGTTCCTCTAGTCTGACCCATGTGGATATAGACTCCTACTAGAAGTGATCCCATGATCACACACATCTACCAACATTGTGAACTTATTCTTAGTAAAGATAGGTTAACATGGTATCTTATTATGGAATATATGATGGTTTATGACATTATACTTTGTATGGAATGTCTGTCTACACTTTGTTCCTAGATAGATTGTTTTTGGATGAGTTTTGAGGTTACTTCAAGAAGACAGGTTTAGTTTTTCCTTCATGAGTTGGAGATATTTTTAGTTGAGTCGAGCAGTTCTTGTGCATGTAAAGTGGTAGTCAATCTCTCCCCAATTAGTGATTTTGACCCTTAGTGTAATAGATACATTTGAAACTTGGATCCTTAGTAGTATTTAAGGAATGCCTGGATGGTTTCCCTATAAATATACCAGGGATACCCCCACATAGGGTGGTTGACTTTTATATTGAACCTTACACCCATTCCACATTGATATATATTATGTATTATAATATATCCCTATTTGATCTTCAAGAGATGAGGATGAAGTTGAAGTACCTTTAGAAGAATGGTTTTATCAAACTCATTTTGTCCCCTTGGGTGACTCTGATGTTTTTTTTCAAGAAGGAAGATAAGATTTTGAGGATTTATGTCAACTATATCTACATGAATCAGGTGAGAGTCAAGAACAAATATCCTCTATCAAGAATCAATGATATTTTACACCGATTGAAGGGAGAAAAGTGGTTCTTAAAGATATAACTCAAGTATGGTTATCACCAGCTATGTTTTTGAGAGGAGGATATCCTAAAAATGCCGTTTTGGTGTTGTTATGGACATTAATAATTCTTAGTGATTCCCTTTTTTTATAAATTCCATAACTATGTTTATGGGACTTATAAACCAGATCTTTCATACCATGCTAGACTAGTTTGTGGAAGTCTTTATTAATGACATCCCCATTTATTCATCATCATAGTTTGAGCATGAAAACTACATGAGTATATTCATGGAATTACTTGAGGATAACTAGCTTTACAAAAAGATCTAAAATTGTTATTTTTGGATTAGAGAAGTCTACTTTTTGTGAAATGTTATCTCAGAGACTAGAGTAGTTGTGGATCTGATAAATATTAAGGTTTTTCTATATTTGGATCCACCCAATATTGTATCTGAGGTGTGGGATTTCCTTAGTTTGGTGGGTTATTACCATAGGTTCATGGAATAATTTCCTAATATCATGAAAAAATTGACTACCCTATACAAAAATGGGTAGACGCTCATTTTTTCTAAGTGATGTTAGAGATCCTTTGAGGATATGAGGTAGAGGTTGAAAAGCACTCTCATTGTGAGACTACAAGAGAAGGGAGTTTATTACATGGTGTTCTATGATTCACCTGAAGTCGTGATTGAATATAACAACCAATAATTCTAATAATTTTTATTTCATGATTTTTTACATAAAGATTCATATAATATATTCCCATAAAATTGATCATCCTAGTGTCTTTGAGAAATTAAACACATAAACTATTATCTTAAAATAAAATAAAACTTCATTATTTAAAACTCTATAATGTTCTCTAAGTTTCCTTTGAACTCTTAACACTACACAGGATAACCTGGGGATATACAAAGAAAGAGGTGAGCTATAAATCTCATTAAGGGAATAATAAAATCATATAATGATGATAAATAATATATGTGATACAACATGTATGTCATGATAACCTAAATAGGTAAGAATCACACATACTCATATGGAATCATGGAATAATAAAATGAAATTATAAAGTCAAGGTATGATAGGAATGTGGCATCAATATAAAATGTGACATCATAAGAATAAGTCGATGAAAACCATAAAGAAATCATAACATTGTGTTCATAGGATAACTTCTTATGCACCATACATGGTATCTCATGGGATGAAAACATTAATCAATGCATTGGAGCGTTATCAGGTTGTTCCCTACATATTTCTAACTTTCCATATGTCATACCAATCATATAATATAATAACATATTTTATTATTTTAATCCCATGATTAATTAATTTTAGTTTCATACATGGAATTACCTAATCAATGAAGTATATTGATATCTAGGTTTATAATCTTGAATTAAAATAGATTTGGGTATTCACAACACAAAGGTATGGTATAGAAAATCAAGGGATAATTTCATCAACATAACGGGTGTACATAAAAGTTCATGGAAGGGAAAATGAGAGAATAAGGTAGTATCTAATTATTTAGGGAACATTTGGATAGTAAAGGACTATTAAAAAAATACAAAATAATAAATTGATAATCAAAAGGCTTATTACAAAGGAAGTGCTTGAATGGAAAAGATGGGGGAGAGAACCCTTAAATTGAGATTTTTCCTCTTAAATATTTGGAGGAGCTCCTTGGAACTTTAAAAACTACTTGGGATGGATATAGAGATGGAAAATGGGAGTAACCTCATGCTTCAAGTCTTTATAGTGAAGTGTAATGGAAGAATGGGTGTATATTTATAGAAAAAAAGAGGATATTATTTATTAATTTACAAACTTAGGCCTTGGACAGCTAGTTAATTAAAAATACAAAACCATTATACTTACCTTGGTTTTTAGCATCATATCCATCTTATATTAATTTTTATTTTATAAAATGATAATGAAAATTTGATTAAATAAACTATTGTTTAATTTTAAAAAATAAAACTAAAACTTTATATTACTAAGTTCTAGATACATAACACCTTATTACACTAACATAGGCCTTAAGGGTAAGGTGTGATATGGTGGTACTTTTATGTGGTGGATATGATAACATCAATCTAGTAGTGATATCTACTAAATTGAAATTTTCCCATAGGAATTTTCACTTGAGTCTCACTTTTTGAAGCTCTTCTAGGGCTTGGTCAAGTGTGAACCCCAATGATGCTACCTATCTCCAAAACTCTGATAAATGAGCTTTGTTAGGCATGATTCTATTGTTCGGGGTCATCGTATCTCACTTGTTCATTAAATAGTTCTCATTATTAATATTAAACTAAAATAATCTAAATTTTTAACTCATAACAACTATATTACCAACACTCACAATTCCCAATGTTCATATAAACCAATGGTCACATTGAACAATGGTTGGTATTGTGCATGTAATGTTCAGATCATAATGGTAACTTTTCCTATTATGCACCACATATATATTCCACCATTCTCATAAATTTACTTCATTTCTACACTTCCCATGATAATTCTTATTTTATTCCTAGTAGTTCTCTTTTTTCTAACTATCTTCATGGAAGGAGTGATTTTCATGGGAAAACTCAAGCCTATTAAGTTTGCCCTTGTGTGAGCACTATTATTTAGTGTTTATATTGTTGTAATATTCTTAGTTATTATAGTCTATATTATTTCATTATTTTTAATTAAATGTCATATTTTTTATATGTTATTTTATTATAAGATATAATAAAATAGTCATTGTGAAACATGAGTTCTTATCTTAACAAAAGAAGGAAATTATGAGTTATTACATTCTTCCCTCATTAAGAAATTTCACCCATGAAATTTCATTCCATACACTTAGGTGAAAAAAATGAGTGTAATTTTGTTTCATAAAATCCTCTTCTTCCCATGTTTCTTCTTTGAATTTATGGTTTTTCCAAATAATTTTGACAAGGTGGGTTGTCTTGCTACATATAAATTTTCCTCTATAGTAAAATATCTTCACTGAATACTCCTCATAAGAAAGATAATTCTCCATCTATACCACTTATAGATTCGGTACATGTTAGAGATTTTTTATGAACTTCCTCAAGAGTAATATGTGAAATATTTCATATGCTTGTGACAGGTTTGGTGGGAGTGTTTGTCAATAGTCCATGGATTCGATGCGGCCAAGAATATCAAAGTGGGAAATATGTCTAGGAATTAGCATTACCTTATTCCCAAACCAGATGAATATCTTTTAAGGATATAAAATAAGGAACACTTTATCTCTAGACTTTAACTCTAGGACTCATCTATGGTTATCAACATAACTCTTATGTCAACTTTTTGCTTCTCTGATGTGTTGTTAAATAGCCTTGACCTTCTTAACCATTTCTTCTACCAGTTATTGTCCAAATGTATTTCATTCTCCTACTTCATCCAAACACATTAGAGTTCTTCATTTCTTTTCATAGAGGACTTCATAAGGATCCATCTAAATGCTCGAGTAAATTCTATTATTATATAATAACTAGGAAAAAGTATTATGTTGATCACAACTTCCTTTGAAGACATTTGAGAAAACTCTCAACATATCCTCAAGTGTCTGGATAGTCTATTTAGATTAGTCATCAATCTGAGGGTGATAAGTCGTACTAAAGTTCAACTATATTATTAGATAATGTTGGTGACTTTCCAATAATTTTTAGGTGAATCTTGGATATTGATCTAAAACAATCAATAGTGGTTCTCTATACAAACTCACCATTTATTTAATATATATCCTTGAAATTTGATCGAATGGGAATTTCTCATAGATTTAAATGAAATGAGTAGTCTTTATAAGATGATCCACCACAACCCATATGAAATTTTTTCCTTTAGTTGTCTTTGGAATACCCATAATGAAATTCATAGTGATGGTTTCCCATTTCCATATAGGTATGGGTAATGTTTTTATCATACCTTTACAACTTTTATTTTCTTCCTTCACTTACTAAGATAATAAGAACTTTGATTTTTATCACAAACTATCCCTCTTCATATTTTCACACCAATAATGCTATCAAAGATCTCTATACATCTTCTTTATCCCATGGTGGATAGAGAATGTTGAGCAATGAGCATCATTCAATAGCTTCTTCTTTATCTTAGGATATGATGGTATACATAGTTATATCCCAAATATCACAAAGACATCTTTATTAATATTTAATTTTGAGGTTTTCCCCTTCCTCACAGCATCCACTTTCTTCTATATCTCCACATCATCCCTTCGAACTTCCTTAATCTTATCCAGAATGGATGGTTGAGCAATCATTTGAGAAAGGTAAGATGATTTTTATTCCTTTATGATTCTCATGTATATCATTTTCAAGTATAAGAATATTATATCCCTATTAATTCCAATCATGGATAAGTTTGTATGATCCCTTATACTCAAAGCATATCTCACTTTATTCACCTTCCTTGGATGGTAATGGATTGAACAGGAATAATCTTTGATCAGCTCTAGAAACCATCGTTGGAACATTTTAAGTTATTTTTGTGATAATATATACTTTAGAATTATATAACCCATATATATTTCATGCCATAATCTATAGAGATAATGTTTCCAAATCTTAAATGTGAAGATTACTATATCCAACTCTATACATGCATAGGATAACTCTTCACATTCACCTTCAACTGTTGAGGGGAATAGTCTATTACCTTATTATTTTTCATGATTAAACTGCCTAATATCTTCTTTGATGTGTCAATATATATCAAAAATCCTTCCCCAAATGTGGGAAATGTGAGTATAGGTGCAATTATTAGACTATTTTATAACTATTTGAATCTATATTCAAATTAATTAGACCAAACAAAATTCACTTTCTTTTGAGTTGAATTGTTTATAAAGTTTGAAAATCATGAAAAGTTTCTCAAAAATCACCAATAATACCCAGATAATTCGAGGAAACTATGGATATAGATTACATAATTTGGTCTAGGTCATTCCTCAACTGCCTTTTTCTTCAAAGGATCTATAGATACCCCATTTCTTGTGATAATATTCCCTGAGAAAAATACTTTCTCAATCCAAAACTCACATTTACTATACTTTGTATATAATTTATACTTTTTCAGATTTCTTAGTACAATACTTAAATTATTATCATGTTCCTCCTACTTTTAGATTATATGATAATATCATCTATAATGATTTCCATAAATTTGTTAAGGTGATATCTAAAGACTCTATTGATTAAGTCCATGAATATTTCAGGAGAATTAGTGAGTTCAAATGGAATCATTATGAACTCATAGTTTTTATACCTTGTATGAAAGGAAGTCTTGAGAGTATCCTCTTTCTTCACCTTTAATTTATAATATCTTGTCCAAAGGTTCTCATTAGATAATTATTGGGCTTTGTGTAGTTGTTCAAAAAAGTCATGAATCTATAGAAGTGGAGAATTTTTCTCTATTGTGATCTTGTTGAGATCATGTTAATAAATTCCTAAACATATTAGCTCATCCTTCTTATTGACAAAGAGGACCAGTTCACCCTAGAGCGAAGAACTTGGGAATATTAATACCTTTTAAAAATTCTCTTATAGCTGCTTATTTAGTACATCCAATTAAATTGGGTCCATTATATAGGTATCATTAGATATTAGTGGAGCTCTAGGTATAATTTAAATTGAGAACTCAACCTATTGATTAATATTAAGGACAATAAACTCTTCAGAGAATACATCAGTATATTCCCTTAAAATGGGAATTTCTTCAAGAGTGATTATATCCTTTGTCTAAATCATTTTAGATAGATATTATTTCTCATAAAGAAACATTATCCATGCTTAAGAAGAGGTTTTCAAAGGATATTCATCCACATATTTTCACTTTTGTAGAATTGGAGGGCGACTTAAGTTATGTAAGGTGATTTACATCTCAAAAAAATTGATGTTTCCTCTATAAAAAGATAATTAATCTATGCCCAAAATGGAATTGAATTCCACTAAAGAGGGTAAGAAAAGGTTTGCTGGGAGATTCATCACACAAAAATTAATTTTTTTGGAGTTATATGCTTGAGATTTAATAATTACCCTATTTAATGTTTTCATCGATAACTTAACCTCAATGTCTTGAGGTGTTGTTTGTATAGTTCTACTAAACTTTCATGATATGAAAGAATGCATAAAATAGAATCAAATAATATATTTACTATTATTGAATGAATAACCAGTGTACCTTTCAGCATTTTATTATTAGGATCCACCTCAATAGTAGTAATAGAATATAATCACCCTTTATTATTTATATTTGGGGGTTACTTTCATCGGTTATCATTAACAACCCTTAGTTTACAGCATTAGTTCACATAGTGTCTATGTTCCTTGTAGTTGAAACATGGGAATATGGGTTGAGGATTGATTGAAACCTTCTTCTCCTCTATAAATTTATTGGGATTTTTTATCTCCTTTTAGAATATATTAGCTTCATTATCTTCCTTACACACTTGAAACACCTCCTTTTTCCCTTGAGGTAGTTTCAAGGATGCTTCTTCCCACACTTATGGCATGTGGGGTGTTTGATTATTTTACTACCAAGAGTATTATCTGATGATACTCTAGAGTTAAACTCTATTTTCCACTTATTATCTCTAGTTCCAAGGGACCACTGAGAATTACCAATTTATATCTCAATTTTGAGGGCACATTAGACAGCTTCCTTATAGCTCTTTAATTCTTAAATCACCAAATATTTTTGAAGACTTGTCTTTAACCCACTTAAGAAGCGATCAACCTTAATTTTAGTATCCATGAAAAATATAGAGGGGTTTCATGTAATCCTTGTGAAGTTTTCTTTATAATACCCAATATATTATTCCTCATTTTTCTTGAGTCCAAATAATTCCCTCTCTATTTTAAGACAAAGAGTGCAGGGAAATATTTATTGAAAAATATCTTCTTAAATTTGTCTCATTCCATGAATACAATTACCCACTTGGTATTTGTATTCTATATTAGTGTCTACCACTGACCATTTTCTCTTTATATTTAAAAAATATCCAATATTACTTTCTCTTTATTAGTTAATTTGAGGACAAATAATATCTTCTCAATGGATTTAATTCATTTCCTCATAATTAGGGGATCAAAATATCCACTAAAAGTCAGAGGCCTTTGTCACATAAAGGACTAAACTACGATTTGATATTTATTAGGGAAAGTATTTTCTTTGATGTGATTCATGTTATTACTAATAACATAAGTCAATTATGTTAGTACTTCCCTGAATTTATCTACTTTTTCTCCCATCATATTAGGCATTTAATTAAGGAAATAATCACATTTATCATTGTATTATTGTTAACATGATTCATTCTATTTCCTATCATTTTCTAAAATAATGTAAGGTTTGGGATGAGGATACATGTTTTGATAATAATATAAAAATTAGAACTATGAAACTAATAAGTAATTTCATATAAACCCTAACTTATGAATCTCTATATTTTAATCTAGGTTATCCATGATATATTTCTATTAGGTTCTCTAAATTGTAATTTTATTCAAAACCTTTATATTTTTTTATAGAGATCATATTAATTATATGAATCATATCCCATAGGGAGTTTCTAGCCAAGTTTTTAGTCTTATTCCCACTCATTGTGCACTGATTAAAGATCAATTCAATGCTCGACCATCCTTTTTTTGGGGTGATTACCCCTAGGCGAATCAATGCCATAGCCACATCCACTTTCTAGTATTTAGATAGGGACTCAATTTCTAGAAACCCCATACTCTATACAATACCAAAATTTATGGATGTTTTCTTATATTTAGACTTATCCCTATGGTTTTCAATAAATTTTTTTCAATCCTAATCCCCAAAAATCACTATACCTTTCTCTAAAACTAACTATAATAACCCATAATTCAAATAAATTTTATTTCATGATTTTTTAAATAAATATCCATATAATAAAATACTAGAAAATTGAGATTCCTAGTGTAAGAACCTGGGTTTTTAGAACGGGTCAAAATCCAGAAACTGTTTGAATTTTGGATTGTTCTGAGAAAACTGGGAGAATCTAGGAAAAACTTTTAAAGTTGTGGAGGTCGTACAGGGGTGCATGGTTGGCGCATGGTCTGAACAAACTGTGCGGCCAGCCAAGGAAACTATGCACCCTTGACAGTGGGCTCCACACAGGCAATGCACGGTTTGTCAAACCGTGCAGGCAAGCCATATGAAGTCCCTGGGTGAGACAGTGGCAACTGCACTATTGGCGCATGGTTTACCAAACGTGTGGGGTAACCGTGCGACCACTTAAAGTTAGGGATTTTTAAGTTCTGGGCCACTCAGGATTTTCCATTCTCTATCTTTCTTCCTCCCACTCATGGATCACATGGGATTTCTGATTTTTTGAGGTTGGGGGAGCTCCTTGGCTTGTTTTATAGGCAAATAGAAGGGGTTTCTTTGTGGATAGAAGTCGGTTCTTCTCGGGTAAGTCTGTTATCTTGGTTCCTATTTGGTTTTCTCTAGGCCTTATTTTCCCTCTCTCTTAGTTTCTTATATCTACAAGGATTTCATGTAGATATAGGGTTTTGTTTCCTTTTTATGTTAAATTTTGAGCTTGTTAATGTTAGAGAATGGTTCTTGAGGTATTTTTGAGGAGGCGTTCACTGGTTTGGAGTGCGTTTGGGTGAAGGGTTGATTTCACCAAACCCTAAAGGTAGGTGGTGCATACCTATTTTTGTGTTTTCATGGTCATTTGGGTAGGGTTCCCTTCGACGTATTTTCGGGTATTTGAGAGAGATCCTAATTTATCTTCTACTGCTTATTTAAATTGATTATTAGACCTATGGGGTACCTTTGGGTGTGCCCTTTGTCCTGTCTTGATTGAGAAGGGTCGGGCGAGAGGTCATTTCACGCATGGGGAATTTTGGATGGGGTTTCAAAAATGATAATACTTGAATTGTATTGGTTTAAACTGTTAGGTTTAGTTATTTAAACCTTGATATAATTGTTGGAGACCTTATAAACTTCAGTGCTGGTATGAGACAGCACTTGCTTAGTGCAATTCATCTGTTTAGATGGTTTTTCCTGTTATGTGTTCTGTTTAAATGTGTTTTATGTGTAAATATTGAATTGCATATGATGGAACCTTCAGGTTGTGAGGGGAGTGGCCCAGATATTGTTGAGTGATGCTAATCACAGGATTGTCATGGTCTGGGTTACTTTGGGTGGTTTTGACCACGGGATTGGGCGTCATGGACGTCGGCTTGAGGTAGAATGACTGTCAGGTTGGGCATGGCTCAGGTTACTGGGATGGAAAATCCATTAGACTTGGGCGGAATGGTTTCAGGGACACGAGGTGTCAGATGTGTGGTGAATTATGTGCTATTTTAGTGATTTTCGCTCATTCGGAACTTTGAGTAGTGTGCACATAGAGATACTCCGTGATGAGGTGGTTTGACCACTCGTGTGGGTAGAGGCCCCTGTTGATGCGGTTTAGGTACTTTGGTTGGGGTTACTTTTCATAGGAAGCCATGTGGGAGGTGAGGAGCCTCCAGGGGATAGCTTGAGGCTATTGGGTTGGGGTTGAGGCTCGCCATGAATTGAGGGAAGGTATCATTGTCCCTCCGGTTACTTATTTGAGGGCGTATATCATTGTCCCTCCGGTTACTTGATTTGAGGGCAGGTATCGATGTCCCTATAGCTATTTAATTTAGGGAAGACATCGATGTCCCTCTGGTTATTTTTTTAGTACAGTCATCACTGTTCCTCCGGGTTACTTCTTGGGTACCTTTGGGACAACAGTACTTGAGGCACAAGGTGTTGGGTTACTATTCTTGGGTGTTCCTTCAGGATGTTGGTACTTGAGACACGTGGTGTTAGGGGGCACATGGTGTCGGATTACATGACAGAGATTCCGGCGTTGGCCAAAGCAGGTGACACTCCATGGTGGATTCTGAGCACCAGTGGAGTTTGTGTTTATTTTTGCATCGTACTGTTTAATGTTTTCCTTATAAATGAATGCCTGATTAAACACTTATATTAGGTATTCGTTGTTGGGTGGCATCCTACAGAGATTTGTCTCACACCCTGCACGGGCCATTCGGGATGCGTGCAGACTTCATGGATTTATGTGCAGGAAAGAGGCTAACTTCAGGATCTAGGTTACTTTAGATGTTGTATAGAGATGGTATGGACCTTGAGGTCTTTCCTAGATGGAGTTTATCTTATTTTGTTTCCTTTCCTGTATTAGCATGCTTTTTTGTAGCTACAGTTGGTTATCCATTGGCACCTTTTCATATATAAATACATGTATGACCTGTTTTGGATGTATGTTTGTTGTTTAGTGGTAGTTACAAGTGAACAGCGTGATGTTGTGTTTACTTTCCGCTGTTGTTGTTTATATTTATTTCTTCCACTGTTTATTGATATTAAATGTGCTTCAGCTCTGCGAGTCTGGTTCGAGTCTGCTGAGTCATTTATTCTGCTGCATATTTATTATTATGCACGGACCAGTACCATTATTATCCTCTGAGAGGGTATAGCCTCCCCACTATACCTATGAGACCCTTGCTGCTAGTCGGCAGCCTTTGGTGTTTGGGGAGGAGCGCCTAAGGTAGTAACACTCGACTCGTTTAGCACTGTTCGGGTGGCTGTTTGGGTTCAGGTCATTACAAAGTTGTATCAGAGGAGTTCTTGATAGGGATTTAGTAGCAGTGTTTTGCTGGCTACTAATGAGACTGAGGCTTCTCTTTTATTTCTGCTAGTTTTACTATTTGGGATATGGTATACTAGAGATAGTTTGTTACTGTAACTGGGTTTCTAGCTTGTTCTTGGGTGCCTATAGCCCCAGGTACGAGGGATGGACCAAGTTACCTTTGGTGGGAATTGTTGTTTGATTTTTTCTAAGATTACAGTTTATATGATTTCCACCTTGGTGGCTCACTTGGTGTGTGATGTTATTATTTGTGATATGTGACCCTTGAGTTGGTATGGTAATGGATAATTGGACCTTGGCCCGGTATGGAAAGCCTTGTTTGCTTGGATTTTTATAGGCACATTTTAGGGTATTTCAATTTCATAACTGCACATATGCTTTGTGATGTGATAATACCATGTGAAGAAAATGTCAATTGTCATGCTTTGTATTCTTGAAATGTGAAAAGGTGAAATTCCTGAGATATTTTATCGTTTGTTGCAATGTGTATACTATGCTGTATATATTGTAGAATTTCATGTGACATGGTATTTGGGTCTGGCTCTGGTATGGGAAGGAAGGTCCTATCGGTTGAGGTGATTTTATTCACCAGGATTGGGCAACTTGATCGTTGGTTTGAGGAAACGTTGTTTGTCGGGATGGGCATGGCTAGAGGTACTTTTGATACATGGCTCTGATAAGGGCGGGTAAGGAGGCCATGAGGCCAGGATGTCATGGGCATGGGTTGCGGTGAGGGGGAGTAAGGGTAGTAGTTATGCACTGCCTTTTACTGCTTTCCTTATCTATATAGAATATATATTGTTATATATGCATGTGTGTGTGTGTGTGTTTGGGTTGTCTTCCCATTTATGGTATTCAGCGGTTTCCTCTTAGATGTCTTGATGGAGCGTTAGGTGGGTGATGACATAGTTCCACAGGTGGAAGATCAAGTTCAAGATCCAGTGCAGGCAGAGCAGGAGCTGCAGGTATAGGCTCAGGGACATGAACAGGTTCAGGAACCAGTGAAGGCAAGACAGCAGCCGGGTTTGGCAGTGTTTGGACCATGGCTCAACGAACAGCTCCAAGCTATCCTGGTACGTTTCTTACAAGGGATCGACAGAGGTGCGCAGGGTATAGAGCCATCTATGGATTATCTGACGCGAGAGTTTCAGTCTCAGAACCCGCTACTTTTTTAGGGTGAGGGTGGTCCGCAGGTGGCTAAGAACTGGATAGAGAGTATGCAGATGATCTTAGAGCAGCTCGAGAGGCCTCTAGGGTGGAGGTTCAAGTTGGTGACGTACATGCTGCGAGGACAGGCAAAGCGTTGGTGGGATGTGCAGGTTTAGGCTCGCAGGCACGAGGGACTGGCATGGAAGGACTTCGAGGACAGGTTCTTTGAGCACTTTTACTCGGAGACACTGAGGGCAGAGAGAGATCAGGAGTTCTTGAGTCTTCAGCAGGGATACATGTCTATCATGGACTATGCAGCTACTTTCACCGAGTTGTCTCGCTTTGCACTCGGTATGGTAAGCAATGATGCGGCAAGGGTGAGGCGCTTCGAGGATGGCTAAGGACACACTATTCATATCCAGGTTAATATCTTCTGGCTAAGTTATTTCTCAGAGGCAGTGAATCATGCACTCCTAACAGAGGGAAACCAGCGGGATAAGCCTCAGGTTGGCCAGATGACAGCTTCAGGTGAGGGTTTGGACAGCAGGAAACGAGGACGAGATGAGTTCCAGGAGGGCACTCAGGCCAAGGACTCAGCTAGACCACCTCATAGTTCGGACTCAATGCGATAGGCCTCCAAAGGAGTATCGGGCATGTGGATAGGTCGGGGATCTGGAGAGGTTCTGCAGGCAGCCTTCTCAGACAGCCGGAAGGTAGGTACCAAGACAGACGGTGGCATATGGAGTTGGTTCAAGTTTGGTACCAAGAGAGGGTAGTCGAGGTTCAGCTGAACGCAGAGGATGTGACAGAGACAGCGGGATCCAGCTGATGGGTTAGAGCCGGTGGCTGGAGCGGCACCGTAGGGAGGTCAGGCATCAGGCAGTCGTACTTCATGCTAGGTGCACGCTGTGAAGCTTCCAGACGCTGAGCAAGCTGGTGAGCCGATGAAGGTTAGAGGTACACCATGGGTGTGGCTGTGATTTCTATGTTTACTTTTTGGAATTACTTGTAGAGTCATTTCCATTTTGAGTGCATGTGATGCATAGGATCTATGTGGACTGACTAGATGCTAGTCAGTGGGGTCTGGCACCATATCGGGTGTGTGATATATTTATATATATGTATGAGATGCATAGCATTAGGGTCATTGAGGATTCGGGTTACTTGAGGTGCCTTGGGAATCAGAGCATCGATGATGTGGATTACTTGAGGTTCTAGACACCAGGTTCATTTTTAGAACCCATGGGATGAAAGACCTCATCGAGGTGGACACCGATGCGGTGCAGGATACGTTGGATGTTGGAAGCAGCATGGGGGTGCCAATGAGGTGTAGGGGTGTCGATGCGTCACGAGAGGACCTTGAGTCCGAAAATAGGTTAGCGAACCTCTTCTTGTTGTTTTGAGTTTTTTTGGGTTGAGACCGAGTTAGGAAACTCCTAAGGTGGGGAGCCCCTTAAGGAATTTAGCCAGAACCTTGTGACCGGGGAAGTCCGGGTTTCTTTGATTGAGGTGGTATGTTTGGTGCCATCTTCGGGTTTCTTTTGATAGCTCAAGGACGAGTTATGTTAAGGTGGGGATATTGTAAGAACCTGGGTTTTTAGAACGGGTCAAAATCCCGAACCTGTTTGAATTTTGTCTTGTTCTGAGAAAACTGGGAGAATCTAGGAAAACATTTAAAGTTGTGGAGGTTGTACAAGGGTGCATGGTTGGCGCACAGTCTGAACAAACCATGTGGATAGCCCAGGAAACTGTGCACCCTTGACAGTGGGCTCCACATGGGCAGCGCACAGTTTGTCAAACTGTGCGGGTAAGCCGTGTGAAGTCCCTGGGTGAGACAGTGGCAATTGCACGGTTGGCACACGGTTTTCCAAACTGTGTTGGGTAACCATGCGACCACTTAAATTTAGGGCTTTTTAAGTTCCAGGCCACTCGGGATTTCCCATTCTCCATCTTTCTTCCTCTCACTCGTGGATCACGTGGGAGTTCCGATTTTCTGAGGTTGGGGGATCTTATTGGCTCGTTTTGGAGGCAAATCGAAGGAATTGTTTGGTGGATCGAAGTTGGTTCTTCTTGGGTAAGTCTCATCTCTTGGTTTCTCTTTGGTTTTCTCTGGGCCTTCTTTTCCCTCTCTCTTAGTTTCTTAGATCTACAAGATTTTCATGTAGATATAGGGTTGTGTTGCCTTTGTGTGTTAAAGGTTTAGCTTGTTGATATTAGGGAAGGTTTCTTGAGGAGTTTTCGAGGTTTCCTTCACCGGTTTGGAGTGCATTTGGGAAAAGGGTTGATTTTTCCAAACCCTAAAGGTAGGTGGTACATACCTATTTTTGTGTTTTCATGGTCATTTGGGTAGCGCGGCCTTCGGTGCGTTTTTGGGTATTCGAGAGAGACCCTAATTTATCTGCTACTACTTATTTAAATTGCTTATTAAACCTATGGGATACCTTTGGGGATGCCCTTTGTCCTGTCTTGATTGATCAGGGTCAGGCGAGAGGTCGTTACTCACATGGGGCATTTTGGCCGAGGTTTCCAAAATCATAATACTTTAATTGTATTGGTTTAAACTATTAGGTTTAGTTTTTTAAACCTTTATATAATTTTTGGAGACCTTAGAAACTTCAGTGCTGGTATGGGACAGCACTTACTTAGTGCAATTCATCTATTTAGATGGTTTTTCCTGTTATGTGTTCTGTTTAAATGTGTTTTATGTGTAAATGTTGAATTGCATATGCTGGAACCATCGGGTTGTGAGGGGCATGGCCCAGATATTGTTGAGTGATGCTGATCACAGGATGGGTCTGACCTAGGTTACTTTGGGTGGTTTCGACCACGGGATTGGGCTTCATGGACGTCAGATTGAGGAAGAATGACTATCAGGTTGGGTATGGCCCGAGTTAATGGGATGGCAAAGCCATCAGACTTGAGCGGCATGGTCATAGTGACATGAGGTGTCAGATGTGTGGTGGCTTAGGTTCTATTTTGGTGATTTCCGCTCACCCAGAACTTTGAGTGGTGTGCACACAGAGATACTCTATGATGAGGTGGTTTTGACCACTTTTGTGGGTAGAGGCCCCCGTAGATGTGGTTTAGGTACTTTGGTTGGGGGTTCTTGTCGTAGGAAGCCACGTGGGAGGTGAGGATCCTCTATGGGATAGCTTGAGGATATCAGGTTGGGGGATGAGTCTCGTCGTGATTTGAGGGCAGGTATCGCTGTCCCTCCAGTTACTTATTTGAGGGTGGATATTGTCGTCCCTCCGGTTACTTGATTTGAGGGAAGGTATCGCTATCCCTCTGGCTATTTAATTGAGGTCAGACAACGTTGTCCCTCTAGCTATTTATTTGAGGACAATCATCATTGTTCCTCCGGGTTACTTCTTAGGCGTTCCTTCGGGACGTCGGTACTTGAGGCATGAGGTGTCAGGAGGCACAAGGTGTTGAGTTACTATTCTTGGGTGTGCCTTCGAGACGTAGGTAATTGATACATGTGGTGTCAAGGGGAACATGGTGTCGGGTTATACGACAGAGATTCCGGCGTTGTCCGAAGCAGGTGACACTCCATGGTGGCTGCTGAGCACCAGTGGAGTTTGTGTTTATTTGTGCATTGTGTTGTTTACTATTTTCCTTATAAATGCATGCCTTCTTAAACACTTATATTAGGTACGCACCTTTGGATGGTATCCTACTGAGATTTTTCACACACCATGCACGGTCCCTTCAGGACCCGTGCAGACTTTATGGATTTACGTGCAGGAAAGAGGCCAGCTTCAGGAGCTGGGCTACTTTAGCTGTTGTATGGAGATGGTATGGACCTTGAGGTCTTGTCTAGCTGGAGTTTATCTTGTTTTGTTTCCTTTCCTATATCAAAATGCTTGTTTTTAGCTATAGTTGGTTATCCATTGGCACCTTTTCATATATAAATACATGTATGACCTGTTTTGGATGCAAGTTAGTTGTTCAGTGGTAGTTACAAGTGATCAGCATGCTGTTGTGTTTACTTTCCACTGTTGTTGTTTATAGTTATTGCTTTCGCTATTTATTGATATTGAATGTGATTCCGCTCTGTGGGTCTGGTTTGAGTTTTCTGAGTCATTTATTCCACTGCATCTTTATTATTATACTCAGACCAGTACTATTATTATCCTTTGAGAGCATATAGCCTCCCCACTATACCTATGAGACCCTCGCTCCTAGTCGGCAGCCTTTGGTGTTCTGGGAGGTGCGCCTAAGGTAGTAACACCCGACCCATTTAGCACTGTTTGGGTCCAGGTCGTTACACCTAGTGACTTGGGGAACTTAGATTCATAAACCATTATCTTAAAATAAAATAAAATATTACTATTTAAAACTCCATAATGTGCTCCTAGATTATTTTGATCTCTTAATACTATTTAGGAAAACCAAGGGGAATGAAAAGAAAGGAGTTAACTATGAATCCAATTAATGGGATAATAAAAGAATATAATGATGATAAATAATGAATATAAATCAAGAGGTATATTATCATAATATAAATATGTAATAATAAACATTCACATGGATGCATGTTATGAGAAAATGACATTATAAATTCATGGTATCATAGGAATGTGGCAACAACATAAAACATGACATCATAAGAATAAGTTGAGGATAACCCCCAATAAATCATAAAATTGTGTGATTAGGATATCCTCTCATTCACCATAAATGGTATCTCATGTGATGAAAATGTTACGCAATGCATTGGAGCACTATCAGGGTGCACCCTTCATATGTTTAACTTTGCCTATGTAGCATTGATCATATAACATAAAAAAATATTTTATAATTTCAATCTCATGATTAAGGAATGTGTGATTCATACATGGAAGTCCCAAATCAATTAATTATAGTTATATCTAGGACAATACCCTTGAATCAAAACAGGGTTGGGTTTCCAAAAAACAAAGGTATGGCATGGAAAATCAAGGGATAATTTCAGCACGGGTGTACATGAAGGTTCATGGAAGTGAAAAATGATAGATGAAGGTAGTATCTCGTTATTTGGGGAAAATTTGGATAGTAAATTAATTTTCATAAACATAAGAAAACAGAATAAATTGAGAATCAAAAATCTTATTACAAATGAAGTATTTGAATGGAAAAGAGGAGGGAGAGAACGCTTACCTAGATAGGTTGCTTCTTAAATCATGTTATGAGATCCTTATAACCATATAAACTCCTTAGTAGGGCTCTAAAGAGGTAAAATTAGAAGAACTTAATGGTTTAAGGCTTTATAGTGAAGACTAATGGGATAATGGGTTCGGATTTATAGCAAAAGATAGGGCATTGTTTATTAATTTCCAAACATAGGCCTTGGAAACCTAGTTAATAAAAAATACAAAATCATTATCCTTACCATAGTTTTTCCATGGTATTTTACAAGGAAAAGTTTTTTTTAATATTTTATTAGTTTAAGAATAGAACTCCTTAAAATAATATCATTCATGATGTGGAAGCGATTCATGTTCATAAAAGATTGTTTTTTAAATCTTAAAATATCATTTAGGTTTAAGAAGGTCCTTTGTAGTTTTGGAAAAATAAATTATCACATTAAAATACATTATTTTATGGAAAAAAACTATTTTGGGTCTGTCAAACACTTTATAGAATTTATTATATCACTTTTAAGTTATTATGATGTCATAATTCTTACCATATATTCATACATATTTAATTTTTACCCAAAAAATGGTTTTATCATAAAATTATAAGAAATTCACCATTAGATAATTTTGATGTTCTAATTTAAAAAATGATATTTATTTTATGAAAATCATTTTCTAAATATGGTAATTTTAACTTTTAAATAAAAATAATTGTTTATTGAAAAATAATAGTTTTTATGACATAATAAAATTTCTAACCCTAATAAAAATTACATTGGATATTATAAAAATATATTATCATTTATATGTAATTTAATAGTGTTTTATAAGAATATTTCATGAAAATAAATTTTATTTAAAATTCTTGAATTTATCATAAAATTGTATTTTAATTGAAATTATATATTTTCTAAAAATACAATTATGTTTTCGTTGTATTGCAAAAATGTATTTATCATTTTATCTTATATTCATGTGTATTTTATAAAATAATAATGAAAATGAGATTGAATAAACAACTATATCATTTCTAAAAAGAAAATTACCCCTTTATAATATTGAGGTCTGAATACATAACCCCTCATTACATCGGTATAAACCCTAAGGATAAGGTTTCATGACCCCCTCCCTCTAGAGATACTGCAATGTAGGAAGAGAGATAATGACCCCCAACTCCTACCTTTAGTAGGACCCAGGTTGGCGACTAGCACCGAGGGTATGAAAATCTCATAAATGGGGGGCATTACCCACTATCATAAAATAGTATTGGGAGATAGGATAAATCAACTACAAGTAACTCAATGACATAATATAAAAATAAAACCAAGACCATCCCATAATGCATGTAAAAATAAAATAGATATGGATAAAATTATCCAAATGAAATTCACAAAATAAAATCTAAGGAATCAACACAATAATAACTCCAAAGGTCCATGATAGTAATGTCCATCATGTTCCATGAAATCCTACTAAAAACTTGAAAATAGTTTTATATACTTAGTGTGAGCATACAAGTATACTTACTAGGAAAAACAAAGTATCTCGTTCACTTGTGTAAGGAGAATACTAATGCATCCATGAGGAAAAATAATAACTAACAACACCTAAATATGTCGACTAAACAAAACCCCAACCTCACCAAGGATCAATCACCAAATAACACATCCAAGTATAATAAAAAAAGAATCATATTGATAAAGGGAACCCCACATCGCTTTCCCATTGATTTTTTGCTCTCACACCCAAACGACGTATTTCCTATAAATCTAACCTCTTCCATATGACATTAAATCACATCCCTCTCACAAACACCTATCCCATCACATCCTTATCGTAGATACTTGGATCATCGCATCACATCACATCCTGTCCGCAGACACCTGGACTATCACATCTCATAACCAGTATAGTGGGGTATTGTGAACATGAATGACACCAACATTGTGCCCTAATTCTACCATGCATGAAACCACACCATAATCCATCTCATCACATATTTCCTAAAGAAACTCGGGCTATCACATCTTGATAGTCGCACTTTTTACTTCTGGTCATCACAACCTGTGCATGTCACCAATGCTTGGAAGAGGGGGCGAGGAAGAGCAGGTAGTCATTCATCCATCCTCCCATCGAGATGTTGTAAAAACACACCCCAAATATATATGTGTGTGTGGGTGTGGGTGTGGGTGTGGGTGTCATCACATGGTGCTTGATGTGGGTGTGGAGAGTATGTAAATAGAAAGGAATATATAATGGTATATATATAATTTCAAACACACTATCCCAATCCCATGGGTTCACAACTGAGGAACTAACTATATCACAATGTCACTACATCACCTCACAACCTTTAAAACTTCTTCTAACACTTTTAAATTAAAAACACCACACAATAATCTATAAGCCACATTTCCCAATCCAAAACCTCTTTCAAATTTTGGCATTTTCTATATTTCACATTATAATACAATTTCATTCAAACACCCAATTCATTACATTATTTCCAATCCATTTGATTTCACATTAAGCATCAACCATTCTTAACCATACTTCCCATGTTTTTAATTCATTATTCATTTCCATCTCATTAATCAAACCAACCCATTCATTTAATTATTTCAACCCCTTTTCAATTTTTATTTATCAATAACCACGTTAACCACACTTTCCTTTATCATTTCAAGCATTCATTATTCACTCCACCCCATGCCATTATAATTTAACATTATCATTTAATTTTATTATTACATATACATTTATCACAACACAACCTATTCTCATCTCATATGTATCATATCACAATCACACATCACACAAACATTACATTTTTCAGATTTTGGAAAATGGGGCTTTCATTACATTTCACTTCTTTATTTAAGGGCATTCTCACACAAGACATAAATCCTAGGGGAACCATTTTTTTACCCCCAATATAAGTGATTAACCAAATACATTTAAATTGATGTCAAAAAATCACACCAATCAAGGTTTCACAACATGTATCAAATTAGCACAAACAAAGGCTTCTAACATTCATGATTTTTAGTGAGTTATCAAGCATGTATAATCCTTTAAATACAATTATAGCGCAAGTAAAAACATGTGAGATCTTCCTTTTTATGGAAAATAATAATAATTAACTTCATGTGATTATTAATTTCTCTCTCTATGATATTATTTCAATTATCTAAATTAACAAAACATGTGATAATAAGGATAATAATTCACTATGTATGCAATAATACTTTGTGGAAACAATTATCCACAACATAAAGAAATCATATAAAATATAGGTGAAATTATCTCATTCCCCATCAATTCTAATTAATCAATTTATTATCTTTATCAAGTCTATGAATAACATCTTCTCAAATAATAAACAAAAATATAGTCCCTCCTACATGATACACTAGGTGAGAAATGAAGGATTAGCTACCTCGATTTACAGACCCAACAAAGATGAGAAACAACGTTCAAAAGTTTTGATGTGAATCCATAATCATATGATTCTCCATATTCAATGATTTGAATGTAAAAAAAGTATTTAATTAAATCTATAAATTATAATGTGGCGCCTTTGAAAACAAACTAAATTATTACCTTCTACAAATCAAGACGAATCACATAGAACTAATGGTGTGTCAATGTGATTATTATTGAGGGGATATGGAAAAAAGAAGTTAAATAATGTAGGGTGTTTATTTACCCAATTTTTCAATTATCAAAATGTGTTTTTCATTTAATTACCTCATAGCAACCATGCTATAAAATGGCTGCTTCTGTCTCTCGGAGGAATGCGCCCCACACACTAGGTAAGGAATTTCCTCGCAATGTGGTTTTGGATTAGCCTTACGGGACTACCTCTACCCTTCCAGAATGATTGGCGACTCCCTGGGGGGTATCTATGCACAACTATGTGTACCCGCCGCGGGGAAGAGAACATGGTGCCTCAGATCTGTGTCAAGCAGGACCTTTCTATTACTATACTGGAGAAGATATCCTTGAAAGTGCTGAATACCATTGAATAGTCTCAGAATATATTCTACCCAGTTTTCCCAAGGTATTTTTCCTCTTATTTACTGAAGGGTCATTCCCTGTATAATTGTCAGATACGTAGTCTAGGAGGTCATACATCAGGATTCTTCGTGCTCATGGATGGCTCTGGTTTCGGCCCCTCTCCCCGTCCCTGGGTACCTTCCCAATCCCCCAGTGTGATCATCTAGAAAGTAGCTATCTCTGCCCTCCTCGTGCCCGGAGGGTTCTCCCAGCCAGTCCATGTTACCCTTTAATTCCCAAATCAGCTGGATGAGTTCTTCGGGGTCCGTCGATTTCAGGGAAGTTGTTGATGGATGGAGATTTTCTAGAGATTTTTCTAAGGGTGCCTAAGGATGGTTTTCCCCCTCCTCTTGAATATTTGGTCTCTGTTACCAGTGGTGAGAATCTGGCCAAGGAGTTAGGGGTCTTGGCGGCTAGGCCCATCTGTAAGGATTTACTTGCAAGCTCTAAGGCATGGGTTCCCATGGATCGACCAGAGGGTATTGTTTCCTCTGATGAGCAGCCTCTCTCGCATGATGTTTCTCTGGTTGGTACTGGTTGTCCTACTTTTCCAGGGGCTGGTGGGGATTGGTTCTCTATGAAGGAAGATGGGGGGCCCTCAATTACACATGTAGTGATCCCGAGAGTGTCTACAAGGTACATGAAGATGAGGTTGCAGTTAAGGGAGTGTTTGACTTCCATTTCAAAAGTAACCACGGGGGCTAAGGCCAAAGCCAGGCCACTGTTGTTCCCATGATTCCTATCATTTTTTGGAACTCCCAAGGTATCGGGGTGAGGGTTAAAATGGATTTCATTTCCTCATAATGTAAAAAGCATAAGTCCAAGATGGTTGCGGTAATTGAGCACAAGCATAACTTCACTAAACTTCAAGAGTTTTCTCGTAGGGTTAAAATGCATACTACCATGCACACGGCTCCAACTAACAACCACATATGGTTATTCTGGAATAGGGAGTCTCAGTGGTTTTGATCCACGCGGGAGACCATCATATCACAACGAGGGTCTCGAATGATGGTGTCTTTGTGGTTGTATCCTTAATCTATGGGAGTTGTGACGCCCAAAGGAGAGAGTCATTGTGGTCTGAGATGAATGGCTTTGATCCAGGGGACCAACCTTGGGTGGTGGGGGAGACTTTAATATCATAGCACAGTCAGATGAGAAGAAGGGGAGAGGAGATATCCCTAGGAGGGATAGTATGTCCTTTGTGTAGTTTATGGCGAGCAAGGGGCTAATGGAACTAGGCTTCTCTAGAGATCCTTTCACCTGGTGTAATAACCGTAGGGGTGAGAGTCGGTGTTGGAGTATACCTGACTGATGCATCGCTAATGTCCACTCCATCTCTACATTTCCAAGTGCAAAGGTTACCCACTTGAATCAAAGTATCTCTAGCCACCCGCTGCTACTGTTGGATCTATGCAGGGAAGATGTCACACAGGATCATTTCAAATTACGTATCGAGTGGGTGTGTATGTCGGACTACCACCATGTGGTTATGAAAATCTAGAAGGAACCTTCTTGAGTTTATTATTGGGTGATTATTCACTCCAAGCTAAGGCATCTGAAGCATGAAATCCAGTCGTGGGTTAGGTCTATCCCACCCCATGATCAAGAGTTGGCAGTGCTCAAATAGGATATCGAGGGTATGGAGGCTAGTTTATAGGAGAGATGGGATGATGTGGTCTTTGAGGAGCTATCCGAGAAGAGGAACGCACTGGTGGTCTTGGTTCTCTCATAAGAACGCAAGGCGAGGGAAAGCTCAAGGGTTAAATGGATCAAGGAGGGGGATCAGAATACTTCTTATTTTCATGCTTGCATGAGGGAGAGGAGGCGTGCAGTTAAACCTAATATGGCCTTGGAGGATGGTTCGTTCACAGATGACAGGGAGGTGTTCGGGGGCATAGCCTTATCTTTTTTTAAAAACATCCTTTCTGGAACGAATGAGAACATGGATTGGGGGTATCCTTCAGTGGAGGCGAACCTTTGGGATGGGATTCAGAAGATTTTCACTGCACGGGATAATGGTTTGCATGAAGGTGTTCTAGAGGAAGAGGAGGTGTAGACAGCCATGTGGAATTTGAACCCCGATAGTGCAGCGGGTCTCGACGGTTTCCATGGGTCCTTCTATAGGGGATCTTGAGAGGTAGTTAAACATGACATTGTTCTTGCCATCCAGGATTTCTTCTGTGGGGGTGTCATCCCTCGGATTGCGGTAGTGACAACTCTGGTGCTCCTACCAAAGATCAAGGATCCCACTTATCTTGCCCACTATCGGCATGTGAGCATGTAAAATGTACCTTACAAAATTTTGGTGAGTATCATCAACAGACAGATGTCATGCCTTCTCCCTCGGTGGGTATCCATGGAGAAACATGTCTTTGTAAAGGACCGGTTGATTCAGGGCGCCATGGCACTGGCGTAGGAGATGCAGAGAGACCTAAACACCAAATCTTGTGTCTCTAATATGGTTATTAAGTTAGATGTGAATAAGTCTTATGATAGGATGGAGTAAGGATTTATCAACATGGTTCTAGCTACAATGGGGTTCTCTAACTAGGCATGTGATATTATTTTCAGGTGTGTTTGTTCTCTATGGATGGCAGTGTCGTTCATGGGGAGGACTCAGGGTTTCTTCAAGTATGTGTGAGGTATTCGGCAAGGGGATCCTTTATTACTAAGGATTTTCATCCTCATGCAAGATGCTTTGAGAAATCTTATCAATATGGGAGTATCAATTGGGGACACAGTTCCATATTGGAGGAAGTATGGCCTCCCATCAGTATCGCACTTAATGTTTGCTGATGACACAGTTATCTTCATGAATGCGGGAGGGAGGTCCCTTCACGCATTCAACGGGATCCTTGCGGAGTACAGCCACTGGAGTGGGAAGATTGTTAATAGGGATAAGTGTAACTTCTTTGTGCCAATATCATGCAGATTGAGTCGGGTGGCTAGAATGGGCATTATTTTGGGCATGGGATGGGGTTATTTTCCCATGGAATACCTTGGTACCCTTCTATCTACAGGAAGATTGTGAACCAGGGTTTTCGACAAAGTGGTAAGGAAGATTACGGATCACATTATGAATTAGAAAAGTCATTTATTATCCTTTGGGAGATAGATCACTCTTGTCAATAGCGTTCTGTTAGCGATTTCAATGCATGCTTTAGCCTCTATAAGTGTGTCAAAGGGGGTGATTAGGTCCATTTATAGGATACTTGTGTGCTTTATATGTGATGTAATGGCCAAAGGGAAGCGGAAATGGGTGTTGTGGATAAAGATGTCTTAGCCTAGTAGCAAAGGGGGATCAATATAAGAAGTCTGGCAGCCACTATCCATACCATGTTTGCGAAGCTTGCATGGTAAATCATTGAGGAATGTACCCTCTGGGGGAATCATATGCTACAATGGTACAAGGCTTGTGTTCCAACTCCCTCGGCTAGTGGGTCATCCTTATGTTCTTCAGTGAGTAATATCATTCTGACTCTACTTTCTCACTCCCAATGGATCATTAGGGAGGGGCTTATTTCCTTCTGGCATAAGAATTGGTCGGGTTGTGTGCTGGGGTACCCGGGATGTCTGGTCCCTACCATTTTGTTCAGGGAGGCTAGATTGTACCCTCATTTTTTCAGATCTATTCTATACATAAACCAACAAGAGGTTTGTGACTCTATTAGCATGAACACTGAGCAGGATAGGTGCATTTACACCCCTTCCCTTTTGGGGAAATTCAATTCTAAATATTTCCATAGGATGAACATTCCTTAGGGGCAGCATGATCGATGGAGTGATATGGCTTGGTGCAAAAAATCACCCATTAAACTTAACTTTCTCACCTAGAGGCTACGTAGTAATGCTCTTCCTTATGACAATAATATTAAATATTTAGGTATTAGCATGTCTTCCTATTTCCATTGTTTCATTAATAAAAATGAAGAGAGCTTGAGTCGCATTTTCTTCACGGGAGAATGGGCTCATCAGGTATGGAGTTTCTTCGTAGATGTCACGGCGTACTCTCCCTCAGGTGTTAGAAATGATATTTTCATGGAGCGGTGGTTCCAAGGGACCAATGGCTCTGTAATGGAAATAGAGGCACGACGTATCATCTTCATTGCAGAATGCTGGGTTTTATGGAAAGCAAGGAATTGAGCCATGTTTAAGGGGATCCCTTTCTCAGGCAGGTGTGTTGTGGCTAGAACAAGGTGCTTCTTGAATTAATTGATCAGTCTAGCTGGAATTAGGATGAAGGCACCATCCCTTTGTGCGATTTATGGATCACAGAATGCAACTTTACAGAGTGTTTCTAGTATACTAGGGAGATGGATTTAGTGGTTACCTCCATGGGACAGTCTAAAACTCAACATAGACGGTTCTTGAGGTATGGGAGTTATGTGAGGATGATGGGTTGTCTGGGACTCCCAGGGGACTATGGTGCTGTATTTCATAGCTCATTATGGGAGTGGTACCCCTATTCGAGCAGAGGATAATGTAGTCCTCACTGGCCTCTCTATTTCCATCGAGAGGGACATTATCATTGATCAAGTGGAAAATGACTCCATGATTATTCACAACACCGTACAAGGTAAAGGCACCATTCCCTGGTCTATCTCCTACACCATGAGACAATGAAAGATTCTTCTTAACAACAAAATTAAAGTCACCCATACGTGGTAGGAGGGAAATAAAGTAGCAGACTATCTAGCCTCTCTTGCAATTCCAGGTTCCTCGGTTTGTTTCTTTTCTAATTTTTCTCAGTTTAAACCAAAGGGGGTGAACCTAATCTGGGGTGATGCCCTTGGGCTACATTATTTTTATCCTCCCTAGGATGGGTCACCTTTTTGTATTGATTTGGTTTGTCTCTTTAAATAAAAATAGTAATGTTGGATGGATTTAATTCCCTCATTTAATTCAAAACAGATTACACAATTTATAATTTAATTTTTATTTTTCAATTCCCCTCATTTATTATTATTATTATTATTAATTAAAACTAAATTTTTCTTTATCTTTTTGAATGGATGTGACACCCTCCCCCATGGTGATCCTCCTTCATTTTCACACCCCACTCACTCTCACTCTAATTCCTTATTGTTTATTTTTTTATTATTTCTCTTTAATATTTCCATTTCATTTCTCATTTAATTTATTTTATTAATTTAAAACATGCACACTCTCTCCCATAATTATTCTCAACTCATTCGCACTCTATCTCAAATAAATGTTTCTTACTTATTCAATCCAATGCCTCAACCCTTCCCTTATTCACATGATTTTTCAATTATTTTTATCCCATTCAAATTTATTTTTTAACCTCTCTTATCATTATTCTCATTTTTATCTCCAATTTATTTCCCATTTTTTTAATCTTACACATTTTCCACCTGTAGTGAGTCTGAGAGTGTGTACAAGGTACATGAAGAAGTGGTTGCAGCTAAAGGAGTGTTTGACTTCCATTTCGAAAGTGACCAGGGGGCCTGAGGCCAAAGCCAGGACACCGTTGTTCCCATGATTCCTATCATTTTCTGGAACTCCTGAGGAATCGGGGTGAGGGTTAAAATGGATTTAATTTCCTAGGAATGTAGGAAGCACAAGGCAAAGATGGTTTTGGTAATTGAGCACAAGAATAACTTCACTAAACTTCAAGAGTTTTCTCATAGGATTAAAATGCATGCTTCCATGCACACGGCTCCAACTAACAACCACATATGTTTATTCTGGAAGAGGGGGTCTCAGTGGTTTTGATCCACGTGGGAGACCAGCATATCACAATGAGAGTCTCGAATGATGGTGTCTCTATGGTTGTATCCTTAATCTATGGGAGTTGTGATGCCCAAAGGAGAGAGTCACTATGGTCTAAGCTGAATGGCTTCGATCCAATGGACCAGCCTTGGGTGGTGGGGGGACTTTAATATTATAGCACAGTCAGATGAGAAGAAGGGGAGATGATATTTCCCTAGGAGGGATAGTATATCCTTTGTGTAGTTTATGGTGAGCAAGGGGAAAATGGACCTAGGCTTCTCTAAATGTCCTTTCAACTGGTGTGACAACCAGAGGGGTGAGAGTCGGTGTTGGAGAAGACTTGACTGATGCATCGCTAATGTCCACTCCATCTCTACATTTCCAAGTGAGAAGGTTACCCACTTGAATCAAAATATCTCTGGCCACTCGCTACTACTATTGTATCTATGCAGGGAATAGGTCACACAGGATCATTTCAAATTACGTAGTGAGTGGGTGTGTATGTCGGACTACCACCATGTGGTTACGAAAATCTGGAAGGAACCTTCTCGAGGTCATTATTGGGTGATTATTCACTCCAAGATGAGGCATCTAAATCATGAACCCCAGACATGGGATAGGTCTATCCCACCCCATTATCAAGAGTTAGAAGTGATCAAATAGGATATCAAGGGTCTGGAGGCTAGTTTAGAGGAGAGTTGGGATTATGTGGTCTTTGAGGAGCTTTTCGAGAAGAGTAACATTCTGGCGGTCTTGGTGCTCTCACAATAACGCAAGGCGAGGTAAATCTCAAGGGTTAAATGTATTGAGGAGGGGGATCAGAATACTTCTTATTTACATGCTTTCATGAGGGAGAGGAGGTGTGCAGTTAAACCTAATCTGTCCTTGGAGGATGGTTCGTTCACAGATGACAGGGAGGTGTTCGGGGGAATGGCCTTATCATTTTTTAAAAACCTCATTGTTGGAACAAATGAGAACATGGCTTGGGGGTATCCTTTGGCGGAGGAGAACCTTTGTGAGGGGATTCGGAAGATTTTCACTGCATAGAAGAATGGTTTTCATAAAGGTGTTCTAGAGGAAGAGTAGGTGTAGGCATCCATATGGAATTTGAACCCCGATAGTGCAGCGGGTCCCGATGGTTTCCATGGGTCCTTCTATAGGGGATCTTGGGAGGTAGTTAAACATGATGTTGTTCTTTCCATCCAAGATTTCTTCTGCAGGGGTTTCATCCCTCGGATTACGGTAGTGACTACTCTAGTGCTCCTATCGAAGATCAAAGATCTCGCTTCTCTTTCCCACTATCGGCCTATGAGCATGTGCAATGTACCTTACCAAATTTTGGTGAGTATCATCCACATACAAATGTCATGCCTTCTCCCTCGGTGGGTATCCATGGAGAAACATGGATTTGTAAAGGACTGGTTGATTCAGGGCGCCATGGCACTAGCGTAGGAGATGCTGAGAGACATGGACACAAACTCTTGTGTCTCTAATATGGTTATTAAGTAAGATATGAATAAGGATTATGATAGGATGGAGTGAGGATTTATCAACATTGTTCTAGCTACAATGGGGTCCTCTAACCAGGCATGTGATATTATTTTCAAGTGTGTTTGTTCTCCATGGATGGCAGTGTCATTCATGGGGGGGACTCAGGGTTTCTTCAAGTCTGTGTGAGGTCTTTGGAAAGGGTATCCTTTATTATCGAGTATTTTCATCCTCATCCAAGATGCTCTCAGTAGGCTTATCAATAGGGGTGTATCCATTGGGGGCATAGTTCCATATTGGAGGAAGTATAGCCTCCCATCAGTATGGCACTTAATGTTTTCTGATGACACCGTTATATTCATGAATGCTAGAGGGAGGTCCCTTCACGCATTCAATAGGATCCTTGCGGAGTATAGCCACTAGAGTGGGAAGATTCTTAACAGGGATAAGAGTAACTTCTTTGTTCCAATATCATGCATATTGAGTAGGGTGGCCAGAATGAGCGATATTATGGGCATGGGATGGGGTTACTTTCCCATGGAATACCTTGGTACCCCTGTCTCTCCAGGAATATTGTGAACCAGGGTTTTTGACAAAGTGGTAAGGAAGATTACGGATCACATTCTGAATTATAAAAATCATTTATTATCCTTTGGGGGACAGATCACTCTTGTCAATAGCGTTCTGTCAGCGATTTCAGTGCATGATTTAGCCTCTATAAGTGTGTCAAAGGGGGTGATTAGGTCCATTGATATGATACTTGTGCGCTTTATATGTGATGTAATGGCCAAATGGAAGAGGCAACGGGTGTTGTAGATAAAGATGGCTCGGCCTAGTAGCGAAGGGGGGATCAACGTAAGAAGTCTGGCAGCCACTATCCATACCATGTGTGTGAAGCTTTCATGGGAAATCATTGAGGAATGTACCCTCTGGGGGAAGCATATGCTATAATGGTACAAGGCTTGTGTTCCAACTCCCTAGGCTAGTGGGTTGTCCTTATGGTCTTCAGTGAGTAATATCATTCTGACTCTACTTATACACTCCCAATGGATCATCGGGGAGGGGCTTATTTCCTTCTCGCATAATAATTGGTCAGGATGTGTGCTGAGGTACCCGGGATGTTTGGTCCCTAGAATTTTTTTCAGGGAGGCTATCTTGTACCCTCATTTTTTCAAATCTCTTTTGGACGAAAACCAACAAGAGGTTTTTGACTCTATTAGCATGAACTCTGAGTAGGAAAGGTGCATTTACACCCCTTCCCTTTCGGGGAAATTTAATTCAAAATATTTCCATATGATGAACATTCCTCAGGGGCAGCATGATCGATGGATTGATATGGATTGGTGAAAAAAAGAACCCATTAAACTTAACTTTATCACCTAGAGGCTACGTAATAATTCTCTTCCTTCTGACGATAATATTAAACGTTTAGGTATTAGCATTGCTTCCTGTTTCCATTATTACGTTAATAAAAATGAAGAGAGCTTGAGTCACATTTTCTTTACAAGAGAATGGGATCATCGGGTATGGAGTTTCTTCGTAGATGTCACGGCATACTCTACCTCGGTTGTTAGCAATGATATTTTCACGGAGCGGTGGTTCTAGGGGACCAAGGGCTCTGCAATGGAAATATAGGAACAGTGTATCATCTTCATTGCGGAATGATGGGTTTTATGGAAAGCAAGGAATCGAGCCAGGTTTAAGGGAATCCCTTCCTCGGGAAGGTGTGTTGTGGCTAGAACAAGGTGCCTCTTGAATGAATTGATCAGTCTAGCTGGAATTAGGATGGAGGAACCATCCCTTTGTGTGATTTTCTGATCGTAGATTGAAACTTTAAAGAGTGTTTCTAGTTTACCAGGGAGATGGATTTGGTGGTTACCTCCATGGGACACTCTAAAACTTAACACAGACGGTTCTTGTGGTATGGGAGTTATGCGAGGAGGATGGGTTGTCTGGGACTCCCAGGTGAGTGTGGTGATGTATTTCATGGCTCATTATGGGAGTGGTACCCCTATTTGAGCAGAGGATAATGTGGTCCTCACTGGCCTCTCCATTTACATCCAGAGGGACATTATCATTGATCAAGTGGAAACTGACTTCATGATTATTCACAACTCCTTACAAGGTAAAGGCACCATTCCCTGGAATATCTCCTACACCATGAGACAATGCAATATTCTTCTTAACAACAAATTTAGAGTCACCCATACATGGTGGGAGGGAAATAAAGTAGTAGACTATCTAGCCTCTCTTTCACTTCCAGGTTCCTTGGTTTGTTTCTTTTCTAATTTTTCTCAGTTTAAACCAGAGGGAGTGAACCTAATCTGGGGCGATTCCCTTTGGATACATTATTTTTATCCTCCCTAGGATAGGCCGCCTTTTTGTATTGCTTTGGTTTGTCTCATTAAATAAAAATCGTAATGTTGTATGGATTTAATTCCCTCATTTAATTCAAAACATAATACACAATTTATAATTTAATTTTTATTTTTCAATTCCCCTCATTTATTATTATTATTATTATTATTATTAATTAAAACCAAATTTTTCTTCTTCTTTTTGAATGGATGTGGAACCCTCCCCCATGGTGAGCCTCCTTCATTTTCACACCCCACTCACTCTCACTCTAATTCCTTATTGTTTATTTTTTTATTATTTATCTTTAATATTTTCATTTCATTTCTCATTTAATTTCTTTTATTAATTTAAAACATGCTCACTCTCTCCCATCATTATTCTCAACTCATTCGCACTCTCTCTCAAATAAATGTTTCTTCCTCATTCAATTCAATGCCTAAACCCTTCCCATATTCACATGATTTTTCAATTATTTTTATCCCATTCCAAATTTTTTTTTAACATCTCTTATCATTATTCTCATTTCTATCTCCAATTTATTTCCCATTTTTTAATATTACACATTTTCCACTTTCAGAACACTCATTTATTTCTTTCTTTTTATTTTATTAAATTTATAGAATCAAAACTCTCTATCCAATATATTTCAACACCCACATATTTATATTATCATTTATTTATGAAGTTAACTAAAATAATTCCTTATATTGAATTTCTATTAAAAAAAATTAAACAATTATCTATTTTTTTAAACACCTAACTTTAAAACGTTTTATTTTCAATGCTTTTTTAAATGATTTCCCATTTTATTTTTAAACATCACATATATTTATATATATATATATAACATGACCTTATATGTGTATATTTATATATGTTACTCTTTTTTAAACATATTTTCACATTTTTTACTCCATATATGTTTACAACATATATATATATAAAGATAGATAGATACATAACCCCTTATTACACAGTTATACACCTTAAGGGTAAGGTGTATGATGGTAGTACCTTTATGTGGTGGATAATATAACATCAATCTAGTAGTGATCTCTACTAAATTTAAATTTTCCCATAGGAAATTTCACTTGAGTATCACTTGTTGAAGCTCTCATTGGGCTTGGTCAAGTATATACCCCATTGATGTTACCTCCCTCCCTAACTCTGATAAATGATCTTTTTCAGGCATGATTATATTGTTCAAGGCCATGGAATCTCCCTTTTTCGTTAAATAGTTCTCTTTATTACTATTAATCTACAATAATCCCAATGGTAACTTTATAAAAACTACGTTACCAACACTCACAATTCCTAATGATCATATTGACCAATGGTCACATTGAACAGTGGTTGGGTATTGGTCATGTAACATTCGAATCATAATGGTCACTTTCCCCATTACATACCATATATATATTACATCATTCTCATAAATTTAATTCATTTATACACTTCCCATGATAATGTCTATTTTATTCCTAGAAGTTCTCTTTTTTCTAACTATCTTCATGGAATGAATGATTTTCACGGGAAAACTCAAGCCTATGAATTTTACCCTATGTGCACGCTATTATTTTGTTTTTATCTTGATGTACTATTCCTAGTTATTATATTCTATATTATTTCATTATTTTTAATGAAATATTATATTTTTTCTATGTTCTTTTATTATAAGACATAATAAAATAGTCATTGTGAGACGTGAATTCTTTTATTAAAAAAATAAGAAAATTCTGAGTTATTACATTCTTCCCTCATTAAGAAATTTCACCCTTTAAATTTAATTCTATTCACTAAGGTGAAAACAAATGATGGAGATTTTGTTTTATAACATCCTCATTTTCCCATGTTTCTTCTTTGAATTTATAGTTTTTCTAAAGAATTTTGACAAGGTGGGTTGTCTTACTACGTAGAAGTTTTTCTCTACAGTTTAATATCTTTATTGAATACTCCACATAATAAATATCATTCCTCATCTATACCACCTATGGATTCAGTACATGTTATGGATGTAGTATGTGATCCCTCAAGAGTGATATATTGAATATGTTTTATACTTGAGACAGGTTTTGTGGGAGTATTTGTCAATAGGCCATGGATCCGATGAGACCAAGAATATAAAAGGGGGAAATATGACTAATAATTATCATTCCTTTCCTCACAAACCTCATGAATCTATTCCAAGGAGATGTAATATGGAACAATTTATCTCTAGCCTTTAACTCTAGGGCTCATCTATGGTTATCAATATAACTCTTATGTAAACTTTTTGCTACTCTGATTTGTTTCCAAATATCCTCTACCTTCTCAACTATTTATTCTACTAGTTCATGTCCCAAAATATTTCAATCTCCAACTTCATCCCAATGATTTATAGTTCTACATTTATTTCCATATAGGTCTTTATAAGGATCCATTTGAATGCTCGAGTAAAATATATTATTATATGATAACTCATCCAAAGGAAGATGTTGATCGCAACCTCCATTGAATTCATTTGAGAAAACTATCAACATATCCCTAAGTGTCTAGATAGTCCATTTAGATTGGTCATCAGTATTAGGGTGATAATTTGTACTAAATTTCAACTCTATTCTTAGATAATGTTAGATACTTTTCCATAATTTTGAGGTGAATCTTGGATTTTGATCTAAAAAAATCGATAGTGGTGCTCTATATAACCTCTCCACTTCTTTAATATATATACTTGCAAGTTGATCAAATTGGAATTCCACCCTGATGGAAATGAAATGAGTATTATTTATAAGACAGTCCACCACAACCCATATGTATTTTTTTCCTTTGGTTGTCTTTGTAAGACCTATGATGAAATTCATAGTGATGGTTTCCCATTTATATATAGGTATGAGTAATGTTTGTGTCATACCTTTAGAACTTTTCATTTCCTCCATCACTTACTAACATAATAAGAAATTTGATTTATATCGCAAAATATCCCTGTTTATATTTTCCCACCAATAATATTTTCAAAGATCTTTATACATCTTCTTGATCCCTTTATGGATAGAGAATGTTGAGAAATGAGCATCACTCAATGGCTCATTATTTATCTCAGGATTAGATAGTATGTATAATTATATCCCAAATCTCAACACTCCATCTTTATCAATATTTAATTCTAAGGTTTTCCCCTTCCTCGCATCATCCACCTTCTTCAATATCTCTACATCATCCCTTTGAGCTTCCTTAATCTTATCCAGAATAGATGGTTGAGAAATCATTTAAGCAAGGTAAGATTATTTTCCTTCCTTTATGATTATCATGTATATACTTTTTAAGTATAAGAAGATCGTATCCCTATAAATCCCCATCATGGATAAGTTTGTAGGATCCTTTCTACTCAAAGCATCTGTCACTTTATTTACCTTCCTTGGATGGTAATGGATTGAATAGGAATAATCCATGATGAGCTCTATAAACCATCCTTGGCACATGTTGAGTTCTTTTTGTGAGAATATATACTTGAGACTTATATGATCCATATATATTTCACACTATAATATATATATATAATGTTTCCAAATATTCAATGTGAAGATTACTGTAGCCAACTCTATATCATACGTAGGATAGTTCTTCACATTCACCTTCAACTGTCGAGAGGAATAGAATATTAGTTTTTTATTTTTCATGAGGAAACAACATAATCCCTTCTTTGATGAATCACTATAGATCAAAAATCCTTCCCCAGAGGAGGGAAATGTGAGTACAGGTGGAATTATTGGACTGATTTATAACTCTTTGAATCTTTCTTTAAATTAATTAGACCAAAAAAAATCACTCCCTTTTGAGTTAACTTTGTTATAAAGTTTAAAAATCATGAAAATTTTCTCAAAAATCACCAATAGTACCCAGTTAATTTGAGGAAACTATGGATATCGATTACATATTTTGGTCTGGGCCATTCCTCAACTGCCTTTGTCTTCAAAGGATCCATAGATACCCCTTTATTGTGATAACATTCCCCAATAATTACACTTTATCTATCCAAAACTCTCATTTACTATAATTTGTATATAATTTATCCTTTCTCTAAGTGCTTAGTAAAATACTTAAATTCTTCTCATGTTCCTCTTACTTTTAGAGTATATAGTAATCTCATCTATAAAGACAGTCATAAATTTGTTAAGGTGGTCTCTAAAGACTCTATTGATTAAGTCATTGGAGATTTTTGGAGAATTAGTGAGTTAAAATGGAATTGTTACGAACTCAAAGTTTTTATACCTTGTATGAAAGGAATTATTAATAATATCCTCTTTCTTAACCTTTAATTTATGATATCCTAACCAAAGGTCCACTTTAGAGAATTATTGGGCCTCATGTGGTTGGTCAAACAAGTCATGAATCCATAGAAGGGTAGACTTCTTTAGTATTGTGATATTTTTGGAGGTTACTGTTGTCATTTATCATTAACAACCATTAGTTTAAGGCATTGGTTCACATAGTGTCTATGTTATTTTTAGTTGAAACATGGTATTGTGGGTTAAGGATTGATTGGAACCTTATTTTACTCTATCAAATTATTGGGATTCTTGATGTGGCCTTAAAAACACATGTTTTTCCACATATTTTTAATTAATTTTTATCAATTTAATTATTTATTTTAACACTTTTTAATAAAATAAATTCACTTTTGTATTTTTATAAATAAATTTATCAATTAATCAGTTTTTATAATTAATCGTGTATTTTAAGGTTTAAAATGATTAATTTATTTCTTACTTTAATTTAATAGTATAATTACTTTTTATTTAGTTTGGTGTTTTTGTCTGCTTATTTAATAGTTAAACATTAATTAATTAATTAATTAATTAGTTCTTCTTTTGTACATTAAATAATATAGTTTTGGTTTATCGTTTCTTGTATTAAATATTCAAAAATTTAGAATAACATAATTTTTAGATGTCTATAAACAATTCATTAATTATAAATTTAAGTTTATAAAGTTGCTACTCTTGTTTAATTTCTTTAATTCAATCCATTAATTAACATAATTGCTTAATAATATAATATTTAACTTTATACCTTAATTAATTTAATTTGTTAAAGTAACTATTTTAAATAAATTAACTTTGTAATATAATTTAAATCTAGTTTTTATTTTAGTTTCTTTTTAATTTTAAGTTTTAGTTTAGTTCTAATTGAAGTTAATTAATTGAATTTAATAATAATTTAATTTATGTTTTATTTTTTTTGTATATTTTATTTTAGTTTATGAGTTACATAAAGTTTCAATTGTTTTAATTAATTTTTAGTTTTAGTTAATTATCGTATTCAGATTTTATTTAAGTGTTAATCATTTGTTTGTTTTGTAGCATTGTGGTTCCCCCATAGTCCTTTCTTACGGCCTCAACCCTTTACGTTGCCACCCCAATGTGTCTCACGCCGTTTCCCATTCTCCTCATGGTATCACCATGTCTCTTCCACTATAACTTCCCTTTACACCGTAACTCTCTTCTTTCACGGTTTCACCCAAATCGGTGCCACTATCAGTTCTTTTTAGTATCTCACCATGTCTCTGCCACCATAAACCCTCCTTTGCCTTGGCACCATTTCCTTCACGGTGCCACAGAAACCACGACACCATTCACCAGTGCCTCTCCCCTACTTTACAACTAGATTTTCCGCCTTGAACACGAACCACCTACCTCGTCCTCCTGTTCGGCTGAGATTCGCTACTCATGCATCCCTTTATCGAGGCCAAACCAAGAGGATCTGTAGAAGGTCGTTACTATTGCAGGAGGGTACATTTTCTGGGATGCAAACCACCTTCTACCTTCAACCTCATCACAACGCACAAATTCAATTCAACTATCAATTTTCAGGAAGTAATTAAACCCTAAATCACAACTTTTCATTGGATCTGGAAACAAAACTCGTCTTTGATTGGAAGAGGCAGTCGCTGGATGTGAATTTATTGAAGGAACTCGTGGCCTTACCTGAAGCCACTACAGAAACCTCACCTTGAGCCCGATGTTTCCCTTGCTTCGAGCTACTATGCTGAAACAGGCCGCCTAGAGGGTTTTCGCCGGACTGAACCATTGCAAGCCACCCGGATAGCTCCGAAGTCGAGAGTTGCGCGCCCCTAGTTTGATGATTAGAAAAGTCGATGTAGAGTCCGCGAAGTTGCCTTTCCATCGCGAACCGAAGCAGACCATCGCCATTTTCCACTGATGCGCCACCGTGGAAGCAGGGGAGGAGGCCACCGCATCCCTGGAGAAGACGAACCATCTCCCCCCCCCCCTGTTGCGCTGATTTGGGGGGGAGGATAAGATAAAATTAATAAAAAATATATATAATAAAATAAATAATTAACTAAAAAGAAATATAAAACCTAAATTTAAAAAATAACTAAATTAATAATTATTAAATTTTAACAATTATAAATATATAATACATAGAAGATAATTAATTTTAATAAAATAGAATTATTAATTAAATAGAACATTAAATTAAACTAAATTAATTAATAACAACTACTAAATTGAAATAAATAACTTATCAATTTAATGTTGCGTATTAAATATTTATAATTATTTAGTTTTAAAAAAATTCAATAAAATAAATATTAATTTGTAAATAAAATTTGAATAAACTATTTTAATTAACTTAAATTAGTAAAATATTTAATTTATAAATAATAATTAACTTTTTAATTAACACTAATAACTTTAATTAATCAATGACTTTTAATTTTCATTTTTTTTCCTTATCGTTTTTAAATGTTATGTGTGGTCTTCTTGTGTAGGTTCATTCAAGATATGGGAATGCATCTAGGTTCACTTAACTAACTCTGTGAGAGTTAGTTTCAAGGGAAAAACTAGCATGACATGTCAGTCGTGAAAAAAAACACACGTGTGTGGTGCTTAAGTGAAGGATTTTTTAAAGTCGGTGGAAAGATGCGGTGATGAGCAGAAGGTGACAGTTGATTTATAAAGTAGAGTAGCAGTGAATTTTTGGAGGAAGAAAATTCATTGGACTATTCACTTTGAAGCATAGTAAGAACCTGGAGTGAACCTTGGAGCACTTCTTGGAGAGTCATTCTCTGGAGATCTGAGGGCCTGGAGCAGCGGTAATTCAAGCTAGTAGAGGGAGTTTTCTTCCTATGTTTTCTTTCAATTATATTCTTTTGTAATTGGATGGTTTTAGAATAGATAATAGAGATAATTTTAGGTTGAATACTTCTAGTTCGGGGTTAAAAATTGAATCTAATGGTTATCTTATTTTTCTCTTCTCACTATCATTTTGTATGTTATTGGAATTGATTGTCTAGATCAGTTCTCATTGCATTCAATTTAAAAGTACCACCTGCACTTAATCTCAGAATTCCAAATTCATTTGGTGATTTTGATTGTGGATTAATTTTCTTAAACATTTAAATTGAAATAAAAGACTGCAGGACATATGGCAAGTTTGTTCTGTAATCTTTTTCAAAATAGAATTCTCAATTTGATTAATCTAGGAGTGGTGAAATTTAATACTTGTCGTCTTGAGTGATTTATCTCGTGGATAGGTAAATAAGTCACTCCTTTTTAGTGGTATTAGTTGTAATCACTAGTGTGAGAAGGAATGTTTTCAAAACTAGTAGAATTGAAATTTTTCCCCAAGCGTTTAACTAGATTGTTCGTTTATCAGTGTTTTTATATATTTGTTCACCTTTGTTTTCAACTGTTTCTTGCTTCATCTTAGTTTAGATACAAGATCTTTAGTGCTCTGTTACTTCACTTCTTAATAAATAATATTTTTAAAAAATAATAATAATAGAAAATTTTCCCCACTGCTGACAATAGTGGGGTATTTTAAAAAAATTAGAAGATTAGTGGTCAAAATTGCCTTCTATGTGGTTCAACCTTGCTTGCCACATATACTGTAGTTAATAGGATTATAAATTTTAAACTTTTACCGGCTTTAATGAAGTTTTAGTTCAAGTTTTTGGCGCCGTTTTGGGGGAATGCATGGGCCTTTTTTTCAAAAAATTAAAAAAAAAACATATAGAAAAACACCGAAAATTTTACAAATTTAAAACTGTAAAAAAAATATCCTTCATCTACTACTGAATTTCTATTGTTGTCTTTATTGATAAACTCCTGTTAGTTCTACTATTGTGCTATTTTGAACTGATATTACACTTTTCATGAGCACAAGAGAATTCATTGTTACATTAGAGCCTTCAAACTTTGAACTAGAAAAACATTTAACTGCTCCATAAAAAACATTGAAATGGAGAATAAGGATAATAGAGTTGATCAAAACATGAATGTGCCACAGCCCATAGTTCCATCTCTTCAGTTACCTAGAATTAGGGAGTTTTAAATTCCAATTGTATCAAGTAACCCATCTTGTATTAGGTTGACCCTTAGGTCTAGGAACTACAAAATTAAGCAGTCTCACCTTTCTCAACTTCCTTCATTCAATGGCCTTCCAGGAGAGGATTCACTAGAGTTTATTCGAGAGTTCTATAGTTCTGTACAATAATTACCTCTGAGAGAGATTTGTGAGGAGGAGTTGAGATTGAGTATGTTTCCTTTTTGTCTTAAGGGAAAGGCTAGGTCTTGGTTTCAAAACTTAGATAAAGAAATTTTTGAGACTTGGGAAGAGGTGTTCACTGCCTTTATATCAAAATTCTATCCTAGGAACACCACCTATGATATTAGGTACAAAATTATTGGTTTTTTCCAGGATGAGGGAGATTTATTTCACGGGGCATGGGATAGGTTTAGAAGTCTCCTTAGATAAAGTCCCAATCACCAATTCGATCCCCATCTTCTCATAGAGACCTTCTATAATGCTCTCACCCCTTACAACCAAAATTTAGTTGACCAATTCTGTGGGGGTGACTTTTCTGACTCTACTACTAATGAGATGAAACTTGTGTATGAAAATCTTTCTCAAAAATCTTAGCACAATTATTCTAGGAAGAGGGTTGTCCATAGAGCAGAAGTCAATCCTCAGGCTGTTGTTGTTAGTGATAGGGTCATAAGGGAGCAATGTAATCATTGTGGGATGTTCGGTCACACTCATACATGTTGTCCTAATTTTGACCTCCCTGCCCAGCTTCATGAGACGAACAAATATATGGATTTTAGATCTAGGAACCAAGGGAAAAATTATCAATTCTCCAATCAGTACACTTCTAGTTATCAAAATCACCCAAATTTTTTCAGGAAAGAACAAGGTGTCATAAAACATACCACTACCCCAAACTACCAATCACATCCTAAAATTTATAACTCAAACCAATATGAGTCTGAATCTTCTAATTCTCAAGTGGAGTTAAAGGGGCTTTTACAACAAGTTTTGGGAGAGAATAGTTCATTTAGGAAGGAAACAAATGGTAAGATTCACAATTTAGAACATCAAATAATTCAAATGGATAGGAATAAAGGTGATAATGAAAAGGGAAAGCTTCCCAACACTTCAATTATTAATCCAAGAGAGAATATCATGGTTGTAACCACCATATCTATCCTTCACACCCAAGAACAAGTAAATCTACACTCTGGGAAAACTAAAACTGAAAAAAAATTATTTGGGAAAGAAAAATCTGCTTGAAACAGAATCTGGGAATCTGGATAGCTTTGTTCAACATGAACATAATGTTGAACTTACATCTAAAAAATTTCAGGAACTGAGGAAAATGAATTGGAAATTAATTAAAGAAGAAAAGAAAAATAATGTAATTAAGGAGAAAAAGAATAATCAACCTATTCTAAAAAATTATGCCCCTAATATTCCCTTCCCTGAAAGAGTTAAGGATAATAATGAACCTGATTATTTGAGGTTTCTTAAAATGATTCAAAAATTTAGTATCAACATTCTATTTGTGGAAGCCTTAGATAAAATCCCTTCATATGTTTCTTTTACCAAAAGGTTTATAAAAAATAAAAATGATTGGAATAAGTTGAACAAAGTTAATCTCAATGAGGAGTGTAGTGTGATCTTGTTAAATAAGTTGCCTCCAAAATTGAAGGACCCTGGTAGCTTTATTGTACAATAAAAAATAGGAGCATGTGAGAAAATTAATTATTTGTGTAACTTAGGAGCAGGCATCAATATTATGCCTTATTCCCTATTTATAAGGTTGGGTCTGAGGGATTTTCAACCAACTTCTGTTTGTCTTCAACTTATTGATAGGTCACTCACACACCCTTCAGGGAGAGTGGATGATCTATTAGTGAGTGTAGGAAAAATGACACTACCCACAGACTTCCTTATCTTAGATATGGAGTGTGATGAAAAAGTCCGAATCATATTAGGGAGACCTTTCCTTGCTACAGTTGGTGCTGTCACAGATGTGTCCAAGGGGAAACTCACTCTCCAAGTTATTGATGATGTGGATGAGTTTTTAGTGTTTGAAAAGCCTCAACATGTGATTTGTTGTGATTTGATAGATTTTACTGAGAATCAATGTTTTAAAATTGAGGTCTAAGATGAGTATGGTTCTTTTCCTCTTGGGGTCACAGAGATTATGATTCCCCAGCCTATTGAAACTTTTCTGTAGGCTTCTATTCCTATCCCACTCCTTCCTCTAGATGAGAAAAATATTTCCCTAGAACTCATTCCAGAGAGTGAGTCACATTCTTGTCCTGAACTGTCTCAACCCATTTTTGAAATTTTTCCTTATGAAGTTTACTATTTAAGGGTTTCTGAAGTTGGAGAAAGTTCTGGGCTGAGTCCTGATGAAAAACTAGATTGTGCCCATTATGAACAAGTGTATTTTCTGGTAACCTTTTTTCCTACTCAATTTGATGTTGTTTTTGATGACTTCCAACCTAAACTTGAAAGATTCACATCATTTGAGTAATCTTTGGACATTGGGTACCACTTTTTGGAACCTAAGTATAGTTCCTTCTTCTGAGATTTTTCTGAGTTGTCTTTTGTGCAAGCTGTGCTGAGAACATTTGATGAAAATACTGAAGATATTTTGTATTTCAGTAGATTTATGACATGTTAAAAAAGGGTCTCTTTGAATTTCAAAAATATTGTTTTCCACAATGAATAACTTAAAAGTAGGTTCACAATCAAGTAAATTCATTATCCTTTAATTCCAGTGACACGAAGTTTCAAGAAAGTTCAAACAATAGCACATCAACATTTGGGTGCACAATGTACTAAGGTGAAAGAAAGTTTAGCAGAATTTATTCAGTTGGATATTCAATACAGTAGAGAAAGTTCATGCTAAACACCCCAACCCAAAGCAGATTCAAAAAGACCAGCAGCATATACCCCCCCACACTTATTTTCAAGCAGTGAGAAAATTTTAACAACAGTGAAATTCAATTTTTCAGCAAGGATAAACATGCAGAATTATCTTATTCAACTTAGTGACATACAGCAAAAACTTTTAGTATGCAGGATTTATAGCAGATTTTTCAAGAAATCATGTAGCATATTTTTAAAGTAGTAATGATTAGAAAAATGAAATAGAAATTAATAGTAAATATACTTTCCTGACTTAATGTTTTTTCCATTAATCCTTCAATATGGGAATTCCACTCCTTTATTAATACAGCAGTATCATCCTAAAAACACAAAACATGAAAAATAGGAACAAAAATCCAGCAGAGATAGAGCATATAGAAGACAACTCAACATCACTTTATTACAAGTACAACAAGAACAAACAAAAATTAAAACAAATAAAGAGCATGGGTTGACTCCCATAAATCACTGAGTTTAAAGTCTCTAGTTGTACTTTATTTAATAATAATTTTTTATATTTATAACACAAAAAAACCATGGGTTGCCTCCCATGCAATGCTAGATTTATAGTCCCCATCCAGACTTAGTTTCCCTAGATATTTATATCCATGATCATTTAATGGGAATGAATTATTAATAGTGTGAACTTCACTATTATCTAAATATTCAAGAACATGATCAACCAAAACACTCTCATCTACAATACCAAACAATATTCTCAAAAGTTCTTTAAAAAAACAGCAACTAATATAATGTCCAACCCATTTTGGACTGTAATTACCACTTAATAATCTCTAAAAATATTTAATAGCTTCATGATAAAATCACCAATTGGACCAGGAATACTTACATAGCTTCCCCCACACTTAGAGGTCAGCTCCAAATCAGAATCAGAAGAAAAACCATCAGCAAACTCTTCAGTAGTTTCATCGAATGTTCCCAGCACGGCTTGTAAAAAAAACTCAGAAAACTCTCAGAAGAAGGAATCATACTCAGGTTCCAACATGTGGTACCCAATGTCCAAATATGACTCAAATGATGGGAATACTTCAAGTTCAGGTTGGAAGTCATCACAAACAACATCAAATTGATCAGGAAAAAAGGTTCCCAGAAAATACACTTGCTCATAGTGGGCACAATCTAGTTTTTCATCAGGACTCAGCCTAGAACTTTCTCCAACTTCAAAAACCCTTAAACAATCAACTTCATAAGGAAAAATTTCAAAAATGGGATAAGACAGTTCAGGACAAGAATGTGACTTACTCTCTAGAATGGGTTCTAGGAAAAGATTTTTCTCATCTAGAGGAAGGAGTGGGATAGGAATAGAAGCCTAAAAAAAGTTTCAATGGGATGGGGAATCATAATCTCTATGACCTCAAGAGGAAAAGAACCATACTCAGCTCGGACCTCAATTTTAAAACATTGATTCTCATTAGCATCTATCAAATCACAACCAACCACATGTTGAGGCTTTTCAAACACTAAAAACTCCTACACATCATCAATATCTTAGAGAGTGAGTTTCCCCTTGGACACATCTATGACAGCACCAACTATAGCAAGGAAAGTTCTCCCTAAGATGATTGGGACTTTTTCATCACACTTCATATCTAAGTTAAGGAAGTCTGTGGGTAGTGTCAGTTTTCCTACACTCACTAATAGATCATCCACCCTCTCTGAAGGGTGTGTGAGTGACATATCAATCAGTTGAAGACAAACAGAAGTTGGTTACAAATCCCTCAGACACAACCTTCTAAATAGGAAGTAAGTAATAATATTGATTCTTTCTCCTAAGTCACACAAGCAATTAATTTTCTCACTTTCTCCTATTTTTCATTGAATAATAAAGCTACCACGGTCCTTAAATTTTGGAGGCAACTTCTTTAACAAGATTGCGCTACACTCCTCGTTGAGATTAACTTTTTCCAACTTCTTCCAATCATTTTTATTTTTTATAAAACTTTTGGTAAAATAAACATATGAAGGGATTTTATCGAAGTATTCTATAAATGGCATGTTGATACTAAAGCTTTGAATTATTTTAAGACACCTCAAATAATCAGGTTAATTATTCTCTTTCACTCTTTCAGGGAAGGGATTAGGAGGGGCATAATTTTTTAGAATAGGTTGATTATTATCCTTCTCCTCAATTCCATTGTTTTTATTTTCTTCTTTAATTAATTCCCACTTCATTTTCCTCGGTTCTTGAAATTTTTCAGATGTAATTTCAACATTATGTTCAGGTTGAAGAAAGCTGTCCAAATTCCCAGATTTTGTTTCAAGTAGATTTTTCTTTCCATAAACAATTTTTTTCAGTTTTAGTTTTACCAGAGTGTAGATTTACTTGTTCTTAGGTGTGAAGGCCAGATCTATTGGTTACAGCCATGATATTCTCTCTTGGATTGAGAATTGAAGTGTTGGACTGAACATCCCATAATGATTATATTGGCCCCTTAGGACCCTATCACTAACAACAGTAGCCTAAAGATTGAATTATTATCTATGGATGACCATCTTCCTAGAAAACTTGTTCTGAGATTTTTGAGCAAGCTTGTCATACACAAGTTTTATCTCATCAGCAGTGGAGTCAGAAAATTCTCCCCCACAGAATTCGTCAACTAAATTTTGGTTGTAAGGGGTGAGGGCATTATAAAAGGACTCCATGAGCAGATGGGGAGAAAATTGGTGATTGGTACTTTGTCTAAGGAGACTTCTAAACCTATCCCATTGAAATTCATGGCCTATTGTCGCCTATCGACTGGTCAAAGTTCTGGTGCTCTGCTAATGTGTATAGCAGCACTCGGGTCGAATCTTCAGCGATGATACTTTGTAATAGTCATTTGTTTTTAGTTGATTGTATTTTGATTGGTGGGGTTTGTTTGTAGAGCTAAATTGAAATGATTGATGGTTGATTATTGATTTAACAGATATATAAATATTGGGTTGAGTTCATTATTGGGGAGTTAAGCTTGTGATATCCTTGAGCCTTGCTTTGTATTGCATTAAATTAACACCCATGTCATAAGTTGACGTTGATTGGAATTCCCAAGTATTAAGGCTTTAATCCAAGGATTAACTTAACTTAGGGTTCTAATATAAGTCAAAACTTATTTATGGTAGTGTATTTATGGTTCCAATAATCCATGGAAACCACTTTTTAAACAAAACATATCATTAATCCATGACATATTAAGTTTAACATACACAATATTAATTTAAAGAATACTCATCGAGCAAAAACTCTCAATCACTTAACATCCACAAATTATAACTCACCCAAATGGTATATTTACTCATCCATTAATATTTTTTATAATCTGGGTTTAATGTTTATGGTGATGATTTAAAAAGATTAGAAAAAGAAAGGGACAAGAAAAGAGTAGTGTGCCGAACACACACACCAAAGATTTTGAGAATCAAAAATAGAATTTCGATTGAATAAGGAAGAAAAATAAGGGACTGTAATTTAAAATGATTCAAACTATTTTAAGACCATTAATATTATACTACAGAATGTGTAGAATAATAAGAGGTATTGAAGAATAAACAAGCACTAAAATTTGATTGAAATGAAAACAAAGTTACACAATTACAATTGAAATCAAACATAAACAAACATGAAAGAGAGATGGAGGAGAGGTCTCTCTTGTTGAAACAAGATCAAATAATATCCTCCCAGAACCTTTTAAAGGATCTATTAATGCCAAACCTCCTCCTTAAGTGCTGAAGTGCCAACCCCCTTGAAGGAGAGGAGGGGGATACATTTATAGCCCAAGGAAGTGGACTGTTTTCATTCCCAATTTGTCCCTCCAGTTGCATCGCCAAGTTGGCAATTCAGACAGCCGAATATCCAAATATCTCCTTATTCAATGTTTTATATAATAAAGTTGGCCGAATACTGTCAAAATGTGGAGGCATTTGGACAAGTGGATCCAAAGTTATGGCGGTTTTATTAAACAAAGGTAAACTGTCCATTTCTATCCATGCTTTTTCGATGGCCAAAATATGAATGGATTTTGGAACAGTAAGATGCCTTCAAATCCGAATGACTTATTAAAAAAAGTCTTCCTCCTATATCTCCACTTTCACACTGAAAAACCTCAGCTCGATTTTATTCTTACATCATGAGATATGTCATGAATACTATACTGATTTTATTTCTCGGCCAGAATGTTGGGCTGGACTTCAAAGCTTCATTTGGGCCCCTTGTTCTTAGAGTTGGGACCTGAAATTTTTATCCATGATTATTTTGGATAATCACGAACATATGGTAGAGTTTAATGAAATTTGGGCTTCGGGATTTAGACCAGGAACTCAATCATCATGGCTGGTCCAGTTTCATCACAAATTCTGTAGGTCATCTTGTGTGGTAAATGTGATCCTTCAAATGGCAGAATTGGCTCATAATCCCTTCTAATGAAATGTTTTATATTGAATTAGGAATCCTAAAAAATAGGAACCACAAAATTTGGATCATTAGGGTGAGAGTTATAAATAAAATATTAAACTGACTCAATTGGACTACTTCTAAAAATGCTCAAAAATTATACTTAATATTAAAAAATTAATATTTCACACAAATTATGCACATTTCATATAAATTCAGTAAAGGGAGTATATAATAAGACATGAAAATATTAACAAAATCACCCATACCTCGAGAAATAACTCTCCCTCATCCTAGACAAACCTAGTAATTTTGTGCCTAATATCAAAGGTGGTGTTCCTAGGATAGAATTTTGATATAAAGGCAGTAAACACCTCTTCCCAAGTCTCAAAAATTTCTTCATCTAAGTTCTGAAAACAAGACATATCCTTTCCCTTTAGAAAAAAAAGGAAACATTCTCAATCTAAACTCCTCCTCACAAAGCTCTCTCGGAGGTAATTGTTGTACAGAACTATAGAACTCTTTAATAAACTCAATTGAATCCTCTCTTAGAAGACCATTTAATGAAGGAAGTTGAGAAAGGTGAGACTAATTAATTTTTTAGTTCCTAGACCTAGGGGTCAACCTAATACAATATGGGTTACTTGATATAATTGGAATTTGAAACTCCCTAAGTCTAGGTAACTGAAGGGCTAGAACTATGGGTTGTGGCACATTCATGTTTTGATCAACTCTATTATCTTGATTCTGCATTTCAATGTTTCTTAAGGAGCAGTTAAATGTTTGTGTAGTTCAAAGTTTGAAGGCTCTAATGTAATAATGAATTATATTATGCTCATGCAAAGTGTAATATCAGTTAAAAATATCACAATAGTAGAACTAACATGATTTCATCAATACAGACAATAATAGCAATTCAGTAGTAGATGAAGCATATTTTTTTTACAGTTTCAAAATTTTCAATTTTTTGCTGTTTTTTTTATATGTTTTTTTTAATTTTTAGAAAAATAATGGCTCGTGCCTTCCCCGGAAACGGCACCAAAAACTTTACCTAAACCATCATTGAAGCTGATCAAATTTTAAAATTTATAATCCTACTAACTACAGTATATGTGGAAAGCAGGGTCGAACCCACAGGGAAGGCAATTTTGACCACTAATCTTGTAAATTTTTTAAAACACCCCACTGTTGTCAGCAGTAGGGAAAATTTTCTATTATTTTTTTTATTTTTTTTAAATATTCTTCATTAAGTAGTGAAGTGAGAGAGAACTACAGATATTGTATCTAAACTAATTTTAAGTGAGAAACAGTTGAAAACAAAGGTGAAAAAAGATATAAAAACACTGATAAACGAACAATCTAGTAAAATGCTCGGGGAAAAATTTCAATTCTATTGGTTTTGAAAACATTTCATCTCACGATAGTGATTACAACTAATACCGCTAAAAAATAGTGATCTATTTTCCTCGCTAGGAGATAAATCACTCAACCTAACAAGTCTTGAAGTTCACCACTCTAAGATTAATCAACTTTAGAATTCTGGTTTGAAAAATATTAGAGAACAAACTCGCCATATGTCATGTAGTCTTTTATTTCAATTTAAATGTTTAATAAAATTAATCCACAATCAAACTCACCGAATGAATGTGTAATTTCGAGATTAAGTGCAGGTGGTACGTTGCAATTGAATGCAATCAGAACTGATCTCTCCAATCAATTCTGATCACATACAAAATGATAGTGAGAAGAGAAAAAGAAGATGACCAGTAGATTCGATTTTTAACCCCGAACTAGAAGTATTAAACCTAAAATTATCTCTATTATGTATACTAAAACCATAAAATTACAAAGGAAAATAATTGAAAGAAAACAGAGGAAGAAAAATCCCTCTGCTAGCTTGAATTGACATTGTTCGAGGCCCTCAGATCTCCAGAGAATGGCTCTCCGAGAAGTACTCCAAGGTTTTCTCTAGGTTCTTGCTCTACTTCGAAGTGAATAGTATAATGAATTTCCTTCCTCCAAAAATTCATTGATGCTCTGCTTTATATATCAATTGTCACCTGCTGCTCGTCACCGAATCTTTCCGCCGACTTTAAAAAATCCTCCACTTAAGCACTGTACACATTTGTTTTTTTCACGACCGGCACGTCACGCTAGTTTTTCCCTTGAAACTAACTCCTACTGAGTTAGTTAAGTGAACTTGGATGCGTTCTCATCTCTTGAATGAGCCTACATAAGAATACCACACAGAACATTTAGAATAGTTTATTCTAATTTTATTTACAAATTAATATTTATTTTATTGAAAATTTTTAAAACTAAATAATTATAAATATTTAATACGCAAAATTAAATTAATAAGTTAATTATTTCAATTTAGTAGTTGTTATTAATTAATTTAGTTTAATTTAAAGTTCTATTTAATTGATAATTCTATTTTATTAAAATTAATTTTCTTTTATGTATTATATATTTATAATTGTTAAAATTTAATAATAATTAATTTAGTTATTTTTTAAATTTAGGTTTTATATTTCTTTTTAGTTAATTATTTATTTTATTAAGTATATTTTTTATTAATTTCATTTTATCCGCCCCCCACCAAATCGGCGCAATAGGGGGGTTGGTTCGTCTTCTCCAGGGATGCAGTGGCCTCCTCCCATGCTTCCACAGCGGCATATCAGTGGGAAATGGTGATGGTCCGCTTCAGTTCGTGGTGGCAAGGCAACTTCGTGGACTCCACAATGACTTTCCTAATCATCAAACCAGGGGTGCGCAGATCTCGACTTTGGAGCTCTTCGGGTGGCTTGCAATGGTTCAGTCCAGCGGAAAACCCTCTAGGCAGCCTATTTTAGTATAGCAGCTCAAAGAAAGGGGAAATTCAGGATCAAGGTGAGGTTTCTGCGGAAGATTCAGGTAAGGCCGCGAGTTCCTTCAACGGATTCACATCCTGCGGCTGCCTCTTCCAATCCAAGATGGGTTTTGTTTCCAGATCTAGTGAAGAGTTGCGATTTAGGGTTGAATTAGTTCTTGAAAATTGATAGTTGAATTTAATTTGTACGGTGTGATGAGGTTGAATGTAGAAGGTGGTTTGCATCCCAGACGACATACCCTCCTGCAATAGTAGCACCCTTCTACAGATCCTCTTGGTTCGACCTCGAAAAAGTGATGCGGGAGTAGTGAATCTCAGCCGAATAGGAGGACGAGGTAGGTGGTTCGTGTTCAAGGCAGAAAATCTAGTTGTGAAGCAGGGGAGAGGCAATGGTGAATGGTGTCACGGTTGTTGTGGCACTATGAAGGAAACGGTGCCAAGGCAGAGGAGGGTTTATGGTTACAGAGACACAGTGAGATAGTAAAAAGAACTGATAGTGGCACCGATTTGGGTGAAATTGTGAAAGAAGAGAGTTGTGGTGTAAAGAAAAGTTACGGTGGAAGAGACACGATGAAACCATGAGGATAATGGGAAACGGTGTGAGATGTAGTGGGGTGGCAACTTGAAGGGTTAAGATCGTAAGAAAGGACTATGGTGGCACCGCAACGCTGCAAAACAAATAGATGATTAAAACTTAAATAAAATCTGAATAAGATGATTAACTAAAACTAAAAATTAATTAAAACAATTGAAACTTTAAATAACTCATAAACTGAAATAAAATATACGAAACAAATAAAACTTAAATTAAATTATTATTAACTTCAATTAATTAACTTCAATTAGAACTAAACTAAAACTTAAAATTAAAAAAGCAACTAAAATAAAAAGTAGATTTAAATTATATTACAAAGATAATTTATTTAAAAAAAATCACTTTAACAAATTAAATTAATTAAGGTATACAGTTAATTATTATATTATTAAGCAATTATGTTAATTAATGGATTGAATTAAAGAAATTAAACAAGATTAGTAACTTTATAAACTTAAATTTATAATTAATGAATTGTTGATAGACATCTAAAATTTATGTTATTCTAAATTATTGAATATTTAATACAATAAAAGATAAATCAAAACTATATTATTTAATGTACAAAATCAGAACTAATTAATTAATTAATGTTTAACTATTAAATAAGCAGACAAAAACACCAAACTAAATAAAAAGTAATTATACTATAAAATTAAAGTAAGAAACAAATTAATTATTTTAAATCTTAAAATACACGATTAATTATAAAAATTCATTAATTGATAAATTTATTTATAAAAATACAAAATTAAACTTATTTTATTAAAAAGTGTTAAAATAAATAATTAAATTGATAAAAATTAATTAAAAAGATGTGGAAAAACATGTGTTTTTAAGGCCACATCAATTCTTTATCTACTTTTGGAATTAATTAGCTTCATGATATTACCTAACATACCTAAAACAGCTCCTTATTCCCTTAAATCATTTTCTAGGATGCTTCTTCCTACACTTATTGCACATGGGATGTTTGATTATTTTATCACCAAGAGTATTATCTGATGATCCTAAAAAGTTTAACTCTATTTTCTACTTATTATCTCTAGTTACATGAGACCAATTTGAATCACCAATTTCTATCTCAATTTTGAGGGCACATCAGATAGTTTCTTCATAGTTGGTGTAGTCTTAAATCACCAAATATTTTCAAAGACTTGGCATCAACCAACTAAAGAAGTGATCAACCTTACTTTTAGTATCCATGAAAAATATTGAGGGGTATCATGTAATCCTTTTGAAGTTTTCTTTATAAGTCCCAATAGATTCTTCCTCTTTTTTCTTGAGTCCAAATAATTCCCTCTATGTTTTAATACAAAGAGTGTGGGGAAATATTTATTGAAAAATATCTTGTTGAATCTATCTCATTACATGAATCCAATGCCCCCTTGGGATTTTTATTCTTGATTAGTGCCTACCACTGATTAGTTTATCCTTCTATTTAACAAATATCCAATATAAATTTCTATTTCTTAGATAATTTTATGATAGATAATATATTCGCAATAGATTTAATTCATTTCGTCATAATTAGGGGATCAAAAGATCCACTAAAACTCAGAGGCCTTTTCCACATAAAGGACTCAACTATGACTTGATCTTTATTAGGGAAAGGATGGTTTTTTATGTGATTTATGTTATTTCTAATAACTCGAGTCAATTATGTTAGTACTTCCCTGAAATTGTCTACTCTTTCTCCCACCGTATTAGGCATTTCATTAGGGCAATCATCGCATTGCTCATTGTAAATGGTGTTGACATGATTCCTCCCATTTCCTATCATTTTCTAAAATAAAGTAAGGTTTGGAATGAGGATACATGATTAAATAATAATATAAATTGTATAACTATGTAACTTATAAGGAATGGCATATAAAACCTGACTTATGAATCTCTAAGTTTTAATCTAGGTTATCCATGATATATTTTCTATTAGGTTATCTAACTTTTAATTATACTCAAATCCTTTATAATGGTTTGTAGGGAGCATATGAATTATATGAATCATATCCCCCAAGGAGTGTCTAGACAGGTGTAAAGTCTTATTCCCACTCATTGTGCACTGAATAAAGATCAATTCAATGCTCAACCAGACTTTTTTTAGGTTGATTACCCCTAGGCGCATCTGTGTCACAACTGCATCCACTTGCTAGTATTTAGATAGGGATGTAATTGATAGAAACCATGTACTTTATACTTTACCAACATTTATGGATGTTTTTTTATATTTAGACTTATCCTTATGGTTTTCACTAATTTTTTCTCAATCCTAATCCCCAAAAATCACTGGACCTTTCTATGGTACCAATAATAACAACCCATAAGTCTAATAGATTTTATTTCATGATTTTTGAAATAAAGGTCCATATAATAAAATCCCAAAAAAAGAGAGGTCTGGTGTTTTGGGAACTTAAATCCATAAACCATTATCTTAAAATAAAATATAACATCACTATTTAAAATTCTATAATGTGCTCTAAGATTCCTTTGAACACTTAATATTGTATAGGACAACCAAGGGGCATACAAAGAAAGGAGTTAACTGTAAATCCCATTAAGAGAATAATAAAATCATAGAATGATGATAAATAATACACATGAATCAAGAGGTATATTATGATAATATAAATATATAATAATAATACACATTCACATGGATGCATGTTTTGAGAAAATGACATTATAAATTCATGGTATCATAGGAATGTGGAAACAACATAAAACATGACATCATAAGTATAAGTTTAGACTAACCAAAAATAAATAATAATATTGTGTGATTAGGATAACCACTCAAGCACCATAAATGGTATCTCATATGATGAAAACATTACCCAATGCATTGGAGCACTATCAGGGTTCACCCTTCATATGTTTAACTTTGCATGTGTAGAATTGATCATATAACATAAGAACATACTTCATCATTTCAATCTCATGATTAAGGAATGTGTGATTCATATATGGAAGTACCAAATCAATGAAGGATATTTATATCTAGGATAATACCCTTGAATTAAAATATGTTTGGGTATCCAAAACACAAAGGAATGGCATGGAAAATCAAGGGATAATTTCAAAATGGGTGTAGATGAAGGTTTATAGAAGTGAAAATGAGAGAGGAAGGTAGTGTCTCATTATTTTGGGAAAATATGGACAGTAAAGTAATGTTCATAAACATAATAAACCATGATAAATTGAGAACAAAAAATATTATTACAAGTGAAGTGTTTAAATGTAAAATAGGAGAGAGAGAAACCTTACCTTGATAGGTTGCTTCTTAAATATTGGGAGGAGATCCTTAGAACCATAGAAACTCTTTAGGAGGGATCTAGAGAGGTAAAATGAGAGGAACTTCATGATTCAAGGATTTATATTGAAGACTAGTAGGATAATGGGTGGGGATTTATAACAAAAGATAGGGTATTGTTTATTAATTTTCAAACATAGGCCTTGGACACCTAGTTAATAAAAAATAAAAAATCATTAGCCTTCCGTTAGTTTTTTCCCATGGTATTTTCCAAGGAGAAGTGGTTTTTAATATTTTATGAGTTTATGAATAGAACTCCTTAAAATAATATCATTCATGAAATGGAAGTGAGTCATGTTCATAAATAATTGTTTTTTAAATCTTAAAATTGTAATGACTCGGATTTTCTTGGTTTTATTTTTAGAAATTAATTGGGAAAATTCTGAGACCAGCCACTGAGACAGTGTCTGATTTCAAGTCTTGGTATTCCAGAAATGGTTCAATGAAAAATGATATGTTTTTAAATACTTCTCTTAAGTGTTTTTCATGAAAAATTGGAATAACTCTTAAACAGGTTCCCAGATCAGAAATTTGACGGCACCGTTGCATTCAGAGCAGTGGCTTTACCCTAGGCGCGACTTAAGTTTAGTCAGTGTGGGGTTGTTGTGAAAAAACAAAAAAAGGACATAATTGTAAATAAAATAATTAAATAAAATTATTTTATTATTCAAATCCTTATAACTCATGAACTGTAACTTAGATTAAAAAACAGAGACCATTATTGATCTTGTAAGGGTGTGCTTTCTTTAGGTGGGGCCTAACATCAACCGGTGTGGGTCGACGGCAAAAGTTAATTTTTGGAAACTTTTAAAGGAGAATAAATTAAACTTAAAGAAGTTTATTATATTTCCTTTTAACATTTAGTAGCATGGAGACGTTGCGACACAGTGACAGAGCAACCTGTTCTCCTTTCATAAAATAAATAGTGTGGTTACGTTGTTTCAAAGTGAAACAACAACACTAAAACGAGTTAATGCGTTAACACATTTCCTCCATTAATTAGAAGTAGGGTCCAGAATTAGAGTTGATAATGCTGAAGAATTTCTCTATAACCCTAGGGATCTCTCTCACTAGCGATGATAGTTTAGATATCGGAGCTCGGGTCGAACGTCGTTGAATGACAGATTGAGATCATTCTTCATCGGATCATCAACGAAAACAAATCCACAACAGCGAATGATCCAATTCCAAGTAGGGGGTTTATTGTATATTTGAATTCATTCTTTGTTCTTAAGTTCAACGAATAACACAGACCAACCCACGAATAGGTTGATCTGTGGTTAGATCGTGCATGCAGGACGGGTAATTTTTACTGTGGGATTAAAGGGAGATTAATTTGTGTGATTATTGTTTCACTCTCTTTTCATAATGATATGAAAAAAGGCCAAAACTAACAAGTACTAAATTCATCCTTCAGTAATTATTTGTGATTATCCTACCCCCATACTTGGAATTCTTTGTCGACGGACCCCCGTGGTCATGGTGCAATTTTCCTATAGGTTTTGAGCACAGTCGGACCTCTAAAGGGATGACGAGAAGAAACGAATGCAAAGGTAGTGAAGAACATGATTTGGGGATCGTGTATATAGATACATTTCAAAAAATGGAGTATCGGAGTGGGACTGATGATCTACAGACGGAGGGCCACTGACAGTGACACCGGCAGCAGCACATGGTGGTGTGCTGTAGTGTGGCCACACGGAAGTAGTTGCCACTGGATCGACGGCCGGCGATGAAGATCCCTGCAACAACCACAACGGGGTGGTGGATAGGGGCCACCAGTAGGAGTATGTTGGTAGATGTGGAATGAATCTGCGGTCCAGCTGGACCACAGAGGAAGGACCCTATGGCAACGGTCGCGGGGTGGTCATGCGGTGAACCACCACATCAAATGGGGTAGCCACCCCACGTTGACAGTGAGAAAATGCAGCACCTGCCGCATCCGAGCGGATGAATCAGTCTGCTCAAGTGTGTTGGGCTATAGCAGGAGGACAAGGCCAGTAGTAGGCTAGGCCCAGTTGTGGTGGGTCGGGCCCAGTGGGTCAGGTCGGACTGAACCTGGACCCCACTGATCCCTTTTATTAAAAAGCCCATAACTCTCAAACTGTGTATCTGTTTGACAAGACATTTGTAGCATTGGGACCCTTGTGACAAATAGGTCCTTTTTAGATACTCTATTTTTTGGAAGTTGGCATATGGGCTATTGTCTTGAGGAGTAGGTACTCCTAGAACAATCTACAAAGGACAGAATCATGTGGGTGGTTGTGACCTAGAAGTTATGTGATTACCTAGACAGTGTGTCTTACCTAGATTGTGTGTCTTACCTAGGCTGTGTTTCTTACCAAGATGGTGTGTCTTACCTAGACTATGTGTCTTACCTATATTGTGTGTCTTACCAAGACTGAGTTGGTACTCCCCTGTCTCACCAAGGTGTGAGTCCCCAAGTATTTGATGGCACTTCGTGTGTTACCAACACTTCGTGTGTTACCTACACTCTGTGTGTTACTACTTGAGGCTACTATGGATTCTTATGAAAATCCTATTTACATACCATATACTTATACTTGGTGTGAGCCGACTTTAGTGACTCTCTTGATTATAATTCTTAGAGGCTACACTTCGTGTACCTATTTGGTAATCTACTTGGTGAATTTCTTAGTGATTCCTTTATGGTATATTTATTAGTGATTATTTTGTGGTATATTTCTTAGTGATATCCTTTGTGGTATACTTCGTGTGTTTTCTTTGTGGTGTGCTTTGTGTATTTCTTTAGTGGTGTTACCTTTGTGGTTTTAGGTCCCTACTGAGTATTGTTTTACTCACTCTGACATGGGCTTCACCCACAAGTGTCATGTCTTGTGCAGACGGCCAAAATCTTTGACATAATCCTTGGTGGGTCGGAGATCGGTGGTGCTTCAGGGTGACCCGATGGACATGGTATGCTTCAGTGATGTTAAGATAGCTTACTATACCTACCCTCCATGTAGGGTTTTCTACATATGTGACCTAGGAGCTTGTACTTTTCAATTTTTAGTTTGGATTATATTCTAGCCCATTTACTTTTTAGTTTTTATTATTACTCTTAGTGGGTTGCATATCTATTTACTTAGTGTTTTTAGTTTTAGTACTTTTCTTGGGGATGGATGGTTATGTGAAGGTTCATAGAAAAATGCACCCCCTTTGTGGGAAATGCCTACTTGGCACTAGTTTCCAACCCCTAGCCTATGGGGGTGGGATTGGGGTAGTCACGGCATGGTCCCTAAGGGACAGGTTGTGACTGAGTGGTATCAGAGGGTGGTCAGTTTTACTCTTGTTTTGGGGAAATAGTGTTGAATTTTTTGAGTTTGTCTTTAAGGCCAGGTAACCCAATGTTTGTGCGGTGGCCGACATATCCCTACACCAGGACCTTGAATTCTGTTTTCTAACTCGATACATGAAAACACTATTTGCATAGAAAATCAATGGTTCATATAGAATATAGGAATTAAGTGTGTTCTCATGTCCTTCTTGAGTTAGATTCATCTCACCAAGTATACTCTATTGGTTTTGGTTCATCTTAATTTTGTTTCAGGATGCTTCCACACATGCATCCAGCTAGGATTCCAGGGATTGACCACAAGGATGGTCTATCGAGTGATGAGGCATCAGTGGAGGTATCATTTATAGATATAGAAACTCCTAGTGGTGTACCTGAAATACCACCACTCTGAGGGTAGCAGTTTCTACCAGCATTACTAGTAGAGGATGAACGCAGGATTAGTCCATTGCATGAGTTCCAGAGGCAAAGATCTCCCAGGTTTTGAGGTGAGACAAATCCTCAGGTATTTGAAAACTGGTTGGATGTGGTGACGCAAGTCTTCTGCTTAGTGAGGATGCCTCCTGACCAGATGGAAGTCCAAGCTGTGAGCCTTATTCAGGGATCGACGGGAAGATGAAGAGGCCTGGTGACTCAGACGCATGAGGAGGTGACGCTATCCTAGACATACTTCAAGTGCCTCTTTAGGGAGGAGTTCTTTTCAACGACATTACAATCTATGAGTATATAGGAGCTATTGAACCTGTAGTAGTGTATCCAGTCAATAGCAGAGTACTCGGTGAGATTCATAGATCTTTATCACTGCTCTATAGATATGGTGTGGGACCGTTCTTTAGGGCCTGTAACTCTGAGTAGGGAATATGTTGAGTGATCAGGGTATCGATGATATTACTTAGCATCCTTATGCATATTGGGGTTCTGGAGATATCTCTACTAGTAGAGAGTTTTCTTACAGTGGAAGCACCGGCAGGGGGAGATACCACCAGGTGGTAAGTAGCGGAGTCTTCGACTGCGGGTATCCGATAGCTGGCGTAGGGTTCCAAGAGGAACAAATAGTCTAGGGAAAGACCCCAGGACACAGGGTCAGCAGTGCGGGGCTCCCAGTTCAAATAGAGTCAGCTCAAGATCATATTGTGCTACTCATGTGGTAATCAAGGGAATCTAGCTAGATATTGACTGAACAACCATATGACTAACCAGGAGATGGTCGAGGAACCTCCAAGGTAGTGGTGGAGTTAGGAACAAGGTGGTCCGCAAGGTTGAGGACATAGATGAGGAGTAGGACGAGCGGCAGGAGGTGGTTGGAGGTTCGAGGCACTACCACCACCACCCCTAGGTGGTCCACCCCGAGCTCAAGGAGTTGGTGGATAGGGGTGAGGCCAGCTCCAGGTGATGGAGTCTTACGATCTCGAGACTCCAAGGATGATTAGAGGTATGATCTGTGTCTTTTCCACCCTAGCTATAGTTTTTATAGACACGGGTATCAGTCACTCTTTTCTATCCATGACCCTTGTCCGAGACATGGAGATTCTAATGGAACCTTTGACTCGATCCCTACACTTGAGACTACTACAGGAGAAGAATTGATGATTACACACTAGTGATGATAGTGTGCCCTTAATATTTGGGGCGATAGTTTCATTTGGGATATCTTGGTGATGGAAAAAAGACCTTAGGATGTCATACTGGGTATGAACTGGTTATCCACAGTTCATGCTCAGATCGAATATTTTAGGTAAACAGTGTGGTGTGTCTGTGGATATGGGACTAGGTTTTCCTTTATCGGTGAAAAGGAAACTAGAGTAGCACAGGATGGACTCAAACATAGAAGGGTGTAGCCAATCACACATTATTTGGTTAGCATGACCCTCAGTGCATTGGATGAGACGATTCCTTAGTTTCCTTCAATGGTGGACGAGTATGAGGACATCTTTCTGAAATATTTTCCAGGACTAACTCTTCATAAAGAGGTAGACTTATGAATTTACATGTACCTTAGGAAGACACAGATATCCACACCAGAATATCATATGGCCCCCATAGAGCTTCGTGAATTGAGGTTACATTTGGAGGACTTGCAGGGAAAGGGATTCGTGAGGCCCAGTGGTTCACCATGGGCAGCCCCATAATAGTTTTCCAAGAAGGTAGATAGTAGCTTGAGGTTATGTGTGAAATTATGACACCTAAACTAGGTGATTGTGAAGAACAAGTATCATCTATCAAGGAATTGTGACCTCTTTAATTAGCTGAAGGGAGTGAGATGGTTCATGAAGATAAACCTCATATCAGGCTATCATCAGCTTCAGGTGTGAGATGAGGAAATCATGAAGACGGATTTCAGATGTCTCTATAGCCACTATGAGTAATTAGTGATGTATTTTGGAATAAAGAACTCCCTAGAGGTTTTTATGGGACTCATGAATAGGATATTCCATCCTTACTTGGACTGGTTTGTAGTAGTCTTCATTGATGGCATCCTGGTGTACTCGGCATCTGAGGAGGAGCATATGATACACTTAAGTATGGTCCTAGACTTACTCCGAGAGAACCAACTTTATGGGAATCTATCGAAGTGTCAGTTGTGGATGTGAGAGGTCCACTTTCTAGGACACATCATTATGGAGGCTGGAGTTGCAGTGGATCCAACAAAGATAGAGGCGGTGCTTTCTTGGGATCCACCCAAGAATGTTACTAAGATGCAGGGTTTCCTTTGGTTGGTTGGGTACTATCGGAGTTTCGTGCCTGAATTTTCCAGAGTAGAAGCATCCATGAAATCCTTAACATAAAAGGGGAAACCCTTCATGTGGATAGAGAATTTCTAAGATATCTTTCAGCAGCTGAGGAAGAGTTTGAAGAGCACTCCCATCCTAAGATTTCCATAGGAGGGTGTCAAGTACGTGGTGTTCTGCAACACATCAGGAACCAGGATCAGTTGTGTCCTGATGCAAGGGAAAGTGGTGATTGATTATGATTCACTGTAGTTGAGACCACATGAGCATAACTATGTGACCCAAGATCTAGATTTGGTGGTAGTATACTTCGCACTGTATATGTGGTGACACTACCTTATAGGAGAGCGGTTTATCATCTACTCAGACCACAAAATTCTTGGGTATATATTTTCTCATAAGGATTTGAATATGAGATTGCGGGATTGGATAGAGTTCCTCCATGACTATGATTTTTATATTATCTATACTTCTGTGAAGTATAATGTGGTGGCAGATGCTCTCATCCATAGATCGAGTTTACAGTTACTGAACGAGGCCTTAGAGCAGTTGGCCTCACTTCAGATATCCTTCATGGATAGAGATGATGCAGCTTACCTCCAGTTAGTGGTTGTTACCCCTCTACTCTTATAGTGATTCAGGGAGGCACAGTTCGGTGATACTTATGGTGAGACTTTATATTCTCAGTTTTCCACAGAAAATGCCCCTAATGGATATTCAAAAGGTGGGGAGCACTTTGTTCCTTTCAGAGGATGCACAGTAGTAGCAGTGGATTCCTAGAGTGGCGAGATGCATTGGGATATTCATGTGGGTGTCATGTAAGACACCAGGTATGATGGAACAGATTAAATATGGGGTTACCTGTTGACTTAAAAGTTGAACGCTTGTTTGAATCAGTTTCACGGTTTTTCAACACACTAGGTTGAGCCCCTATGCTTGGAAGGGGTTTCCATTTTCCCCCTTGTGGTTCCATAGTGGAAGTGAGATTAAATATTGATCGACCTCGTGATAGGTTTACCACGTACATCCAGGGGACACGATACCATATGGGTGATCGTTGACCGACTCACTAGGTCAGTCACTTCTTATATTTTTGGGAGCAGAGTTCAGTAGAGTGCTTGGGATGCCTCTACGAGCATGAGATAGATCGACTCCATGAAATATCTTAGACAATAGTTCAGATTGGGATGATTGGTTTTCATCCTGGTTACATAGATTGAGGATAAGTAGGAGAGGACCCTCATTGGCATTCGATTCCTTTAGTGTTTTCTCAGTGGCAGCATGAGAATATCTAGAAGAGCACATGGGAGTGGGGGGGACCAAGTTCGTGCTCGTCCCCTCATCGGTCTAGGTATCCTTTGGTTTGGATTTCTAGGACGTAAAACCTTAAGGTGGGGAGAATATAATGACTCATATTATCCTGGTTTTATTTTTAGAAATTAATTTGGAAACTTCCAAGAACAGGCACTAAGATGGCGTGCGATTCTGAGGCATGGTGTGCCGGAAATGATTTGACAAAAAAAGCCATGTTCTTAACTAGAGTGTTTGAGCGGTTTTCCTGAAAAAAGTAGAATAACTATTAAATGGTTTACCATATCAGATAACTTAGGGAACTTTTATGTTCAGATCAGTGGGTTTACCCTAGGCGCGACTTAAGTTTAGTCGGCGTGGGGCTGCTATGGAAAAACTAGAAAAGGACGTAACTGTAAATAAAATAATTAAATAAAATTATTTTATTTTTCAAATCCTTATAACCCATGAATGTTAACTCAGATTAAAAATATGAGACCTATGTTGAGCTCATGAGGGTGTGATTTCCTTAGACTGGGCCTAACATCGACCAACACGGATCGACTGCAAAAGTTAATTTTTGAATGTTTTTAAAGGAGAATAAAATAAAGTTAAAGAATATTATTTTATTTTCTTTTCACATTTCATAGTGTGGTGAAGCTGTGACATAACGACAGAGAAACTCATTCTCCTTTCATAAAATAAACAATGTGGAGACATTGTTTCAAATCAAAATAATAATGCTGAAACATGTTAACATGTTTTCTCCATTAATCAAGGGTAGGATCCAACATTAGAATTGATAATGATGGAGAATTTCTCTAGAACCCTAGGGAGTTCTCTCACCACTGACGACAATTTAGAGATCAAAACTCAGATTGAATGCTGATGAACAATGTATTAAGATAGTTCTTTATCAGATCATCAACGATAATGAATCCATGGTAGAGAACAATCCAATCCCAGGTATGGGGTTTATTGTCTATGTGAATTCCTTCTCAGTTCTTAAGTTCAACAAAGAACACAGATCAACCCATGAACAGTTTCATTCGTGGTTTTATCATGCGTGTGGGATGGGTAATTTTTACTACGGGATTGAAGGGAGATTAATTTGTGTGATTATTGTTTCACTCACTTTTCCTAATGGGATGAATGAAGGGATAGAATAATAAGGTTGGCGTTCAACTTTCAGGTTTTCTTTTTTATTCTCCTACCCCTATTTTTGGTTTTCTTTTATAACAGACCCCCATGGTCATGGTGCAACTTTTTGGGAGGTTCCGAGCATGGTCTTACCCCTACAGGTATTATGAGAAGAATTTAATTCCAAGGTAGTTTAGAACACGATCTTGGGATCGCGTAGATGGCCCCGTTTTGAAAAATGGAGCACTGAACTAAGACTGATGATCTACAAAGAGAGGTCCACTGGAAGTGGTGCTAGCGGTGGTGTATATGGGAACTGGAGGTGGTGCACAGTGATGCGTGGCGGTGTGACCATCTGGAAGCAGCGGCCACTGGCTTGACGTCCAGCAACAGAGATCCCTGTGACAACTATCGTGGGGTGGAAGACAGGGGTTGCCAGCAGAAGTCCGATGGAAGGATTTGGAGGATGTAGTATGAAGCTACATCATGTAGCTGATAGGCCGCGAGGTGATCACGTGGCAAACCACTATGTCAAATGAGGTGGTTTCCCCACGTTGATGGCGAGCAGACGTGGCACCCGCCACATCTGAGTGGACGAACTGGCCCACTCGAGTGGGTTGGGCTGTAGCAAGCGGACTAGGCTGGCATCGAGCTGGGCTGAACTAGCTGAACAGGCCTAGCCCAGCTAGGTTAAGTCGACCTGGTGGGTCAGGTTGGGTCGGACCAGACCCAGATCCAACCGGCCCCTTTTTACTAAAAATCCCATAACACTAAAATTGTGTGTTTGTTTGACAAGTTGTTTGCAGAGTTGGGACCCTCATGACGAGGTGGTCCTTTTGAGATACTCTAAGTTAGTTTCCATGGAATTTGGTGTATATACTATTATCTCAAGGAGTAGGTTCTACCGTAATGAGTGTGCTAAGGATGGAATTCTACGATTGGATGTGACCTATAAGCTATGTGATTGCCTAGAATGTGTTTCTTTCGTAGACTGTGTGTCTTATCTAGACTGTGTGTCTTACCTAGACTGTGTGTCTTACTTAGACTATGTGTCTTACCTAGACTATGTATCTTACCAAGACTGAGTCGGTACTCCCCTATCACACCAGGGTTCGGGTCCCCTTGTCTTTTACGACACTCTGTGTGTTACCAACACTCCTTGTGTTACCTAAAATTCATGTGTTACCTACACTCCATGTGTTACCGATAATATGTGTGTTACTACTTGAGGGTACTATGGATTTTTACAACAATCATGTTTACATATCATAGACTTATACTTTTTGTGAGCTGACTCTAGTGACTCTATTGATTATACTTCTTAGAGGCTACACTTATTGTACCTCTTTGGTAGTCTACTTGGTTCATTTCTTAGTGATTACTTTATGGTATATTTCTTAGTGATTACTTTGTGGTATATTTATTAGTGATCTCCTTTACGGTATACTTCATGTGTTTTCTTTGTGGTGTACTTATTGTATTTCCTTAGTGGTGTTACCTTTTTGGTTTGAGGTCCCTACTGAGTATTGTTTTACTCACCCTTGCATGGGAATCTCCCACATGTGTCATGTCTTGTGCAGATGACTGAAAGCTTTGACGGAGTCCATGGTGGTCTGGAGATAGGTGGTGCTTCAGGGTGACCCGACAGACGTGGTACTCTTCAGAGACGTTCAGACAACTTACTATACCTACCCTTCATGTAGGGTTTTCTGCAGATGAGACCCAGGAGCTTATACTTTTCTATTTTCTGTTGGTCTTGTATTCTATCCCATTTACTTTTCAGTTTGTACTATTACTCTTAGTGGGTTTCATATCTTTTTACTAAGTATTTTCTGTTTTAGTAATTTTCTTGGGGATGGGTGGTTGTGTGCAGGTTCATAGTAAAATTCCTTCCCTTTGTGGAAAATTCCTACTCTCCGCTAGTCACCAACCCATAGGCTATGGGATGTGGGCTTGGGGTCATCATGCCACGGACCCCAGGGGACGGGTCGTGACAAAAATGTCATTTAGGTTTGAGAAGGTCCTTTATAGGTTTGGAAAAATAAAATATCACATTAAAATACATTATTTTATGGAAAACATTTTTTTAGGTTTATCAAACCCCTTATATAATTTAATATATCACATTGAGGTTATGATGATGACATAATTCTTACCATATATTCATACTATATTAAATTTTTACCCAAAAAAAATTGTTATCTCATACAATTTTGAGAAATTCACCATTAGCTAATTTTTATGTTTTGATTTCAAAAATAATATTTATTTTATGAAAATAAATTTCTAAATACAAGAATTTTAAAATTTAAATAAAAAAACATTTTTTATTGAATAATAATAGTTTATATGACATAATCAAATTTCTAACCTTTATAAAAATTAATTTGGATGTTATAAAATTATATTATCATTTATATGTAAGTTAATAGTGTTTTATAGGAATATTCCGTGAAAATAAATTTTATTTAAAATTCTTGAATTTATCATAAAATTGTATTTTAATTGAAATTATATATTTTATAAAAATAAAATTATGTTTTCTTTGTATCAAAAAATGTATTTATCAATTTATCTTATATTCATGTGTATTTTATAAAATAATAATGAAAATGAGATTAAAGAAACCACTATATCATTTATAAAAAAAATCACTTTTATAGTACTAAGGTATAAATACATAACCCCTTATTATATAGGTATAAACCCTAAGGGTAATGTGTCATGACCCCCTCCCTCTAAAGATATCGTAATGAAGGAAGAGAGATAATGACTCTCGAGTCCTGCCTCCAATAGGCCCCGGGTTGGTGACTAACATTGAGGGTATGAAAATATTATAAATGGGAGGCATTACCCTCTATAATAAAATAGGATTGTGAGAAAGGATAAATAAACTCCAAGAAACTACATGACATAATATAAAAAGAAAACCAAAACCATCCAATAATGCATGTAAAAATAAAGTAGATATAGATAAAATTATCTAAATGACAGTCACAAAATAAAAGCTAAGACAGTGACACAGCAATGGCTCCAAAGGTTTAAGCTAGTAATTTCCAATACAGTTTATTAAATCCTCCTTAAAAACCCAAAAATAGTTTTATATACATAGGGTGAGAATACAAGTATACTCAGTAGTAAAAACAAAGTCTCTCATGCACATGTGTAAAGAGAATACTAATACATCTGTGAGGAAACGACATAACCAACAGCACCTAAACAGGTCGACTAACCAAAACCCCAACCTCACCAAGGCTCTCTCACCAAATAACACATCCAAGTATTATAAAACAATAAGATGTATATCGATAAAATTTACCCTTCACTACTTTCCCATTGATTTTCTACTCCCACACCCAAAGGACGCACGTCCTGACACTCCAACCTCTTCTATACCAAATCACATCACATCACATCACATCCTGCTCGCAAACACCTAGACCATCACATAACATCATATCCTTCCTGCAGACACTTGGTTCATCACATCTTGCCCGCAGACACCTGGAGTATCACATCTCATAACCAATATAGTTGGGTATTGTGAACATGAAATACACCAACAACATGACCTCCTCCTACCATGCATGACACCACACCATAATCCATCTTATCACATATTTCCTGAAGGCACCCAGGCCATCACATATTGATAACGGCACTTTTGACTTATGGTGATCACATCCTGTGTATGTCTCCAATGCTTGGAGAGGGAGCGGGGAAGACTGGGTAGCCAGTCATCCATCCTCCCATCGAGATGTTGGGAAAAACACCACCCAAATATATATATATATATGGATTTCAGCACATGGTGCTTGATGTGGGTGGGGAACATATATAAATCACATGTAATATATAATTTCAAATACACTATCCCAATCCCATGGGTTTACAACCAAGGCACTAACCATATCACAATGTCACCACATTACCTCAAAATATCTAAAACTTATTCTTCTACTTCTAAATGCACAGCACCACACAATAATACAAAATACACATTTCACAATCCAAAACCCCTTTAAAATTTAGATATTTTTCATATTTCACATTATAATCCCATTTCATTCAAACACCCCATTCATTCCATTATTTCCAGCCCATTTAATTTCACATTAAGAATCAACCATACTTAACCATACTTACCATATTTTTAATTCATTATTAACTTTCATATCATTAATCAAACCAACTCATTCATTTCATTATTTCATCCCCTTTTCATTTTTCATTTATCAATGACCACATTAACCACACTTTCCTCTATCAGTTCAAGCATTCATTATTCACTCCACCCCAAGCCATTATAATTTAAAATTATCATTCAATTTAATTATTACCTATACATTTATCACAACACAACCTATTCTAATCTCATATGTCTCATATCATAATCACACATCACACAAACATTACATTTTCAGATTTTGGAAAAAAGGGATTTCATTACATTTCGTTTCTTTATTTAAGGGCATTCTCACACAAGACATAAATTCTAGGGGTGATAATTCTTTTAACCAAATATAAGTGATTAATAAATTCCATTTAAATTGATGTCAAACAATCACACTAATCAAGGTTTTACAACATGAATCAAATAATCACAAAAAAATGATTCTAACAACCATGATTTTCAGTGAGGCATCAAGCATGTATAGTTATTTAAACAATATTATAACACAATAAAAAACATGTGATATCTTCTTTTTTATGGAAAATAATAATAATTAACATTATGTGATTATCACTTTCTCTCTCCTGGATAATCTTTCAATTATCCAAATTAAAAAAACATGTGATAATAAGGATAATAATTATCTATGCATGAAATAATAATTTGTGGAAACAATTATCTGCAATATGAAGAAACATATAAAATAAAGGAAAAATTATCTCATTCCCCATCAATTCCAATTAATCAACTTATTATCTTTATCAAGCCGATGAATACCATCTTCTCAAAAAAATAACAAAAAAAATATCCCCTCCTACATGATACACTATGTGAGGTCATAACATGTGTCATTAACATATGATCATTCACAAAAAACCTAACCAACCAGATAGTATTCAAGAATTCTTATCACTTCCATTATAAAAATATTTAGGCGTGGGAGTAAATCTCGTCTTCAAAAATTTCAATATTTTACAAACAACCATTTTTCTTTTATTTCCAACTTTAAGTGATTAACCTTTTTATGGGAGGTGGGTAATTCCATAAATATAAACATATCACAAAACAACACAAGTCATCCTACCATAATAGCCATACGTCTCATCCACCACACATCACCACCAATGCACAACACAACCACTGGCCCAAACTCACCAACCAATGAAAACACCTACTATACATTTCACTAAACCACATCACCTTACCACTTACCATCTGCAAGAAACCACCATTTTCAAATAACCACCTTATTCATCTCATCCTCCACATTTCCCCAACCAAAAATCACTACTATCATCACACATCAAATCCCCAAGCACACAAATTAAGGAACTCCCCCTCCTATGTCAAGATATTATCCTCTTGTGGTGGTTAATCACATCAAAGTATAACGCATCTCGATTAGGGATCAGATTTCCCTCTCTTAGTATGCTTGAAGTTTTTTTTAACATGCGTCACACAAGGAAACACAATAAGAATGACCACACATAGCAGCAAATCATTTCATCTTCCACAATTATTTAGGGGCCCACATTACTTCACCTCATTATTTAGCATGGGTATTCTCACACAATTTCAAATTTTTTATGGGGAACCAACTCATTTTTCATATATAAGTGAATAACCTTTTAATGCATGGTGATATTAATCAAGAAGTCACATTAAGGTTATCATGATCCTCAATAATCATAGTATAAGCATGGTTTCCAATAATCATTATTTTCAGCAAGACATGCCAATGCTTCAATGCAACTTTAAGAATGAAACAAAAAACAAAACTCAGTCTTTCCAAGTTATTTATAGTGAAACTCCATGCCATACATTTAAATAGTTCTAATATGTGGCCAAGTTAAAGTAGAAACTGGACACATGCCATCTCACACAACATTTTTAATATACTTAAAAAAGAAATTCTAGATTCATCTTGCTATCAAGGAAAAACACTTCCAAAATCATTTGAAAATTTTTACATGCTAGGTTCTTGCATGAAATTTAAATACCACATTACATACACAACATGTTTCATAACTCTCATAATAAAACATTCTATATAATCACAAAATTAAAATTACACATGTTGTTTTACTATGTTTCATATTTTATCATGCTCAAAATAAACATTCTTTAATCATTCCATTGCTCAGGAAAACTTTCTTATATATTTCAATAAGTGTAACATGGTTATATTTTGATATTTAAATACAAAATATTAAAAATTTCACATGATCAAGTCTCAAATACGATAATTTTTATAGTTACCACACAAATGTTTTCAACTTTATGTATGTTTCCCATAACAAACTACTCATGACTTAATATGTGAGAAAAAGTTATTTCAGCACTAAAAATTTGTGTTAGTCATAAAATAATAAGTTTAATCATTTAAAAAGTTTTAAGCCTCAACAAGTTACCATAAATCATGCTTATCATTTTCAAAAAAAATAGAAATAAATGTCACAAGAATTTTCAGCCTAACACATGCTTACAACATATGGTTATATCAATACTGCAAAACTGTAATCATGTAAAAATAAGGAGAAAATTATTCTTTTCATTTTTTACAATTTCAAAGGAATTATCAATAATTAAAATGTCTATTTTTTATAAATTTCAGAATTTAAATTTCCAAAACCAAGCTTTACAACAAGTTCATGACACATGCTCATGATAAATTCTGAATGTAAAGAAACACATGATGTATTAACTCACATGTAAACTAGAATAATTCTAATAAAAATGGTTTCAAAATAATTCATTTTATTATTCCAGTATGAAATATACTCAAGGTAACATGCTTCATACAGGTTTTTATAATTAAATAGTTGTACACAACAAAATACACTACGCATGCTTCTCTAACAATTTCAAACATTAGGAAATCAAGATGGAATGTTATATATCTTAGAAAGAAAATTAAATTCAATTAAATTCATTAATAATCATGTTATAACATGCATGGAAACAACACATTCAAGCCTCAACAAGGTTCCAAATAAAAACATCATGTCGGTTAACCATCATTTTACTCTTTCCTTTTATGTTATACTACTAATTAAGAAAACAACAACAATTCATTTGCAATTATATCATGAAAAAATTTATAGAAACACACATAAAATTACATGTTTTATTTAATTAATTTCCTTAAATTCCTGAAACCACTTCGTTCAATCACAAGTGCAATAAATCATGATGTTTGTACCTCTCCTAGGTCTCTAACCTACAAGAATTTCTACCTCACTTGGTCATTCAGTAGTCTTGGATTCCTTGCATCAAATCATGGGGCCTCAAAAATCTCATGGCATAGCCAATATTCCCTAATATATGTCACACACCAAGATCATCTAACACCATTTCCCTACCAACCCATGCAATCCTCACTATGCCTAACCCTAAACTTCATCATATCCCTCAATCATACCTTTAATACCACTCTATCATGACCCTATCCCTCCAAAGATTTCGTGATGGAGGAAGGGAGATAACGACCCCCGAGTCCCACCTCCAATAGGCCCCCGGGTTGGTGACTAGAACCGAGAGAATTAAATTCTCATAAATGGGAGGAATTACCCTCTATAATAAAATAGGATCGGGATATAGGATAAATCAACCGTAAGAAACTCCATGACATAAAATAAAAAGGATACCAAACCATCCCATAATGCATGTATAAATAAAATAGATACAGATAAAAGTCTCTAAATGAAAGTCATAAAATAAAAGCTAAGGCAGTGACATAGTAATAACTTCAAGGGTATAAGAAAATAATGTCTACCACGGTCCATGAAATCATCTTAGAAAATCTGAAAATGGTTTTATATATATAGGGTGAGCATACAAGTATACTCAATAGGAAAACCAAAGTCTTTTATGCACATGTGTAAAGAATATACCAATGCATCTATGAGGAAACACAAAAACCAATAGCACCTAAACAGGACAACTAACCAAAAATCAAACCTCGCCAAGGCTCTCTCACCAAATAACACATCCAAGTATAATAAAATAACAATAAACATATATATGGGTACTCTTCACCACTTTCCCTCTTATTTTACACTCTCAAACCCCAAAGATGTATGTCATGGTGCTCCCACAACTTTTATATCACATCACATCCCGTCTGTAGACATATGGGTCATCATATCTCATCTACAGGCACCTGGGTCATCACATCACATCACATCCTGCCTGCAAACACATGAACTATCACATATCATAACCTGTGTAGTAGGGTATTTTGAACATGAAGGACATCAATTGTGTTCCCTTCTCCTACCACGCATGAACCCTACCATAATTCATCACATCACATCTCACCTGAAGATTCCTATGTCATCACATCATGATAGCAGTGCTTTTGACATCTGGCCATCATAGCTCATGCATGTCACCAATGCCTAGAAGAGGGAGTGGGAAAGTGTTGGTCGGAGTGGATACTCAAGAGGGGGGTGAATTGGGTTCCAATTAAAATTTCTGTTAAAATATTGTCTATTTAAAATCCCCCAATTTATTAAACAAGTTAAACTGTAGTGAATTTATACAGATTTTAAATGTTCACTTAGCTTCTCAAAGATTGATTAGGTCTCAGTTAATTTAACCACAATATTAAACTAACTTTTGAAACTAATTTACTGATTTACAATAAGTGTAAACACTTGCTAATTTAACTATCAAAGTAGCTTTAAAATAATTTTGTATTTCAAAGTAACAGCAGCGGAATAAATAATATATATGTAGTAAACTTTGAACTTAAACTAAAGTTGCACAACAGATATAACAAGAGGTTCAGTCTCAAGACGAGACTTAGTCCTCTCAAATTTATATAAAATTTGATCCACACCCTGGATCGGGGTTAAAAACATTTTACAAAACTGTCCAGACCACGCAGGGACCTCTACCGCTGTTCTTCGTGGGAAACAAAACAAAGACCAGGCCACACAAGGACCTCTTCCACAGTTGACATGGGTAAACAAGAGATAAGATATTTGGAGTGAGGATTTTGATATCCTCCAATTCAGTGCAGGAGACAGTGTGTGTATAAGAAATACAGAGTACACCACACTGCTCGAAAGTTAATAAATAAATCACTTAGAGAGAGAAGATAAGAGTTTAGAAAGCTCTAGTGATTATCAATTAAACTCTGGACTCGTTGGATTCAGCAGGAATTCTTCTGAGTCCTTATCTGGTTTTTCTGTTGAAAAACAGAGTATCGTAGTCAGCTTGTCTTCTACAGGAATGAAAAAGATCTCTTAATTCATCGTGTGTTCTTCAGTGGTGTTGGATTGCATTCACGATAATTCTTTGAAAGTATGGAAATCTCTTTCTTTCTCAGGATTTCTCTTCTTGTAGTGCTCTCGGGTGTATGTAAGTTCTTCTCGTTGTATATTCACACTTTCACACCTCACTTCTATTCTATTTTCTTGTATCGTGTACTGCATCTTAATCTTCCTTATATTCCATGAGTTCTGGCATTAGGAATGATTCCCTTTTCATAGGTACAAGATATGGTTTCCTGACATGCCAACAACTAACATTAAATAACATTAATTGCATTAAAAACATCAAATATGACTGTTAGTATTATTTAAATAATATTGAAAAAAAGTTAAGAAACGGTGTCTCAGTGATTAAGTGAACGGTGTCTTCTTCACGGTATGAGTTTCACGGTATGAGCTTCACGGTATGAGCTTCACGGTATGAGCTTCACGGTATGTCCATGTCACGGTGTCTGGGTCACGGTGAGTCCTCCATGGTGTCTAGGTCATGGTGAGTCATTCACAGTGTCTGGGTCACGGTGAGTCCTTCACGGTGTCTGGGTCACGGTGAGTCATTCACGATGTCTGGGTCACGGTGAGTTCTTCACAGTGTCTGGGTCACGGTGAGTCCATACTTAGACAAATATCTGTATTTGGACTTAGACAGTAATATGCAGAATATGGATTAAGTTTAACCATTAGAGAGTAAGAGAACTTGAATTATAAACATAAAGGCTTGATAATATATGTGAGATTTGTGATCATGCATGAGACTTGTAAATAATAAAGAGAGTAATTAACATCCATAAGATTTGTTATTATTAAAACATGATTATTAGTTATTATTGAGATTGAAGAGCATTAGCAAGATGTGCAATGAAGATCGAGATTAATTAATAGTAATAAGATTTGTGATCATTAAAACATGAGTAACACATGAGGAGTCCAACAGAAAGAATGGGTAGCCAGTCATCCATCCTCCTATTAAGATGTTGGGAAACACACTCCACAAATATATATATATATAGGTGTTAGCACATTATGCTCGATGTGGGTGGAGCGCATATAGAAATCACAATGAATATAAAATTGTATATATATAATGTCAAATACATTATCCCAATCCTATGGGTTCACAACCGAGGCAATAACCATATCACAAAATCACCACATCACCTCATGACCTCTAAAACTTCCACTTCCACTTCTAAATACACAACACCACACAATAGGCCACAAGCCACATTCCACAATCTAAAACCCCTTTCAAATTTATACATTTTCTATATTTCACATTATAATCCAATTTCATTCAAACACCTAGTTCATTCCATTATTTCCAATTAATTTAATTTCCTATTAAGTGTCAACCATGCTTAACCATACTTCTCGCATTTTTAATTCATTGATCATTTCCATCTCATTAATCAAAATAACCCATTCATTTCATTATTTAATCCTATAACCACAAAATACAGTTTTATCAAGGCTAAAAAAGGTATTTATTAGTACTAAAAAAGTACTGATAATAGAGGTGCTATTAAAAGGGGGGTCCCTTTTATCAGTACTAAAAAAGAACTGATAAAGACCCCTTTTATCAGTGCTTTTTTGAAAGCACTGATAAAAGTAAAAAAAACAAAATCTGCAAATTAGAGGGGGCTTTTAATAGCACTTGACCCCCCTAATAACGCTATTGAATCTGCCCGCACACCCTACCACCCCTGCATGCCCCATCCCCACCGCCAACCCTTTAACAGTGCTAACACCCCCCATCACCAACCTGCACGTGCACCCATGCATCCCCTAGGATTCGAACTCGAGACCTCTCCCTTGCGCGCCTGGACCGTTTACCACTCCTTCATGTTGTTTTTCTCTCCATTTAATGATATATCTATTTATATATATATATAGTTATAGTTATATTTATTCGTATATTAATATATATACATATATATAGTTATATTTATATATTTATATATTTATATATTTATATATTTATATATTTATATATTTATATATTTATATATTTATATATTTATATATTTATATATTTATATATTTGTATATTTATATATTTATATATTTATATATTTATATATTTATATATTTATATATTTATTCATATATTTATATATATTTATATTTATTTATTTATATATATTTATATATATTTATTTATATATATTTAATTATATTTTTTTCTTATATTTATTTGTATATTTATATATATTTATAAGATCAGTTTTAAATACATTTATAAAATATGTTTTTTTGTCTATTTATAAATAAATAAATAAATATACACAACACACACACACACACACACACACACATATATATATATATATTATATGTGTATCTATAAGTATAATTATACATATTTATAGAATATATATATAAAATATACCAGTTTGTTAATACAAACACACACAAATACACACACACATTATATAGGTATATAAATATTCATATATTTGTATTTTAAATAAAATGGATATTATTTTTTTATTTAGATAATTTTTATATATAGAGAAATATATTTTATATGTAAATATGTTTAATTATTTATTTATAAAATTAAATTTTCTATGTGTGAATATATAAACAAATATGTATATATTGTTATATATTTGATTATAAATAATAGTACATTATGAAAAAAGGTAAAATTACAAATCCATAATACCAATATGAATATAATCTCTCAGAATAAATTCATTCCCCACTGAAAAATGGAAAAAAGACCCCCAGAAACAAGGCTGAAATTTCATCGAATGTTAAAAAATTTGGATATCCTGACTAAAAACTCATTTTTTGAGGGATTTTAGGACTTTTTTGGAATCTAAAAATACTGAAAAAGGTTTTCTTTTGTCTCAACCGCATAGAGCTTGTCTCAGGCTTTGATTTGATATGTGATAGAGCTCAAACAGACATCTGAATCAAAAGTTATGGCCGTTTGAAGTTTGAGTTATGTTTTCAACTTATTTTCGATCTTTAATTAATTTTTTAATTTTTTGTGCCTTTAAATTGTTATTAAATGATTATTATTCAATGATAATTAACAAATTGTTAATTAATAATATTTTTAAAATATTTTATAGTCCATTTTCACTACATATCTTATATATTAAGTGCAAATGTCTATTTATACTTATCAAAAACACATTTAAAAAATATATATTATATTTATATAAATATAAATATATTTATATATTTATATTTCAATATATTATTTTTAATGAAATGTTATTATTTTTTTGAAATATACCATTTATGGGCGCTAGTAAAAAAAGCGTAGATAAAGACCTCCCTTTTATCAGCGCTACTAAAACAATGCTGATAAAAGGGGCATCTTTAATAGCGCTAAAAACGTTGATAAAGGGGGTACCTTTATCAGTGCTAAAAAAAGTGTTGATAAAGGGGGTACTTTTATCAGTGCTAAAAAAAAGTGTCGATAAAGGGGCACTTTTAACAGTTCTTTTTTTAGCACTGCTAAAAGTACCTTTTATTAGTTCTTCTTTTAGCGCTGTTAAAGGATAGTGCTGCGAAAACCAGTTTTTGTGGTAGTGTCCCCTTTTCATTTTTCATTTATCAACAACCACATTAACCACATTTTCCTTTATCATTTCAAGCATTCATTGTCCACTCCACCTCATGACATTATAATTTAACATTATCATTTAATTTCATTATTATCCGGACATTTATCACAACACAACTTATTCCCATCTCATTTGTCTCATATGACAACCACACGTCACACAAACATAAAAATTTTCAGATTTTGAAAAAAAGAGCTTTCATCACATTACACTACTTTATTTAAGGGCATTATTACACAATCCATAAATCCCAGAGAAACCATTTTATTAACCAAATATAAGTTATTAACCAATTCCATTTAAATTGATGCAAAACAATCACACCAATCAAGTTTTTACAACACGTATCAAATTAGCACAAATAATGGATTCTAACAGTCTTGATTTTCAATGATGCATAAAGTATATATAATCCTTTAAACAATATTATAACACAAGAAAAAACATGGGATATCTTTCTTTTTATGAAAAACAATAATAATTAACTTCATGTGATTATCACTTTATCTCTCCAGGATAATATTTCAATATCTAAATTAACACAACATGTGATAATATGGATAATAATTCTCAATTCATGCGATAATACTTTATGTGGAAACAATTACTAATAACATTAATAAATCATATAAAATACAGGCGAAATTCCATCATTTCCCATCAAATCCAATTAATCAATTTATTATCTTAATTTAGTCGATGCATACCAACTTCTAAAAGAATAAAAAAAAGTATATTCCCTCTCGTATGATACACTAAGTGAGAAACGAAGGATTCCTTACCTCAATTTTTAGAAATAACAACATGAGAAACAATGTTTACATGGCCCATTGCAAAGCTGTAATCATTTGATTCTCCATCTTTAACGATTTAAATGTAAAAAAACAGATTTAATTAAACCTAGAAATTATAACATAGTGCCTTTGAAAACAAACTGGTCGCTTACCTTCTACTCATTAATATGAATCCAATGGAACTGATAGCAATCCAATCCGGTTATTATTGAGGGAGATATGACATAAATAATTTGAATAATATAATGTGTCTATTTACCCAATTTTTCAATTATCAAAATGCGTATTTCAATTTATTCTCACATTTAGTTCTCTCATTTAATTTCCTTATTTAATTAAAAACATATTACACAATTTATAATTTAATTTTGATGTTTAAATTCCCCTCATTTATTGTTATTATTAATTAAAACAATTTTGTCTTCTTTTTTTTTGAATGGGTACAGCACCCCTGGTGAGCATCCTTCATTTTCATTCCCCACTCACTCTCACTCCAATTTTTTTATTATTTAATTTATTTCATTAATTTAAAACACACATTCTCTCTCCCATCATTACTCCCAATCCATTCACACTCTCTCACCAATCAGCCTTTATTCCATCTTCAATTCAACCCCTCAACCCTTCCCTTATTCACACAATTTTTCAATTATTTTTATCTCATTAAATTTATTTTTAAACCCTCTCAATTATCATTATTCCCATTTATCTCTCCAATTTATTCCCTTTTTTTATCTTACACATTTTCAACTTTTAAAACACACATTTATTTATTTTCTTTTATTTTATTAAATTTATAAAATCAAAAATCTCTCTCTGATCTATTTAAACGTCCACTTATTCCTCTTATCATATATTTATTTAGTTAATTAAAACAATTCCTCCTATTTATTTTATATTAAAGAACTATTTTAAAACAATTATCCATTTTTTTAATCAAATAACTTTAAAACGTTTTTTTTCAACATTTTTTTAATGTTTTCCCCTTTTATTTTTAAACGTCACATATATTTATATATATATATATATATATATATATCATACAAACTTATATATTATATATATACACACACACGTTACTCTTTTTTGACTATCTTTTAACTTTTTTTAACATCATATATGTTTGCAAAACACACACACACACACACACACACATATATATATATATATATATTCAACATACACCAAACCACACACACACACACACACACAGATATATATATATATAAAATATACATATATATATATACACATAGATGTGTGTGTGTGTGACAATATACACACTTTTATATGTATAAAAATTTAAATTATACATATATATATACATATATTTGTAATATGGAACTGCGCAACACACACAAGTTTATTTACATAACAATGTAGTGTGTGTGTGTGTGTGCAACATTCACAACACAAACATTTTAAAACGTTTAATTACAACATGACGCATGCAAATATATATATTTTCACATGTTTATAATATGTTATATAATGTTTAATATATCACACCTAATTAAAATTTTGAAAAACATATTTAAATTAAATAATATTGAATTTCTTACAAGTAAATTGATCTCCCTAAATTAAATCATTTTAAAACCTTTCAAAATAAATTTCAAAACTTCAAAATTACTATTAATAAATTATCGAGACCATTTTAATCTGCTTTTAAAATTTTTCAAAAATTCTTGAACCTTATAATCAATAGGAAACACCCTATAATGACAAAAGAAGGCTTGAGAATATTTTTTACATTTATATAAGGTGTGAAATGGTGGTACTTTCATGGGTGAGATCAACTAACATCGATCTAGCGGTGATCTCTACTAACTTAAACTTTTCTTATAGGCGGTTCCACTCAATCCTCACTTGTTGAAGCTCTGTTTGGGTTTGGTCAAGTATGAACCCCAACGATGCTACATGCCTCCCAAAATCTAATAAATGAGCTTTGTAAGTCATGATTTTACTATTTGAGGGCATGGTATCTCCCTTTTATATTAACTAGTTGTCTTTATTACTCTTAATATACAATAATACCAGTAGTCATCTTATAATAGCTACATTACTAATGATCACAATGCCTAACGGTCATATTGACCAATGACCACATTGACCAATGGTCAAATTGACCAATGTCCAGGTATTGGTCATGTAACAATTAAGTCACTTTTCCCAACACAATCCATATATATTACACCATTCTAATACATTTACTTTAGTTATGCACTTCCCTTGATAATGTTTCTTATACTCCTAATGATTCTCTTTCTTATGGAAGTCTTTATGGTTGGAGTAATTTGCATGGGAAAACTCTAGCCTAAGATGTTATTCTTGTGTGTGCACTATTCTTTGCTGTTTATCTTGATGTACTATTCCCAGGTTTGAAAGCATGTATTATTTCATGATTTTTAATAAAATTTAATAGTCTTTCTATGTGCTTTTATTATAGGACATAATAAAATAATCATTGTGAAACATTAGTTATTTTACTAACAAAAGAAGGAAATTTTGAATCATTACATTGGATGTGTGTTGATTCAAGGAAAGACTATGATTGATTATTTTCTTAGGTATTTGTGACCTATTGAGTAAAATTATGCGACCAATGACTTAGATTTTGAAGTAGTAGTGTTCGTCTTGAAAACTTAGGCACTTCCTTCTTTGTGAGTGGTTTTGTAGTTTACTCAGACTAGAAAAGCCTTAGATACATCTTCACCTAGAGTGATCTCAACCCGAGGTAGTGGTTCTAGATGGTGTTCCTGTAAGATTATGACTTTGAGATAGTTTATACTCTGAGGAAAGTTAATATTCCAGTATATGCCTTTATCAAGACATCCTACTCTTAGTTTTTAGGTGAGACATTGAAGTAGTTTACCTCATTGCTGTTGTACCTAGTAGATGAGGGAGGAGTGACTTATCTTTAATCGATAGTGTAGACCTGGCCACTTATTTAGTGAGTTAGGGAGGATCATCTTAGGGAAATCGATTGAAATGTTTTGTGGGACCAAGTTTCATCATGGAACTATTACAAATATGGCCTTTAACAATGCTAAAATAATCCTTTTTAGTGCAAAAAAAAGTGCTGACAATCAGAGCATGATTAAAATCCATGGGCCTTTATCAAAACTAGAAACTAATAATAAAGAGACACTTTATCAGTGTTAAAAAAACACTGATAAAGGTAGATTTTATCAGTGATTTTATTTATCACTGATAAAAGATCTCTTTATAAGTGCTTTTACAAGTGCTGATAAAGGGGCATAGTGTTGCAGTGTGTTGTTAAAATTATATCCCATCGTAGCAGAAAAAATAGTAGAAAAAACAGGTTAAAAATACAAAATTTAATTGAAATAAAAATTACAACCCAAATACAAAAAAAATACTACATTATAGATAGTTATAACATTAGTTTGTGCAATTACATCAGTAAGTACAAATTATCAAAAACATTCAAAAACATCAATGTTCCTTTATCTTTGGCCCCAACCCCCAGTCACGCTATTGTCTAACAAACCACCCCATATCGATAAAAAGAATGAACCTGTATAAGAAAAAAATTCTTATGTTAGTAATACTATAAAGAAATAAATTAAACACAAAATGTCAATTTTAAACTAAAAACATATACTTTGAGTCATACCAGGAACACTGTGTATCAGATTGAGTTGTGGTTGATTCTTACAAATCACACCATTTATTATTGTTCTCAAAAAAGGTTCTCCTGAATTGGATCTCATCTATGGTGATAAAAAACTCACTAATAATGAGATCTTATTTAGGAGGGCGTGCTTTTTGAGAAAAAGCCTTCAATTTTCACATCATTTGTTGTTCATCTTCAAGCATTGTCTCTGTGAAAATTAACCAAGTAAAAGATAAAATGATAAGGAAATTAATTAAGTAATAATAGATAAAATGATAAGAAAATAATCTGAGATCGTTTGCTCGATTTTGGAGATGTGATGAATGTTTTAAACTAAAGTGAAACTTATATATTAAAAATGTCACTTTGAGTCATACCAACCATGTCGTATCTCGGATTGACGTGCGGTCAATTTCTATATGTCACAAATGAATTATTAATTATTTTCCTAAATTTTGAAAACAATATGAGCTCATGTGCTAGGTTTTGGCTAGTTATGTTCTTTTTAAACTAAAATGACACATTTATATTGAAACACACACTTTGAGTTATATCGGTCACATTGTGTGTCAGATTTATGTTCAGTTAATTCCTACAAATGAAAAATGAATTATGGATTGTTGTCCTGAAGTTTTAAAATAATTTGATCTCTTTTACTTGTTTTTGTCTATTTGATGTGTTTTTTAAACTAAAATGACACTTTTGTATTGAAAATGCATACTTCAAGTCATATCAACCACATCATGTATTGAATTAATGTGAGATCTATTCCTACATATGAAAAATGAATTATAGATTATTGACCTAAATTTTTAAAACTATCTAATTTTTTTTCTTGGTTTTAGATATTTGATGCATGTTTTAAACTAAAATGAAACTTTTTTATTGAAAACATGCACTTAGAGTCATACCGACAGCATATAGTGTCAAATTGATGTGTGGTCAATTCCTATAGGCCAAAAATGAATTATAAACCATTTTTCTAAAGTCTAAAAACAATCCAAATCATTTTCTTAGTTTTGGATATATTATGTGTTTTAAAGTAAAATGAGAGTTTTTTATTAAAAACATACACTTCGAGTCATATCAACCATATCATGTGTCAGATTGGTATTCGGTCAATTCTTACCTGTAAAAAATGAATTATGGATCTTTTTCTTAAATTTTAAAAACAATGCGAGATATTTCTCTAGGTTTTCAGCATGTGGCACGTGTTTTAAACTAAAAAGACACTTTTATATTGAGAACACATACTTAGAGTCATACCGACCAGATCCGGTGTCAGGTTTATGTGAGGTCGATTTTTACATATCAAAAATATATTATGGATTATTTTACTAGAGTTTTAAAACTATTTGACCTCGTTTTCTTGGTTTTGTCTATGTGATGTGCATTTTAAACTAAAATGACACTAATGTATTTAAAACAAACACTTCAAATCATACCAACCACATTGGATGTTGGATTGGAATGGGGTCAATTCCTACAAGTCAAAAATGAATTATAGATCATTTTTATAAATTTTTAAAATAATAAAATCTTATTTTATTAGTTTTGGATATTTGATGTGTGTTTTAAACTAAAGTGACACTTTTGTATTAAAAACACGCACTTTAAGTCATATTAACCACATCATGTGTCAGATTTATGTGCGGTCAATTCCTACATGTGAAAAATGAATTATGGATTTTTTTTCTAAATTTTGAAAATAACCTGAGCCCATTTTCTCAGTTTTGGCTATTTGATGTGTGTTTTAAACTAAAATGAAACTTTTTTATTGAAAACACACACTTCGAGTAATATCGACTACATCGTGTGTCATATTTATATGAGGTAAATTAATAAACATAAAAAATTAATTGTGGGCCATTTTTATAAAGTTTGAAAATAATACGATCTCATTTTCATGGTTTTGTATATTTGATGTGTGTTTTAAACTAAAATGGCATTTTTGTGCTAAAAACACATAATTCAAGTCATATCGATCATATTGTGTGTCGGATTGACGTGAGGTCTTTTCATGCATGTGAAAAATTAATTATAGACCATTTTCCTAAAGTTTGAAAAAAAATATATGTTCTCATTTTCTCGGTTTTGGCTATTTGATGCATGTTTTAAACTAAAATGAAACTTTTTCATTAAAAACGTGCACTTCAAGTCATACTGACCACATCAAGTATCATATTTACATGCGGTTGATTCATACATATCATAAATGAATTATGAAACATTTTACTAAATTTTAAACCAATCTAAACTCATTTTCTCTTTTTTTTGGCTACGTGATGCCTTTTAAACTAAAATGATAGTTTTATATTAAAAACACACACCTTGAATCATATCAACCACATCATGTTTTAGATTATATGTGGTTAATTCCTACACATCAAAAATAAATTATAGATCATTTTCCTAAACTTTGAAAACAATTTGTGCCTATTTTCTCATTTTTTGAGCACGCGACACGCGTTCTAAACTAAAATGACACTTTTATATTGAAAACACGTAGTTAGAGTCATATCGACCACATTGAGATTCAAATTGATGTAAAATAAATTCCTATACATCAAAAATATATTATGGATCATTTTTTAAAAGTTTTAAAATAATAAGGGCTCGTTTTGTTGGTTTTTTCTATGTGATACTTATTTTAAACTAAAATGACACTTTTTTATTGAAAACATGCACTTCGAGTCATACAGACCACATCAGGTATCGTATTGACATGGGTTCATCTCTTTTTGGTCATAAATGCATTATAAACCATTTTTCAAAAGGTTAAAAACAATTTGAGCTCATTTTCTTAGTTTTGGATATATGATTTGTGTTTTAAACTAAAATATCACTTTTGTATTGAAAACACACACTTCAAGTCACATAAATCACATTGTGTGTCATATTTATGTGCGATCAATTCCTAAATGTGAAAAATGAATTGTTGGTCATTGTACTAATGTTTGAAAATAATTCTAACTCGTTTTCTCAGTTTTGTCTATTTGATGTTTGTTTTAAACTAAAATGACACTTTTGTATTAAAAACATGCACTTTGAGTCATATTGATGACATAGTGTGTCAGATTAATGTTTGTTAAGTTTCTATATGTGAAAAATAAATTATGGATCATTTTCATAAAGTCTGAAAACAATATGATCTAATTTTCTTAATTTTGGCTATTTGATGTGTGTTTTAAACTAAAATGACACCTTTATATTAAAAACATTTAATTTAAGTCATATTGACCATATTTTGTGTTGGATTGATGTGATTTAAATTCTTGCACATGAAAAATTAATTATGGATCATTTTCCTAAAGTTTGAAAACAATCTGAGTGTAACATCCTGTGTTTTTAGACCAGATGAATTTTTTTAAGGAGATTGATTTTTCAGTTTGGTGGATGGGATGATTTGTAAACTGAGCTTAAAAATAAAATTTTGAAAGTTTAAACACTTAAATATTTATTTATTGGACTTGGTAAAAGTCCCAAGATGTCCCTTAGGTTTTCCATCGAGTTTCAAGAGCTTTGGGTTCTGAAAACTCAAATTTAGGAGAAGCAGGCGGGGCGTACAATTTGTCTGAAACCGTGTGGCCCACCAGGTGAAACTGTACGGACCACCAGGTGAAACCATGTGGATGATCCAATGGAACTAAAAATATCACAAGATTTTTTATAACTATGTAAGAGGATCCATATGGTCATGCACCTAATTATAGGTTCTTTATAGAGGAGAAATGCACGGTTTGTGCATGGTTTATCAATCTCTGTCCATGAACCGTGCGAGTCCCCTTTTTGGGAAGTGGATGAAGCACAGTTGGTGCATGATTTGGCCAACTATGCAACCAAACTGTATCACCCCAATATTTTTATGGTATGACTTTTTTTAATTCAATTTCTTTGATAGCTTATGTTGCACGAAACAGCAAGGTTAAACAAACAACTAAATATTATTATTTAAATGTTACCCATAGCCGCTGAATTAGTAGTTATGAATAGTATTAAATAACTTATAAAAACATATAGTTTATAAAAATATAATATGAATTCATTGGTTACCAATTAATTAGAAATAAAAATATAAACCAATTTAATATAAAGGAAATATTTTTATTTTTATGCTTCCAAAGGCGTTTTGTATTAATAAATTAAATTAATTAAAAATAGTAAATAATATTAATGAAATATATATGTTATATAATTAATCAAATATTTTTTATGTTCATCCAATATATTTTATAGGAATAAGATATGGAAAAACCCAATTTTATGCATAAAAACCTATATTTCTCTAAAGGCGGTTTTACCACCTTTTCGCGATGAACCTATTTTAAATCAAATTTTTTAAACTTTAATATATTATATTTAACAAAATAAACTTTATAATTTAAATCAAAATGTAAAAATTTACTTTTATTAAAATTTTGGTATTTTTATGATAAGTTTCATGTTTTGATGAATAGTGAAAATTAATAAATTTTAATTGAAAACAACTTTTTTCATCAAAATAATTTATAGTATTAAATTATGATTTTTATTAGTTTAAAATTATAATTAGATTATTTTTTAATAATTTAATTCAATTTATGTCATTGGAATCAATTTCACATTGAATTTTGATATAAAAAAATTTCAATCTTTTAAACGTTTTCACTTTTAAAAACTTGTTTTCTTGTTCCGTCAATGGGATTAATTTTAGATAAATTACCGTAAATTATGTGGTTTGAATTTTTAAAAATGGATTCCATATCTGGAATCAGTGATTCCAAATTATTTAAATAGTTTTCTTTTATTTTTGGGTATATGAATAGTAAATTTAGTAATATTTTAATTACCATGGTTAAGGGTAAATCGGGTAATTATGAGTAAAAATAATATTATAAAATTACCCTAACATATGTAATAATTTTATTGTATGATGTATTTTTTTAAAAAAAAAATCCTTAGGCCGGTTTTGTGTAATTTTGGAGCCACTTGGATGAATTTAAGCCTTTTATAGTATTTTATTCCAAGGGAAGCCCAATATGTCACACACTTGTTTTAATAAGTATTTAATTTTTTTATATATGGTTATTTAGAGGATATATTTTACTATAAATAGTCATTTTGAATATAAAATATTTTCTTCATTGTGGTAATTTATTTATAAGTTTTAAGAAATAAATAATTAAATTAAATGGGAACGCAATGATGATGCGGTAATTGCTTAATTAATGGAAGAATCAAATAAATGATATTAAAAATATTAAAATAAATATAATTTGATAAAATTAATGTCATACATGAATTTTATAGATTAATTTTACATATTAGGGATGATTTAAAAGAGTTGGTTTGAATATATCATGTTATTATGATATTTTTAAAAAATTCAAGTAATTAATAATATGAAAGTTGTCACTAATTATATTTTAAAATAAATGATATTTTATTAAATGATATAAAAATCATAAAAATATAAACATTGGCCAACTGATTGGGATAAATTTAAATATGTCATCTATGTTCCATTTATGGCTTATTTGTAATTTTAGTGTAACTATATTAACCCTTCAATTGTAAAAATCTAAGTTGTCACACTAAGAGTTAAATGGTCTAATTATGGGTTAAAGCCAAAAATAAGGTTAATAATACGACATAAAATTTTATAAAAATCATTTTTGAGATAATTTATACCCATACTCATCTTATATTCAAAATAAATCACTTTAGATCCATTTGTAATTAAAAAAATTATATTAATTTAATATTTTAAGAGTTTCCAAAAGTGACCCTCATCTCAATTATAAAAGGGCACCTCCTCCCTCACTTCCTAACACTTCTCAATCCACTTTGTATCAACCAATATCTACCCAAATAATATCCCAAATTTCCTCTCTTAATCCTATAATCCTTCCTTTTGACATAAATTCATCCAAGGAATCCCTTTGGTGCAAACCAAAAGGAGTTACCCAAAGAAGAGGTAACATCTTTTCTCAAGCTCTTTAGTTTTATTTCCATTCTACACCCCCTAAACTCTACTTATTCCATGATTATATAACAAAAATAGTATCCTCAATATACTTATATATTGTTATTCTAATTTTTCTACCCACACTTACACACAATTCCATCTAATGGGTAACGAACATCTTGTTTATGTGTACGGCGAACTATCACCTCATGAAATGTTGATTGTTCATTTTTAATCTATCGCCATTCATGGATGGAATTTATGATATAAAATATTTTTATATATTTTATATATGATATTTATTATGTCTTTATGCTTCTTTATGATTCTTCAACTGGGTAGAAAAAATGAGGCGTGACCCAATATGCTGACGGACTGCTTTGACGGATCATCGCTGAGCGGGTTGTTACCCTTCGGGACGCTCTTCCATCTCGGCTAGCAACGGCTCCTTCCTAGCTGGGGCTCTCTCCGGAGTGACCCCTTCTTGAGGAGGGGGGTTTCTTGTGTGGAGGGTTCGAAAATGCCACACAGGGAAATTCCTTTCAAAAAAAACGATAACATCGTTTGTGGAAGTGTGGACTACTGCCTCCTCAAAGCGATGTGATTTGTTCATGTTATACATGTAATGTATAAAATATGGTTTTAATAATAATATGTGACATATATGACATAAATATTATACTTTAATTATAATATACATGTATTATTTTAATACAACAAAGAAATGAAAGTAGTATTCATGCGTACGTACGACCAACTATCTCTATGAACGACGCATTTCATTTATTATCTCCAAATATTATGGATTATTATAAATACATATATACTGAATATATATAATTCTTAAATCATATTTTACATTATTTATATGATTAAACCATTATATAATTAATAGTAACAACAAATAACAAGTCAAAACTTACTAGAGAAACTAGACAATTAACACTCAGAATAGTGAAAATAACATAAGAATGTTAACAAATAAGTAATAAGATATTATAAGATGATCATATATGATATCATAAATATTAATATGGTTATTTAATAAGTTATTAACACTATTAATATCATTATACATGAGTTTAAACAATATTCTCCCTAGAGGAAATGCAAGGTAAGGGTTAATTTCACAATCTCATTATTATATGGGATTGTTTATACATAAGTATATACTGGGGAATATTTATCATCCATGTACATGTTTCTTAAAAATATTTTCCAAAATATTTTTACTATTATCCTACAAATTTTTTATGTCTTTTACCCATGTTCTACTTTTTTATAAAATTGTTTGAAAATAATCTTTTTATCGTTTACCAAACAAGGTACTTTATGACTATCGAAAAAATATGGAAATAATGTTTATTTTTAACTTATACGGCATGAGATAATTTTACCACTATCATGATTCCTTGAAGTTTTTAAGATTACTTTATGATTTTATAAAGATCATTTTAAATAAAATGTTTTCTCTTTTAAATGAATGACTTTTAAATAAATGATTTCAAAGTAAAAGGGTATTTTTATTAAGATATTTCTAACAATTTTATTAGAGTATTTTCTTCTATGTCAACATACTTGGTTGAATCTTATGTTTTATTAAGTTTAGTATCTTATGATATAATATACCTTATTTTATTGAAGGTTTTATGATTAGTTGACTGTGGATGTGATATTTTGATACCATTCATGGTTTATGGTTAATGTATTAACATTTTGTATGCTAGTTTTTCAATATGAATGTTTATGTTGTTTTTGTTTTCATGTGGGGAATGTATTGGACTTAGTAAGTGATGGTAAGGGCCTACTATAGCACCTCAATGTCTCAGCAGGTCTCATGAGACAAACTAGATATGTACTTGGCTAAGGCATTTCCCATTTATTTTTAGATATGGATTTGGACAAGGCCTTAACCATTTATTTTTCAGATGTTTTGGTCGACATTCCAACGGTATGTTTCAGATGTCTAGCATTGTGCATTCCATCAGTATGATATTAGTTATTGATATTCTATGTGATTATTATACTAGTATAATATCCATGGTTATGTTTCTTAGTTCATGTTATTATTTAAATGGTATGTGTTTCAGTTATTTACCTTGCTATATTTTTTATGCCGTATTTACTCATAGATTCTGTTGTATGCTTACCTTACTGAGCATTTGAGCTCAGCCCTTTTTTATATTTAATTTTCCCCCAAGATATTAAGGAGTGTTTTTATTTTAATATATATGGTTACACTAATTATATTAATGGAATGCTCAAAGAAAATTCTTTTTATATTTTATGTTTGAGATTATAATGTGAATTTCATGTATGTAATCTAGTTTCCAAAACTAGTAAACCGAATGGCCCTTTGGGATTCAAATCCTATATTTATGCCTATGTAATAAATTAAGGCACCAGGTCTAGGCTACTGGGGTTAGGGTCATTTCACAAACCATGTTCCTAATTAAATAGGGTGAAATTCACATTATTCTCCTCCTACCTTTTAATTTACTTCTCCCCTATTTTTCTTTTCTTCCGTATATAGAATCCCCTTTATGGGTTATTTCTCCTCCTGGGCATGGATGTCTCTCCTTCAATCAGAGTCATAATCGAGTTTGTTTGGTATCTTTAGTTATCCCTCAATAAGATCTTTAATCCTCTATCTCCTTTATCTATTTATCTTTTTTCTCAATGAAGTTATCTTTGTACGAGCTAATTCGCCCTATTTTCAAGTCCATTATCTATTTTTTTTTATTTCTCTCAAATCAGACCAAATCAATCTTTTATATTGGATATGTGGACCGTAATTGGTATAAGGTAGGTGGTTTATGATTTTTTCCTCAAATATTTGTTAATTTACAAAGTATGTCATTGTTCCGTGTGCTAGTATTTCCATGTGACGCCACTCAAATGCGGAAATTTAAATTGTATAGCCTAACTCCCTAATTCTAGTAGCCCTTGTATATTAACTTATCATTATTGATGGTAATGGACATCAAGTTTTAAACCATCCTTGAGGGTATGTTCTTTGAGCACCTTTAATGAATCAATTTTTTTATAATAAAACTATAAGGACCTGGCCTTTAAACATTACATAATCATGAATTAAATGATTAATTCACATAGAGGATCTTTTCAGGTTTAGATTTTTAGAGAATTAGGACATAACTATTACATATCAAAATATTACAAAGTAGACACTTCTACTAAGTTTCCATAAAATAAAAACTCTTAAAAAGAAACATGTCTAGTTCCATATTTTAGATAGCATGTCTTTCCTTGATCCCATCCATGACCCTATTCATCTTTAAGTACTGTGGAAAACATTTCAAAAACTTGGGATGAGAATAAAAAGTCCAATAAAGGATACACAAAGAAGGAAAACTGTTAGTTTTTCCAAAACAACAAGTAAAGAATGAATACTTTATCAAAGTAATAATTTTCACCTTTATGAAGTAGTAAATACTCTTCACTGAATAAAAGATCACTACTTACCCTTTGTAACCAAAAGATTACCATAAAACACAAATAAAGAATGCATAATATATAAAGGTAACTTGGGACATAAACATACTTAAATGGAATAACCATACGGTCGACTTCCACACATATCACTACATGGAATAGCCATACGGACGACTTCCATACCCAATGCATTAGAGGTTATAACATAACCACCTGTCCTGGTATTCACGGCACCACCCTTCATATGGTTTATCACGTAACCACCCGTCAAATGTCCAAGTACCATTACAAAATCATAATACATAAAACAAATATAATGGAAAGAAAACATTTCCACATTTCAATCACAATATATCAATTAAATATATTGACATAACAAATCCATTATCAAAACCATTTTCAATACCAAAATACATAAAAGAGTATATGGTATTTATTTTATTTTAAAAACATTACGGCTTGTTGAGGAAGCCAAAGATCAAATAATACTCGCGGTGGTGGAAAGGTCGTTGTCACCGCGTATGTTAAAAAGGAAACATACTTTTTGTTGTTTAATAAAATGATTTGTATAGAAAAGATTCCTTTTGAATAAAAGTAAAATTCAAAGGTGTTTATACAGTGTATAAAAGAAAGTCTTGTATTAAAACAAAATATTCCTCAATGAAAGGAGATTGAGATGAAGTCCCTTACAAAGTCTGTATCCTTAGATTAAGGATAAATAAATTACATAATTATGTGTGAAAAATATAAATACACCCAATATAAGAGGATATTAAGTGTAAAACAATCAGAGGTAATCCAAACATATTCATAGTATGACATAATCAAGAAGTAGAGGTTTAACCCAAAGAATTGAAATTGGGTTAAGAAGTTCCCTTACAGAAATTCGACAACCTAACGACATCATTTTAAAATTCGGAAAATGAGATGATGAGAGATAAAATGGTATCTCATCACTTGGACATAAAATTTAAATCAATAAGGATATATAAGAACATATCCCAACATAATAATATGTAAATTAAAATACCTAACAAAAATAATTCTCTTAAAAAGAGGAGGGTGAAAGGTTCCCTTACCGATTTGGGTAACTTTCGAAACGTACACCCCATGAAAGAAGGGTCATACAATGAAGATGTAAATACCCATAAATTAAATTATATTATACAAAGAATAAAATCATGGGCAGTAAATACACCACACAAAAGGAAATAGTGGCAAATGTAGCATGAATCTCATGGGAACAAAAAGTGAGATAAAAAAACCCTTACGAAAACTCGGCAGCCTAACGACGCCACTTGAAACTTCCAAAAAAATGGATTGATGAAATAAAATAGGGTCTATAATAATATGAACATAAAAAGGACATTAATATTAATATAAAATAACACCCCCAACATAAGAACATGGGGCTTAAAAGAAATGATGTAAATGAGAGTACTTGAAAAGAAAGAGAGAGGTAGGATCCCTTACCTCAAGTCTGACTTGTCTTGTTCGTTTATTTATATTCCTGAATAATAAACTAGAGTTAATTTCTAATTTCTTAAGAACCTTTTTCAAGTTCATTATTCCTTTTATATCACTTATTACCATGTTATGAACATTATGTAATTATTTAAGTTTATAACGGTCATTTTGTCGATCATTGGTACTTGAGTCAAAAAAATAAACTTCTTATAATTACAAGTTGTTCATGTGGTAAAATATCCATTATATCCAGAATTATATTCATGATGTAGATATAATATATATCATATATATCCAGTATATACTTGTATTTATAATATTACATAACATTTAAAGGTAAGAAATGAAATGCACCGTTCATGGAGACGGTAAGCCGTACGTACGCATGAACGCTACTTTCATTTCAATTCTGTATTTAATAGAATTAAAACTAAATAAGATATATATATATATATATTATAATTACAGTATAATATATATGTTATATAGGTCACATAAGTTCATTAATTTCATTCTTTATACATTCCATGTATTGCATGAACAAGTCACATCACTTGAGGGGGCGGTAGTCCACACTTCCTCAAATGAAATTATCGCATTAACACAACATGCAAAGCATAAAGGTGTGTTTTAAATGTAAAATACAAAAGCATAGAGAGAAAATAAATATAATATATATCATAAATAAATATAGTGCCATCATAATGGCCACCATGAGAGGTGGTAGGAGAAGATAGAACAATCATCATTTCGTGAGGCAGTAATTCGCCATCCACGGAAACAGTATGTTATTTAACAATTAGACGGAGGTGTGTGTAAGTGTAGTTAGAATAATTCTCATAAAAACATCCTAGTATATTGAATATACTTGTGTCGTTATAAAAGAAAATAATAAAAAGAGTTTATGTGGTTGGAAGAGAAAAATAAAACGAAAGAACATAAGAGAGAACATTACCTTTAAATCGGGTAACTCCTCTTGGTTTGAACCAAAAGGGTTTCTTGAAGATCTTCCTTCCTAAGGTAAGGATTATAGGATGAAGATAGGGATGTGTAGAGATAAAATGAGCATATTTTGGTCGATCCAAAGGCTTGAAAGGTGTAATTAAGGGGGTAGAGGTGGGGGCCTTTTATAAGAGGGAGGAGGGGCACTCTTGGAAAGTCTTGAAAAGTTACTTTATTATAAAATGTTTTTTAGATATTAAAGGTCCCACAATTATATATTTCTAGGATAAGGTGATAAGGGTTCTAAATGCACCCATTCAATAGGTTTTTGACTAGTGTAAGTCTTATATTTTACCTTATCTTCTCATTTTATTTAAATCGTTCATTAATGAGGTAATCGTTGCATCATCATGGTGTCATAAATAAATTAATTTATTTAATGTCTAAAAATTATAAAAAAAATACTATGATGTATGAAATATTTTTATCTTTAAAATGAATATTTATAGTCAAAAATATGACTTGTATAACCCCATTTAAAAATTGTTTTAGTAAAATAATACATGTTTGTGACATTTTTATTTTAACTTTAAATAAAAAGTTAGTAATGTAATTTTCTTACCCAAGTGGCTCCATGGGGTCCCCAAGTTGACCCATGGATTTTCTTGGTCGGTCATGACTCATCCAATAAGGTTAGTACATGTATCAAGGACATTTCATATTATTGTAACATTATCTTTACCTTAAATTACACTAATTACCTTTAATCGCGATTAATAAAACTTAAAAGTTACTATTCACCAAAAATTATTTTCATCCCATTGAACCACATTTTAAATTCTAATGACAACCATGTATGTCGGATTTTTGAAATTCAAATCACAGAGGTGGTAAATTTTCATTTAAACGAAAAATCAGTTTTTTAACTACCACTTAGTGGTTTCACTATTCATCAAAAATTGAAGTTTTTCAGAAAAATACCAAAAATTCACCCTAAGCTATGTTTGATATTCCAAATTCAAAAAAGATTTCTATTTTACAAAATTAAAAACATATAATTTGAATTAATCAATTTAATAATTAATTCTCGTGGTCAAAACAAATAGCGTGTTTTTAAGAAACAAAATATATCAAAAGATTGACACTAGTTTAAGTCCAATTTCAAAGTTAAATTAATTCCAATGACCGCCATTGGATTACATGGAAAAAATATATTCTAAATACACTTTAATCCCAATTAAAAAGATAATCTATCCATATAAATAAATCATATTAAAAGGAGGTTTTAAATTAAAATACAACATTTTCACTAAAAATGATCTTTATCAGAAAAATAACAAAAATTTACACAAAGTAAAGTTTGATGTCCTAATTCTAAAGAATGATTTTATTTGGTCCAATATAACATATAAAATTGTCAAAAAGTGGATTTAAAAGGGGTTCGCCATCAAAAGGCGGTTAATCGACCTTTTAAAGAATATTAGAATATTTACGCTTAAAATTGGATTCATTTGAATTTTAAGCATCTAACATTTATTTAATAAATGTAAAAATATTTTACAAGCATATATAATCACTTTTTAGTTAGTTCTATTCATTCCCACCATTACATCGACTAGGAGTTTACGACCATTTACAATAATATTATTATGTTATTAGTGTGCATCGTAAGATTTCAAAGAAACTCATTGTTGCGTATTGAGTATGACATCGAACATAGCACCCCCTTTAAAGTAATATTAATATTTTATTCACAAATATTAATAAATACAAAAAGTCATATTATTTATTTACCTGGGGTGTTACAAAAACCCTTCATTAAGGTGTGTTGTCCTATAAAATATACATGGGTTGATTAATTGAAATTTAGTAGGATGTGACACTCCTTTATGTTATCCCTTAGTGAATAGAATATATCCTAAGTAGTTTTAGACTACTTTTTATTAAGTTATATTGATGTTTTTTATGGCATGCATGTTAGCACGGCCTATCTTATACCCTTTCATGTATGGTATTTACTGTTATGAATAGTTCACCTGGCCCCCAACACTTTTAGTTTTACTTATCCCTATTTTGTATATTTTTAGTATGATGACATGTTTATGGTAATGGAATTCTTAATTATTTTATAATTTAATTGTGATGTGTCATGCTTATGAGTATTGACTTTCTATTGATCTTGATTAAGTGATAATTGGGTTTGGCCCTCTATGATTTACTTGTATTGTGATGTGGAATGATTAGGTACATGGAACACTTTATTTATTTAATCCTTAGTTATGATGAGGAATGTTTAATTACATTTCCCTTCTTTTTATTTAAACTTCAATGAATAAATGAACCATGAACTCCTTGAGTGATACTCAGGTTCCTCTTTACAGAATACCTTGGAAGGGATCATTGGAAGTTGAGACTATATCATGCCTTGAGTGATACTTGGGTTCCATTTCATGGAACACCAAGGAAGAGCTCATTGGTTACATGTTTTATATACACCAGGAGGAATACTTGGTATGCCTTGAATGGGCTCACCGTGCGTATAATCTACCTTCTTATGAGTGATATCGGTTCCCTAGGGGATACCTCATGTCACAAACCGAATTTGGTCGCCACCATTAACGGCACCAAACCCGGCCTATATAAAGGCCCGAAGGGCATTCCCTATCCCCACGGGCTGACACAAGTGACCGGGTATCATTTATCTTGGTTTGGGAACGATTTACCCGAATATGTATGCATAAAACATCAAAAATATTTGATAAAATGAATCTGAAAAATTCATACCATCAAGGTTTATACAAAAAATACATAACTGAATACATCGGTTCAAATGAAGTACAAAAGTTCCAAAGAAATAATGAAACAGCAACAAAAACATCCCCATGGACTCTACATGACAAGGGGTCATCACCCCCAAGCCGTCTCCACAACTCCATCCCAAGGATGGGGACTAACACCCTGAACCGCCATCACCCTTAACATTTCCTTTACCTCAGTCAAACATAACCAAGTCTACTTACACCCAAGTGGTGTAAGTAGGGTGTAATACTAAGCCCAATAGGATACCACCCAATTATTCTAAATAGAATGCAATACAATGTGAAAAAGCAAGCAGATTTAATACGCAAAGAAAAGTAGTGATAAAATCCAAGAAATGCAACTTTCAATTGATAATCGTTTTCAAGTTAAAATTTTCAGAACGTTCACACATTTAAATAGACATGTGAGATACTATAATGTACTTCCAAAAACACCCCAATACAAGGGTAAATACCACAAATCTAATGAGCACCAAAACTGGGAACACCCCTAGGAAACTAGATAGTCTCGGGCCCTATGTACCTCGTACCTCGGTGTAAAGTATCCAAGTCACAATACTTTCCTGTGCACGAGCCACTAGTAGGGAACATACCCATAACCTATTGGTCCCCAAATATCATCCATATATTTTAGTTAGAGTTTTCGTTATCCATTTTCTCAGTGAAACAGGGACACAACCCATCTGGTTCACTAGTTGTACTAGTACATATCCGCCCACCTAAGTACCCGGGATTCCCCTTTTTGTGCTCAAACAATTTCAGCAAAACACACACAATATCTTTCATATAAAACACCACTACAGGTCATAAACAAAAAAAACAGTATCTATACATACTTTATACCATTTAAAACACACAACAAAACATTTTGATTTTCAATAAAACAACCTCTCAAAATATCACATTGTTTTGCACCCAAAGCTCTTCGAAATATACCCTTGCACACTATGTGCACACTTTTAAGTCACCAAAAAAATTTTTAGTTCAATAACCTTTAATGAAACCAAAAATTCAGTTTTGGGGCAGCCCCATGTGAACCAAGAAGTTATATCTTTTAAAAAACCCCATTTTCACACAAACATGGCACTTAAAGCCCATTTACTTCCCAAACACCACTTAAACAAACTTTAGAAGCAACAAAAAAAAGAGTAAACATTCAAAACATGATTTACAGTCCTAATAAAATTCAATAAAATCAATTAAGTAATTATTGGTCAGCCCCAAATGAACCAATAAAATATTTGTATGAAAATCGCCCAATTTCACCAAAAATTGGAACTTAAAATTCATTTTCTTTATAATTGAAACTAAAACCAATTTTTTCAGAAACATTAAAATTAAATAAATATTAGATTACCATGAACACAGAAATATAATTCACAAAAACTGCATGCACAATGGAATCACCTACCAAAAGATCCAAGAACCACAAATCCTTGTGCGAAACTTCAACCGCACCACCACCACACCACAAGGGAGTGAGATCAAACCTAAAACTAGAGGATTGGACCAATAAACTAAAAATTAAACCCTAGGTACGAAGCCCTAGCTTATGGACATTTGGGGATTCAATAAAAAGAGGAGAAATCTTAAGGAAAAGGAAGGATCTTAGAAGGATAGTCACTTACTTGAGAAATCTGGACGATTTTAGAAACCTGAGAATTTAGTCCCTAATTCCTGACATATACGATCTCTAAAGTGGGGAAAACGAATCTGGTGGTGTGTCTAGGTACAGTGGGAGAATGTGAGAGATGGAATCACCGAAAAAGGATAAAACATGAATATTTTATGAAAGAATTAAAAAACAATTTTAAAATTGGAAATGGGCTTTCGGGTTGGCCCAATACCTAATTTGATCACCTAAATCCAAGATTCTAATGAATTTTTAAGGGGACCAAATTTCTTTTTTGTTTTTAATAGTTAAATTAAGGTCATTTTGGAAGTTTAATGGGTGAAAAAGGTTGAAAAACGAAGGAGTTATTAAAGAAACAAAATTTACTTTCAAAACTGGAAATAGGCTCTCGGGTTGGCCCAAATTTTGGAAACTCACCATTTCCTTCAAAAATGCATGGAAAACCCCCAAAACAAAGAAAGGGTGTAAATTAAATGAAAAATACCTTTAAAATATGTCATTTATGTGATAATTCTCCCCACCATGAAGGACTTTCCACCCCGGAAAGTCAACATGAAGCTTGATTGGAAAACAAGAACGGGTACTCTTCCTTGACCCATGACTTTTGCTCTCATGTCTTATGTGTATCATTCCCATGCTGTCATAGAACCCGGACTAATGGAATAGAATTCCCTCAAAGTATCTTCTCTTGGGAGTCCACTATTTTCACCGGCCTCTCAATAACAAACAAGTCAGACTCTATCTCCTATTCTTCCCAACTCAACACATGGGACGGATCTGGGTTGTATTTATTCAACTGAGAGACATGGAAGACATCATGGATGGATTTCAACTGAGAAGGTAAGTCCAACCTGTATGCCACCTTTCCAATATGCTCGGTGACCTCAAAGGGCCCGACATACCGCGACATCAGCTTACCTTTCTTCTCCAATCGATGATGTCCCAGACGAGGGGCCACTTTCAAGAATACCATGTCACCCACAAAAAAATCTAGGTCTCAACACCTTCGAACAGCATAAGATTTATGAAAACTCTGAGCTGTCAATAAGCGCTAACTGATCAACTTTACCTTCTCAGAAGTCTCTTTCACAAGGTTCGGCCCCAACAGTGAAGCATCTCCTACCTCATCCCAACATAGGGGTGACCGACATGGCCGACCATAGAGAACCTCAAAAGGGGACATTAGAATCAAGGATTGGTAACTGTTATTATAAGAAAATTAAACCAATCCCAAATGGATATCCCAAGAACCTCCAAAGTCTAGGACACATGCACGAAGCATGTCCTCTAAAATCTGATTCTCCCGCTCTGTCTGACCATCCGTCTAAGGGTGGTATGTCGTGCTCATCTTAATTTGAGACCCCAAGACCTTCTGAAGGCCTTCCCAAAATCAAGAAGTGAAGCGGGGGTCTCTATCTGAGACAACTTCTGATGGTACACCATGTATTATCACCACTTCCTGAAGATACAAATGGCTCAACTCATCCACTTTAGTTGTATCTTTTATCAGAATGAAGTGGGTTGATTTAGTAAGACGGTAAATCATTACCCAAATGGAATTCTTACCCTGAGGTGTATGAGGTAAGCCCACAATGAAGTCCATGGAAACCTCGTCCCACTTCCAGGTATGAATGGGTAGTGGTTGGAGCAAACCGGAAGGCCTTTGGTGCTCTGCTTTCACCTACTGGCATGTATAGCATCTCTAAACAAAGTCCTCTATGTCCCGTCTCATACCAGGCCACCAAAACTGCCGAAGGAAATCATAATACATCTTAGTGGCACTCGGATGGACATCCCACTGAGACTGGTGGCTATCCTGTATCACCACCTTCCATAGATATAACGTCACTACTGAACGGCCCTTGAAGCACAAGATGCCCCCAGGAGACGATGACCAATCAGAGGATGTCTCCCCACCATGAAGAAACAGCTTCGACTGCTGACAAAGCTCATCACTGGGCTATTCCTACTGAATCAACTCCAATAGAGAAGGAGTCAACTGGATGCTCTCCAAGAATGCCCCTCCACTGTGTTCCCTGGTCTCCACATGAATCTGAGAAAAGAGCCTCATCAATGTCCACTCATCACTAGACTTCTTCAAAGCCTGCACTGGAACCCTTCTGCTCAAGGCGTCGGCCACTACATTACCCTTTCCTGGGGTATAGACAATTTCAAAGTCAAACCCCTGCAAGTACTCAATCCAGTGATGCTGCCTCAAGTTGAGGTCCTTTTGCGAGAAGACATAAGCCAAACTTTTGTGATCAAAGTAGACAACAAAGTTCTCCTCAAAGAGGTAGTGACTCCATGTCTTCAAAGTATGCATCACCGCTGCCAACTCCAATTCATGGGTTGGGTAGTTCTTTTCATGTGGTTGAAGTTGGCGAGATCCATACACGACCACATGATCATCCTGCATAAGCACGCACCCAATACCCATACATGAAGCATCACAATAGACCACATATCCCTTTCTAGCCTCTGGAAAAATCCGCACAGGGGCGGTAGTCAACCACCTCTTCAGCTCCTCAAACAACGTCTGGCATTCTGTACCCCATACAAACTTCACCCCTTTTCGGGTGAGGGCAGTCATCGGTGAAGCTAGCCATGAGAAATCCCGAACGAATCACCTGTAATAACCAGTCAAGCCAAGAAAGATCCTGATCTCGAACACATTCTTTGGTTTCCCCCATGACACGACCGCACTAATTTTCTCAATGTCCACTGAAACTCCGTTCTCTGAGATCACATGCCCCAGAAATCTCACCTCCCTGATCCAGAAAGTGCACTTTGACAACTTTTCATAGAGGCGGTGATCTCATAATGTACCCAAAACGATCCTCAAGTGATGTTCGTGTTCCTCCTTAGAGCTAGAGTATACCAGAATTTCATCCATGAACACCACAACAAAGGAATCGAGATACTGATGAAACACCATGTTCATGAGTGCCATAAAGACCGCTGGAGCATTATTCAATCCGAAGGGAATGACCAAATACTCAAAGTGGTCGTACCTGCTTTGAAAGGCTGTCTTTGGGATATCTGACTCTTTCACCCAAAGTTGATGATACCCTGAATACAGGTCTATCTTTGATAACCACTTTTCCCCCTTCAACTGATCGAACAAATCATCTATTTTGGGCAAAGGGTATTTATTCTTAATTGTTACCGTATTCAGCTTCCGGTAGTCAATGCACAACCGGAGGGATCCATCAGCCTTTTTTGCGAACAACACAGAAGCGGTACAAGGAGAGACGCTCGGTCAAATGAATCCTTTGGATTATAATTCATCCAGTTGTATATTTAATTCCCTTACCTCGGTGGGGGCCATGCGATAAGAGGGAAGAGATATCAGCTGTGTTCTCGGCGCCAAATCAATTGAAAACTCCACATCCCGCTCCAGGGGAAAACCTGAAAAATCATCCGGGAATATCTCTGTAAAATCATTCACTACATGAGGTAGTGAACCTTCAAGGGAAAGACCACCCTCTTGCATGAGTGAAGATAACTGGAAGATAACACTTCCCAACTCTGGGAGTGGAGGCCCTGCGCGACCTGACCGAGGATCCCATTCTCCATGAAAAACCTGACGACTCCCATCAGCTTCCGTGAAACTCACACGCCGTCTATAGAAATCGATGTGTGCCTGGAAGTGTACTAGACAATCCATCCCAAGTATAACATCAAAAAGGTCCATATCTAAGACCAAGAGGTCTCACTCCATCTCGACCCCTAACACAGAAATCACACATGACGGGCACCCGAGACCCTGCTCCTTCTTCTTTCCCAGCGGTGTCACCAACTCCATCATGAAAGACATAAAATTAGTTGAAAAATTCAGCATGTCCACAAAATGGGTAGAAATGAAAGAAACAGAGGCACCAGTATCAAAAAGAGTAGCAACTATAGAATATGCGATCAAAATGGAACCTCGAACTGTCGACGATCCCGCCTCTGATCCTACTGGTGCCTGATCCACCGCATGGAGATGTCCGGTCTCTGCCTGAAGACGACCGCTAGTCTGTGGCTGTGCCTTGAACTGGCTCTTCCCAGAAGATGATCCAGCCCTACCACCACAGCTGCCAAATCGAGATCCTTCAGTCCTCGACGGCTCAGACTGTGTTGGCACTCCTCTTGAAGCCACTGACCCAACCCCACTCGGAAGTGGACATGCCACACCACAAAAATGCTACAAATGCCCCATACTTCCACACTGGTAACAAGGCTTTGGAGGAAGTGTTCATGCTGGTAGGATGTGCTCGGGCTTCCCACACTGGTAGAACACGACCGATCTCGAATCAGAAACTGCAGAAGAAAACTGCCTCGAAGAGTGGCCTGAACTGCCACCTCCTTTCTTCACAAGATCATCCTGCTTCCTTTTCTTCTCTGAGGAGCTTCCACTTCCCACTGCTGATACTGAACCATAGAAACCATCCCTGCCTTTCTTATCAATCTCCACCATGCACGCCCGATCAACGACCTCAACATAGGTCCTCAGCTTAAACAAGAACACCTGGGAGTATATCTCTGGTCGAAAGCCTTTCTCAAACCTCTAGGCCTTCGCTTGATCATTAAAGACAATTTCTGGAGCATACCGAACCAACTCAGTGAAACGGTTGGAATACTCCATTACAGATAGATTCCCCTAAACAAGTTCCATGAAAACTCTAGACCTTTCATAAGACAACACCTTAGGGCAGTACTGTTCATTGAAGACAACCTTGAAATCTACCCAGCGCATCTGCTCATTCTTCCCAGACTGAAGCACTGACTCCCACTACTTACGGCTGGGACCCTCCAACATAAAGGAGGCACACTTCACCCTAATCTCCTCAGTTGTTTCCAGGAACTCAAACATATTCTCGATCTTATCAATCCATTCTTCTGCTTCTTGGGGTTCTGAACTACCTCGGAAGGTAGGAGGCTTGTTTTTCAGAAACTCTTGTGATTTATCTTTTCTAGGACCTGTCACTTAGGCCCTAACAGGAATAGGAGCAAGATCTGGTCCCTGTCCTAAAGCTTGGATAGCCCAAACCACAGTCTCCATGAGCCTCTGATCAATCAGTGTGGGAGAACTCTCTCCAGATTCCTCCTGTGGGTGGGTGGGAGCTTTCCGGGGAGGCATGTTGCTACAAAATGCAATAGTCACAAAATAATAGTCAATACCACAATTCTGAAAATTGTAATCAAATACATCAAATATAAATAAACTAAACACATTTCAGTAACAAAAGAAACAACTACTCCACATCCGCCTGATGTCCACATGTGGTCTGCAGCCCACACGTCTCACCTGGAAGTGAATTCAATCCATAAATTCCAACATCCCCTTGTGACTCATGGTCTTACATGAGAGGTGTGGGCCATGCACCCTACTCACAACCAAAACCCCGAGCCCCGACAGTCCTAGCTCCCGTCTATCCCAACTCATCCCAAAATAGTAATATAACCCAAAAACATTAACCTGCTCTGATACCATTTTGTCACAAACCGAATCTGGTCGCCACCATTAACGGCACCAAACCTGGCCCATGGCAAGGCCCAAAGGGCGTTCCCTATCCCCATGGGCTAGAACAAGTGCATGGGTATCATTTATCTTGGTTTTTAAATGATTTACCCGAATATGTATGCATAAAACATCAAAAATATTTGATAAAATGAATCTGAAAAATTCATACCAGCAAGGTTTATACAAAAAATCCAGAACTAAATACATAAGTTAAAATGAAGTAAAAAAGGTCCAAATACACAATGAAACAGCAACAAAATAGAACCATGGACTCCACATGACAAGGGTTCATCACCCCCAAGCCGTCTCCACAACTTCGTCCCAAGGATGGGGACTAACACCCTGAACCGCCATCACCCTTAGCCTTTCCTTTACCTGAGTCAAACATAACCAAGTCTACTTACACCCAGGGAGTGTAAGTAGGGTGTGATCCTAAGCCCAATATAATACCACCCAATGATTCCAAATATAATGCAATACAATTTGAAAAAGCAAGCAGTTTTAATACGCAAAGAAAAGTAGTGATAAAATCTAAGAAATGCAACTTTCAATTGATAACAGTTTTCAAAATAAAATTTTCAGAATGTTAACACATTTAAATAGACATGTGAGATACTATAATGTACTTCAAAAAACACCCCAATACAAGGTTAAATACCACAAATCAAATGAGTACCAAAAGTGGGAACACCCCTAGGCAACTAGATAGTCTCGGGCCCTATGTACCTCGTACCTCGGTGTAAAGTATCCAAGTCACAATCCTTTCCTGTGCACAATCTACTAGTAGGGAACATAACCATAACCTATTGGTCCCCAAATATCATCCATATAGTTTAGTTAGAGTTGTCGTTATCCATTTTCTCAGTGAAACAGGGACACAACCCATCTGGTTCACTAGCCGTACTAGTACATATCTGCCAACCTAGGTACCCAGGATTCCCCTTTTTGTGCTCAAACAATTTCAGAAAACAACACACATTATTTTGAATATAAAACACCATTAATGGTCACAAAAAAACAATACAGTAGCTATACATACTTTATACCATTTAAAACACACAACAAAACATTTTGATTTTCAATAAAACAACCTCTCAAAATATCACATTGTTTTGCACCCAAAGCTCTTCGAAATATCCCCTTGAACACTATGTGCACACTTTTAAGTCACCAAAACAAAAATTTAAGTTCAATAACCTTTAATGAAACCAAAAATTCAGTTTTGGGGCAGCCCCATGTGAACCAAGAAGTTATATCTTTTAAAAAAACCCATTTTCACACAAACATGGCACTTAAAGCCCATTTACTTCACAAACACCATTTAAACAAACTTTAGCAGCAACAAAAAAAATAATAAACATTCAAAACATTATTTAAAGTCCTAATAAAATTCAATAAAATCAACTAAGTAATTATTGGTCAGCCCCAAATGAACCAATAAAAGATTTGTATGAAAACCGCCCAATTTCACCAAAAATTGGAACTTAAAATTCATTTGATTTATAATTGAAACTAAAACCAATTTTTGAAGAAACATTCAAATTCAATAAATATTAAATTACCATGAACACATCAAGCTAATTCACAAAAATTTAATGTACAATGGAATCACCTACCAAAAGATCCAAGAACTGCAAATCCTTGTGCGAAACTTCAACCGCACCACCACCGCACCACAAGGGAGTAAGATCAAACCTAAAACCAGAGGATTGGACCAAGAAACTCAAAATTAAAACCTAGGTACGAATCCCTAGATTCTTTACATTTGGGGATTCAAGAAAAAAAAGGAGAAAGCTTAAGGAAAAGGAAGGATCTTAGAAGGATAGTCACTTACTTGAGAAATCTGGATGATTTTAGAAACCTGAGAAGTTAGGCCCTAATTCCCAACTGATACGATCTCCAAATTGGGGAAAACGAATATGGGGGTGCGTCTAGGTAAAGTGGGAGAAGGTGAGAGGTAGAATCACCGAAAAAGGATAAAAAAATAATATTTTATGAAATAATTAAAAAACAATTTTAAAACTGGAAATGAGATTTCGGGTTGGCCCAATACCTAATTTGATCACCCAAATCCAAGATTCTAATGAATTTTTAAGGGTCCCAAATTTCTTTGGTGGTTTTAATAGTTAAATTAAGGTCATTTTGGAAGTTTAATGGGTGAAAAAGGTTTAAAATTAAGGAGTTATAAAAGAAACAAAATTTACTTTCAAAACTGGAAATAAGCTCTCGGGTTGGACCAAATTTTGGAAACCCACCATTTCCTTCAAAAATGCATGGAAAACCCACAAAACCAAGCAAGGATGTAAATTAAATGAAAAATAAATTTAAAATATGTCATATATGTGACACATCATGGATGGGGTCAGTGGAAAGATGTTCATACCATGTCATGAGTGATACATACCCCTATTTGAGATACCATGGATGGACTCAGTGGGTTTTGTTTTCATTTCATACTGAGAGTGATACTGGGGATTCCATTTATGGATTTCCTTGGATGGACTCTTACGGTATTGGGTATTTATAGTTCCCCTAGAGAGATACTTGGGGTTCCTATTCAGATCTCCTTGGATGGTCCCAAGGCATCTCTAATTAAATTCTAATAATGAATTTTATATTAAAGACAAGGAATGCATAGCTATTATCTAGGGACATGTCTGCTAAGACAAATCACATGCTTGGGATATAATCTATCTCTTGATACTTTTTTATGATGACCCATCATTATACCCATGTCTTATCTATGCAGGTTCACCTATGTTCAGAGGAAATCTAACTTAGGTTGAAGTAGGTAATGTTGGTCAGGTATCCCATGAGTAACCCAAACCGATATATATTTATTTATTTTTCATCTTGAATCTATTATGTACATACACATAGATTTATTTTATATTCATAGATTGTATTATAATTTATACACCATTGATGGTGGCCTACTAAGTATATCTTACACCCTTCTTGGGTCATCATTTCACCGATGTACCCAAGCAGATCTCATGTTCGCAGGTCAATGGATTATTGCTTGTGTTGTGCACTGTACATGGGAGATTAAGATCACAATACTAATCTAGTACTCAGGATACTCAGGAAGATCTCCCTCGAGGATTTTTACACTTTTTCTTTTTTTTTTGTATCATATTGTATTACCTGTTGTATTTTCCTACTTGTACCTTATAGCATCATATGGACATGCATGCATAGTTGTATTTGATATTGGGCACTCTAACATTTATTTTTATCTTCTGTTGATTAGTATTTTATTTATACTACTTCCGTTTTTGCTTGAGTTATTTATTATATATTATAATTTTTTTCTACTCTGATCATGAGTTCATAGTCTCCCCATTGTACCATCATTAGACCCTCACTACTAGTTGATAGACTCTGGTGTATAGAGAGGTGTGCTTAAGGCCATGTGACAATCGTTCTGGATATTGGTTTAATATTCAGTCAGGACAGGATGTTACAAAGTGGTATTAGAGGTTTTGTTTCTTTTTTAGTCTCACTAATTTGGGCTGGTAGACAGGAGACTAGAAACGTGTCAGTGCTTGGTAAATAGTTGTGTCAAGGAGTGATCAACCCATGCACAGGGAAAAGTAAAAGTGGCTAGGGATAGGACTATTGTTCATGTTGTTCGTTGTTACAATTGATTATGATTTCACCTTTATTGATTGGTGTAATTTTTTTCTCCTTGATTTATGAGATTATAGTATTTATCCTTGTCCCAGTATGGCAAGGAAGTAGCATTACATGCATCATCCTAGGTACATAGAGATTCACATGAAATGCATATTTCATGCCATGTAGATGCATTTCTATGATGTTTGAGATCTATTGATGTGCCTCAAGTGTTTATTAAAATGTATGTGATATAACATTTTAGATATTTTATTAAAATGATTAGTGGTAGACCTACTTAATTATTTTATTAGAATGACCCTCTATTTAATGTTCTATGTTTAGCATATTTACCTGTATACCATGTTTGGGTGTTTCCTACTTGATCAGTAGCTTGTTATGTTTATTTTTTATTCTTCAGTGATTATTTAGCATGTTTACCTATAATTACTACATGTGATAGTATGATTAATTGTACTTTTAACATACAATTAGTTATTAAATTTCCATCATCAACCAAAATAGTGTTTTCCCACATATATTGATGGTGAAAACTTAACTCATCAATCATGACATGTTTGAGCCATGAACCATTTGTTGCATGGGCTAAAATATATTGGTTGTGATTAAATGGGATCCAATTTTCAATTTATAGTGTATGGATGCTTTATAATTTGTAAAATGGTAACCAATATAATCAGACCATTTTTTATGAGCTTTACATACCTAGAGACTGTAGTATAAATATAAAAGCTGTTGAATTTTAACTTTTAAATGAATTGGTTGTATTTATAAAGTCTTGTAACTATATTACTTAATCATGATGACCCATAAGACTAAATTATTAACTACACAAATGGACCCATGTAGATTAGTTAGGACATGTTTCTTATGAGATAACCCATAATGGTTGTTTTGAAACATTAATTATCAAATAAACTATTATGGTTTATGGACCCATGTTGGATTAATGGGAGCCTCTTAGGTCTCCTTTTCTATGTTTTCCTTAATACTTAATCCCCTAGGGGTAGTTTTAAATTATATAATATAGTTATTTAAAGATTATTAATCCAGCTATATGGTTTCTCATATAGAATTGTGGTGGAATATTACTTGACCAATCCATCTTTAATTAGTAAAAGGCCTTTATTTTCTTTTGAGTTGCATTTAGATGAGTCATTAGTTAATTAAAATTTCAGTTACAACCTAAAGGGTTTTTTACTCTGTAGATTACAATTGATATTTTATTTAAATAATCCCTATTGTGAGAACCTTATGGATAAAGAAAATGGATAAAATGAATTTATGTGATGAATTTTCTAATCATGATAGGATGTTGGCTAAATAATTAATGTTTAAAAGTAAGTTTTATAAAAATTTCTTTAGTGCCTTGTGGGGTTAGCTAAATAAATTTTCTAGGTACATTTTTCCTTATAACTAGTACTTTATGTCTAAAGTGGCCCCTTTTAAATGGTTAAAGATCAAATGTAAATAAAATAATTAGTTCAAATAAAACCTTAAAGTGGTGTTTTTATCTTAAACCCTCGTGTAAGGGTAGTTTAAGTATTTCTTGAGTATTTCCTTGGAATGAAGACGTGATCATTTTTTATAGGCCTCTTATTTTATAGTGTGAACCTTAGTGATAGGTGGTAGGGCTTGGTAAAATTTTTATGCATTACCTAGTTTTAAGGTCAACATCTTATTCTTTTATAAGGGAGATATTCAAGGTAAGTAGTTCCCTCAGAACCTTAAAACCTGGATAAATGCTTGTGACTAGTTTTAGACATGTGGTGTCGTTCAAGTGTTGTTGTCCCTAGTAAGAATCTTAGTTTCTAGAATTACACTCAGGTTATATGGGTGGTCATGTGATATTTTGACCATTGTTATGGGCATGAGTATTGAGTAATGATTGATTTTAGTGGGTTAGATGTGCCTAAGGCATGGTCGTCACTTAGGGGGTTGTGTGACCCTTCCTTTTTCTTTAATGTTGGGTGACTTGGTATGTCATCAATTAGATTAACATTAATATATAATAATGATAATTTGAGATTATTATTTTTTCAATCCATCAAATAATAGATTCATAGGGCCGATAAAACTATGTATAGTGTCAAACGATGCATCATTGTGCTGATGAGAATGAATCTTGGGGTAGTATGTGTTGATACATGAAATAAACATTGATTGTCCAATTGATACAGTGAACCGTTGAGTTCGGTGATAATCATTTTAATCCTGAGATGTTATTCTTGAATCATGGTCCATATCTGAGGTAGATTAATCTTGGTGTTAAATGAAATATGACTCATCCCAATGCTTAGGATGATGTCATAAAAAAGATCGGGTGTTCTAACAAACTGTTCAGATGGTTTTGACTTTTATGCCTGGTGCTATGGTGTGTGTGGACGTAACCTGGGAGGAGTGTCACTCATAAATCTAGAGTAAATCTCACCCAGTTCTCTTATAAGTTTCAAGTCTATCTCTCTTCACTTTAATGCTTTCTGAAGCATGTTGGCCTCATCTAGAAACTGTGATCAATGGTCGATGGAGCATGTGTATAAGGCCCCGGCCTTAAACCTTACTTAATATTGAATTAAATGAATAATTCACGTTGAGGATCTTTTCAGGTTTAGAGTTTTAGAGAATTAGAACATAACTATTACATCTCAAAAGATTACAAAGTAGTCACTTATACTAAGTTTCCATAATAAAAAAACTCTTAAAAGAAACATGTCTAGTTCCATGTTTTATATAGCATGACATTCCCTTGATCCCATCCTTGACCTTATTCCACATTAAGTCCTGTGAAAAACATTTCAAAAAAAACTTGGGGTGAGCATAAAAAGCTCAGTAAGGGATACACAAAGAATGAAAATTGTTAGTTTTTTAAAATCAAGTAAACCATGTATACTCTATCAAAGTAATACCTTCACCTTCATGAAGTAGTAAAAACTCTTCACTGAATAAAGTATCATTACTTACCTTTTTGTAACCAAAGGATTACCATAAAACCCATATAAAGAACACATAACATATATAAAAGGTAACTTGGGACATAAACATACTTAAGTGGAATAACCATACGGTCGACTTCCACACATATCACTTAATGGAATAGCCATACGGCCAATTTCCATACATACTTAATGGAATAGCCATACGGACGACTTCCATACCCAATGAATTGGAGGTTATAACATAACCACCCGTCCTGGTATTCACGGAACCACCCTTCATATGGTTTATAACGTAACCACCCGTTAAAATGTCCAAGTACCAATATAAAATCATAAAACATAAAACCAATATAAAGGAATGATAACAATTCCACATTTCAATCACAATTTATCATAAATATATTGACATAATAGAATCCTTTATCAAAACCATTTTCAATACCAAAATACATAAAATATTATATAGTATTTATTTTATTTTAAAAGCATTACGGCTTGTTGAGGAAGCCAAAGACCAAATAATACTCGCGGTGGCGGAAAAGGTCGTTGTCACCGCGTACGTTAAAAAAACATTCCTTTTTTTCGTTTAGTAAAATGCTTCGTAGAAAAAGATTCCTTTTATATAAAAGTAAAAGTCAAAGGGGTTTATACACCGTATAAAATAAAGTTGTGTATAAAACGAAATATGCCTCAATGAAAGGAGATTGAGACGAAGTCCCTTACCTCGGGTCCGACTTGACTCGATCGTTCTTTAACGTCCTGAATAATAAACTTGAGTTAATTTATAATTGATTAAGAACCTTTTTAAATTTCATTATTCCTTTTATATCACTTATTTCCATGTTATAAACATTATGTAACCATTTAAGTTAATAATGTTTGTTTTGTCAATATTTGGTTCTTAAGTCGAAAGTGGACTTCTTACAATTACATGTTGTTCGTGTGGTCAAAAGTTCTTTATATCCAGAATGACATTACTGATTTGGATATCATATATATCATATATATCCAGCATATACATGTATTTATAATATTACATAATCATTTAGAGGTAAGAAATGAAATGCACCATTCATGGAGACGGTAAGCCGTACGTACGCATGAACGCTACTTTCATTTCTATTTCGTATTTTATAGGATGGAATCATAACGATATAAGAGTATATAATAATTCCAGTATAATAAAATATATAATATCGTTAACTTTATCCTTTACACATCCCACATATGGTATTAACGAATCAAATCACTTTCAGGGGGCGGTAGTCCGCACTTCCTAAAATGAAGATATCGTGTTTACCCATAATGGAAACAAAAATGGTATGCCATAAATGAAAAATAAAGAAGCTTAAGGAAAGAATAAACATATTATATATCATATATAAAAATAGTGACATCACAATGTCCACCTTTGAAGGTGTTAAATGAGTATTGAACAATCATCGTTTCGGGAGGCAGAATTTCGCCATCCACGGAAACCGTATGTTCTTTAACCATTTGATGTAGTTGTGTGAGAGTGTATCTCGAATAAATATTATAACAACATCCTAGTATATTGAAGATACTGGTTTTGTTACAAAATAAGTAAATAAAAAGAGTTTAGGGGGTTGGAGAAGCAAAATAAAACAAATGAACAAGAGAGAATGAATTACCTTTAAAAGTGTAACTCCTTTTGATTTAAGCCTAAAGGCTTCCTTTGAAAGGATTATGCCCAAAGGTAATCCTCTAGGATGAGGATAGGGATGTGGAGAGAGTAAATGGTCAGGGGATGGCCGAGCCAAAGGCTTGAGGAGTGTGTGAAATGAGGTAGAGGTGGGGGCCTTTTATAAGAGGAGAGGAGGGGCACTTTTGGAAATCATGAAACTATTATTTTATTTTCAAAAGTGTTTCGAATTTCTAAGGTCCCACATTGATATATTTCTAAGATAAGATGATAAGGCTTCTAAATATTCCCATCCAATAGTTTTTGGACATGTTTAGGTTTTATATATTACATTATCTTTTCATTTTATTTAAATCGTTAAATAATGAAGTCATCGCTGCATCATAATGATGTCATACATAATTTAATTTATTTAAAGTCTAAAAATTATAAAAAAAATACTATGATGTATGAAATCTTTTTATATTTCCAATGAATATTTATAATCAAAAATCTGATCTTTATAACCCCCTGTAAATTTTTTTTTCGTAAAACATATTATGTTTGTTTCATTTTTACTTTTATTTAAAAAAAGGCATTAAAGTCATTATCTCACCCAAGTGGCTCCATGGGATCCCCTAAATCGACCCATGAGTTGTCTTGGTCGGCCATGACAAAAAAAATAGGGTTAGGACACGTTTCAATCTAATCTCATTTTATTAAAGCATTATTTTTACCTTAAACTACACTAATTACCACTAATCGTGATTAAAACTTAATAAGTTACTATTCACCAAAAAATTATTTTAATCACATTGAACCACATTTTACTTCTTAATGAAAACCATGTATGTCGGATTTTTGAAAATCAAAACACAATGATGGAAAAATTTCATTTCAACCGAAAATCATTTTTTTATAAGTACCACTTAGTGGTTTCACTATTAATCAAAAATTGAAGTTTTTCAGAAAATTACCAAAAATTCACCCTAAGCTATATTTGATATTACGAATTCAAAAATGAAGTCTATTTTACAAAATTCAAAACATATAAGTCACATTAATTAATTTAATAATTAATTCCCGCTGTCAGAGCAAATAGCGTGTTTTTATGAAACAATAAGTATCAAAAGATTGACACTAGTTTAAGTCCGATTTCAAAGTGAAATTTATTCCAAAGACCACTATTGGATTTAATGGTAAAAATATTTTCTAATTTCACTTTAAGACCAATTCAAAAGATAATCTAATCATATAAATAAATTATATTAAAAAGAGGTTTTGAATTAAAATACAACATTTTACATTATTCGTTAAAAAAACGAACTTTATCGGAAAGATACCATAAATTTACACAAAGTAAAATTTGATGTCCCGATTCTAAAGAAGAGTTATTTTTGGTCCAATATAATTTATAAGATTGATCAAAACTATATTTAATGACGGTTCGCCATCAAAAGGTGATAAGTGAACCCTTAGTGAAAATTAGGGTATAAATGCCTAAAATTGAATTCTTTCCGTATTTTAAGACTTTATCTTTTATTGGATAAATGTAAAAACATTTAAAAACATATATAATCATATTTTAGTTATTTCTATCCATTCCCGCCAGTACAATGGCTACTTGTTAACTAACATTTAAAATAATATTATTTTATTACTTGTGTGCAACGTAAGTTTTCAAAGAAACTCATTCTTGCGTATCGAGTACGCTATCGAACGTAGAAACCCCTTTTAATTAAAATTAATATTTAATTTTTAAATATTAATAAATATGAAAATTCCTTATTCTTTAATTACCTGGGATGTTACATCCTTCCCCCTTTTGGGAATTTCATCCTCGCAATTTTATTCACTTATCAAAATAAGTGGGGGTATTTATCCCTCATAGCATTTTCAGATTCCCACGTTGCCTCTTCAATCACATGGTTTTTCCACAAAACCTTTACCTAATGAATCACCTTATTCCGTAACACCTGCTCCCTGTGGTCAAGAATCTGGACTGGTTATTCTTCATAAGATAGGTTCTCCTCCAGCTGAACTACCTCTGGACTCAAAACATGGGATGGATCTGGCATATACTTCCTCAACATCGAAACATGAAAAACATTGTGTACCTGAGATAAACTCGGAGGTAAAGCCACTCGGTAAGCAACTGATCCAACTTTCTCCAGAATTTCATATGGTCCAATAAACCTTGGACTCAGCTTTCCTTTCTTACCAAATCTCATCACACTTTTACAAGGAGAAACCTTGAGAAAAACATGATCACCTACCTCGAAAGATAGATCCTTACTCCGGTTATCCGCATAACTCTTCTGCCTGCTCTGAGTTGTTCTCATGTGCTTCTGAATCAATTGAACGTTTTCTACCATCTCTTCTACCAATTCTGGTCCCATAAACTTCCTTTCACCCACTTCATCCCAAAATGCTGGAGTTCGACACCGCTTCCCATATAATGCCTCAAATGGTGTCATCTGTATACTGGAATGAAAGCTGTTATTATAAGAAAACTCAACCAAAGAAAGATGTTGGTCCCAACTTCCCTGATAATCCATCGAACAAGCTCGAAGCATATCCTCCAAGTTCTGAATTGTTCGTTCTGACTTCCCATTTGATTGAGGATGAAAAGTTGTACTAAAATTTAATTCAGTACCCAATGACTTCTGAAGGCCTTTCCAAAAGTTAGAAGTGAACCTGAGATCACGATCAGATACAATGGAGAGAGGAAATCCATGTAACCTGACTATCTCTTTAAGATACAAACGGGAAAGTTGATCTAGGGAAAAAGTATCTCGTATATCAAGGAAATGAGCAGACTTGGTCAAGCGATCAACAATAACCCAGATTGCATTATTACCTCGAGATGTCCTTGGTAATCCCACAACAAAGTCCATGGATATGTTTTCCCATTTCCACTCTAGCACTGGTAAAGGCTGAAGCATCCCTTTAGGTAACTGTCGCTCTACTTTAACCTGCTGACAAGTCAAACACTTCACAGTAAAATCAACAATATCTCTTTTCATTCCATCCCACCAGTAATACTCCCGCAGATCTCTATACATCTTAGTACTGCCAGGATGAACTGAAAACGGAGAACTATGAGCTTCACATAACAAATCATTCTTCAATTGTGAATCACAAGGTACACACAATCTCTTCCAAAATCTCAAAATGCATTCATTATCAACGTTGAATTCAGGAAACATACCTTTCTGAACCAGCTCTACCTTTTTTGGCAACTCACTGTCTTGCTTCTGTGCTTTCTTGATTCTGTCTGATAGAGATGATCTCACTGATACCTGAAACAAAACAGAAGAACATCCTGTACCAACAACATCTATGCCAAAGTTCATCAAATCTTTAACCAAAGGATCACGTTCCAAACGCAACATTTCTAATGAAGCATTACTTTTTCGACTCAAAGCATCAGCCACTTTATTTGCTTTTCCCGGATGGTAATGAATTGTACAATCATAATCCTTGATTAATTCTAGCCATCTCCTCTGTCTCATGTTCAATTATTTCTGAGTGAATATATACTTTAAACTTTTGTGATCAGTATATATTTCACACTTTACTCCATACAAATGATGCCTCCAAATTTTTAAAGCAAAGACAACAGCATCTAATTCCAAATCATGTGTAGGGTAATTTACCTCATGAGTTTTCAACTGTCGTGAAGCATAAGCAATTACCTGATCATTCTGCATAAGGACACAACCAAGTCCCTTCAACGAAGCATCACTGTATATAACAAACTCACCATTCCTAGAAGGAAGTGACAAAACTGGAGCATTCACCAATCTTCTCTTCAACTCCTGAAAACAATCATCACATTCTTTTGTCCAGATGAACTTAACACCCTTACGAGTTAGCTTAGTCATTGGACTAGATAACCACGAAAAATTTTCAACAAACCATCGGTAGTAACCTGCCAAACCAAGAAAACTACGAATCTCGGTTACATTTGTGGGTCTTGGCCATTCTTCAACAACTTTTGTTTTAGTAGGATCAATAGTTATGCCATCTTTTGAAACAATGTGACCCAGGAAAGAAATTTTTTGTAACCAAAACTCACACTTGCTGAATTTTCCATATAGTTTATTTTCTTTTAAGGTTTGCAAGATAACCCTTAAATGACTTTCATGCTCCTCTTTACTTTTAGAAAACACCAAAATATCATCGATGAAAACAACCACAAACTTATCCAAGAACTCATGGAAAATTATATTCATAAGGTCCATGAATACAGCAGGTGCATTGGTTAGCCCAAAAGGCATTACTAAAAATTCATAATGGCCATATCTAGTACGGAACGCAGTTTTCGGAACGTCTTCTTCTTTTACTTTCAACTGATGGTACCCCGACCTCAAGTCAATCTTCGAAAAATACTGAGCTCCCTAGAGCTGATCAAACAAATCATCGATATGAGGCAAAGGATAGTTGTTCTTAACAGTAATATTATTCAAGGCTCTATAATCAATGCAAAGTCTCATTGATCCATCTTTATTTTTAATAAACAAGACAGGAGCACCCCAAGGTGATGTGCTAGGTCGAATGAAACCTTTATCTAATAACTCCTTCAATTGTTTCTTTAACTCTAAAAGTTCAACTTGAGCCATTCGATAAGGGGGTTTTGAAATTGGCTTAGAATCAGGAACTAAGTCAACAGTAAATTCAACTTCCCGATCATGAATAATACCAGGCAACTCATCAGGAAAAACATCAAGATACTCATTTACCACTGGCACATCATTAATCTGAATAGTTCCTTTATTTTCAACAATATGTGCAAGGTAACATTCATTTCCATATTTTACTAGTTTCTCAACTTCCTGATATGTTATCAAAATCAAAGGTTCATTCTTGTACACAAACTGAAAATCTTTCTGAAAAGAAACCATTTTAGCTCTGCAGTCAATCTTAGCATGATAAACAGAAAGTCAATCCATGCCCAAAATAAAATCAAACTCTACTAGAGGCAAAACAATAAGGTTTGCTGGTAGATTCTTTCCACACACAAGGATAGGAAGGTTCTTATAATTCCTTTTTGTCTCAACGTTCCCTCTGGGTGTTTTTACCATAAGTTCAGGATTCATATCTTGATATAGAATTTCCAATTTACTAGAAAACTTCTCAGAAATTAAAGAGTGTGTAGACCCTGAATCAGACAACACATTGGCATAATCTGAACAAACAAACAGTGTACCTGATACCACTTCATTCGATGGCCCAACATTTGCTGAAGTTGTTGCAAAGGATTTCACCACCCCTTTCTGCTTGTAGTCCGGCTGCATTCCCCCAGCTGAGTTCTTAGTTGGACACTCGTTTTCATAATGACCCATTTCATTACACTTAAAACATCTTACTGTTGGCTTTTCATTTCCTGCTTGATCATCTTCCTTACAGTTACGAGCAATATGACCAGACTTACCACACCGAAAGCACTTACCAGACTTGGATAAACATTCTCCAGGATGCATTTTACCACACTTCTCAGAGGATGGATATTTGGTTTTCTTACCTCCTTGCTTCTTTGATGAATTCTCCCCCTTTGCCTGCCAACTAGACCTCTTATTCTGTTGTTTGTCATAGAACACCTGATCATCGGCAAACTCCATTTCCACCTTCTCCGCACATCGAACAAGTTTTTCATAACTTTTGAACTCACGAGAAGCTAAATCCCTTCGATACTTTGGCTTTAACCCTGAGTAAAAATGGTTTATTTTACTATCAAGATCTCGTATGAAGTTTGGAGCATACCTTGCCAATCGAGTGAACTTTGCTTCATAAGCAGCCACTGAATCATCCTCCTGCCTCAATTCTAGGAACTGTTTTTCCATCCTAAGATGAACCACCTTAGGAAAATATTTCTCAAGAAACATACCTTCGAATTCGTCCTAGTGAAGATCCTAAATCTCATCACTATCCCTGATATTTTTCACCATCGACCACCACTGATCAGCTTCACCTTCAAAACGGTAAACAGCAAGACTAACCTTTTGATGTTCTGAACACCCCATGACATAAAAAATCTTCTCCAGTGCTTTAATCCACCCTTCAGATTGCACATGGTTAGATGATCCTCTGAATGATGGGGGATGTTGCCTCATGAAATGTTCCACCACTGACATGTTCCTCTGCGGTTGATCTGGATGATCTCGTGCATGGATACCACCACCATTTATAGCCTGAGTCAACTGTGCCATCACTACAACAAACTGTTCAGTTCTGATTCCGACTATCTCAGGTTGCTGATTTGGAAGGTTGTCTTCCTCCTGATGTCGTCCCAACATAGCTGCTTTGTTTCCTCTACGGAAAACCATTCTGAACACAGAAATATCTTAGGCGAAGCAACATGGTAATCCGTAAATGCTATATCATTTCAATCATATTATAATTTAACTCTTTTCTAACTCCTAAAGTTGTCTAAACCGACCTCTGATACCAACTATAAGGCCCCAGACTTAAACCTTACTTAATATTGAATTAAATGAATAATTCACGTTGAGGATCTTTTCAGGTTTAGAGTTTTAGAGAATTAGAACATAACTATTACATCTCAAAAGATTACAAAGTAGTCACTTCTACTAAGTTTCCATAATAAAAAAAACTCTTAAAAGAAACATGTCTAGTTCCATGTTTTATATAGCATGACATTCCCTTGATCCCATCCTTGACCTTATTCCACATTAAGTCCTGTGAAAAACATTTCAAAAAAAACTTGGGGTGAGTATAAAAAGCTCAGTAAGGGATACACAAAGAATGAAAACTGTTAGTTTTTCAAAATCAAGTAAACCATGTATACTCTATCAAAGTAATACCTTCACCTTCATGAAGTAGTAAAAACTCTTCACTGAATAAAGTATCATTACTTACCTTTTTGTAACCAAAGGATTACCATAAAACCCATATAAAGAACACATAACATATATAAAGGTAACTTGGGACATAAACATACTTAAGTGGAATAACCATACGGTCGACTTCCACACATATCACTTAATGGAATAGCCATACGGCCAATTTCCATACATACTTAATGGAATAGCCATACGGCCGACTTCCATACCCAATGCATTGGAGGTTATAACGTAACCACCCGTCCTGGTATTCACGGCACCACCCTTCATATGGTTTATAACGTAACCACCCGTTAAAATGTCCAAGTACCAATATAAAATCATAAAACATAAAACCAATATAAAGGAATGATAACATTTCCACATTTCAATCAAAATTTATCATAAATATATTTACATAATATAATCCTTTATCAAAACCATTTTCAATACCAAAATACATAAAAGAGTATATAGTATTTATTTTATTTTAAAAGCATTACGGCTTGTTGAGGAATCCAAAGACCAAATAATACTCGCGGCGGCGGAAAAGGTCGTTGTCACCGCGTACATTAAAAAAACATTCCTTTTTGTCGTTTAGTAAAACGCTTCGTAGAAAAATATTCCTTTTGTATAAAATTAAAAGTCAAAGGGGTTTATACACCGTATAAAATAAAGTTGTGTATAAAATGAAATATGCCTCAATGAAAGGAGATTGAGACGAAGGCCCTTACCTCGGGTCCGACTTGACTCGATCGTTCTTTAACGTCCTGAATAATAAACTTGGGTTAATTTATACTTGATTAATAACCTTTTTAAATTTCATTATTCCTTTTATATCACTTATTTCCATGTTATAAACATTATGTAACCATTTAAGTTAATAATGTTTGTTTTGTCAATATTTGGTTCTTAAGTCGAAAGTGGACTTCTTACAATTACATGTTGTTCGTGTGGTCAAAAGTTCTTTATATCCAGAATGACATTCCTGATTTGGATATCATATATATCATATATATCCAGCATATACATGTATTTATAATATTACATAATCATTTAGAGGTAAGAAATGAAATGCACCGTTCATGGAGACGGTAAGCCGTACGTACGCATGAACGCTACTTTCATTTCTATTTCGTATTTTATAGAATGGAATCATAATGATATAAGAGTATATTATAATTCCAGTATAATAACATATATAATATCATTAACTTTATCCTTTACACATCCCACATATGGTATTAATGAATCAAATCACTTTCAGGGGGCGGTAGTCCGCACTTCCTAAAATGAAGATATCGTGTTTACCCATAATGGAAACAATAATGGTATTCCATAAATGAAAAATACAGAAGATTAAGGAAATAATAAACATATTATATATCATATATAAAAATAGTGACATCATAATGGCCACCTTTGAAGGTGTTAAATGAGTATTGAACAATCATCGTTTCGGGAGGCAGAATTTCGCCATCCACGGAAACCGTATGTTCTTTAACCATTTTATGTAGTTGTGTGAGAGTGTAGCTCGAATAAATCTTATAAAAACATCCTAGTATATTGAATATACTGGTGTTGTTACCAAATAAGTAAATAAAAAGAGTTTAGGGGGTTGGAGAAACAAAATAAAACAAATAAACAAGAGAGAATGAATTACCTTTAAAAGTGTAACTCCTTTTGATTTGAGCCTAAAGGCTTACTTTGAAAGTATTCTTCCCAAAGGGAATCCTCTAGGATTAGGAGAGGGATTTGGAGAGAGTAAATGGGCAGGGGATGGCCGAGCCAAAGGCTTGAGGAGTGTGTGAAATGAGGTAGAGGTGGAGGCCTTTTATAAGAGGAGAGGAGGGACACTTTTGGAAATCATGAAACTATTATTTTATTTTCAAAAGTGTTTCGAATTTCTAAGGTCCTAAATTGATATATTTCTAAGATAAGATGATAATTCTTCTAAATATTCCCATCCAATAGGTTTTGGACATGTGTAGGGTTTATATATTACATTATCTTTCCATTTTATTTAAATCGTTAAATAATGAAGTCATCGCTACATCATAATGATGTCATAAATAATTTAATTTATTTAAAGTCTAAAAATTATAAAAAAAAGTACTATGATGTAGGAAATATTTTTATATTTCCAATGAATATTTATAATCAAAAATATGATCTTTATAACCCCCTGTAAAAAAAAATTTCGTAAAACATATTATGTTTGTGTCATTTTTACTTTTATTTAAAAAAAAGGCATTAAAGTCATTATCTCACCCAAGTGGCTCCATGGGGTCCCCTAAATCGACCCATGGGTTGTCTTGGTCGGCCATGACACAACCAATAGGGTTAGGACATGTTTCAATCTCATCTCATTTTATTAAAGCATTATTTTTACCTTAAACTACACTAATTACCACTAATCGCGATTAAAACTTAATAAGTTACTATTCACCAAAAAATTATTTTAATCTCATTGAACCACATTTTACTTCCTAATGACAACCATGTATGTCGGATTTTTTAAAATCAAAACACAATGATTGAAAAACTTCATTTAAACGGAAAATCAGTTTTTTATAAGTACCACTTAGTGGTTTCACCATTAATCAAAAATTGAAGTTTTTCAGAAAATTACCAAAAATTCACCCTAAGCTATATTTGATATTACGAATTCAAAAATGAAGTCTATTTTACAAAATTCAAAACATATAAGTCACATTAATTAATTTAATAATTAATTCCTGCTGTCAGAGCAAATAGCGTGTTTTTATGAAATAATAAGTATCAAAAGATTGACACTAGTTTAAGTCTGATTTCAAAGTGAAATTAATTCCAACGACCACTATTGGATTTAATGGTAAAAATATTTTCTAATTTCAATTTAAAACCAATTAAAAAGATAATCTAATCATATAAATAAATTAGATTAAAAATAGGTTTTGAATTAAAATACAACATTTTACACTATTCATTAAAAAAATGGACTTTATCGGAAAGATACCATAAATTTACACAAAGTAAAATTTGATGTTCCGATTCTAAAGAAGAGTTATTTTTGGTCCAATATAATTTATAAGATTGATCAAAACTATATTTAATGACGGTTCGCCGTCAAAAGGTGATAAGTGAACCCTTAGTGAAAATTAGGGTATAAATACCTAAAATTGAATTCTTTCCGTATTTTAAGCCTTTATCTTTTATTGGATAAATGTAAAAACATTTAAAAACATATATAATCATATTTTAGTTATTTCTATCCATTCCCTCCAGTACAACGACTACTTGTTAACTAACATTTAAAATAATATTATTTTATTACTTGTGTGCAACGTAAGTTTTCAAAGAAACTCATCGTTGTGTATCGAGTACGCTATCAAACGTAGAAACCCCTTTTAATTAAAATTAATATTTAATTTGTAAATATTAATAAATATGAAAATTTCTTATTCTTTAATTACCTGGGATGTTACAATGTGTCATGGGATGAGTTCCCCTTTTCAATAAATCTGATGATAAGATCACTTCTACGGTGGGGAGCATCACATAAATCTAGGTAATATGTGTCCTTCCAAGTATAAGTAATGAAATAGAGCATGACCATTTGAATATGGTCAGTACTGCTTAAAATGGCCTTTAGGCTGGTAATATTTTGGATATATCGGTGCTTGCGAGGTATCATGGTGATGTTATGGTTAGCTATTTTCGTAAGCTTTGAAAATGTTGATGGTCATGTTAGAATTAACTGGTTATATTAAGTAATCATAGAATGCCTCAATAGTGAGGGCATCTTGGTCATAGAGAGATTATTAGTCAGTAGGTGAAGCTGATATTTTTCAAAAAGAGTCAACCATAGGTGGTTCGACTGTTCTTCCCTTTAATTATTGAATACAGTTGGATCAGAGTCGCATCAATAACTTCATTTTTATATAGCGGGGGTTTATTGGGTCTCCTCAATAAATTATTGATATTCTCTTGGTGTATTCATGTATTTGGGATGATCATTTCCCCTATCTTGACATCATCTGTAATGCACTAAGGGAGATTCGATTATATGCCTAGCTAAAAAATTAAAATACCATTCTATTTCTATAAATAAACTCCATCATAATGGTGATCCAAAATCATGGTTATTATAGAGTCATGGTTAGTTCTGAGTGATGCTTGGGTTACCTAGTAGGAATACCTTGGACATGCTCATGGACACCAGAAGGTTCTTTGACTTGACTTCTACTTTTGGCTCAGTCAGTGTTCTTGATACATGGATGTTTAGCTATGTACCAATGTCTCACTGGTAAAGGCTAGAGCATGGATACCTTGTATAATCTCCTAATACTTCAGTAGATGAATCCAAGTTTACCCTGAACTTTAGTTAGGTTCAGATAAGATGTTTTGAGGGTAGCAATCCAAGTATGTTGGATCGGGTATACACCCATGTTTGTACTGAGGCATGACAACATAAATGGGCGTTTGGATAGAGATGTCACTGAAATCTGGTTACAGGATTTGATGAGCATGATTAAAGAAAATATAGAGGTATCGTTGTTAAAGGAATCATTTTTATCCTTCTAAATGTAATGGATGCCTAAGCTGAGTGTTTTGAGGGTAATTGACCAGAGTCAGTTCGAATTGATATCTCCCTCTCTCTTTTGTTGTATGTGGTCAGTGAGAAACTACAACAGGAATTTCATCGAGATTATATGAGTGTAGGTAAAGGTTAAAACATGAATTTTAGAGAAAAGTTGGTTTGAATAGGATAAATTTGGTTGATTGGGAATCGACCATTCGATTAATTTTAGAATCATGTCGTGAGCATCGTTAAAACACTATGGGCATGCTTAAATAGACAAACTGAAATTGGAGATACCATGGCTCGGATTTGGCCTTTAAATAGAAAAATATATGGTGGATAGTGCCATAGTATGGGGGTTTAAGGAGACAAAAATGAGATCGCGTCTCTATATGGATAGGCTTGGGTAAGTATCGCCTCAATGCTCTCATTTAAGTGTAGGTTTTGGATCGATTTATTATGGATTATGTACTGTATGCTTAAAATGATGCTTGGAAGTGCGTTGGGTGTTTAGAAATGCAATGAAACAATTGGAATAAAATTCATGACCCAAGTAGGTCAGGTGTTTTTTCTATTTTTTTCCCAAGGCTTCTTGAGGATGAGAAGTTCTGTGGTGGGGAAGTTGTAACGTCTCGTGTTTTTGGACCAAATATTTTTTTAAAAGGAGGCTGAATTTTCAGTTTAGGGGATGGAGAAAATTGTAAACCAAGATTCAGAATGAAATTTTGAGAGTTTTAAGACTTAAATTTTTTTTCTTTAGATTGTGTTGAAGGATTGTGAGGTGCCCCATGTGTTTCGTCAAGTTTTGGGAGCGTTGGGATCTGATAACTCAAATTCAGGAGAAGCTGGCAGGGCGCACGGTTTTTCTGAGACCATGCATCCCACCAGGTGAAACCATACGGATGATTCAATGGAGTTGTAAGTCTTGTATGTTTTTTCTAACCATGAGATAGGATCTTCATGACCATGTGCCTAATTGTAGGTTCTTGACAAAGGATAAATGCATGGTTTGTGCACAGTTTATCAAAATATTCCCATGAACTGCATGAGTCCCCTTCTTGGGAAGTGGTTGATGCACGGTTGGAACATGGTTTGGCTAACCATGCAGTCAAACCATACACCTCATTAAATGGGATTAAATTCCTATTTCCCCCTCCAGGCTTTTAATTTCCTTCTCCCCTCTTTTTCTTCTCCTCTTCCATATGCAGCAGCCCCTCTATGGGTTCTTATTCTCCTAGGCATGGATTCCTCTCCTTCATTTAGTGTTTCCATTGAGTTTCATTGGTCTATTTGGTTTTCCATCAGTAATATCTTCAATATTCTAATTTATTTCTCTATTTATCTCGCTCTCTATGGATCTATCTTCGTGCAAGCTAATTCGCCCTATTTTCAGGGAATTTGTTCATTTCTTCAATTTATCTCTAAATGGATCAAATAAAGCTTTGATATTGGACATGTGAAGCATAATTGGTATAATTTTGATGTTATATATATTTTCCCTCAAATTTTTTTTGATTTATAAATTATTTCATTGTGTCGCATGCTGTAATTTCTATGTGATGCCTCTAAAATGTGAAAATTTAAATTGTATAACCTAACACCCTAATTATATTGGAACTTTTATTTTAACTTAACATTATTTATAGTCATGGACCTCAAGTTTTAAACCAACCTTGAGGGTAGTTTATTTGAATACCTTTAATGAATCAATTGTTTTCTAATAAAACCCCTCATTGTGGTGCATTGTCTTATAAAATGTAGACGGGTTGATTAATTGAAATGTGGTGCGATGTGACACTCCACTTTGTTATCACTTGGTTACTAAAATATCTATGAAGTGGTTGAGGCCTAATTTTTATTAAGGTAACTTGATGTTTTTTTAGCATGTATGTTAGCATGACCTATCTCATACCCTTTCATGTATGGTGTTTACTATTATGAACAGTTCACATGGCCCTGAACACTTGTTGTTGTACTTGGTCCTCTTTTGTATATTTGTATTATGATAGAATTTTTATGATTATATCCTTCTTAATTATTTTATAATTGAATTGTGATGTGGAATGATTAGGATTATAGACTTTTTATTGGTCTTAATTAAGTGATAAATGGGTTTGGCTCTCTATGAGTTACTTGTCTTGTGATGTGGCATGCTTTGGTACATGGTCCACCTTATTTCTTTAATCTTGAGTTATGATGAGGCATGTTTAAGGACATGGAACTTATTTTTATTTAAACATAAATTAATAAATGAATCATGAAATCCTTGAGTGATACTCAGTTTCCTCTTTACAAAACACCTTAGATGGGATCATAAGCAGTTAATATTGTATCATGCCTTGAGTGATACTTGGGTTTCTTTTCATAGAACACCAAGGATGGGCTCAATGGTTACATGTTTTATATACGTCAGGGGAAATACTTTGTATGCCTTTTATGGGCTCACTATGCAGATACTCTACCTCATGAGTGATATTGGTTCCCTAGGGAAGACCCTGTGGATGAGATCAGTGGAAATATGGTCATACCATGTCATGAGTGACACACAAACCCCTATGTGGGATGCCAGGGATAAACTTGGAGGGTTTTGTTTTCAGGCCATACCAAGAGTGATATTGGGGATTCCATATATGGATCACTTTGGAAGGAATATTACAGTATTGGGTATTTATAGTACCCTTGGAGCGATACTTGAGGTTCCTATTCGGATCTCCTTGGATGGGCTCAGGGCATATCTGATTATATTTTAATAATGAATTTTATATTAAAGATAAGTAATGCATAATACTTATCTAGGGATACATTCACCAAGACAAATCACATGATTGGGGTTTGTTTGATCTCTTGATACTTGTTTATGATGACCCATTAGTAAACCCATGTCACATATGTGTAGGTTCACCTATGTTCAAAGGAAATCCAGCTTAGGCTGAAGCAGGTTATGTTGTTCGGGTATCCCAAGAAGAACCCAGACCAATATATATATATATATTTGTCCCCTTTAATCTATTATGAACCTGAACATGATTGTATTTTATATTCACAAATTGTATTATGCTTTAGACACCATTAGTGGTGGCATACTAAGTATATCTCACACCCTGCTTGGTCCGCCATTGAACTGCGGTACTCGAGTAGGTCTCATGTTCATAGGTCCATGGATTATTTCTTGTGTTGTGAATTGTACATGGGATCTTAGAAGCACAAGATTGACATAGTACTCAGGATTCATGGGAAGATCACCCTAAAGTATTTTTAATCTTTTTCTTTGTTCATGTGTCGTATTGTCTTCCCTGCTGTATTTTTCATATTGTACCTTATAGCATCATATGGACATGAATGCATAGTTTTATTTGGCATTGGACACTTTACCAATTATTTTATCTGCTACTACTTAGTCTTTTATTTATAATACTTATGTTGTTTCTTGACTTATTTATTATCTCTTGTAATATTGTGCTAGTTTGATCATGGGGGTATAGTATCCCCACCATACCATCATTAGACACTCTATGCTAGTAGGTATCCTCTAGTGGATGGGGAGGCATACTTGAGTCCATGTGGCAACTATTCTAGCTACCGGTTTTATAGTCGGACAGTTTGAGACATTACACCGAGCTTTTTTACTCGGTTTTGGCTATTTGATGCATGTTTTAAACTAAAATAACACTTTTTTATTGAAAATACACACTTCGATTCATACTGACCACATTGGGTGTCAAATTGATGTGTGTTCAATTCCTACAATTCAAAAATGAATTATGGATTGTTGTCCTAAAGTATCAAAACAATCTGATTTTTTTTGGTTTTAATCATGTGACGTGTGTTTTGAACTAATGTGTGAATTTAAAAAAATAAGTATTATATGAAAATGACAAATAAATTTAATAAAAAAAGATAAAACAATAAGAAATTAACTAAAGAAGTTGTAGGAAATCACCTATTCATGATGTATGTATACATTCTAACACCATGTATTATGTCCATTTATTTCTAAACAAATCCATTTCCTCTATTTTACTTTTCCTTGAGAAACAAATCAAAAATATATATATATTATAATACTAATGATTCATATCCCAAGTGTATCTCTAGGTCATAGCCCATACTAGATCAAAAATACAGTAGGTAATCACCTAAATTTAATGTTGGAAAACATTCTGACACCGTGTATGTTTCCCACTCATCTCTAAATAAATTTACTTCTTCTCTTGAGTATGTAGATTGTGGGAAATATTCATAGTATTTAGAAAATGTAGACAAACAAACAATTGAGAAACATTTTTAATGAAATTTTAATTACCTTCGGAAATTACCTATTCAGGAACGCTAGTATTTTGATGGTATATGAGATCTTTCATAAATTTTCAAACATAATATCCACAATTATTATTTTTATCTTAATTTGGACATTGTAGAAACATTAACCAAAATAAATATTTTTTTTGAAATATGTTTTGATAGTTAAATGTTTCTATATATACCTTAATTTGTTTATATTTGAAGTAATTTATAGGCTTCCTATTTTCAATCTCTAACCTTATACCATGATTTATCCTATATTTATAGATCATTCTATCATAAAAAATTCTTGTTAAAACATAAACTGAAACATATAATTCAAAGTTTATATATAAAATATTGATTGTAGTGCATTACAAATTCACAATACACATCATGTGTTATCAGTTTTTTTGAAATCCATGCATTGGATCCAAAAAATAAATATTTGGGGTATCCATATTTATTGTTATTAACATTTAGTTCTTCCTAAAAAAACAAAAAAAAATAAGTAATAAAAAAATAAAAAATTTATATAATTAAATTGTAATGTTTTACCCCTGTATTGTAGGCATCAAAAAGAGTCTATCATATGTTATTTTCTTCTCAAAATCCTCATTTAGATCATCTTTTTTCTTTAAACTCCAAATAAATTTCATCCATAGAAATGATATAGGGATTAATGAATCCAAACTGTGATTTGAAATTTTTTCCCTTTATTTAGTAGTAATATAAACACCTTTAGAAAATATGAATAGTTATTAACTTTAATGAACATATTAGATCATTTTTTGGAAAAATATATTATGAAAATGTACCTTGTATATATATTAACAAATAATAATTTCATCCATTCAAACTTGAGAATCTCATTTTTACTCTCGAGACTAACCGTGTCTGTAATGAAAGTTCTGAATATTTATTCTTCATACAAAATATAGGAAACATCTTCATCTTTAAATGTGGTTTCTGCATGAATTTGTAATGATAATAGATGTTGTAGTGTAACTAGTGGGGGTAAGGTACTCCTAAAAGGTCTTTTTGTTTTCTTGGTCAATTCACTAGATTTTCTTGATTCAACCTTTCATTTCCCTATCCTTTTATCCATCTATAATACCATACCTCACTTAAAAAAATTAATCAACTATTACAGGTTTTTCATTTGAAAAAATTTGTTAATTACATACCTCGTGTATCTTTATAATATTAGATTTCCATGCTATGAAATTTACAATGGCATCATTAGCCGTTGTAATATCCATATCATCAAGTGGAATAGGAAATTCAATACTCGGATCTTGAACTAATTAAATCCCTACTATCATGTGACCTTTGGGAGTTATTTATTATGTATCATGTCTCCCGGGATATTATACACCATACCCCTCACAACAAGGCGGTGCATGGGTGTCGATATATAGAAATCACATACAAATTTACCCTGAAAAATTTCAGTAATATAAAGTTATCGTAAGTTGTTTGATTTTCATTTAAGAGAAAGAGTAATGAAAAAATTTATTACCATAGGTAATGTATTTGATTTAGTGTAATGACCATCCTCAAATCTAATGGGGTCATTTGGTTGTTCATGTGCTGATATTTGTTTCATTATCAATTCGCTTTGATCTTTTCGCATATATTGGTCTACCAAACCATATCGGACAATAATATCTTACAAAACATCTATTTTCACCTAAAATGCTTTCATCATATGATATGTATCTTCTTTTAACTTTTTATTCTCAAAATATGTTTGAGGAGACACTTCAAAACCTATTCCTATAATGTGACCATATTGTTCTGGCCACTTTAAAGCTACTGAAAGTAGTTTTTATTCTAGTACGGTAGTTGTCGGTTATTGTTTCTAAACCATATAAAAAACATATGAACATAAATATATATTTTTATGTAATACTATTATAAATTATAACAAATTACTATTATGTCATACTTACACATGTTTCCCATACTACTTTTATGTTTTCATCGATTAGTTTACCCTCCTTATTTATGCGAGCCTCCTTCCATAAAACATGATGTGGGATGGAAGTGGATTTAGATTTTGATTCATCAATCTGCATATAAACAAAGGAAAGTATTTTGCTTCATATCACATAAAAATTTTATTATTTATTTAAAATACATACCATTTTCTTCTCTAATGAAGCATACCTCATCCTTGCTTTGCGATAAGGGGACATTGGTTTTGATGCATGTTGTTTATTTTTCAGCACTCCTTTTCTATTTCATAAATTAAAAATTTTGAATAAAATTGGATAAAATAAATAATTTAAAAAAATATATTATCAACTATAATTCACCTAAAATGGTTTTTCATTGTGAAAAATGATGAAATCATTTCATGTTCCCTTATTTTTGTAATGTGTGCATAAGTAACTGGTGGGTGGGGCTTTACTTTCCCCTCTGCATCCCTAAGATAAAACTTGGTAAGAAGAGTCTGGAAGCCTCTATAGGATTTTTTAGTTTCCATTAAGACATATTTATTGTGGAAATAATCTAAAGTAAATAAACTCTTCAAAGAATAATGAAAATTAAATCAAAATTTCAATAAATAATTTTTTGGTAATATAAAGAAAGTATATCGTAACATTGCCTTTATATATTTCCAAAAGGTTTCCTTCATTATAGGCTGGACATGGAACCAAGAATCTATATCAATTAGAACATTCATTCTCATTATAACCCCAACATAACTAATCAACACTGACTTGTTGGGGTCAATAGTTTGGCCACATTGATTTCATCCAACCTTAAATTTTATTACCTCACTTCTTACCTTGGTGATTTTAGTCAACATTATGATATTGTTTCATTCTTATTTTTTTCATCAATATAGTGTTGATCCTCTAATAATTTTACAGTTTCAGCATCAACTGCATGTTCTTCCCCAAGATTGGTGACATCATCATGTTTATAAGTCATTGTCTTCATGATTAGTCAAACATTTAATTTAGATTGTGTAAATATAGTGCATAAAACATAATATTATGAGAAAAATCATAATATATTAAAAAATAGTTTATACTATTCATTGAACGCTCTTTCTTTCCTTTAATGGATGAAGGGATTTGGCTCCTTCATCAATAATCCAAATACCCTCTTTGTGGTCACCTCTAACATACAATACATTGTCTACATTGGGACTGTTATTAAATGATTGTGACCTCCTAATGAAATGGTTATCTTTGATTGAATTTTCATCTGACCCTATAATTATTTTAGTCACCAACAAGACAATTGACCAATTCTTTTTTGTTGGATTTGAGACATAAAATACATTCACTACTTTTTATACCATTATGAACAGATCATCCTTTTACCCTTCCACGCTGAAATTCACCTTCATAAAGCTTATTTCATCAACTTTCACTGGACTCATATTGTCAACCCATTTGCAATGGAAAATTAGTACTTGAAATGTTGTATAATATAACTAGTATATCTATTTGATGATGCTAAAATATGAAATATTCTTATAATTTTTATTTCTACCATTGGAATAAGATATGTGCATCACTTCTACCACAATCATAACTCTAATGTTTTACATCATACTGTGTCCATCATGTTCTTTTTTATAGAACTTATAATCATTAATTACAAAACTAGTGTAAGATATAACATTTTTCATTTGGTTCCCTAGTTATCCATTTAAGTCTTTCAGTAATTCAATTCATATTTTCAGATAACTTCTTATAAATATGATCTCAAAACCATCTTATAAATTTTTGATTATGTGTATTTGATATCCATCCTTTATCCCTTGATGGATTCAAATGTCTAATAATTTCTTTATGGGATTCAATGTATGGATCAACATCTTCACTATTATGTAAAATGTAAAGGTGATCTTTCTCCCACTCTGTGATGGTAATTGTAACAACATCTCTTCCGAAAATCCTTTTTCTCATAAGGCATCCTTTGTGATGGGACTTTGGGAGAATGGTTCTATCAACATCTGATAGGTAATCAGTATAGAATTCAACAGCTTCTTCAATAATATATCTTTATACAATACAACCTTTTGGCTAACTTCAATTCATGACTTATCCTTTCAAAATTATCATATATCGTTCAATGGGTTATATCCATTTGTAATGGACAAGACCACATAGTTGAACCTATCTAACCAAGTGAACCATCCGGTAGACCATTATATCAAATATTGATGATGGGAAGAACATCTCTAATCCATATAATATGACTGAAACCTCCTTATTCATGTTTGGAAACTTCATCAGGTCTATAACTTTACTGAATATGTCTTTGAAAAAGAAGTAGATTTTGGTTAATGTATGTTGTATATTTTTACGCAGAATGAAAAGTAAATCTATAGGCATAAAATATTTCATAAAAACATGGTAGTCATGTGATTTTAGTCTATGTAACCTCAAATTATTCAATGAAATGACATTCTTGATATTTTATGAATACCCCTCTAGAACTTTTACACCATTATGGAAAATAAAAAATTGCAATTTTTATGTCTAGATAGTGCATAAGCTGCTAGACGAAGAAAAGTATGACTTTTAACCTTCAGCGATGTCAACTCTTCTCTTATCCTCATGTCAATCGTGTTCAACCAATATTTGATGCCATATTTTTTTAGAAACATTTAGAAATGTGTCAATAACACTATAAAATATATTTTTTTCTATATACATGACATCAAGAAAATTTATGACGTACAAAAAATTCCAGTATGATAATTCAAAGAAAATTGATCGCATTTTCCGACCTAATTTCATAATGTTTTTCAAAAATGGTTTATCAAAAATAATGTCAATATCTTTTACTTTATTGAATAGTTTATCACCCATTAGTTGTGACAGTGTTGTACCTTCTTCAGTATTCCCATCGAATGTTATCGTCTAGGATTGGTATTTATGTCACTGAGGTAAAAATTTCTGATGTCCAAAAAACATAGTCTTCGAATAATGTTTCAACTTAATTGAGTGTGTGCATTCTTAAAAAATGGGACACCCCAAAATTCCTTTAATTCTATATCCTAAAAAAATTTCATATGCAAGAAAGTCATTTATCATCCCATACAACATGGTCCTCTATGTGAATGTTTCACTTCTATGAGTATCATACATTGTAACACATATATCCCACATTAATTTCAGATCTTCGATCAATAGATCCGAATATACATCAATATCATTACCAGGTTGTTTTGGTACAAATATAAGTAGAGACAACATAATATATTTGTGCCTCATGCATAACCATGGTTGAAAGTTGTAATTTACCAACATAATTGTACATGTACTGTGAGTACTACTCTGTACACCAAAAAGATTTATTCCATCTATAGATAACACAAGACATAAGTTTCTCGGCTCATTTCCAAATTCAGGATTCTCAAAATCAATTTTCTTTCACCGAGGAGAGTCTGATGGATGACATAGTTTCTGATCATTAATTATTGTATTTTAATGTCATGTCAATTTTCTCATGGTTTCTTAACATAGATATAGTATTCTAAATAATGGAATGATAGGAAAGTACCATATATATTTCAAATTAATTGATTCATCTTTCTTGTATCAATTCTCACCACACTTAGGGTATTTTATGAGTGATTCATGGTCCTTGCAAAATAACATGCAATCATTTGAACAAAAATGTATTTTTTTTAGAGATCATTCCCATTGAACATAGAATTTTTTTAGCATCATATGTTTGAAAGGGAATTTCATTTTCTTCTAGTAGAATATCATTCAGGAGACCAAGTAGTTCTGTAAAGCTGGTGTCACTCCATCCATTACCAACTTTCAAATTATAAAACCTCAATACGACTGACAATGTTGTGTATTTAGTATAACTAGTATATAGTGGTCTCTTATAATAGTTATTTAACTTCTCAAAAAAAAATTTAAAACCCTGAACATCATCTTCAATTGCCATTTTCATTTCTTACATACGATCTCCATTATCATTTACCCTAGTATTCATATCAAATGATCCATAAACCATAGTTTCAACCCAATTGGTGTGAATGTTCATTTTTTCCCATGTTTAGTCCAACATTTATAGCTCTGATCTATTCCATGAAAAAACAAATGTCCTTCCTACTCTTATGGACTAATTTTTCTTGAATAACAACAACGTAAACATGAAAAAATGATTTGTGAAGGGTCGTATGCATGATCTATTATAAACTTGATAACTCTTTAACTCCATCTTCATACTCTTTTATCATAAGATTATCATGGATCCATTTTTTATTCATATTCATCCAATTAGGTTCATAAAATATTCATTTTTACAAAAAATAAATAAATACACATAAGATATTCATTATCAAAGGAGAAAGTTATAGATAATTCTAATAAGGGGAACCCAACATTTGAATGTTATTGGTTATGATTCCTGAAAATTTATCACTTTACATAAGGGTGACATGAAAAGAAACAACCCAAGGTAAACATGTGGCTATTGGTCCAAGTTCTCAATTTGAAGTTGTGTGGGAAAAAAAGGTGGTAATAAATATGTTGGTAAAAAAATTATTTATTTTTAGATAGCAGAATTCCCTTGGAAATTCTTATTCTTGCTTGTCATTTAATTGTGTCTTATCTTTCTAAATATGTGTAAAAATATTTTTACTAGAAATATACAAGGTCATGTATTCACCGGATTTTGACACAAGGTCAAGGGTCTTGGAATTTCATGAAACGAATGGATGAAACTGTAATTAACAACAGAAATGGAGTTGGATTTCATGTTACTCTCTTTTTCTGTAGATTATTTTAGACCATGTATTATAGGAATACCAACAAATATATTTGTACTATAACCCACTGAAAAATCCACATTTCAAAAATAATAGAGTTATCAATCTTAGATATATTTCACATATCCAACAATATCCAAAACCTCTATTCAATTTCCTTAAAAACCCCACAAATATTTTCCATTAATAAACATTCCAAAAATTTCAGTTAGCATGGATTTCACATCATTGAGATCAAAAAAATTCTGATTCCACCTATAACAATGACACATATAACTATAAGTTATCTCCTACATCTAGTAGTAAAAATCTTCACAGCTATATCCAAAAGAGTATACTTATTCTTAATAAAATCTATACCACATGTATGATTAAGGAAGATTATAATAAACTTTACAAAATTATTCCACTATCTTCAAATCATGCATGTGTTTGAGATAAATGTGTTTTAAATTAGAACTTTTTATGGGTGACACTCAAACCATTCCTAATGATACCCAATAGATCGAAATAATAATAATATTGTTTACATGACTTCTATATTAAAAATAATTATATTTTATATACAAAACATGTATATCATATTTTTGTTAAAATTAAAGGAATGTGAATTCAAAATATATAATTCCAAAAAACATAATAATGCATAACATATTAATATAAAATTAATTCATAGAATATTTATAATGATATTAAAAAATTAATAAAATCACTAAAAATAAATAAGAAGATACCCTTTATTAATGAATATTGAAATAAAATTTTCACCAATATTAAAAGGAATTTGAGTCTGTAATGAAACCATGTTTCATTATATTTTGTTTTCCTAAAAAGAAAATAATATTTAAAGATGTTACTCTAATGGTCACTAAAAATAAAATACTTAAGATAATGAAATGTTTTAAAAAGACATTGTGGTTTTAATCCATGTGAGTACGATGGATACTTGGAAGCAAATAGACATAATTTATTTATTTTAATCCATGGGAGTGGGGGGGGACATGAAACTTGGAGCTAATTACCATATGTGCACTATAAAAACACTTCTTACTTATCATTTTCAATCACCACCTTACATGATGAGTGGGTAGTGTTTTTACAGTGCGCAACTAGGAGCCTCATGCAGTCGGAGTGATAAATAATGATGAATGAGTGAAAATAAACATAAATGTGAGGGGGAGGGTGAACCGACAATGGATCAAGACAAGAGAGATTGGGTGGAGAATTGGTGAGGAGATCGAGGAAAAATAAGATCACTTGTGTGTGCGTTGTTCAAACCATTTGGGAAAATAAAAAAAAGAAATATGTCTAGGGGAAACGGATCAAAAGTGATCACATGCCTTGATTTTAATATATCATTATAATTTCAAGATAAAAAAATTAGATAAACTTTAAACAAAAATAAATATAAGGAAACTCATTTATTTCCAAGAAAACATTTGAAACCAAATAAATAAAGAAATTTTCAGCTTCAAAAGTTTTAAAAACTTTTTATTATGAATAAAACTTCCCAAACAAGAAATGAAACCATAAATTTAATTTATAAACACTTCAAAACTCATTCAAATATCCCATTAGATAAAAATTTAAGTATATATAAAAATAATAATTAGTTTAATATACACAAATGATACTTTATTCAATAATTATTACTTTGACTCACTTTTAAAATCCAATTTATAATTTAACTCATGTAATAATCAACTTCAAATATTTCTTTAAAAAAATTCATTGCATAATAAAAATCATTTAATAATGAATTTAAATATCATTTATACTAAAAAGAAATAGTTTTCCAAAATCACTTTTATATATACCAATTTAACCCAAGATTATCACATTTAAAAATACTAAAACACTAAAACATAATTTTTTTTATTTAAAAACATTAATTATATCATAAAACTTTCATAATAAATTGAATATTAAATTCATTTATATCAAAAAAAATTCAAAGAAATCATTATAATTTCTCATTTTATTTTAAATCTTGATAATCACATGCATTGGATTTTTTAGAAATACACTTTCATCTAAAATTTAAAAAAAATTAAAAAAAATATTATAAGATAATTCATTAAATCTATGAATCCATATAAATCATTCTATAGATTAATTAATAAATCAATTAATCACCATGCATATCACCAATTATGTTCTGTCTATCAATTTCGGCTCTTCTCTTCTGTCTTGGTGCAAATAATAAATTGTGTTTATCCTTTTCATTATCTGAATCTTCTTCTGAATCAACCTATGGAACTGGAGCATCCTCTGATCTACTTGTCTCTTCATCGCTATCCTCCTGAGACTGATCATGTATTTCCAAATATTCTTCCCATTATCTACTATAGTTACATCATGACTTTCAATTACCTTTCCTAGCCCCTTGTTGAAGCATTTATATGATTTCTTTTCTTTGAATGGCCAAGAAATATCTCATCTCCATGGGATTGAAACTTCCTGTGTTTCTTCTTATTGAGAATGAAACACTTACTTCTGAAGACTCAAAATTACTTCAATGATGGATTCTTTTCATACCATAGCTCATACGGAGTCTTCTCTTATTTCAGACATAAAAATGCTCTATTTGAAGTGTAGACTGTTGTTGGCATGCGTGTCGCAACGCGTGAAAATTTGAAATATTTATTTACCTACTAACTACTGTAGAAGTGGAGAGCATGGTCAAACCATAGAGAGAATGTGATTAGACACTAGAAATGCCCTTTTGGAGGAATGTTCAGGCGGATAGGCTTCAATTGTGTGATTAACAACTAAGTTCTAAAAACTAAATGACTATTTTAATAATGACTATTTAAATTAACTAAAACTATCTAAGTGAACTAAGCTATGAAAGAAACTGGCAGAGATGGAAGTGTCAGAGTCGTGACATCCGTTCAAGTGCATGCAATATCAATTATTTAATTCCCACATTTGAATATTTATTTATTCAATTATCATTGATTCCAAATTTAATCAAAATACTACCTCATCTCATTCTCTGATGTTAGACAGTATTCCAATGTTTACAAAAATTACCCGTCATTTTGTTCTCTATCCTGAAGAATTATTTGTGCGTCATTATAGCACTGAATCACTTGGTGAAATACGACGACCCGTTTCTCACAAAGTCGAAGTATCTACCTGCGTCGGGTTCGCTCACATGAGATCACTTATTCAGTATCACTCACACAAGTTTGAAGAATCACACACACAAAATATTAATTTTTCAATTAATATATTTATTTATTAAGAATTCGCTCGCCCGCTTGATCAAATTCCGGATAAATAAATTCTCTGATGAACTCTAGTTCGTGATTACCTATTAGGTGTCACACGAACGGGCACCAAAGCATGTGTGCAGAGCCCAAATGAAAATTAATTTAAACGCAGATACAATTAATTAAATAAACATCCAACTGAAATTAATTCAAAAGGCAATCAAACATAGGAATAAATTAAAGACATGCATTCACCGTCACATTTTTCACAACTCCAACACAAATAAAATTACTCAACCATCACGACGACACGACACATAAAATAATAAATAGAAGATATCACCGTGCTCGTGTCGTTATTGTGGTCAACTCAAGATGTCGTCAACGATCGCAAAATAATAATCATCACTCTGCTTTGTGCATTCGCTGACACCACACCCGAATCAAACCACCACACCGCTGAAAATATGCTTTGATCTACACTCTCTCTCATCATGCGATGTGAATCTTTGGAAGCCAAGCGAACATCGATGACGTGTCTGAACCACTGTTGCGCTCTCAAAATGGAGGAGGGGTGGTCGCTGGATGTTGTGCTGAGCATCCGGACGTCGGTGTTGATGGTGGCTTGTTTTTCACCTGTCTAACAGGGGGGAGATAGGGTGAGTGGGTGTGGCCGAGAGGGGCGAGGGAGATGTGGTGAGGCGTTGGGGCTTGGGTGCAGGCGGGTGAGCGGTGGGTTGGAGAGTAGGGAGGTGAGGTGAGAGATGAGGCGGTGGGGGCTGATGGGGGAGATAAGGGGGGCTGGCAGGTGAGGTAAGGGGGGTCGGCGGGTGAGATACGGGGTGTTGGGGGAGATAAGGGGGGCAGGGGGGAAACGGGTAGGCGGGGTAGAGGGAGTGAGAAAAAAGGGTAGGTGTGGGGATTGGAGAGAGAAGATGAGAGGGAGTAGAGGGGTGATGTGGGTGAGGGGATAGGTTGAGAAAAAAGTGGGAGAAAAGGTCAAGGGAGGTGGGGTAGGCATTGGTAGTTAGGAGGGAAGTTAAAAAATTAATTAAATAAATAAAAGTTAAATTCAAATTAAAAAAAACTAATCATCTAATTAAGTTAAATAATAATAATAATAATAAATAATATATTATTGCACATGTAATTAAATATAATTCTACTATTAAATATAATAATAAACTAATAAAATATATATTTTTTTAATACTATAAAAATAATGAAATAAAATTAAATTAAAATTAAAATATACATACTAATAAAAATTAATAAAATAAACTAAACTAAAATTAGAGAAACTAATAATAATAATATAGTGTTAAATATAATATATAAAATTAATATAACTAATAGAAATACTAAATTGCTAATATAAGTATATAAATTAACTAAAAATTATCAAAATATCTAAATTACTACAAAACTACAAAAATAAACTAAAAATATAAAAATGGTTAAACTAATTAATTAAAACTAACTTAGAAAATTATAAAAATACATGCAAAATCCATGTACATCAACTGTCATCATTGATTCTTTCCAAAATTTCTCTGAAATGTCTTTCTCAATGAGCATTGTTCTGGCCATGTTGTTGACAATATGATTTCTTCTCTTAACTACTCCATTCTGCTGTGGAGATCTCACCACTGAAATTTGATGCCTTATCCCATGTTTCTCAAGATAATCCTCCATTTGGCTATTTGTGAACTATGTTCCATTATCTGTTCAGATCTTCTAGATTTTCTGACCTAGCATCTTTTCAACTTCCCATTGATATCTTTTAATGCAACTGAAAACCTCAAACTTTTGGGTAATAATTGATACCTATGACATTCTGCTATAATCATCAATGAAGAGAACATAATATCTCCTCCCATCAAGAGCTATTGGTGAAATTGGTCCACAAACATCAATATGAACCAACTCAAGCAATGTTGTTGACCTTTGATCTTTAGCCTTATATGTCTTTCGAATGATCTTTTTTTGTTGGCAGGCATCACACGTATGTGTATGATCATGTGATAATCTAGGGAGATCTCGAGCAACATCATATTTCACCAGATCTTCCAAAGACGTTTGGCTCACATGGATAAGACGTTTATGCAACAAATTATTTTCTTCTTCCTTGGACAGAAATCAAATCAAATATCTCCTTCTCCACTCGAGGTAGAAATTCCCTTTTTTAAATTTTCCCTGTAATACAATAGCACCATATTTTTTCTTGATGACACATAATTTCTTGGAAAAGCTTATGACATGTCTTGAGTCACACAATTGACTTACACTTAATAAGTTGTGACTAAGACCTTCAACAACCAAGAGATCTATGTCTCATGTCTTTTCCCCCAAACTTTTATTTCCCAAAGCCAATAACTTTCAACCTTTCATCATTACCAAATCTTACGATACCTTCTTTATCACACCTAATTCCCATCACCAAATACTTATTCCTGTCATATAAGAGGTGCATCCACTGTTAATGATTCATATCCCAGTGTGATCTGATGCCTTGAAATCAATTTTTGCAACCACTTCATGCTCAGATATTTTCTTTTTGATCCTAGAAACTGAAAAGTAAATGCATGCATACAATCTTTCCCAAACCAGAGTGCAACAACAAAAGTACAAAGGGAAAAACAGGGCCCACCAAAAGAAAACTACAAAGCGCGTCCAACCTGCTCTGAAGAAGGGAAACGCTGCCACAAACACCCGCCAGAAAGCTCCCTCGGCACAGCTCCGGTAAACACCCCGGTCAACTCGCTCACTAAGCTCTGCCTGCTCCGGGTCCTCCTGGGACTCCGTCGAAGGGCATGTGGTCTGCACAAGACACAAACATGTGCGGGAAAAGCCCGTGCAGGGGTGAGTATAAACATACTCAGTAGGCACCCCAAAAACCCAAAACCCAAGGGAGCAACTGAAAGGAAACAGTCTGCTCAACCCAGCCAGAGGGAACCCAGACAAGAGAGAAACTCCATCTCGTGACCATCCTCGGCTAAACACAACTACTCAGCTCAGATCAGCTCAGGTGTATGCCCATACATACACCTTGAACAATCCAGATATACACAGCTCACGCCACAAAGCCACAAGAGGTACCGACCTCATCGCCAGCAACTGTCCACAACCAGGAGAACACACTCCATGTTCACTGTCATCCCAGATGACACTCATCTGAGAGATACACTCCACCGGGTCCCAAACAAACATCTCAGACGCTCACCCGAAAGACCACGCTCGTCGGATAACATCACTGTGGAAACAGCGCTGAAACAACAAAACCTCCAAACTCCTCGGATAGGGGATCGCCGCTAGGGTCCGCTAGGGGATACCAAGACCCACTCCGGTATATGTAGCTCTCAGATAGGGGATCACTCCCAGGGTCCGCTGGGGGATACCACGACCCGATCTGGCATACGTATTTCTCACAGATAGGGGATCACACCCAGGATCCGCTGGGGGATACCACAACCCGATCTGGCACTCGACAGAAACTCCACACTCAGATAGAGGATCATCGTCCATATAAGGATGGTCACGACGATACCGGAACCCTATCTGGTATAACTCACGATGTAGGGGATCGAACCGACGATGTCGCAACCCTACCAAAACCACGCGCTGAGTAGGGGATCGCATAACCAACGATACCGTAACCCTACTATAAACCACATGCTGAGTAGGGGATCGTATACCCGACGATTCCACAACCCTACTAAGCACGGCCCACCGCGTAGGGGATCATATTTCCGATGTTGCCACAAACCCTACGGGGTTAACCTGCTAGATAGGGGATCGCCGCCCGTAAATAAGCGGTCACAGCGACACCAAGAACCCGATCTAGGGTAAAGATGCTAGAGGATCCACTCCGGGCCCACGGGAGGGATACCACAACTCTAAAAGTTTAAAACATCCCATTGAGAGGATCACAAACCCATACGAAGGTTGTGATGCCACACGAACCCTCGTAGGAACGAACCAAGGGAGCACCCTCAACCACTGCTGGTCCAAACGTCGCTAACCCGAGCGACCCGCCACAACGCCACACTGCGCATCTCCTAGGCCAAAATCGAGGTCACCATCGCGTTCCACGCGGAAAAACACGCAGCATAGGCTGTTTACTCGCCCGAAACGGAGCACCGGTGAAAAAGACACTATTCACCGTAGCTAGCCCGTGCAGGGCCCACACAACGATCCCAAAACTCATCGAGCGGACCACACCACGGCGATTCCCTCGAAAAAAAAAGCGGAATCGACTACTCGCTCGTCCAAAACGGACACCCGGTGAAAAAGGTACTATTCACCGAAGGCCAGCTCGGGTGGGGCCCACGCATGGATTCCGAAACTCATCGAACGGATCGCACCATTGCGATCCTCTCGGAAAAACACACAGGATCGACTATTTATCCGCCAAAATCGGACTTCTGGTGCAAAAGCTGCATTTCTCCGCAAATGCCAAAACCCGGCCTCGTGGGGCCCGCACCCCGTTCTCAGACCCAACACCAGGAAACCATCTCAAAAAGTCCTTTGTACCATCATGGTCTCAATGCCACTGACAGCACATCAATCGGACGCTCCGGGTAGAAGTTACAACGGCCCGAAGTCGTAAAATAATAAAATATTATTATTTTATACGACGTTTCTAACTCCCAGGCCACGATCCCGAACCCTTAAACCCTCAAAGTGAGTTCAAAAGGTTCGTCTCGACGCAAGGAGCGCGTCGCCGCAAACGGCTCGCAAATCGGAGTTACGGTTTGCAAGTTACGGGGGTTTAAAAAACCCCCGGAAAATCCTGGCCGGACCACCGCCAGCCTCGCCGGAAACCACCGCGCCGCCGCCGGATTCCGCCGCGCCACCGCCGCCGTCGCCGGAAACCGCCGCGCCGCCGCCGCGCCGCCGCCCTGCCTCGCCGGATTCCGCAATGGCCGCCGCCGGAATCCGGGATTTCCGCCGGAAAACTTCCGGGGACCCCCGGGAGCACCCCGTTCCTCCAAAATCAGATCCAAAACATGTTTCAGAAACATCGGGACCCAAACTATACAACCCTTATAACGATTTGAAAAAGAACAAAAATAAACGGGGTCCGGGATTTTAAAACTCAAAACGCCTACCTCGTGGGCGAAACGACGACGTTCTGCCTCAGATCCGCACTCCAGAGCTTCCGATGCGCGCTCCTGGAACGTCCGCTGTCGAATTCCGAGCTTGTGGGCGCTTCGTTTGCTCAATTCGGCGGAGTGGCGGCGAAGAACGGCGAAGAATGCCGAGAGGAACGGTAAAGGGGGGGGGGGGCGCTGATATTTATATCAGCCGCCCGCCGGCGCCAAACCCGCCTCGGACCCGACGCCCGATGCGAACAAAAGTAAGGTCACCCCTAGGGTAAACGCGCCGTTCTGAACGCAACGACGGTCTCAGATTTTCCATCCGAGACTTCGTTCAGAAGTTATTCAAGCTGACGCTCGCACACTAACTTTGCTACTTATTTACGGAAACGCTCCTGGTAGCGTTTCTCACTGCAGGTCCGCGCCCGCAAAGTTTACACCTCGCCTAGGGTAAACGGCACATTCCGGACGCAACCGTGCCCTCAGATTCCAGTTCTGAGCTACCGTTTATGAGATATCACACCCCCGCCACGTGCATAGTATAAAAAAACTTAATATTTTTATAAAATTAATTCTGGGCACACCGGGCCTCGGAATCGCACGCCGTCTTCGCGCCTAGCTCTGGAATTATTCCTAGAAATATTCCAAAGTCTGACAGGGCCAAAAACCCGAGTCGCTACATCCTCCCCTCCTTAGAACTTTTCGTCCCCGAAAAGCCCTAAGTACAAGGAAAGCGATCGGACTCTCAAGTGGGTCTCACACACCAGCGAGCTCACCAATAAACACCCACAGAGGGTCTTATCAACGCCCTGAACAAAACTCGAGCAAGAAACAAAAGGAAAGAGTACCGCTAAACAGTGTCTATCAAACTACTGCAGTAAGTAGAAGGACACAAGGCGTACATCTATCCATCTGCGGTGCCTCTGGGTCGACTGCCTCCAGAGCATGCAGCTGTCCTCGCCCTCGACCACCAGCTCCCTGAGCTTGGCGTGGACCACCTGGGGGTTGGGGTGGTGGCAACTGGTACTGCCTACCACCGCCTCCCGCTGCACCAGCTCCGCCGCCACGTTCGCTGCCCTGCGGACCTCCTTGCTCGAGACGCTGCCTCTGCCAAGGCAGTCCATCGACCGGCTCCCTCTCAGCAGCACGTCGGGTGGGACAATCTCTAGCAAGATGTCCCCGACCATCGCAAGTGTAACACCGCCTCTCCTGCGGCTGACCAAAACTGGTCTGTGAGCCCTGTGAGCCCTGAGGCTCAGATCCTCCATCCTGGGGTCGCCTCCTGAAACGTCGGTCACGTCCAGACCCCTGAGTCTGACGTCGGCTACCAGATGTCGATCCGACCGTCGAAGTCTCAGCTCTCGAGTGCCCATCACTAACAGGGGGAATCTGCTCAGCCAGAAAACTCTCCACCACCAACGCTCGCTCCAGCACTCCAGCATAGGTGGGCAGACACAAGGAAACCACACCTGCTCGGATGTCCCTGCATAAGCCCTGCTCGAAGGTCTGATCCCTAAAGAACGGGTCTCTAACCATATCCAAGGAGTAGCGCGACAGGTCTGTAAACCTCGCTGAGTACTCCGATACGGTCATGCTCTCCTGTCGAAGCTGCAGAAGCTCCTGAATTTGCACTGACCTCAGCGTCACCGGATAAAACTCCTCCCTGAAGAGCCGCTCAAACTCTGCCCAAGTGAGCATCTCCTCGTCATGGGACTGCATCACCAAACTCCACCATCGCCCAGCAGAACCATACAGAAGGCTCGCTGCTAGGACCACCATCTGATCTGGAGTTGTCTGGTGCTTATAACCAGCCTTAATATGCTTCGGCACATTCCTATGCATTATTGACGAGCAATATCCTTCCATGTGTCTGAATCCTCCACACATGAAATAGTGACCATCAAATGATGACCAAGAAAATTGAGCTCTCTATATGACAGCCTATGTTGGTCATGTTCTCTTAGGTACCTCTTTTTTATGGAACAAACATTTTTTGAGTGTCATCTTTCCACAACAATAACATCTTATGTGGGGTACATTCTTGTGTGGAAATACAGCACCACTGGTTACCCCTTGAGTTCTCTAAATCTTCTGATTCTTCTTCGTACCCAAATCAATCTTCAATCTCGGAGTGGGTGCTTGTGGTCTGACCTCAACTGTTACTACTTTCTATTTTTGATCAAGCCCCATATCTTCCTTATCATTTAGATTTGATTGTTGCTTCTATTTTTCTATATAATTATGCTTCACTTTCATCTTTTCTATTTAATGTGTTATTTGTTTTCCTGATGTTGTTTTGTGAGTCTTAACAATTTTTCTCGATCCTTAACACTTTTTTCGCAGACCGACGACTTCCTCTTCAAGTTCTTCGATATGTTTGATTTGATATTTTTCAGTTTCAGTCAAAACTATTGATTTCGCTTTTCTATTCTTCAATTTTGAGCTTGTACTCAACAATCTTAACTAAACTCTCTAGCATTGAAAACGTCAGTTTTTCAATTTCTTCATTCAGCTCAGACTTCTCTTCTTTCTGCTACTGCATGTAAAGTTTGGCATCACAAACCACTATTGTCTTTCTTCATTTTAGTTCTCCAAATATCTATTTCCTTAAGAAAAGCTTCTAATTCAACCTGAAGTTCAACTCTTCCTTCAACTTCTCTTTCTTCATTATCACTTTCTTCTTTTGTTACAAAATTTCTGACAATCGCCACCAAAGCATCTACTTCATGATCCTTGTGCATTTATCATTATTCAATTATTAGTACATATTTTAAATTATATCATTTTTAATTTTAGACGTATTGACACATCCTCTAAAATTCTCTCAAACCCTAAAGAGAAACTCTCTCTCTCTCTTAGACAAAGAATAAGAAACCATTGTTGGGATCAACAACGAACAATGTAAATCACTTGTTTCTTCTACACTAGCACTCAAAGTTTCAAGAATGTTGTTCAGAGATTCATAGAGCATGTGTGGATACATCTAGAGAAATCCTCTCTTGGATTCTCCACTACAATGATAATGTGAAAAGAGTGGCAATGGTATTTGATCAAGGAGATTACCAAGAATGAGGTAATTCTATATTTAAATTAATTATAAATTAAATTTTCATTTTCCTATTTATAGATTTTGGTGTGTTCTTCAAGTTCTTCAAATATTATCCATTGATAGAAACGAAAAATCAAAATTGGTCACCCGACTAATGCTTCTCCTACACCTCAGAACCTTCAAGAATAACATAACTAGTCCTATGGAAATGAGAATCTAGCAGTGTCATAACTCAATGACCTCCCTATAATCTCCAACCATTTGAGAGGTAGTGGGTCCCAACACAAAAATCCCCTAGAATCTCCAAGAATTTGAGAGGTAGATCACAACACAGTAATCCCCCAAAATATTTGTGACCAGCATCTAGGTAGTGGATCCCAACACAGTAATCCCCCATAATATCAATGATGGGTATCTGGGTTGTGGATCTTAACACAGGGATCTCTCGGAATCTCCATGTATCTGGTTGGTAGATCAAAACACAGTGACACCCTAGAAATCTACAATACTAGAGTAGCATCTCTCCACAAGCATGTTGCATCATATCAAGGTTGGGGCAACAATCAACATAAAAAAGGCCCAAACCCTAACTCTTTGTAAAAATCCCACACATCCATTGTGTGTCATACCCTAACATGTAACCCAATCTCTAGTCATCCCTAACATAGCCCAAACGAACCATACCATTGCTCATCAAGCCTTGTTAACTAACTCTGTTATACCAATTGTCCCATTTCACACAAGAGGAACCATTTCCTCTTGGTTCCCTAGGACTCAACCCAGGCCCCAACCCATCAACACTAAGTCATTCCCTCGCCACTATAGAGATCACAATGTCTATAGGTCATACATAGTATTAGTCTTAAGAAATCTACCCAAACTGCACTCTTACAACATCAACCTTTCCTTGATCAATCCTATAGTAGTTTCAACATTTAGGTATATTCCTAATACCTTCCCATGCACCCAAGTACACCGGTGAACCCACTACGAAGTGAACACTTTAACTTATCCCTAGGTAGATCACTAGCCCATGCTTGCCAAGCAACCCAAAGGGTCACCTCAAGATCATTCCTTAATACCCATTGTATTTCTCTTAAAGAGGGAATTTAAAACCTAAGATCCCATTCTATCACTCAATCTCTGATGATCTCCATCAATCGAAACCATCGTCAATCATCAACACACTAAACCACTCTAAAGGACCCAGCAAGACTATTAAGCATCCCTCGACGAATCGAAAGGCCTAAAGCCCCTATAAACCCCTTTCACTATTCCAATGGAATCTATCATAGGATACCCACTAATCATCCTAAGACTACCTATTTGTACCCATCACAAATAATTAGTACCCACGTCCATTGGTGACATAGTCGCCAGATGATTTGATATCCTAGGGTGAAATTATTATTCTAGTTATAAGATATTTAACAAATCTCACCTTGCTCAAATATATAATCCAAATTCATTTCATCCTCCTCAATCCCCATACAATCATGCACCAACACAAATGAAACACACAACATATATCTTGTTATAAGGATCCACCTACCTTGATATGGAGTTTACCCTCAAGCCATGCTTCCCCAACTCCATCAAGGGCCACATTGGCACCAAGAAGATCCTGAGCTCTTGTCTCAATCCAAAACCCCCTTAATTATAAATTGTTATAATTATTTAATCAAATAAACTCGTTACTTAAAAATTTGGGCCTCCAGTCTTGGGCCATTCGACTAACACCATTCAGAAGATCCATAGCACAGTCCCATGATTCATCACTCAATCATCCACTAGTTAAGATCGCAATGATGCTAAAATAAAATAAAATATTAATATGAAATTTCATCCAACAGTCATGATGAAATTCATACAATGATTGAGATAAAAAAAGATCCAATGAAAATAAAAAAAGGATCCAAGACAATCAATTCCTGATTTTCATCGTTGGAATTTTATAAACTACAGGTGACATATAATATAAAAAATAATCCAAGACAAATCAATTCCTGAATTGTGTCGTTCTTTGACATCAGGATTATATTTTGTTATTTCATTGAACTCATTACTTTTCTTTACTTAAAAAAAACAAATAAATGAAATATAGTTCAAGAACAAATTAGCGAAACAGTGAGCTTCATAGATGACATGGGCCAGACTCCCCAAGTCATGTTAAGGTCTATCAAAGACAAGCAACCAGTGTTCGTATCCCAATGGAAAACGAACCATTTGTAGCAACAAAAAACAAGAACCATAGATCATAGTTAGAACAAAGACACGCATAGCAGCAGGCGTCAAGAAAAGTAACACAGTAAACAAATCAGATCGATCGGATATCAAAGAGGTCATCAGATCGGCGTAAGTCGGATCTCCTCGGAGACCTAAAACGGACCTTCGATTCTACAACATCACCGTAAGAACTGAAAGACTGCCCCAGGGCGTGGTTGTCGGTAGCCCATGCCAGACCTCCGACGAAGCACCTAAATTCCTCCTCAGCCATCAAACCTAAAAAACCAGAAGGAACAAGTATCAGCCGCTACACCTCAGCCGTAGTCTCCGCCACGGCTACTATAACCACCGCTGCGGCTACCGTATCCGCCGCCGCCACCGCCTCCGCCTCGATACTAGGCCTGGTTAACGGTAATCGTACAGACGTCGAGGTCCTGGCCATTCATCCCCTCGATCGCATCATTCATAGAATTCTCGTCGGGAAAAGTCACGAAGCCGAAACCCCTAGACCATCCAGTTTCGCGGTCGTTTATGATCTGCAAGAGAATCGAACAGGAAATGATGAATTTGGTTGAGATTCATACAATCGATTAGGGAAAAAACAAGAAAACTGTTAATCAAAGCCACTGACAAACAAGCGACCAATGTTCGTCTCCCAAGGGAAAACGTACCATTCGCAGCAACATGAAACAAGAACCACAGATCATAGTTTAACACAAAGATAGGCATAGCAGCAGGCGTCAAGAAAAGTAACACAGTAAACATTGGAATTACCTAAATAGATGGTCTGATGAAAATTCTGATATCGGAATTTTGTTCGAAATGTGATGTTTTATCTAGATAAAGTATGATCCCAATTCGAAAAAGTTAAGTGGTTGAGTCCTTGTGTTCATGGCGGTGAGTTGATGAGGTACTGGTTTTGAACCTCCATGCCTGCAGTTTTATTTTATTTTTTGTACCCCCACCCCGGACCTACCATGTATCCAGATAAGGTATGAGTTATGTGTTCGGGGTGTCAAACCAAGTGGTTTAATACCCAGCATTAATGTTTCCCTTGGGTTAGTCTTTGTGCATGACAATAACCATAGATGATTAGAGGATCTAGAACTCTGATGATTGTTCTTCAAGGTGAAGTCATCATCAGAAGGTAAATATGGATTCATGAGGTGTTGCCGAATGAATTTTATTTTGTCGATCGAATTTTGTATTTCTGTCATAAGGTATGTTCACTCTTCACACGATCAAATTCTCTCCTCCTAAAATATATTTTCCAATGGTGAACATGACGCAATTTTAATGATGATAATAATATGAATATTTATAATAATTTTTTTGAAAATATAATTTTATTCTTGTATGTAGATTATTTCTAATATTTCATGAATAATTGAATTTCATAATTCAATTATTTACGTTTCACATTTCAAATTACTTAATAATTTTGACATTTATAGGGAAAGAGAATAAATGATAATAGATCTAATATTCAATTAACTTGAAAAGATGATAATTTTTATTATTTTAAATCATGTCATGTGTTCTTGTTTCATCATGGAAAATTTTATTATTATTCAGTTAACAGGTTTCTTGTGATTTTCTTGTTATTATTGTTCTTAAAAATTCTATATATTTTATTGTGTAATTCTTTGTCATTCACCAAACCAATTCTTTGTCATTCACCAAACCAATTTAATGTAATAATGTCATAGAGTATACGTTGTATTGATAAGGTCATTACAGTCCTCCACTATGATGAGAACTTTGATGTGCCATGACGATATTATTAAATAATGTTATACGGTTGGATAACATACTATTACGGTACACATAGTACAGACTGTCAGGTGTGAGTAGTTGTAAGTAGATGAGGATTTTCTCATGAAATTCACACTCAGTAATCTCCAAGGTAGAATATTATGAGAACATACTCACCAGTAGGAATTCCACATATTTTGGTGTCGTCAAATATTTTTATTTGCGAGCATGTGTTGTAACGACCCGAAATTTTGAATAAATCTTATTTCCTAATTTTATGTGTTATTTTATTTTGTTTTTTATACTCAACAAAAATGTTTCATTTGATAACATGAGTATAATTAAAATGAGACCATTGGGTTTTGACTGTTATATGACCATTGGTCAATATGACCCCTGTAAACTAAACGTTTTGATTATTGTCTCTAAATACAAGTAATCTTGGTTAATTATTATAGAAAGAAGATTCGATGGCCTCACTCAGTAGTCTTAGACCGATCGAAGCCCATCTAACAAAACTTGGGAAAGAAGTAGCACCACTGGGCTTTGCTCTGGACCAAACCCAAGCCGAACTTCATCGTGTGAAACTAGAATGGAATCGCCTTTGCGAGAAGTTCAAACTGATAGAAATTACTACTCGTGCGATGTTAGCCGAGCCTCCCTCAGATTCCCTCACCTTAGCACACCTTACACTTAGGTCATATGCTGTTGTGATAAGGGGCTATGTAAGGAGACCATAACTGCCTTGTGTAATCCTTTGTTTTAAATAAAAATTGGGATTTCTTCTTATGTTGAAGTTTATGAATTTTCAAATAACCGGATAAATATAGTATGCATATTTTTGATGAATTTTAGAAAAAGGATATTTTAAAAATGTTTATGTAAACCTTAAATAATAAAAAATGTGTAATGATATTCAAAAAATGGTCTTCTACAATTATGCTCAGTACGAAATTTAGAGTCTAATAAGATCAACTTAATTTTTGATGAATAATAAATTATGAATAGTGATTTTATGATTAGGATTAGTAATGTGTCCAAATGGATTAGTAATCTCACTTAAATAAAGTATTAATATAATCTAGGCACATAGATTACGTAATGTGATTCAATAAAATGGTTAAATAACGATTTCATAAATTATTATTCAAGTATTAGTTTTTTCGAGTGAATAGTGTTTTTTAATTAAAATTTAAATTAAAAATATTTAAAAAAATATTTTTATAAAATGGATTTCATTTTTGAACTCAGAGCACTGATATTATGTTATGGTAATTTTTGGGGTTTTTTCTGAAAAAAATGAATTTTCGATGAATAGTGTATTTATTTAAAAAATAAATTAAAAATATTTAGAAAATTATTTTTATAAAATGGAGTTCATTTTTGAAATCATAGCATTGATATTTGGTTAAGGTGAAATTTTGGGATTATTCTGAGAGTTGAATTTTCGATGAATAGTGAAAATACAGTTTTTAAGTTACGTGTGTTTAATGACATCATTAAATGATGTATTAAGTATGTAATCAATATGGTCGAATTATGAATAGTAATATAAGGTATGAGGTGTACCAAGTGGCCAATACCATGGGCAAATACCATGGTCAAGCTCATGGTTTTGCCAAAACCACTAATGAGGTGTCCCTTGGCCATTAATGCCTTATCCCCTCACTTTCCCTATAAATACCAAGCCATCCTCGCATCCATTAGACTCCCCACTCCCCCCCAACAAAGTTCTGGTCTCATTACCTCCCAAGGAGTCCTACCAAGGTTCCCCCAAGCCCCCAAGGTCCTAACCTTTGAGTTTTAAGAGTTACGTTTTAAGGTAAGGGATCTGACCTCTCTCTTTCTTTTCAAGTAATCTCTTTTATGTAATTTTTTTATGATCCATGTTCTTATGTTAAAGGGCGTTCTTTTATACTCCTCTTACTTCCCTTTTCATGTTCACATAATGAGAGATCCCATCTTACTCTCATTATTTCGTTTTATGAAGTTTTAAGTGTCGCCGTTAGGCTGCCGAATTTTTAAGTGGTTCTTCACCCTTCTCGTTTTGAAGTTCTACTTTCATGTCAATTCTTTCAAGTTACTTTTTGTTATGTTGGGGTATGATCCCTATATATATCATACTGATATTTTATGACCATATGATGAGAGACCCCATTTGATCTCTTCAATTCAGTATTTTGAAGTTTTAAGTGGCGTCGTTAGGCTGACGGATTTTTAAGTGGTTCTTCACCCTTCTCGTTTTGAAGTTCTACTTTCACGTCAATTCTTTCAAGTTCCTTTTTGTTATGTTGGGGTATGATCTCTATATATATCATACTGATCTTTTATGACCATATGATGAGATACCCCATTTTATCTCTTCAATTCAGTTTTTTGAAGTTTTAAGTGGCGCAGTTAGGCTGCCGAATTTTTAAGTCGTTCTTCACCCTTCTCGTTTTGAAGTTCTACTTTCATGGAAATTCTTTCAAGTTCCTTTTTGTTATGTTGGGGTATGATCTCTATATCTATCATACTGATCTTTTATGACCATATGATTAGAGACCCCATTTGATCTCTTCAATTCAGTGTTTTGAAGTTTTAAGTGGCGCCGTTAGGCTGCCGAATTTTCATAAGAGAAATCTTATTTTTGTCTTCCTTTCATGTTCTTCATTTCATATGGTATATTTTCAAATTTCATTACCATGTTCTTAAACCCCTTATATTATGTCCCTATACTGTTTTATGGGTTATTTATGAATGTTTGACTCATGTCCCCTCTCTTTTCAATGTTTTCTAAAACCCCGAAACGTAGCCGTTATGCTGCAGAATTTTCGTCTCAAAATGCCTCTCTCTTTTCTCAAAATTATTTTATGTTATTAAGTGAATAATCAAAGCTCTTATTTCTACAGGGGTATTCACATATATATCAAAATGTTCTATTTTAAATTCTGGGATTTACATACATGAAACCCGCTTTCCCTTTCCGTGGGTTTAAAGTGACATAAAGATCATGTATTTAAAGCAGTTTTTAAAACGTTATGATTATGAAATGAAACCCATTTCTTTTATGCTATATGGGTTGTTTATGAAATTATTTATGATGATATATGTGGCTCACATGATAATAAATACATGTCAAGGGTGCGCCCAGATAGCGCTCCAATGCATTGGGTAAAGACTTAATCTCTAGAGATGACTTTTTAGACTGATACCTTGGTGAATAATCTTGGTAATTTTTAATGAAACCTTGGGGATGGACCTTGGTGAAACGAAATGATTGTCAATATTAAATGTTGCAGCCACGTCTTCAAGTTATGAAAAATTTTATTTTTATTATGATATGCCTCATGATTTCTTTCTCATGCCTTAATGTTCTTTTCATGACCTTATTGAAGTATCTCAAGTTCACATGTAAAATGTTTCTCTTGTTTCCCTTACTGGGTCTTCTGCTAACCCTTTATTTTGATGTATGTCCCCAGGTTATGAGATGCAGTAATGAACCTAGGATTAACATGAGGAGAATCCTTTCAAGTGTTTAAGAAGAATCTTTTATGTTTTCATGTTTAAAGTTCCTGGTTTCCAAGACACTAAACCTTAAAGATCCTTGGTTTTGTAAAATGTAATGAAAGTTTATGTGATAAAAAGGCGGGATGCTATAGTTGGTATCAAAGAATGGTTTAGTTATTTGTGTAAATTAGGATATGAAAACTCTAGGAAGAACCCTATAGAAAAGTTTAAATATAGGAAATCTTCCTAGTATTTTGGTGAGTATTGAGTAAGGGGTTTCCAAGCAAATACATCCCTGTCTGGATACGAGCAAGTAGAGGTGGCTCTGGCACAGATGTACATAGGGGTAAAACCCGAAAACACCGCTTTGAGCTATACTCAAACGGGAACTGGTACACAACAACGGGCCTTGCTGCACTCTTGGTTACGACACTCCCAGGGGATATGCTTTGGTAAATTCATAAGCTTAGTATGAACCATTGTTAAAGGAACAAAGATAAAATAAAATAAAGATTCACATAAGAATATATGATCATGGATAACCTAGATGCGAACCTAGGGGATCACAAGTTAGGGTATAATTTTCTTCTACAAGTTATCCTTATATGCTTTTAGTTCCTTTTCATGATTATTGGCTAAGTACTTAAGCCCCTAATTATGCTTTCTCTTCTTAGTTAATGGTGAGAAATGGAAGAACATGTCCCAACAACCAATGTGATAGGAAATGCGACGATTGTCGTATTAATATGACAGGGATGATTAGGGGATTAAAATATGATTATTATTTTGGAAGACGTTCACTATTTTGGGGACCCTATATGATCGAGGTAAATAGATTACTACGGTATTTTCATTGAGGAGTAAGGTTGACTTATATTTTGAAGAATCGATGAATTTAAGGTGGACTTATAGTAATTTAGGTTACTTATGGGAATGATTAACCTATCTTGGGTAAAATATGTTTAGGTTAGATACTTTTGTTATAAGATGTTAGAAGTGGTTGATGTTGTTTGGAGATGAACAATGAAGTTTATTTTGGAAGACTATGTTATCAAATCCTTCTTGTATTTGGGTTTTAATCTTAGTTTGGTTTATTTTGAGGAATTTTAACGACCGTTATTTATGGAATGGATTATGATAAACTTTGGGTAGTACCATGGAACTTTGAAGATTTAAAAGTAGTTTCCATTCCTATGGGATTATTTCTTTTTGAAGAGTTTTTTTACCTTACCCTATCTGTTTTTGGGATAATGTTTAAAGATAGAACTAATAGATAGTTAATCTTTTGTGGATTATGTGATTCTCTAGAAGATGATTCTTGTGTTTTGATGAGACCAAGTAGTTTTGAATGCTCATAGTTTGGAGAAAAGATTAGTTTTGGGTAGAAACTTATTAAAGGATGAAACCCTACATGAAGATAGGTATATTTTCTTATGTTTTTGTTTTATGTTGTAAATGAATTCCTCAAAATTATGAAAAGAAACGTAAAACAAAAACGTTGTTGGTGTAAGTTTCCTACTGGGTAATCAAAGACCGTTTACACACATCATAAGTTTGGGATTTTCTTATGGTTAACTTTATCCTAATCATGTTTTCTATCACTCTCCCTCAGAACTTGACCCTTTGTTTTCTCCTCCATGTCCATGTTTTCGTACATGGAATCCTAGTGTGGGCTAACTCGGGTGACCTTTGTACTTACCTTTTTTTTCTTTTAAAGTAATAGTTTTACTGACTCCTTTTCCGATGTGGGACTTTCAATGAAATTTCAAAACCCAATTTTAAAAATTGCGAGGACACAATTTCTTAAGGGGGGAAGATTGTAACGACCCAAAATTTTGAATAAATCTTGTTTCCTAATTTTATGTGTTATTTTATTTTTATTTTTATACTCAATAAAAACGTTTCATTTGATAACATGAGTATAATTAAAATGAGACCATTGGGTTTTGACTGTTATATGACCATTGGTCAATATGACCCCTGGAAACTAAACGTTTTGATTATTGTCTCTAAATACAAGTAATCTTGGTTAATTATTATAGAAAGAAGATTCGATGGCCTCACCCAGTAGTCTTGGACCGATCGAAGCCCATCTAACAGAACTTGGGAAATAAGTAGCACCACTGGGCTTTGCTCTGGACCAAACCCAAGACGAACTTCATCGTGTGAAGTTAGAACGGAATCACCTTTGCGAGAAGTTCAAACTGATAGAAATTACTACTCGTATGATGTTAGCCGAGCCTCCCTAAGATTCTCTCACATTAGCACACCTTACACTTAGGTCCTATGCTGGTGTGATAAGGGGCTATGTAAGGAGACCATAACTGCCTTGTGTAATCCTTTATTTTAAATAAAAATTGGGATTTCTTCTTATGTTGAAGTTTATGAATTTTCAAATGACCGGATAAATATAGTATGCATATTTTTGATGAATTTTAGAAAAAGGATATTTTAAAAATGTTTATGTAAACCTTAAATAATTAAAAATGTGTAATGATATTCAAAAAATGGTCTTCTACAATTATGCTCAGTACGAAATTTAGAGTCTAATAAGATCAACTTAATTTTTGATGAATAATAAATTATGAATAGTGACTTTATGATTAGGATTAGTAATGTGTCCAAATGGATTATTAATCTCACTTAAATAAAGTATTAATATAATCTAGGCACCCTGATTAAGTAATGTGATTCAATAAAATGGCTAAATAACGATTTCATAAATTATTATTCAAGTATTAGTTTTTTCGAGTGAATAGTGTTTTTTAATTAAAATTTAAATTAAAAATATTTAAAAAAATATTTTTATAAAATGGATTTCATTTTTGAACTCAGAGCACCGATATTATGTTATGGTAATTTTTGGGGTTTTTTCTGAAAAAAATGAATTTTCGGTGAATAGTGTATTTATTTAAAAAATAAATTAAAAATATTTAGAAAATTATTTTTATAAAATGGAGTTCATTTTTAAAATCAGATCATTGATATTTGGTTAAGGTGAAATTTTGGGATTATTCTGAGAAAGTTGAATTTTTGATGAATAGTGAAAATACAGTTTTTAAGTTACGGGTGTTTAATGACATCATTAAATGATGTATTAAGTATGTAATAAATATGGTCGACTTATAAATAGTAATATAAGGTATGAGGTGTCCCAAGTGGCCAATACCATGGGCAAATACCATGGGAAAGCCCATGGTTTTTCCAAAACCACTAATGAGGTGTCCCTTGGCCATTAATGCCTTGTCCCCTCACTTTCCCTATAAATACCAAGCCATCCTCTCATCCATTCGACTCCACACTCTCCCCCAATGAAGTTCTGGTCTCATTACCTCCCAAGGAGTCCTCCCAAGGTTCCCCCAAGCCCTCAAGGTCCCAACCTTTGAGTTTTAAGAGTTACGTTTTAAGGTAAGGGATCCGACCTCTCTCTTTCTTTTCAAGTAATATCTTTTATGTAATTTCTTTTATGCTCCATGTTATTATGTTAAAGTTCATTATTTTATACTCCTCTTACTGCCCTTTTCATGTTCACATAATGATAGATCCCCTCTTACTCTCATTATTTCGTTTTATGAAGTTTTAAGTGGCGCCGTTAGGCTGCTGAATTTTTAAGTGGTTCTTCACCCTTCTTGTTTTGAAGTTCTACTTTCATGTCAATTCTTTCAAGTTCCTTTTTGTTATGTTGGGGTATGATCTCTATATCTATAATAATGATATTTTATGACCATATGATGATAGACCCCATTTGATCTCTCCAATTCAGTATTTTGAAGTTTTAAGTGGCGCCGTTAGGCTGCCGAATTTTTAAGTGGTTCTTCACCCTTCTCGTTTTGAAGTTCTACTTTCACGTCAATTCTTTCAAGTTCCTTTTTGTTATGTTGGGGTATGATATCTATATCTATCATACTAATATTTTATGACCATATGATGAGAGACCCAATTTTATATCTTCAATTCAGTATTTTGAAGTTTTAAGTGGCACCGTTAGGCTGCCGAATTTTTAAGTGGTTCTTCACCCTTCTCGTTTTGAAGTTCTATTTTCATGTCAATTCTTTCAAGTTCCTTTTTGTTATGTTGGGGTATGATATCTATATCTATCATACTGATCTTTTATGACCATATGATGAGAGACCCCATTTGATCTCTTCAATTCAGTGTTTTTAAGTTTTAAGTGGCGCCGTTAGGCTGCCGAATTTTCATAAGAGAAATCTTATTTTTGTCTTCCTTTCTTGTTCTTCATTTCATATGGTATATTTTCAAATTTCATTACCATGTTCTTAAATCCCTTATATTCTGTCCCTATACTGTTTTATGGGTTATTTATGAATGTTTGACTCATGTCCCCTCTCTTTTCAATGTTTTCTAAAACCCCGAAACGTAGCCGTTATGCTGCAGAATTTTCGTCTCAAAATGACTCTCTCTTTTCTCAAAATTATTTTATGTTATTAAGTGAATACTCAAAGCTCTTATTTCTACAGGGGTATTCACATATATATCAAAATGTTCTATTTTAAATTCTGGGATTTACATACATGAAACCCGCTTTCCCTTTCCGTGGGTTTAAAGTGACATAAAGATCATGTCTTTAAAGCAGTTTTTAAAACGTTATGATTATGAAATGAAACCCATTTATTTTATGCTATATGGGTTGTTTATGAAATGATTTATGATGATATATGTGGCTCACATGATAATAAAGACATGTCAAGGGTGCGCCCAGATAGCACTCCAATGCATTGGGTAAAGACTTAATCTCTAGAGATGACTTTTTAGACTGATACCTTGGTGAATAACCTTGGTAATTTTTAATGAAACCTTGGGGATGGACCTTGGTGAAACGAAATGATTGTCAATATTAAATGTTGCAGCCACATATTCAAGTTATGAAAAATGTTATTTTTATTAGGATATGCCTCATGATTTCTTTCTCATGCCTTAATGTTCTTTTCATGACCTTATTGAAGTATCTCAAGTTCACATGTAAAATGTTTCTCTTATTTCCCTTACTAGGCCTTCTGCTCACCCTTTATTTTGATGTATGTCTCCAGGTTATGAGATGCAGTAATGAACCTAGGATGAACATGAGGAGAAGCCTTTCAAGTGTTTAAGAAGAATATTTTATGTTTTCATGTTTAAAGTTCCTGGTTTCCAAGACACTAAACCTTAAAGATCCTCGGTTTTGTAAAATGTAATGAAAGTTTATGTGATAAAAAGGTGGGATGATATGTGTGTGATGGTCCTTAGACTTTAAGATTATTATTAATACATGTTACAACTTGCGTACTTGTATTTATTTCGTAAACCATGACGACAACAGTTCATGCCGAAGTTGGATACATTGGATGTGTCACGAGTGACATGTCATTAATGGATAAATCAAGGAAGGATTTGTCTCTTCCATCTTTATGGAAGCTCATATATCGACTCTTTGATTGGAATACAACCTTCATCCTAAATTTCGTGGACATGGTATAACGACGTTCTTATTTCAGATAGTCAAAGAAAAACATATCAATCATATAGGTTAGTGACACATATGTGCAACCTGCTTAATGAGATATTGAGACAAAGAAATTACAATACACGGCAAGAATCCGTATGTTGTCGTTTCAACATAATGTTCTTTCTCTTGAGTTCCCTGACTCATTGTTAAACAGGAATATTGGACTTTAGGAAAGTATGCCTAATGACAATGAGAAACAATCCTAGAGGGTCACACAATAAGTATTTCTATTGATCTCGATTAAATTCTATTTGAATTTAATTATTGGAATAAAAATTATTCTCAAGACCAAGGAATAATTTTATTCAAGTTTTATTGATCGCTGATATTCATAAGGTAATAAATAATTATTTGTTTATTAATAAATAATCTATTTGACTACATGGATATATATAAAATATTTAACATTTTATTGTGAATAAAATGTTTATTTTCTTTATTGAATACTTTTAATAAATATTTATTCAATAGATTGTGAATAAAATATTTTTTTATAAATAAAATATTTATTCATTTATTCAATAAATGCTAAAGGAGTTCGAACGTAGCAAGACCGAGTCCGGTGAAAAAAATTAATTATCAAGATCGTTATATGATATTTGATATTTCGCAAGTTGGCGCACGCCAAAAAAATAATAATAATGATATTATTATATGGCATGCGCTTTATTAAATGTTTTAAATGTTATTTAATGGGTGGTATGTGATTAAATAATATTTTAACTTAAACTCTAACTCTATAAATAGATGGTTATTTCTGTTGTATATTACATCTAAAAATTGAGAATAAAAAATTGTTGCGCACAACAAATTCTCAAGAATGATAAACACAAGAGATATTTCTTCAAGACCGAAGAATGAGCAATCAAGAACGAACGACGTAAGACATTTGATTCACTGCACTATCACCTGGAGATTTATTGGCGTTGTTCAGAGATCTTTGAAGCATGTGTGGATCACCTATAGAAGGATTCTATTCTTGGATCCTCACAACACAATGAAGGCAATCTGAAAGGGACTTTTCGAACTATCAACATTCATAAACTAAGAAAGTTCTTAAGCCCAAGTATTTATTTCTTCAGATATTAAATAAATTAATTATAAATTTGATGTGTAAGATCCTCGCTCATGGTTTCGGGCAACAATTATTAAAATAAATTTTATTATATCACCCACCACTGCACGCTTCCGCTGTGCTCGAAACCATCTAATGGTATCAGAGCGGTCACGTTTAAATTTATAATTATTTATTTGATTGTTGATCTATGCACAATTGTGGTTAGATTTTCATTTCATGTTATTTGTTCTTTAATCTGATTTGAATTAATATGTTATCGTCATATTAATCATATTTGTTTAGTGTTTCATTTTCTTAAAAGTTTAAGAATAAATGAAGAACGGTTAGAGATGCCATCAGGAAGTACCAAATCTTTGGCCTATAAAACTAGGTTACAAAGTGTGTAGAAAGAGTACACACTGTGTACCCATGTGCATTATACCTAGATGTGTCAAGTAGTTAATTACACACGGTACATTTATTGCACATCGCGTGTGGAATGGGCCAAATTGACACACGATAAGCGGATACATGGTGTGTAGCTGACATGTACATGTCGTGTAGTCTGGCCGAGTTAACACACCGAAGCCCAGACATGTGACTCAGATACATGGAAACTGAGGTACATGACATGTATCTGGACTGTACATGCTGTGTAGTCTCCCATTAAAGGACATAATTAAAAAAATTACATTAAATTGAAATTTGTAGCATTAAAACCTTATTTTATTGATTGGAACACCAATATGTGTTTGTAGATTTAATAATGGTTTTAAAGAACATTAAATTCTCAATTAATTTATTATAATTAATATGTAATTATTAGTTTTGACATTTATTTTCCATTAATGTAATAATTGATGAGTATATTCAATTAATTTCGGATGATCATTAAGATAAAAGTGAATTAATTAATTAATGCAAGCATGTTTATCTTAATAATAAAGAACGAATAAAGAAATGAATGCTAGTCAGTTACTTTTGTGTATTCGTTGCATATATGACCAATCATGAGCTTGGATAAGAGCTATGTATGTGTTGGAATTTATTTAATTTAATTTATTACATGAGTTTGTGATTATTTAATATTGAATTAAATGATGGTCTGCGAGTCATCCCTCCCTCCATTATTATGTAGGACATGCATTTCCAAGGATATTTATGTAATCCCCTTTAACCAATCTTTTACCCCTCTCACCTGTATGTGAGTAATAAATACTTGTAATTAAAGGAGCACCCAAGGGCGTGAAGACAATTCAAGATGGAACCATGATGATGTCAACTCGGGTGGAATGTTGTAACTCATGCCATTTCCGAAAATGGAGTTATTCTCCTAGGTAATAGGTTGATTTAATGTCCTCTCATTAAATTAACCATTATATAATCTCATGGTTGATTCATTTACTTTATTTATTTATTTATGTCTATGCATTATTTATTTTATGTATGCAAAACCGCATTCAAAAAAATGAATGAATTAATATAAAAAGACAGGAATTAAATAAATGAATTATGTGTAAATGTTTTATCCAACACAGTTAATTAATTAAGTAACATCTACTCAATATTAACAAGACATGTAAAGGATAAAATAAGATAAAATTTATGCATAAATTAATCAAAATCCCTCGACCTAATATTAAGTCAAACTAAGCCTTCCATTACTTAATTGGGAATAAAACTATAAAACTAAGTGTAGTATATGAAAAAAGTCTTGATACTTACTTTTATTTAGGAAATATCATGAAAGTTTTGGGTTGACATAACTGAACTTATATTGAGTTTAACAGTCAAAGTATGTTCAATACAAATTTAGAGGTAAGTGTTGAGGAAATCCAAGTCAGGATTTCAGGATAGGGGAATTCAATCAATGGATCAAGGAGCTGCAAGCCTATAGTTGGCAAGATCTACTACCTAAATTACTTTCTTATGGTTTTAATGGCCAAACTTTGGATCATTAACAAAAGTAATGGGGATCCTTACCACTAGAATTTAATAAAAACTAGACATTCTGAGTTTAATGGTGAGAGCTATTGGGACTTTATAAAATAGTGGGAGATTTAATAAATTTTTTTGTTTATTTATTATTTATCACATAATTTGTAATCAAGAAAAAGTAATAATAATTTTCTATTTTAATTGTAGAATAAAATGTAAATCCCATCATCCACACTACCCCTACGATCAATATTAGAGAAATACAACCTCTTAACTAGCAGTAACTTCTAAGAGTGGTTTAGATGCCTTCAGGTTGTATTACACCATGAACGAAAATCTTACAAGCTAGAATCCTCAATGCCTGATCTGCCTGGTAAAGAGGTGAGTGATGAAGAGTTCCTTGTCTATGAAAATCATTTGAGCGATGTGGTCATTGTTCAATGTTTGATGATTTCATTGATGTCTAGTGAACTAATGAAGTCTCATAAAAATATGGATGTGTATAGCATGCTAGAGAACTTATGTGGTCTATACTAGGAGAGAGATAGACAAGAAAAATTTGATATTTCCAAGGCACTCTTTCAGAGAAATATTGGATAGGGTTCCCCAGCCGGGCTTCATGTATTCAAGCTCGTTAGATACATTGATCACCTAGAGGTTCTAGGGTTTAAACTCCCATAAGATATGAGAATCAATCTCATTATGAAATCACTACCTTAGATATTCTCTATCTTTGTTATAAATTTTAATATGAACAACATTGATAAGTATATATTAGATCTTCTTACTCTCCTTCATCAAGTAAATAAGGATACAGAGCATGAAAATCTTTCTGTCCTTATGATGAACAAATATAAATAACAAGTAAAGATCTTTAAGCTCAAAGATTTTTCATGCCCTTCCAAGAAGAGGAAGATCAAGGGGGAAGAAAGATAACATGATGTTGTCTATTTCACATGTGTCAAGAAGTTTCACTGGAAGAAAAACCACACCCATCCAAAGAAGAAATGGGAATCTTTAGATGCATTTTTTATCGATTGCAATTTGTTTCTACAAATTGGGTATTAGATATAACTTGTTATGATCATATATTTATTCAAATACAGGAACCAAGTATATTAATAAAGATTGACCAAGGGGAGGTAGATCTATGAGAATCCAATGAATATAAAGTTGTTTTTATAACTATCTAAGACCACCACCTCACATTGCCAACCAGAATGATCTTGGTTTTAAAGGATTTTTATTATGTGCCTTTAGTTACCAAAACATTATTTCGATATCCAAACTAGATATAGATGGATTTATTTTCAAAATTGGGAATAAATGTTTCTTATTTTATAAATATAGAATTTTTATGGTAATACACATTTAAATAACAGTATTTATGTGTTTTATTACACAAACCAAGCAATGATAATCGATAATGAAGTTACTTCACATGAATCATACCACACCCAACATTGGCATCACCTGCTAGGTCATATAAATGAAAAGATCTTGACTAAATTACATCAATATGGATATTTAGTTTCTTTTAAACTAAACTTACATGGTGTATGTCATGCAAGTTTACAAGGAAAAATGACCAAATCCCCATTTAGTGGGAAAGGTGAAAGAGCTAAATATCTTCTTAAATAAGTTCATACCGATTTGTGTGGACCACTTCCTGTTGAGGAAAGTGGTGGGTACTCATACTTCAAAACTTTTAATGATGATTTTAGTGGATATATATATATATGTCTACTTAATGAGGTATAATTCATATTCTTTTGATAAATTCATGGAATACAAGAATGAAGTTGAGAACTAGATTAGTAAGAAGATTAAGAAACTCCACTCAGACTGTAGTGGAGAATATCTTAATCAAGACTTCACTAATTATTTATGGGAGTTTGAGATATTATCTCAAATAACTCCTCCTTATATGCCTCGGTGAAATGGTGTAAGAGAAAGTATGAACCACACCTTGTTGAACATTGTGAGATCAATGATGAGTCATGAAAGTATTCTATTATCCTTTTGGGGATAAGCGTTACAAACAGAAGCATAAACACTAAAATGAGTGCCAACTAAACAAAAAATGGTATACTATTCCAATTATGGAATGTAAAGAAACCTGTTTTTTCTTACTTACATGTTTGAGGTTGCAAATAATTTGTTAACACATCTTCATGCAACAATATTTCACCCCAAGGAAAAAGTATATCTTTATAGGATATCCCAAATAAAAAAAGGGATACTACCTATAGAATCCTTTATAAAAAGGTTGTGGTTGACAAACATCCCACATTTCTTGAGGAGGATCCTATCTTTAAAAGAGATAGTGGGAGTGAGATAGACTTCGGTGAAGTCCAAGATCAAGATACACAAGAGTTGGCCCAAGAACAAATTCCACAAAGCCCCATGGAATAAGAAATTATTCCAAAGACACAATTACAATGTATGATTACTAGATAGGTTAGAGAATTAAAATGATATAGTTTTCTAGTCATCGAGGATGGTGACTCATTATTAGTTGATAATAATGATCCTCTAACCTATATGGAAGTAATAAGTGGAACATGTGTTTCCAAGTGGAAAGAGGGCATGAATTCTGAAATGGATTCTGTGTACCAAAACCAAGTATGGATTTTGGTAGACCCTCCATTTGATGTAAAACTCATTGGTTGAAAATGGTTATTCAAGAAGAAACTAAAAATAGAAGGATAAGTCAGTACTTATAAGGTGCAACTGGTTGCAAAAGGGTTTAAACAACATCAAGGCATTGACTACGAGGAAACCTTTTCACCAGTCCCAATATTGAAATCCATCATAATTCTAATTTCTATTTTGGATTTCCATAATTATGATATTTGGAAAATGGATTTCAAAATAGTATTCCTTAATGGGAACCTTCAGGAATATGTCTATATGAAACAACCCAGAGGGTTTTTGAATCCAAAGGATACCAACAAGGTATGAAAGTTTCAAAGATCCATTTATGGATTAAAGAAAGCATTTAGGTCATAGAAAATTTGTTTCTATGAGTCCACAATGGAATTTTTTTATATAAAGAAAAAATGTGAGTTGTGTGTCTATAAATGATTTAGCGGGAGTGCAGTCATTTTCTTAATAGTATATGTGGATAACATATTACTCATTGGAAATGAAATACCAATATTACATTCTGTTAAGGTGTGATTGAATAAATGATTCTCTATGAAGGACTTGGGTGAGGAATCATATATTCTTGGGATCAAGATTCATCGTGATAGATCCAATAGGTTGCTCTTCCTAATTCAAAGTACATATATTGACAATATACTAAAAAGATTTAGTATAGAAAAATCCAAGAGGTGTTGTTGTATGCGTCATATGACATTCATATTTCTAGGAAAATGTGTCCTCAGACACATGAGGAAAGAAACAGAATGATAAGGATTCCATACACTTCAGCGATTGGGTCACTCATATATGTTATGCTATATACTAGGCTAGATTTAGTCTACTCATTAATTGTGGTAGGAAGATATCCAACTGATATAGGTGATCACCATTGGATGGAATTCAAGACTATCCTTAAGTATCTCAGACACTCTAAGGATATGTTCCTAGTTTATAGAGGATATGGGGAACTAGTCATCATAAGATATACAGATACTAGTTTCCAAACTAATCAAGAGGAAATGAAGTCACAAATGGGATACATCTTCACTTCGAATGGAGGTGTTGTGATCTGGAAAATCTCAAAGAAGGATGTGGTTGCATATTATACAATAAAGTACTAGTATATTGTGGATTCTGATGAAGTTAAGGAAGAAGTATGGATGAAAAAATTCATCCAAGATATTGACATGGTACCTAGTAGTAAATATCTTATCACACTCTATTGTAATAATACTGCAGCAATGACTCTTGAAAAAGAGACAAGGTCACATCAATAGATAAAGCACATACTTTGGAAGTATCATCTCTTGAGGGTTTTTTTGAGAGAGGTGAAGTTTCGGTAAAAAATATTTCCATGGAAGACAACATGAAATACCCCTTGAATAAATCCTTGACTCAATAGAAACATGACTATCATGTGAGGTCTAGAAAAATAAAGGTTGTAGGAAGTTGGCTCTAGCCCAAGTGGGATTTTGTTGGAGTCAGTGTCCTAGGACCAACTATTTGTACTTTGATTGCATGTATATTAGATGTATTGAATATTAATGAAACTTCTTATTATATATTGATTGTTGTTCTACATGAATCTAATGTAATAATGTCCTAGAGTATACGTCTCATTGATAAGGTCATATCAGTTTCCCTCTATGGTGAGAACCTTAATATGTTATGATGATATTCTTAAATAATGTTTTGTGCTTGGATAACATACTATGATGGGATATATATTACATAGAATTTTAGGTGTGAGTACTCGTAAATATATGAGTCTTCTTCTCATGATATTCGAACTTGGTAATCTCTAAGATGGGAGATTATGAGAACATACCTGCTAGTAGAAATTTTGCATATTTTTGTATCATCATATATTCCTATCCAAGAGCATGTGTGATGGTCTTTATAATTTCAGATTATTATTATTTCATGTTACAACTCATGTACTTATATGTATTTCATAAACCATGATGATGACAATTCATTGAGAATTTGGATATGTTGGGTGTGTCACGAGTGACATGTCATTAATGGATAAGTTGAGGAAGGATTTGTCTCTTCTATATTTATAGAAGATATATTGTCCCTTAAATTAGAATAGAATCGCCACCATAAATTCCATGGCCATGGTGTAACAATGTGTTTATATCATATAGTCAAATAAATACGTATCGAGCATAAAGGTTGGTGACATAGATGTGAAACTTGCTTGATGAGATATTGATACAAAGAGATTATATTACACGACAAGAATTTGTATGTGGTTGTAATCGTTATGACATTAAGTTCTTTCTCTTAGTTGGATTGAACCGTTGCTAGACAGTAATCACGGAATTTAGGTAATCCCACCTAATGTCAATGAGAAAGAATCCCAGAGAGTCACACACTATGTGTTTCCATTGATATTGATTAAATTCTATTTGAATTTAATTATTGGAATAACTATTATTCTCAAGAATGAGGAATGATTTTATTTAAGTTTTATTGATCTATAATATTCACAAGGTAATAAAAAATTTATTTGATTATGTGAATATATATATATATAATATTTATTTGTTGGATTCTTAATAAATTATTTATTTTATTTATTGAATATTTTTGATAAATATTTATTTTCTAGATTGTGAATAAAATATTTATTTGGTTATTCAATAAATGTTATAGGAGTTCGAATGGACTAAGACCAATTTTTGTGAAAAATATTAATTAACAAGACCATTACATAATATTTATTATTGTGTAAGTTGGTGCGTACCACAAAATAATAATAATGATATTATTATTATGTCGAATGAGGTTTATTAAAGGTTTTAAATATTATTTAATGGCTGAAATGGAATTAAATAATATTTTATCCTAAACCCCAACTCTATAAATAGACGATTATATCTATTTTATATTGTATCCAAAAATAGATAATAGAGAATTTTTTCACACACAGAATTATCTCTTGACTCCAATCTCCTCAAGAACGAGGAACACAAGAGATATTTCTTCAAGACCAAAGAATAATCAATCAAGAACGAACAACACAAGACATTCGATTCACCGCACAAGCACCCAGATATCGAGTGGTGTTGTTCAGAGATCTTTAGAGCATGTGTGGATCACCGCTAAATGGATTATATACTTAGATCCTAACAAAACAATGAAGGAAATCCGAAAGGGTATTTTCAGATGATCAACGTTTATCAATGAAGAAAGTTCATAATCCCAGGTATTTATTTCTTTAGATATTAAATAAATTAATTATAAATTTTATGTTCAAGATCCTCACTCATGGTTTCAGGTAATGATTATTAAAAGAAATATTAATATATCACCCACCACTACATGCTTCTATTGTGCCTAGAACCATCATTTTCTTTGATTAACTTGAACACACTCTTAGTTTTGGGTGGTTTTATTACTCATTGACCATCGTTCTTTGATTATATTGCTTCCCAACCCTAGAAAAATGAATTTATCACGATTATTCGATGCAATAATGAAGTATGGTTTGGGGTTCTAGTTCGAAAGATGTGGCAATAGTGTGATGAAAATTCTCAATGGAGGAGGGGATTTGACAGGGTGAGAGAGTGGAATGATCAATCGATGATAGGGAAGCTTTGATGAGGAGTGGTGGTGATAATTGAATGCATCGAGGTGGAGTGATAGTGAAGGAACAATTAGAGGTGATGATGAGGATGACACACAACATGGACAAATAGGATGTCTAGATATGGAATTTCCGACTACACATTGTGTAGACCTTTAAGTAACATACCATACATTGAAGGGTTTTGTTAGAGTATAATAGAAATTACCAGATCAAGTGGAACCAATTTGAACCATTTTTTGAAGATCTACCATGAATGAAATATGAAATTACATATAAAACCGAAAATGAAAAAATAATATAAACAACATACCTAGAGCATCTGAAACCTTTGATCTTCATTTGATATGTCTGATAAGATCAGTACAAGAGCATACAAAAGGAGTCCTCTCTACATGGGTATCCATAGGTTGTGCCTGAATAATCCATTGTATGGATGAGATCTATCCCTCCTCCATGGACTGCTAGAGCCTCTATCTCAAATTAGAAAGATAAAAAGAAGCTTTAGGTGAGGATGAGACTCGGTCCGACATGAAACAATCACAGACACACCCTTCCATCACATGATGAAGATTTATACAATACACAAGGATGATCCTTAGGTTCTGTAATGCATGAATAAATGTTATAGACAATAAATGCATCACATTCATGAATCCAACTCCACTATAGAATTACATATCATATAACACTTTAATAAATGATAGCTTTAATTAAGTTAAACTATTTGAATATTAACACACTTGATATTTGGTTGTTCATATGATCAAAGATAGTATCATGCATGAAATATTATTTCATTCATGCATCTCAATATTACATATATATATGTGTGTGTGTGTGTGTCTCATGGTTGTATATATCCAATATGTATGGATTAAGGGTATATATCTCTTTTAATATCCCACTTTCACTAAAACCTAATAAATTCTATGTCATTTAACCTTATATTATATCATATACAATAACTTATGAAATCATATCCAAAAATATTTTGGATATATTCCAAAACTCATTTTGGAAAGCTATCATTAAATTCACCTTGTATTACATCATATCCAATACCTTGTGAATACTCATTCAATACACTATTGGATTAACTCTAAAACACTTTTAGAGTATCCCTTTGAATCAAACTCAATCCCCATTTAGTTGGACACAAATTGAGACCCCATGGGATCTTATAGCGCTAACATCAAATGAAAATCTCTGGATCCATATATATAAGAAAAAAGTGGCCTCTAGAAAAGCGTTAATGCTACTCAATCTATAAAGGGATATGGAGGATATTAATCAAACACATGTATATTTATACCCATGTCCACTAGTCTACATCATATAAAAATGTAAAATATAATTTTTTTCCTTTTTCTAGGACATTGAGTGACCATAGGACATAGAACATGTTAATCCCATATAGCTAACTCATTTGTTCTCGATTCTTAGAGTGTAGACCGATCTGATCGATGAGTATATCACATGTAATTCATCCTTATGGATAATAACATCACATGTCCCTTATCCAGATAGATATATAATATCTAGGTGCAACCACACACTCCCACAGTCTATCACAATCAAAGGACCAAATGTCGTACTCTTCATATGAGAGGGAAAATCCCACATTGGTTAAACTCTAACTGAAAAAATGATAAAAAAAATACTCAATTACCCTCATATTAGCTAATACAATATGTAGACTTTATTAAGTAGGGTATCAAAGTATAAAGGTTCTCATGATAGGTATCTCACTGACCTTAGGTAACAGGGACTTGAATATAATGCATGCACCCCTAGTATACCAAATACATTTGTATCACACTCCATGTGGTAAACCTAACTGGTCATTTGACACACACCAAGACTCATATTCTTTTTTTTATTCCTCATGAAAGTATTCTATATCTCTATAAAAGAATCCTACTCACACCAATCTTAACATTTCATCAAAACCTATAATGCTCCATTATGAACACTGATTAGGGATAAACTCAAATTCATGATTTGAGAGGTAATTATCATTTCACTTCATGAAATGTATATATACATATACATTTATGTAGACAACATGAAAGAATGATAAAATAGAGGTTTCCTTTGATATGATACATTTTAATATTCTTAAATTCTTTAATAATATTTAACACAACCAATATAAGCATCGGTTTATCATATCATATATGATAAAATGTCAGATCATCCTTATGTTTGCTACACTTTCTATATTTTTCTAACTTATTACATCATATGTAATTCATGTCACATCTCTATGTGACCATCTAATAAAACCCTCCCACTAAACTCTTTAGTGAGAAGAATCTATGAATAAATATAGTTTGAATAATAGCGAGTCTTAGGAATCATATTCCTAACTATTCAACTTCTTAAACATATTCAAACTTCTTAAGTTCATAAAATCAAATGTTATTATTTTGTAACGCCCAGAATTTTTTGAGAGTTATGATTTTTTTTAATTTCAGTTAAACCTTTGTTGGGTTTGGTTGAGTTGCTTTGGACCTTGTAAAGGATCCTACATAGGCTATTGTGGTGCTTCTAATAGGAAAAACCAGTTGCACAAGAAGTATGGATGTATAAAACTTACAACTTAAATCAATGGTTTATACCATAAATTATTAATCTACAATGTAAAACCTTATTACACCATAAATGGCTCAGATAGACCATGTAATGCTTAATGTCTTCCCTGGTCCATTTTATAGTTTTAGTGGTTGGAGGTGTTTGGGGAAGGTTTCATGAGTTTTTAGTGAATATCAGAGATTCAATAGAGCTTCTGTTGAAAATTCATGTCATGTATTTATTTTACATGACATGTAAAGGTGATTCATAGCTTATGTAACTGGCTAGTTCATGGATTATACACCACTAGGGGGGAAGTTGTGAAATAGATTACCAATCATTTAAGTGGAATTCACAATTTGAATTAAATAAATGATAAGGTGATGTGTTTTTTGGATAAAGTCCAAATTTTAAAAAACTCATGGAATTCACGTTGTGTATATAAATTACACAACATGAAAGTGGTGGGATCTAGGATTTAAAGTCATTTTCTGAACCAATTATTTTCATTCAGTTGTGTCTTCTTCCCCTGTCATTCTGGACGAACCCTAGGAGTACTGAAGAGATCTTCTAGCCCCCTTCCTCCCACTTTTAATTTTTGGATCCAGTGGATGCAAGTTGGTGATCAGTGGTAATACCTTCCTTATTTTTGGTTAGTTTCCTATTATTATTCTCTTGGGGATTTGCTGCATCAATGTTGTTTTGGTTTGGGGTGTGATTTGGGATGCGTTTTGATGATTTTTGAGTACAGTGTAGGTTGATCCACATTTTCCCATGTGCAGTTGTGTTTTGAGGGTGTTTCTTATTCACCCACAGTGTGCAACGAGATCAAAAGGATTATTTGAGGTAGGGAATATCTTGTTTCTCTTTATTATGTATCATGCAGGAGGGGTTTACTCTTTTTTATCTATGGGTTATGGTTATGTTGGCATAATCAAATATAAAGAAGTGGTTAATTGAAATTGAAGGGGGGAAAGGGGAATAATTTTAATTCTTTTTAAAGATTTGATATTATTGTGATATGATGGATTACACGGGCTTGATGCCCCACTGAAAATTGTGGCAATTGGGGCCTTTTTTATACTAAATGATATGTGTTGTGACTATTGTATCTGTTGTGATTGTTCTGAAATCACCCTAAAATAAAAACTGACTAAACAATTATATTTGGATAATTAAATGGTTTCCCCAGGATTATGGATTATATGATAACACCCCTAAAATAAAGTGGAATGTGATAAAACCTCCTTTGTTAAATATTTTAAATGATACTTGATGTTTTGTGATGTGTGTTTGTGATGTGATTTGGAGCTGATGGGTGAGATGTGGTTGTGTGTTTGGGGAAGCAAGGTGGTGTTTATGTGTCTATGCTTTTGGGGGTGGTGATTTGGTGGTTGTTTGGTCATGCCTTTGGGGCGGTGAGGTGGTATTTATGTGGCAATTATTTTAGGGCAGTGAGGTGGTGGTTGTGTGGCCTTTCTTTTTGGGGTAGCAAGGTGGTGGTTGTTTGGACGTGATTTTGGGGTGGTGAGGTGGTTTTTGTTTGTATGTGCTTTTGGGTTGGTGAGACAATGGTTTAATGGAAGTGATGGGCTTCTTCTAATGTGTGGTTTCTTTGTGCTAGAATCCCAAGTAGTGATGGAATAATTATTTAATATTGATTGGAATAGATGGGGTTTGATTTAGTTAATGGTATGAAAATTATTAATGAACAAAATAAATGATGGGATGTTTAGATAAAAGTGGTTGATGCTTAATAATGAAATGAATGGGCTTGGTTGGAAATGCGAAATGTGGCTTATGGATTGTGTGGGGTTATGCATGTAGAGACCCGAATCTTGACGTACATAGATATTACATTACTTTTGCGGAATACTTAATACATAACAAAAACAGACACACAAGGACCGTAATAGTTTATTGTCTTTGGAAACTTGGAACGTAATCTTTTAATCGTGGTGAAATATCTTCAACATCTCCCATAAAGATCTTCCACTTTTTGTTTCCTTGCCTAAAACCTTTCTTTTAATCATGGGGGAAAATAAAACATAAAAAGGGTGAGCTCAAATGCTCATTAAGGGTAAGCATGGATAAAACAAATCATATAAATTTGAACTTAAAAACATGAACATAATGTTTAAACATCAAAATCCTGAGCAATGACATAAAACATGGCAGTACATAAGTCATAGATCATAAAGAAACATTAATAATGATAAAATAGCATGGGAATAAAACATGTAATTGTGGAAAAACATTAAGCACATGATATTATTTCCATAGTAGTAAAGGCATTGCTGCCAAGACCATCTTAGTGGACAAAGTCCCTTTTTGAATTGAGTTCACTCCTCGTTCCAGTCCTGTATTACTAAACCAGATTAACTTACCATTCCAGCCATGTCTATCTCATGAGATATAAATCTTTACCCAATTCATTGGAGGGAGATATAGGTCACACCCATATCATAATGATATCATTCTTACTTGTGCCACAACATAAATATAAATCATTCATCATAACCCAAAGAATAAAATAGATTTCATAAACATCATTCCATAATCACATAATCCATATAAAAGAAATGGATATCATTTCATAATAAGAAAAGTGAAACCATGTAAATCATAGAGACATTATACTTGAAACATACATATGAAATAATGTCATCTTAGATGAAAAATGGTTTTGATAAAACACTTTAAATGAATTCTTGAGGAAAATATCATTTCTTCTTCAAAATCATTTTCATTTCAAAAAATGTCATGTAATTTTAAAAGAAAAGGATTTTATTGAAAATAGTCATGAAATCTTTTGAAGGACGCTTCATGAAAATAAGGCTTTATTGTAAAGACCCATAAATTTCAAGGAAATTTTTTTTTCTTAATTTTTCTTTGGAATTTTACAAGAGCGCAGTTTCTGACGGCACCTGATTCTGAGGCCCGGTGTTCCCGGAATCATTTTCTGAAGTTTGGCTCGGGTACGCTCAGTGAACAGACGAGCGGGGTTTTCTAACTTTTGAACCGGTACCCGGAATCGAATTCTGAGGGCACCGATGAAATCGCAGCACCGGTATTCTCTTAGAAATGCCTCTTCCGGAGTTGCGTTTGCTCGAGTGTGGTTTTTAATTTTCGGGCTTAAAGTTATGAAATAAAATAATTTTTCAACAACTTTATTTTATTTCACTTAAGCCACTTGGAAGCCACTTGAAGCCACTTAAAGGCGGCTTGAACTGAGTTGAACTGGATATGATGCTATCCAGAAATATCCTACCCCCTTGGTAGGATATTTGTGAGGTGGGGCCCGCACGAGCCCCGCCGTTTCTTTCCACTAAGAAACGCACCCGTGAAAACCCGTCTTAATGAAAGTCAACTGACGCGTTTCTTAAAATCTTAACAGACCATTTAATTGGGCGGTTTATTTCGTGAATTAAATGGCCTGTTTCTTTCGTTGAATTAATTCAACAAATTAATTCAATCGTTTCTTAACATGTTTTCATGTGTTGGCATATTAATAAAATAAGACCAACCAAAATCTTTTGAGAAGATTTGAGAGGATCCTTGTTTCTTCTTCTCCCTTGCGAAGAACGCGAAGAACGCGAAGAACGCAAAGAACGCAAAGAACGCCGAACTCGGAAATTGATGACGCTTCTGTCCGAGACGTTCTTCCCCGCTCCGATCTCCGATCACCGACCGTTTGAGGTGAGTGATTTCGGATTTCCTCACAAGTTTCTTTTCTTTTGGTTTTAAACACAGATTTAATTATTTATGATTTAAATCTGTTGTTCTTTGTCCGTTGAGCTCGCCGACTCAACGCCGGTTTCCGCGAAGACGCGACGCCTCCCCGCGACGACGCGATGATCCCTCTCTTCCGCGACGAGCTTTTCCGCGAAGAACGCCCGCGTGCGACGGTCAGCGAGGTAGGGATTTTTTTTTATTTTTTTGGAAATACCCCTCCTTATATTCCCGTGAACATTATTTAAAAATTAAATAACCAGAATCAAAGAAACAATTTTATTTTATTAAAATTGTTGTTTCTTGTGTGGAATAAAATTCTCCCGGTTGTTTATCTCTAATGTGGAGGGTGCGTGCCAAACGAACACGGCCCGACGACCCTCCGCCGTTCTTCGTTTTGTGCGGATTTGGCGGGCGACGACGGAACGTGCTGCAACGGATGTTTGATGATCCCGCAGTAAAGAACGGAACCCGGGAGGAACAACGGCGCAGACGGGAAGGAAAACGGGCCACCGGAGCGACTCCGGCGGCCCGCGGGTGCCGCGGGTGTCCAGCGCGACACCCCGCGGGTGTCCAGGGCGACACCCCGCGGGTGCCGTGGGGTTGTCACGCGGCACCCCGCGGGTGTCCAGGGCGACACCCCGCGGGTGCCGCGGGGTTGTCCCGCGGCACCCCGCGGGTGTCCAGGGCGGCACCCCGCGGGTGTCGCGGGGTTGTCACACGGCACGTCCGGCTGTCTGGCCGACACCCTGCGGGTGCCACGGGGGTGTCACGCGTGGCGGCGGCTTTCCCCCGCGTCGGCCGCTCGGCCGAGCCGAGCCGGACCGGCCCTGACCGGGCCGTCCGGGCCAACCGGGTCGGACCCGACCCGGTTCGGGCCCAACCAGGGGGGGTCGGGCCGGGTCGGCCCGGGCCCGGACCCCCCGTCTTCGGACGACTTTCGTTCAAACGCCCGTAACTTGAGCTATGGACCTCCAAACGACTCGCCATCAGCGGCAACGCAATCCTTGGAGCGAGTCGGTCGTTTCGGTTTATCGCACTCAAAGTTTCGGAAAACTTTGGGTTTGGCCGGGTTGGTTCGTACACGAAACCAACCGGGGCCTCGGAGCGGAAACGCTCATATCTTGAGCTACGGACGTCCGATTGACGTGCCGTCAGCTTTGTTAGTTTCCTCTAAGTGAGACGGATCTTTTGGCTTACTCCGCCCGAGGTTTATACGTAGGTGGAGTACGGTCGGGTTGGTTTTGCCTTAAAAATCAACCGGGCCCCTGGGACGAAAAAGCCAATAACTCTTAGACCGGGCGTCCGATTGACGCGCCGTCTGCGACGTTGAGTTCCTGTTGTCGATACGGAACTTTTGGATACATCAACTTCGGACTTTGTGTCAGTTGATGTATCAGCCTCTCGGCTCGTGGAGTGGACCCTCCCGAACGAGCTTGCTGTGTGCGGGAACCCTAGTGCTGGCTGCGACTGCTTTTTCGACAGCGACGACTATGCAGAGATCCTCAGTGGACTGCGGCGAGGACTGTGCAGAGATCCTCCGTGGACTCCGACGACGACCGTGCAGAGATCCTCAGTGGGTTGCGGCGACGACTGTACAGAGATCCTCAGTGGACTGCGACGACTACTGCACTCAGCGATCCAATGTGGATCAGTGCTACCGATCCTGTGTGGGTCCGATCCTGTGTGGGTCAGCGCTCAGCGGTTCTGTGTGAGCCAGCGCCTATAGGTCCTGCGTGGGCCCGATCCTGTGTGGGTCCAATCCTGTGTGGGTCACTGCGGGGTTAGTACCTATCGATCCTTAGTGGGTCCGATGACTTAGATGGTTCAGTGATCATCTTTATCGTCATCTGAAGAAGTATACCTGTGTGAGCTGAATCTTGTGTTTCTCTCCTTTGTGGATTGTGTTGAGCTATCCTGTGTGGGTTTACTGTTTACTCTCCTTTGTGGTTTGTGTTGAGTTATCCTGTGTGGGTATATGTTTTGCTTTCCTGTGTGGACTGGGTTGTGCTTGGGCTCGGGCGTTAGAGCCGAACGGAAATTGATGACTTAGGTATATGTATGGGCATATACCTAAGCCGTATCAGATGTTACTTCGTGATTGTATCTTTCCTTTGTGGATTATCCTTTTTGGATTTCGGGAGACCTTCGGGGGTCTCGGGGTCCCTACTGAGTAGCTTATACTCACCCCTGCACGGGCTTTGCCCGCACTACGTTGTGTTGTTTGCAGACGACGGACAGCGCTGACCGTGGTGGAGGCGTGCGGAGCAGGACAGTACCTGGAGGTGGACCACTGGGCGGGACGTACTTGGAGCGGTCAGGTGGACCCGAGGAGCAGTGGAGGCTATCTGTACCCACCCTTCAGGTGGGACTTCCAAAGGACGGCTCGACGCTGCAGTTTTCCCTTTTCAGTTGCTGTTTTTCCTTTCAGTTGTACTTTATAGTTGGGATTGTATTTCTGGCCCCTTTTACTTTCAGCACAGCTTGTACAGTTTTTACTTAGTGTTTACTTTTCCGCTTTCTTAATCTGTGGTGCTTGTTTACTTTTCAAAGGCAATGCCTTCCCTTTTTGTTGGCATTTACGCCTTGGTGCTAGTCGCCAGCCCCTGGCCTATGGAAGGCGGGCTTCGGGTAGTCACGGCACGGGCCCCGAGGACGGGTCGTGACAAATTGGTATCAGAGGTGGTCGGCTCTACCGCAGACTCTGATCTTTCTTCTATGTGAAGCAATAGTGTTTAGCGTATTGAGTGTGGTTATCAGTCCAGGGAGTCCAATGTTGGTGCGGCGGCCGACGTATCCATACACCAGGACCCTGACTTCTGATTTCTGAATTAATGCACGAAAACATTGATTGCGTGTGTGTTTCAAGTTTTCTTTGTGATTACTTGTGTCAGCTCACCAGGTATACTGTTCTGACCGTGGTGCACTTGTTTCCTTTTCAGGATGGCACAACGACAGCAGCCAGCTAGGGTTCCTAGAGTAGTGCGCGACGACAGCCCGCCGAGCGACGAGGCCTCAGTACAGGGCCCGTTGACAGCAGAGGCACCGGCGATACCTTTACCCGCCGAGCCCCCGATGCTTCCAGCACTGGCAGCTGACGACGCACGACGCCTCGGAGCTTTGCATGAGTTCCAGCACCAGCGACCACCCAGGTTCCGTGGGGAGTCGGACCCCCAGGCAGCCGAGGACTGGCTGGAGGCGGTCGTCCGAGTTTTAAGGCTAGTGAGGACACCAGCAGACCTCATGGTGATCCTTGCGACGAGCCTACTGCACGCAGCAGCAGGACGATGGTGGAGCCTGATGCTCCAGGTACACGATGAGGCCACCCTCATCTGGACGGACTTCGAGGGTCTCTTCCGCTCAGAGTTCGTCCCGGCCACCCTCCGTGCGGTGCGCATTCAGGAGCTTCTTCAGCTGCGGCAGGGCAGCTTGACAGTCGCTCAGTACGCGGCGAGGTTCACCGACCTTTCTCGGTACTCGACAGACATGGTACGGGACCCCTTCTTCCGGGCCCGGACCTTCGAGCAGGGTTTGAGACACGAGATCAGGGCATCGCTGATCTCCCTCAGCATCCCGACCCAGGAAGGAGTACTGGAGCGAGCCCTCCTGATCGAGAGCTTCCTGGCTGAGTCCACAGCGAGACCTACCGCAGGGCGGCAGATAGCGGAGTCTTCGACAGCTGGTAGCCGGCAGATGACTCAGGGTTCCAGGCAGACCAGACCTTCCGGCAGGCGACCTCGGGACACTGGCTCAGCAGTGCAGGGCACCCATCCCGGAGCCAGTCTTCCGAGAGGCAGGCAGTGCTACGAGTGCGGCGGGTGGGGCCACATGGCTTGTGACTGCCCGACCCGTCGTACCGAGGGACAGTAGACGATGGAGGGACCACCCAGGAAGAGGCATAGGGTCAACCATGGCGGTCCGCATGGAGGAGGCGGACGAGGCAGAGGAGCTGGCCGAGCAGCAGGTGGTGGGCGACGCTTTGAGGCTCTACCACCACCACCACCAGGAGGCCCGCCCCGACCACAGGGAGCTGGCGGGCAGAGACAGGCTCAGCTCCAGGCAGTGGAGGCCTACGACCACGGTGCGCCAGAGATGATTCGAGGTATGATCTGTGTCTATTCCACCCTTTCTGTAGTTCTGATAGACACAGGAGCGAGTCACTCTTTTATAGCCACTGCCCTTGTTCGGAGCTCGGAGATTCTGACAGAGCCTTTGGCTCGATCCTTACGGCTAGAGACTCCTACGGGAGCAGACTCGACGATTACGCACTGGTGCCGGCAGTGTGAGCTTACTCTAGGAGGCGAGAGCTTCAGCTGGGATCTTCTTGTAGCGGCGTCAAGGCCTTACGACGTCATCTTGGGCATGGATTGGTTATCTACGGTCCATGCTCAGATTGACTGCATTAGGCGCAAGGTGCGATGTGTGCGCACCGACGGGAGCAGGTTCACCTTCACCGGTGAGAAGGGAGCCTTAGCAGCACAGGATGGACTCACGCAGAGGAGAGGTCAGCCCATCACTCATCAGTTGGCTAGCCTCATCCTGGGAGCAGTTGACGTGCGGAGTCCCAGTTTTCCTGCAGTGGTGGATCAGTACACGGACGTCTTTCCCGACGACGTTCCAGGACTACCTCCTCGTAGAGAGGTAGACTTTTATATTGACCTGTACCCCGGGACAGCCCCGATATCCACTCCAGCATATCGGATGGCCCCCGCTGAGCTTCAAGATCTGCGGGTACAGTTGGAGGACTTGCAGGGCAAGGGGTTCATCCGACCCAGTGTTTCGCCCTGGGCTTCCCCGATTTTGTTCGCCAAGAAGGCGGACGGGAGCTTGCGACTGTGTGTCGATTATCGTCGCCTGAACCAGGTGACAGTGAGGAACAAGTATCTGCTACCCAGGATTGATGACCTCTTCGACCAGCTCAAGGGAGCACGGTGGTTCTCGAAGATAAACCTCAGGTCAGGCTATCATCAGCTCAGAGTTCGAGACGAGGATGTGCAGAAGACGGCCTTCAGGTGTCGGTATGGCCACTATGAGTTCTTGGTTATGCCTTTCGGCATGACCAACGCTCCAGCAGTTTTCATGAGCCTCATGAACAGGATCTTCCAGCCATACCTCGATCGATTTGTCATAGTCTTCATCGACGACATTTTGGTGTACTCGACGACGGAGGAGGAGCACGCCTACCACCTGCGTGTTGTACTAGACACACTCCGAGAGCACCATCTTTATGGCAAGCTCTCAAAGTGTCAGTTCTGGTTACGTGAGGTCCACTTCTTGGGGCACGTCATTTCTGAGGCGGGAGTTGCAGTGGATCCCGCGAAGATCAAGGCAGTGCTAGCTTGGGAGCCACCCAAGAGCGTGACAGAGGTGCGGAGTTTCTTGGGCCTAGCCGGATACTATCGTAGATTTGTGTCGGACTTCTCCAGAGTTGCGGCCCCACTCTTAGCGTTGACGAAGAAGGGGAAACCCTTCGTGTGGTCAGACAGATGTCAGCAGAGCTTCCAGGAGCTGAGGCAGAGGTTGACCAGCGCACCTATCTTGAGGTTTCCTGAGGAGGGAGTTGTATACGTAGTCTACTGAGATGCATCAGGGACCGGACTCGGGTGTGTCCTAATGCAGGAGTGGGCCGTGATTGCCTACGGATCACGTCAGTTGAGGCCTCATGAGCAGAACTACGCTACCCATGACTTGGAGTTGGCAGCAGTGGTCTTCGCCCTGAAGACATGGCGACACTATCTGATGGGCGAGCGCTTCACAGTCTTTTCTGACCACCAGAGTCTCAGGTACATCTTCTCTCAGAAGGACCTGAACCTGAGACAGCGGCGATGGCTCGAGTTCCTCCAGGACTATGACTTTGAGATAGTCTATACTCCTGGGAAGGGGAACGTGGTGGCTGATGCCCTCAGCAGGAGGACGGGCATCCAGCTACTTGAGGAGGCGACAGAGCAGCTAGCCGCTTTACAGATATCCTTCGTGGATAGAGACGGAGCAGCCTTCCTTCAGTCTCTCATAGTCTCTCCTCCACTTCTATAGCAGGCTTGGTACAGCCCTTGGAGGTCCCGGAGTGGAAGTGGGACTGGATATCTATGGACTTTGTGACTAGACTTCCACGCACTTCCAGAGGTCACGACTCCATTTGGGTGATTGTTGACCGACTCACCAAGTCGACACACTTCTTACCCATCCGAGAGCAGGGCTCAGTGGAGAGCTTGGGGCGTCTCTACATTCAGGAGATTGTACGACTTCACGGTGTGTCATCGACTATCGTCTCCGATCGGGACGCTCGTTTTACTTCCCGGCTTTGGAAGGGGTTGCAGGAGGCGCTCGGGACGCGGCTACGTCTGAGCACCGCCTTTCACCCTCAGATGGATGGTCAGACGGAGAGGACCATTCAGACTCTCGAGGACATGCTCTGCGCATGTGTCCTCGACTTTGGTCGCAGCTGGGAGGACCACCTACCCTTGGTGGAGTTCGCGTACAACAACAGCTACCACTCCACCATCGGGATGGAACCCTACCAGGCGTTGTACGGCAGGCCTTGCAGATCCCCTTTGTGCTGGACAGACCCTGGGGAGTCAGCACTTGTGGGACCAGAGATGGTCCGGGCCACGACAGAGAAGGTCCAGGTCATCCAGGAGCGGATGAGGACAGCTCAGAGCCGGCAGAAGTCATATGCTGACAGGAGGCGGAGGCCACTAGAGTTCGAGGATGGCGACCACGTCTTCTTGCGGGTCTCACCTCGACGTGGTTTGAGGAGATTTGGCCGAGGCGGCAAGTTGTCTCCACGCTTCATCGGACCCTTCCAGGTCCTCAGCAGGGTTGGCGAGGTGGCTTATCGCCTGGCTCTGCCACCTCAATTGCACCGGGTGCACGGCGTCTTCCACGTATCCCAGCTGAGGAGATACGTGCACGACCCGACGCACATCATTGACTATGGGGAGCTAGACATGGATGATGGGGAGACATTTTCGAAGGTCCCAGTGGAGATAGAGGATCTACAGGAGCGGGTCCTACGTGGGTGATCGATTCCTCTTGTGCGCATCAGATGGCAGCACGGGAACCTCCAGGAGAGCACTTGGGAGCGGGAGGCTCAGATGCGTGCTCAGTACCCACTTTTGTTTCCCTAGTTTTTGATGTATCTTTACGGGGACGTAAAGTCCTGAGGTGGGAGTAATGTAAAGACCCGTAAATTTCAAGGAAATTTTTTTTTTCTTAATTTTTCTTTGAATTTTACAAGAGCGCAGTTTCTGACGGCACCTGATTCTGAGGCCCGGTGTGCCCGGAATCATTTTTCAAAGTTTGGCTCGGGTACGTTCAGTGAACGGACGAGCGGGGTTTTCTAACTTTTGAACCGGTACCCAGAATCGAATTCTGAGGGCACCGATGAAATCGCAGCACCGGTATTCTCTTAGAAACGCCTCTTCCGGAGTTGCGTTTGCTCGAGTGTGGTTTTTAATTTTCGGGCTTAAAGTTAAGAAATAAAATAATTTTTCGACAACTTTATTTTATTTCACTTAAGCCACTTGGAAGCCACTTGAAGCCACTTAAAGGCGGCTTGAACTGAGTTGAACTGGATAGGATACTATCCAGAAATATCCTACCCCCTTGGTAGGATATTTGTGAGGTGGGGCCCGCACGAGCCCCGCCGTTTCTTTCCGCTAAGAAACGCACCCGTGAAAACCCGTCTTAATGAAAGTCAACTGACGCGTTTCTTAAAATCTTAACAGACCATTTAATTGGGCGGTTTATTTCGTCAATTAAATGGCCTGTTTCTTTCGTTGAATTAATTCAACGAATTAATTCAATCGTTTCTTAACCTGTTTTCGTGTGTTGGCATATTAATAAAATAAGACCAACCAAAATCTTTTGAGAAGATTTGAGAGGATCCTTGTTTCTTCTTCTCCCTTGCGAAGAACGCGAAGAACGCGAAGAACGCGAAGAACGTGAAGAACGTGAAGAACGCCGAACCCGGAAATCGACGACGCTTCCGTCCGAGACGTTCTTCCCCGCTCCGATCTCCGATCACCGACCGTTTGAGGTGAGTGATTTCGGATTTTCTCACAAGGTTCTTTTCTTTTGGTTTTAAACACAGATTTAATTATTTATGATTTAAATCTGTTGTTCTTTGTCCGTTGAGCTCGCCGACTCAATGCCGGTTTCCGCGACGACGCGACACCTCCCCGCGACGACGCGACGATCCCTCTCTTCTGCGATGAGATTTTCCGCGAAGAACGCTCGCGCGCGACGGTCAGCGAGGTAGGGATTTTTTTTTTTTGGAAATACCCCTCCTTATATTCCCGTGAACATTCTTTAAAAATTAAAGAACCGGAATCAAAGAAACAATTTTATTTTATTAAAATTGTTTTTCCCTGTGTGGAATAAAATTCTCCCGGTTGTTTATCTCTAACGCGGAGGGTGCGGGCCAAACGAACACGGTCCGACGACCCTCCGCCGTACTTCGTTTTGTGCGGATTTGGCGGGCGACGACGGAACATGCCGCAACGAATGTTTGATGATCCCGAAGTAAAGAACGGAACCCGGGAGGAACAACGGCGCAGACGGGAAGGAAAACGGGCCACCGGAGCGACTCCGGCGGCGCGGGTCGCCGGCGCGGCAGCGTCGGCGGCCGGAGGCGGCGGCACCCCGCGGGTGCCGCAAGTGTCCAGCGCGACACCCCGCTGGTGTCGCGGGGTTGTCACGCGTCACCCCGCTGGTGTCCAGCGCGACACCCCGCGGGTGCCGCGGGGTTGTCACGCGTCACCCCGCTGGTGTCCAGCGCGACACCCCGTGGGTGCCGCGGGGTTGTCATGCGGCACCCCGCGGGTGTCCAGGGCGACACCCCGCGGGTGCCGCGGGGTTGTCAGGCGGCACCCCGCGGGTGTCCAGGGCGACACCCCGCGGGTGCCACGGGGTTGTCACGCGGCACCCCGCGGGTGTCCAGGGAGGCACCCCGCGGGTGTCCAGGGCGGCACCCCGCGGGTGTCCAGGGCGGCACCCCGCGGGTGTCCAGGGCGGCACCCCGCGGGTGTCGCGGGGTTGTCACACGGCACGTCCGACTGTCTGGCCGACACCCCGCGGGTGCCGCGGGGGTGTCACGCGTGGCGGCGGCTTTCCCCCGCGTCGGCCGCTCGGCCGAGCCGAGCTGGACCGGCCCTGGCCGGGCCGAGCCGGGCCAACCGGGTCGGACCCGACCCGGTTCGGGCCAACCAGGGGGGGTCGGCCCGGGTCGGCCCGGGCCTGGACCCCCCGTCTTCGGACGACTTTTGTTCAAACGCCCGTAACTTGAGCTACGGACCTCCAAACGACTCACCGTCAGCGGCAACGCAATCCTTGGAGCGATTCGGTCATTTCGGTTTATCGCACTCAAAGTTTCGGAATACTTTGGGTTTGGTCGGGTTGGTTCGTACACGAAACCAACCGGGCCCTCGGAGCGGAAACGCTCATATCTTGAGCTACGGACGTCCGATTGACGTGCCGTCAGCTTTGTTAGTTTCCTCTACGTGAGACGGATCTTTTGGCTTACTCCGCCTGAGGTTTGGACGCAGGTGGAGTACAGTCGGGTTGGTTTTGCCTTAAAAACCAACCGGGCCCCTGGGACGAAAAAGCCAATAACTCTCAGACCGGGCGTCCGATTGACGCGCCGTCTGCGACGTTGAGTTCCTGTTGTCGATACGGAACTTTTGGATACATCAACTTTGGACTTTGTGTCAGTTGATGTATCAGCCTCTCGGCTCGTGGAGCGGACCCTCCCGAACGAGCTTGCTGTGTGCGGGAACCCTAGTGCTGGCTGCGACTGCTTTTTCGACAGCGACGACCGTACAGAGATCCTCAGTGGACTGTGGCGAGGACTGTGCAGAGATCCTCCGTGGACTCTGACGACGACCGTGCAGAGATCCTCAGTGGACTGCGGCGACGACTGTACAGAGATCCTCAGTGGACTGCGACGACTACTGCACTCAGCGATCCTACGTGGATCAGTGCTACCAATCCTGTGTGGGTCAGCGCTCAGCGGTTCTGTGTGAGCCAGCACCTACAGGTCCTGCGTGGGCCCAATCCTGTGTGGGTCCGATCCTGTGTGGGTCACTGCGAGGTTAGTACCTATCGATCCTTAGTGGGTCCGACGACTTAGATGGTTCAGTGATCATCTTTATCGTCATCTGAAGAAGTATACCTGTGTGAGCTGAATCTTGTGTTTCTCTCCTTTGTGGATTGTGTTGAGCTATCCTGTGTGGGTTTACTGTTTACTCTCCTTTGTGGTTTGTGTTGAGTTATCCTGTGTGGGTATATGTTTTTCTTTCCTATGTGGACTGGGTTGTGCTTGGGCTCGGGCATTGGAGCCGAACGGGAATTGATGACTTAGGTATATGTATGGTCATATACCTAAGCCGTATCAGATGTTACTTCGTGATTGTATCTTTCCTTTGTGGATTATCCTTTGTGGGTTTTGGGAGACCTTCGGGGGTCTCGGGGTCCCTACTGAGTAGCTTATACTCACCCCTGCACGGGCTTTGCCCGCACTACGTTGTGTTGGTTGCAGACGACGGACAGCGCTGACCGTGGTGGAGGCATGCGGAGCAGGACAGTACCTGGAGGTGGACCACTGGGCGGGACGTACTCGGAGCGGTCAGGTGGACCCGAGGAGCAGTGGAGGCTATCTGTACCCACCCTTCAGGTGGGACTTCCAAAGGACGGCTCGACGCTGCAGTTTTCCCTTTTCAGTTGCTGTTTTTCCTTTCAGTTGTACTTTACAGTTGGGCTTGTATTTCCGGCCCCTTTTACTTTCAGCACAGCTTGTACAGTTTTTACTTAGTGTTTACTTTTCTGCTTGCTTACTCTGTGGTTCTTGTTTACTTTTCAAAGGCAATGCCTTCCCTTTTTGTTGGGATTTACGCCTTGGTGCTAGTCGCCAGCCCCTGGCCTATGGAAGGCGGGTTTGGGATAGTCACGGAACGGGCCCCAAGGACGGGTCGTGACATTTATAAAACCGTAAAAATCCATTCGTGCCGTATAAGTTAAAAAAACATTCTTCTCGTACTTTTGCCGGAAAAGTCAAAAAGTAACTCGTAAAAGAAAGATTCCATACATACCATGTAGTAAAAGTCAAAAATGGGTAAAAAAGACTTTAAACGTACATGAAAACGCTTTTAGAAAACATGGACTTGTATGATAACAATAGCCCCAGTAAATACTTACGAATAAACAATCTCGGATAAGAACGAGATTGGAAAGGTTATCCCTTACCTTAGGTCCAATATGCTTCGTATGGATTCGAACCTCCTGCATAATGATTTAAATAATGTAATTGACTTTTTACATAATCATATTCATTGTTATGATATCATATATGTTTCACTTATGACTTTATATTACTCGTTCTTCTGTAAATTCCATGTAAAAGCAGCGTTTTGGGTAAAATCATTTCATTTATCGTATGTGTTTCGACTTGTCGTTTTTGATATTATTACTTATATCCTGATTTACATAATTCCAGAATGTAAAAAATGATTTATATATAATATATATTCATCATATACATATATATTATAGATCAATAAAAGGAATTAAATACACCGTTCATGGAAACGGTAGGTCGTACGTACGCATGAATGTTGTTTTCGTTTCCTTATTGAATTGAATGAAATTAAATAGATGAAATAAATATATATATAAATAAATAAAATAGCATTATTATGTCATATACTTCATTATTATTCATTATATATACTTTATAATCATTCTTGAATGGTTAATCATGGAAAATGAATCTCATCGCGTTCGTGGAGACGGTAGTCCGTACGTATGCACGAGCGATGATATCATTCCCATGATCGTGGAATTGTATTGGAGTGTATGTATAATATTTCAGAATCAATATAAATTTACAACAATAATATATAGTCATTATTTACACAATTATACCCATCCAAGTAATGTGGTGGTGGAAAATAGATTACACCACAGCGTGGAGACGGTATTTCGTACGTACGCACGCGCGGTGATTTCATTTTCTATAGGATGGATAGATGGTGAAATAGGGTTGTTTCATACTTACAATAACATATCAGTATATGAGTGATTTTTATGTTATTACTTCATAATGAAACAAATAAATAAGAATAAGTAGAAGAAGAAATAAAGTTGAAAGAATCGGTAATGGACATTACCTCTTCTTTGAAGCGCCTCTTTGAGACCTCCTTTTAGGGAACTAAAATTGGTCTTTGAAGAAGACCAGGACCTATAGGATGTTTCTAGGGAAGTGTAGAAGATAATTTGGCAGGGTTTGGCCGATCTTGAAGGCTCAAAGTGGTGTGAGGAAGAGAGATAGGAGGTGCCCTTTTATAAGGGAAGAGAGGGGCACCTTTGGAAAAACTAAAAATATTATTTTATTATAAAGTCATATTCGGTTTTTAATAGCTCCAAATTGATTTATTTCTAAAATAAGGTTGGTATGGGTCGAAATCCTCTCATTCAATAGAATTTAGACAATTTTAGGTTTCTATTTTAATCTTATCATTTAGATTTAACTTTAAGTTAGATAATTTAACTTTTACCGTGTCTTCTTTTTTTCTTACACTATAAGGTTAATAAACTTACTATAACAAGCCAAACGAACCCCAAGTTGTTTATTATTAATATATATAACCTTATATAAGTCATTTTACTGAACCTTAGATTTTTAGGAATAAAATAACAATTAATAATATAATATTTGTTTTAAAAACTATTTTATGTCAATTTTGACACTATTTGGTAATTGATTTTTGTGAAAATCATAACAGAAAGATTAGTTCGAAAATTTTTAATTAAATCAGTACTAATATGTAATATTAACGTATAAAATTATTGTAATTCATAAAAAGTCTCAAATTACATTTATTTGGGTATTTATAACATCAATTATGTCAATATTTCATTAATAAGATAATTACTGCATCATCATTGTGTCATACATAAATTAAATTATTTAATGTCTAAAAATTATAAATAAAATACCATTATGTAGGAAATATTTTTATCTTTCTAATGAATATTTATAGTTGAATTTATCTTCTGTATTACCCTATATTAAAAATTATTTAGTTATTAAAATTTGATTTTAACTATTTTAACCCTTCTTTAAATAAATTAATAATAAATGTCCTAATCTAATCCAAGTGGGCCTAAATGGTAATATTTTATTACTAGGGTTGTTTTTGGTCGAATTAAATTTATCCAATAGAATTAGGACATGTGTTAGGATAATAATAATATCATTTTTACCCTTAATTACCCTATTTACTTTTAACCGTGGTAAAAAAAGTAAAAAGTTATTATTCACCAAAAATTATTTTCATCTCATTGAACCACATTTTAGTCCTTGATATTAACCGTGTCTCTCGGATTTTCTAAATTCAATTCATAGAAGTGGTAAAATTTCATTTAAATGAAAAAGTCAATTTTTTTAACTACCACTAAGTGGTTTCACTATTCATCGAAAATTGCAGGTTTTCAGAAAAATACCCAAAATTCAGCATAAGCATTATTTGACATTCTGAATTCAAAATTGATTTCTATTTTTCCAAATTCAAAACATATAAGTGGAATTAATTAATTTTAAAATTAATTCCCGTTGTCAAAACAAATAGCGTGTTTTTTAAGAAACAATAACTATCAAAAGATTGATACTTGTTTATATCCAATTTCAAAGTGAAATTAATTCCAATGACCAACATTGGATTAAATGGTAAAAATATATTATAATTACACTTTAAACCCAATTAAAAATATAATCTAACCATATCAATTATTGTGATGAAAAAAAGTTGTTTTTAATTAAAATATAGCATGTTTTTACTATTCATTAAAATATGAAAGTTATCGGAATAATATGAAAATTTTATCCAAAGTAAATTTTTATATCCTGATTCCAAAGAAGAATTTTATTTTTTCAAATTTAACTTATATACATGTCAAAAACAATATTTAAAGTGGGTGCGCCATCAAAAGGCGACAAAACTACATTTTTTGAAAAATACTTATTTTACTCAAAAAATTGATTTTGTTCTCATACCATGTTCTAGAAAATGTGTAAGATGAATAATAATGTTATAAAATTCAAATTTTAGTTGATAATATTCATAACGGCTAGTCCATAATAATATTATAACCATATATCGTTGTTTAATGAAACCCGGTATTGCGTACTACACACGCTATCGAGGTAGGTCGCAATTGTGTGTAATGCAAGCCAAGAATAGTGTTGCGTATACTACAAGCTAATGCGGTGTTGCGTATAGTACAAGATAATCTTGGTGTAGTGTATAATAGAAGATCAAAGAAATTAAAAATAATATATCTTATAAAATCTCGGGGTGTTACATTCTACCCCCCTTAAAATGAATTTCATCCTCAAAATTCATCACTGTTATAAGTCATTTACTATTCACAGAAACCCACATTGTAAAAAGGAATACTAAAACTTAATTTTAAAAACTAAAGTATGAAATGTAACGATTATCCAAAGTAACTCATCACTGGGTTTCCATATAGGAAAACATAGGTGAAAATATGGATATGGAAGAAAAATATAACCATCAAGTTCTGATGAAGAGTGGTAGAGAACATGGCTATGAAAAAGCCATCAATCACAAAGCCATAAATTTGTGATGATCTAAGGTACCATCTGATTCATCAGATATAAGAGCACTAGGAAAACATTTTTGGTTTTCAAGATCATTTCCCTAAAGTTTATGAAATTGGAATTAGAAGAAATACTTTCGTAATTTTGGTACAGTGTCACCATTGGTCGTTCTTTGGACAATTTCCACTTCATCTCTTAAAGAAATGAAGTTGAATTTGTCATTCATGAAGTGTTAGCAGATCATGTGATAGAATGATGAGTCATTCCATCTGTCTCAAACAAAAGGTTATAAAAGTTATCAAATATACATAAGTCCATCTATAGTGAGATTAATCATTTATGGTTCCTAAAATGGACTTATACTTCATATATCATACTGCTTAATATAATAAAACTAGTTTCTACTAAACAGGGACTTCCTGTAGGCCAGTGGTAGGCGATAAAGGCTAGTCGCACTTCGGTTGTGGGTTCGATTCCCACAGCCTTTTCCGACGCGATGGGCTGTCGCCCATCCTACAGGTTGTCCTTTTTCTAAAACTACATTACTATAACATCCCATCAATAATATCGAAAAAAATTCTATCCTTAAACAATACTAACTTATGTCCAACATAATCCATTCCAATCTTTAGGCTTATCCATAATACTGCAGTCCACTCTCATATTATAGTGAAAACGATTACTAGATATTTCATATAACAAGCATGTTAATACCATCGTTGATCCCCATATATCATAAGATATGTCTTGTTGGTCACATTCCAAACATTCGAAGGCCTTAATCATGTATTCTATTGAAAAATGAATACCCATTGAACCTTAGTGAAAACATGAGTGCTGCCAAAAGTTAACTTTTCCACATACCAAAACCCCAAAATTCTATATACTCAAACCATGATATAACTATTTCCTTATATCAGTCATGAGCTCGTGAATACTTTCAAACATTTCATTTTCTCATTATCCCTTCATTATGCGCATATCATCTTTTTTCCAAAAATATCTCAATCACTTTCCATGGTTACCGGTACCATAAAATTATTGAAAACCACAATAGACCAATACATAAATATTCTAATATTCCACGATACTATATACAACATTATTTTGGAATCCCATTACATAAACACTTAATCATTCCACCACATCATTGTCATGTTCAACATCGCCAATAGTGATCGCATGTGACTTCCCTTTGTCCTTTTCCTTAAGTGGTTGCTTATGTCAATCATCATTAACCCTTGGATTAGGGAATTTATTAGCATAATGCCCCATTTCCTTGCACTTGAAGCATTAAAGTGTTGGTGGTGCGTTCTCTGCAGTATTTTCTTTATTCACATCATTAGCAACCCTTTTTCCATTACTTCGACACTCAGCTGCTCGATGACCTTCTTTTCCACACTTAAAACATTTTCTAGTCCCTTTAAGACGATCTCCACCATGCTTATTTCCACACTTTGAGCATAAGGAAACATTCATCTTCTTTTCACCATTATTCTGAGATTTCTCCTTGAACTCCATCTTTTGTTTCTTGTCAAAACCATGAGATGGATAAGTAACACCAACTTCCATTTCTACCTTGATAGCACAACACACAATTTCTTCATAGCTACTAAAGTCTCTTATAGCTAATGCCCTTCGAAGATTTGGTTTTAAGCCACTGAAGAATCAATCAACTTTACTTTCAGGTTGGATGATAAAGCCAGATGCATACCTTACAAGCCTTGTAAAATTCGCTTCGTATACACCAACAGATTCATCATACTTTTTCTTTAGTTCAAAAAACTCCTTCAACATATTTTTTTGAAGAATACGAGGGAAGTACTTATTGAAAAATAAGTTCTTGAACTCGTCCCATTCCATGGACTCAATTTCATCTCTTGGCCTCGTATTCTTGATAAGATTCCACCATTGATCAGCTTCACCTTCCAAACGATATACTGCTAAGATGACTTTATCATGTTCAGAACATTGAAGAACTGAAAATATCTTTTCAGTGGTACTGATCCATTGTTCAGCAACAAGTGGATCAGAAGACCCACTGAAAGAAGGTGGACGTTACCTCATGAAGGACTCAATAGAATATTGTTCCCTTCTCTGCTCATTTGGAAGTCCAGAATGATTTATAGCTTGTGTAAGTATAGCAATAAGATTTTGCACTCCATCTCCCATAACATTTGTTTGTTCAGGAGGACAATCATTGCACTGTCCATTGCATTAATCAACACGGTTCCTTCGGGTTCCAGCCATCGTCTAAAACCCAAAAAGAATAGTGTGAGAGGCAAAAATCATGCTAGGGAAAACAACATAATAAAGGGGGAGTACCTTCAATATCTAACATCTTAGGTTTAATTATAAGATCGTTACCGTAATTCTAGTACTATAACCTATACTTATACTTAACCTTAGTGACATCCCTAAACATACCTTAGAAATATCTCTAGGGATGTCACTAAAGTTCTCGCATCCTAGTTTCCAAAGTTTGACTAAACCTTTCCTCTGATACCAACTGTAGAGACCCAAATCTTGACGTATATAGATATTACATTACTTTTTCGGAATACTTAATACATAACAAAAACAGACACACAAGGACCGTAATAGTTTAGTGTCTTTGGAAACTTGGAACGTAATCTTCTAATTGTGGTGAAAGATCTTCAACATCTCCCATAAAGATCTTCCACTTTTTGTTTCCTTACCTAAAACCTTTCTTTTAATCCTGGGGGAAAATAAAACATAAAAAGGGTAAGCTCAAATTCTCAGTAAGGGTAAGCATGGATAAAACAAATCATATACATTTGAACTTAAAAACATGAACATAATGTTTAAACATCAAAATCTTGAGAAATGACATAAAACATGGAAGTACATAAGGCATAGATCATAAAGAAACATTAATCATGATAAAATAGCATGAGAATAAAACATGTAATTGTGGAAAAACATTAAGCACATGATATGATTTCCATAGTAGCCAAGGCATTGCTGCCAATACCATCTTAGTGGAAAAAGTCCCTTTCTGAATCGAGCTCACTCCTCGTTCCAGTCCTGTATTACTGAATTGGATTAACTTACCGTTCCAGCCATGTCTATCTCATGAGATATAAATCTTTACCCAATGCATTGGAGGGAGATATAGGTCCCACCCATCTCATAATGAAATCATTATTACTTGTTCCACAACATAAACATAAATCATTCATAATAACCCAAAGAATAAAATGGGTTTTATAAACATCATTCCATCATCACATAATCCATATAAAAGAAATGGATATCATTTCATAATAAGAAAAGTGAAACCATGTAAATCATAGAGACATTATACTTGAAACATACATATGAAATAATGTCATCTTAGATGAAAAATGGTTTTGATAAAACACTTGAAATGAATTCTTGAGGAAAATATCCTTTCTTCTTCAAAATCATTTTCTTTTCAAAAAATGTCATGCAATTTTAAAAGAAAATGATTTTTTTGAAAATAGTCATGAAATCTTTTGAAGGAAGCTTCATGAAAATAAGGCTTTATAAAACCATAAAAATCCGTTCATGCTGTATAAGTTAAAAAAAACATTCTTCTCGTACTTTTGCCATAAAAGTCAAAAAGTACCTCGTAAAAGAAAGATTTCATACATACCATGTAGTAAAAGTCAAAAATGGGTAAAAAGGACTTTAAAAATACATGAAAACACTTTTAGAAAACATGGACTTGGATGATAACAATAGCCCCAGTAAATACTTACGAATAAACAATCTTGGATAAGAACGAGATTGGAAAGGTTATCCCTTACCTTAGGTCCGATATGCTTTGTATGGATCCGAACCTCCTGTATAATGATTTAAAAAATGTCATTGACTTATTAAATAATCATATTATTTGTTATGATATCATACATGTTTCACTTATGACTTTATATTACCCGTTCTTTTGTAAATTCCATGTAAAAGCAGCGTTTTGGGTAAAATCATTTCATTTATCGTATGTGTTTCGACTTGTCGTTCTTGATATTATTACTTATATCCTGATTTACATAATTCCATAATATAAAACACGATTTATATATAATATATATTCATCATATACATATATATTATAGATCGATAAAAGGAATGAAATACACCGTTCATGGAGACGGTAGGCCGTACGTACGCATGAACGCTGTTTTCGTTTCCTTGTTAAATTAAATGAAATTAAATAGATGACATACATATATATATACATAAATACATTAGAATTATTATGTCATATATTTCATTATTATTCATTATATATACTTTATAATCATTCTTGAATGGTTAATCATGGAAAATGAATCTCATCGCGTTCGTGGAGACGGTAGTCTGTACGTACGCACGAGCGATGATATCATTCCCATGATCGTGGAATTGTATTGGAGTGTATGTATACTATTTAAGAATCAATATCACTTTACAAAAATAATATATATTCATTATTTACACCATTATAACCATCCAAGTAAGGTGGTTCTGGAAAATAGATTACACCACGGCATGGAGACGGTATTCCGTACATACGCACGCGCGGTGATTTCATTTTCCGTAGGATGGATAGATGGTGAAATAGGTGTAGACGCCGGAAAAGTCCTTTGTTTCCAAACAAAGCTCTGGATGCGGAAAGCGAGGTCATATTTGGAGTCTGAAGCATGTTTCGGAGGGCCCGGAGGCCTTGCGCGGAATTTTGGAGACCCGCGCGCAAAGTTGATGAGCCGCGCGCAAACCTCCCGGGTTGCGCGCAATGCGCTGGACCGGCGCGCAATTTTGCGCGCCCATGGCCCGCGCGACTCCCTTGCGCGCCGGGGCCGATTCCGCGCCCGCGAAGAGAATTCCGCGCCCGCGACCCGGATTTCGCGCCCGGGGTTGCCTATAAATATAAGGCGACCCCCGACGTTTTGAGGGTTGCCAGAATTCGAAAGGTCTCTCGTGCGTGCAATCCAACCCCTTCCGCGCGCAATGCCGATCTTCAGGTAACCTCTTTTCTTTCGCGCAAGAAAGCCTTGGGGTTCGCCTTCGCGCGCAATCCCTTAGGCTCCTTTCCTTTGAATAAATATTCACCCAAAGGCATTCGCGCGCAAAAGAATCCTCTTGCGCGCAATTGCCCCCGGGGTGCGTGCAATCCAGCCCGATTGCGCGCAACCCCCCCCCCCCTTTTCCAAAGTGTCCATTCATTAGAGAATGAGCCGTTGCCCCCGTGCGCTATCCGAAGCCCGGTGCGCGCAATCTCTATCATTCGCGCGTAAAGTGCTGGCCCAATCGCGCGCCTGCCCGCCCATTTGCGCGCCGACCCGCGGTATTGCGCGCAAAGCTCCTCTTTTGCGCGCAAACCGCCAGGGTCGTCCCCTTTGACCCCCTGAGGGTACCCGCCTGCGTGGCACCCGACGGCCCTCATCCCGGGTGCCCGCACCGTGCGTCGTCTTCCCGTGCGGCCCCCTTAGGCTCGCGCGAAGTGACACGGACCTATCGGCGGCTTCAACGTCCCGCACGACGTTAAACTGCACTTCGTCCCAGCTACAAGACGTTAAACTGTACGCTATTCGTCCTGCACGACGTTAAACTGTAATTCGTCCTGCATGACGCTAAACTGCACCACGTCCTGCACGACGTTAAACTGCATACGTCCAAGCTGCATGACGTTAAAATGCCTAGACCCCATCGTCCGCGCTGCAAGACGTTAAACTGCCAAGCATCTTCGTCCTCAACACACGACGTTAAACTGTACTTGGTCCGGCAAGACGTTAAACTGTCTGCTTCGTCCTCAACACACGACGTTAAACTGTACTTCGTCCGGCAAGATGTTAAACCGTCCGCTTCACCCGATCCCGTGCCTCGCGCGCAGGGTCCTCCCGGTTTGGATGTGGCCCCCACCCGCTCGTCTCTGCAGGGATGTCGGGATTGGAGTGGCCTTCGCCCACGGGGGTAGAGTGTTGCAAACAGAACGAACTACGTGGACTTTGATCCCTGTCTTCTAAACAGGGTATGTAGGAAGCCTCTCTGAGGTTCAAGCCCACCACCTGGTCGTCCCGGTCGTATTTACGTCGGTTCGTCCATCAGTGGACCCCTTCCGGGTTCACACTTGCGTTGATTCACCTATGAATCCGCCTCTGTGGGGGAATGCACGTGTGTATCTCCATTGTGCTTCCCCACCGCCTCGATCTCTTCGTGAGTCGGCTTGCCAACGTCCAGCATGACGTAAAACTGTGATTCACCCGGCCGTTCCATCCCCCTCTGTGCGAGGTGATTCGGTTCAATCCTCCGCCCGGCGGCCTCGATCTCTTTGTGAGTCGGCTTGCCGACGTCCAACATGACGTTAAACTGTATATCCGAACTACGCTGACTTTGATCCGCGCTAACGCACGGTACGTAGGAAGCCCCTACGGGGTCCAAGCTCTTCACTCCATTATCCATCCTGATCCTTACCCGGGCCGCCACATCCCGGTGGGGTCATGCCATTTCATTCCACTCCACTTAATTCGGGAAGCCGCCCATGTGCTGGCCCCAGCGTCGGAGGTTCTCCTCAAGGGGTTCTGTCATCTGATCCACTCCTCGTGTTGATCAGTCCGATGCCGTCTCCGCTGGACGTTAAACTCGCGGCATACCCTGTGTTAAACATGGGAAGCTGAGGAAAACCTCAGGTAACACAGTTCCCCGCACCCAGTGCGGGATGCCTCAGGCCATCACGCCTTCGAGAAGCCCTATTAGGGACGGAAGGCAGACATGCAGAGGCACAGTGTTAGGACACGCCCCCAACACCCAGAGCCACCCGGTCTCCTCACCGCAGGTTGCTGCCCCGACCAGACTCCTTGGAGCGTCTGGGCGGAAGCAGCGTAATTAACCGGTGTCCATGAAGATATGGCGCCGGTAACGAGATTCACGAACATTCTTAAATCTATGAGGGAGACCCGGATTAGGCGACGAGTTCCGAGGAGACGTCCACGGAAGGAGGAGCCGGCGTCCCATCATCCCGGTTTCGATCAAGGAGCAGACGCCCCTGAATAAGGGACGGATGCCGCCCGCCTTTGGAAAGCGGGACTGCGGGACCACAAGCCGCGCGCCCATCCCCTCGGGTTGACGGGTGCACGCGCGAACACGTCCTGGCGGAACAGCGTAACCCGACGCACATCCGCACCGAAACAGAAAAATGGTGAACCCGACGTGAATCTCTTCTCCTCAATACGAAGGCCGATGGATTTCAGAGGTGTTGGAAGACCAGCATGCTGCTCGACCGAGCATTCAGTTTTACCCGCCAGGGGCTGAGGAAGGGAACTCGGGCACTCCGTCTCGCGACGTCGAGGGCCTGGGTCCCCCCCATGGAAGGCGTCGTGGCACTAATGGTTGGTTGTCGATTCCTTTTCCTGTCAGTGTTAATGGGTTCTTCTCCCTGCTTTCAGAAATCAGGTCGCCCAATCCAGTGCCCGATCGCCATCCGCCCACTGGCGCAGGGGTAGGGGAAACACCGACGCGGCTACTCCGCGCGGTCCCGCCCGTTCCACAGCCGTGCCAGCAGCCGCAGCTGCGGGGCAACCACGCCCTCTCTCCCCCTCGGAGGTCATCCAAAGAAGGGTGATCAACAACTTGGTGCGGAGATATGAGGAAGAGGGAGTCATCCCCACCAGGGACATGGCTCGCCTAGACCTCGAGGGAGCTGCACCTCGCCACCAACGCCGCCCCCGAGGGCCGCGCAGGGAGGCACCGCTGCCTACCTCGACGTCCAACCGCTTTGGGAGTTTGTCCCCGGAGCGCTCCGACAACTCCTTCCCCTATGCGGATGAGGTGGAAGATGCCCGGGACCACCCTATCCGAGATTCGCCCCAGGGATCCGCGATGAGGGCTCCTGTCAGGCCACGGCGACATCGCCGCCAGGCCTCTCAAGTCGAGGAACGGGCTCTCCACCTGCCCGCGCCGCTCATCCCGACTCGTCTGTCCCGGCGCCAACGTCGGGCGCGAGCGGAAGAGGATGCCCACCTTGGGGCCCTAGCAACAGCGGCCGCGTTGGCTCAAGCCACTGTTGGCTCCAGTCGCCAGGCCCCTGCGCATCCTGAGCAGGGGCACTTCTATGCCCGACCCGGATCGAGGCCCCGACCGCCCCAAAGGCAGGTTGGGTTGACTCTCCCGGTTGCTGGTACAGACAATGGCCACCGCGGACCACCTCGCGGTAGTGCTATTCGCCAACAGGGTCTACTCTGTGTGGTCGATCCAAGAGGCATGGGTCACCCCGCCTTCCGATCTCGGCCCGGAGGCCTGCCCGGAATCATCTCTCCCCGCGTCCCCTTTGATATCTGTCCCGGTGCCCCTCGCACCTTGGTTTCTGGTCCTCTTGGCCCCAGCACCAGTGCGGCCGGAGGACGCCAGGATAGAGATCAGCCATGCCCCGAAGAACCACCCAGGGGCAGGAGGGCGAGGTGTCGACGCCGAGGGAAGAATGTTACGGAATTCCGGACAGAGATCCGACCGGTTCGTTTCTCTGATACAGAAGCGGAGTATGATTCGGCGACAGAACCCTCCCCCCAATCCCACCTGTCAGGGGAAGGGGTAGGAATGCGGCACGTCAGCCTCGTACTTCCCGAGAGCGAGATCGATATGATCCCCGCTTCTCTCCGAAGGTATATCCGGAGTAGCGAGGGCCTGGTAGACCCCCAAGGATCAAGCTTGCGGTTGGTACCGGCCCCTCTGGAAGCGCCTTCTGCCTCGATCGGAGAAGCTGGAGACCTTTTCTGGGGACCGACGGTCGAACCACGATCTAGTGCACCCTTGGCGAGCACCGATGCTACGGCAGGATGTTCGCTCGCCGGCCCGTCCTATCGTGATGTGGTATCCAGGGCACCGCCACCCTCAGAGGGCGGCCCGGGATATGGAGGCCAATCGGCCTGCTCGCCGTATTCACCGCCGACCATCCCGTCGGCCCGGCGGCCCGCCTCGGCACCACTACCGGTTCCCCGTCCATTCCCAGTCATTGAAGAGGACCAAGGAGACCTGGGTCCCGAGTTTGAGTCGTGGAGCTTCTGGACCGTCCTTGCAGAGGGCCACTTCCCTGAGAAGTTTTGGCCAGTCGCAGGACTGGACTTTGATACACCCGAATCGCTCACCCCGGATGAGTTCGAATGCTTCCGCCGAACTCTCCGGGAGACTCACTCCCGTCTTCACCACTTACAAATGCCATATCCCGGGAGTCAAGTGCACCTGGAGGATATTGGTGAGCAGTTCCGTCAAATTGACCTGGCCACGCTCCCCGCGGTTCGGCACCCCGGGTCATTTGGGCACCACGAGGCCCTCCAACAACGATGCGTTGAGTGTTTTCAAGTACTCCGCAAGGTTATCGAGGAAGCCACTCCCCACGTGTATATCTGTGGATGGGGGAAGTACGCTGCCCTACGCTTCAGTGCGATTCGCCGACAGCCCGATTCACTGGGTGGCCCTGAGGGTACATCCCCAGGGACGGAAACAGTCAATATGGCTGACCTGTCGGGGAAGGGGAACGGTTTGGAACTTCTCGACGGGGGCTCTCCCCCCGAAGACAAGCCGTCGTTGGATCCATCGGTGAGAGTTACTCGTCACCAGAGGAACCTCCTGGGACTCCCCGCACCCACTGAAGCACTGACGTTGAGCCGAAACGTCAGAAAAGGTAAAGAGCACAGCGAGGCTATAAAGCCCGCCGACCCATCCGCCTCCACGCAGAGGGCGGATGAGGATCCCGAGAAGGCTATGCTACGTCAACATCTCGCCGAGCAGAAGAAGCTGGTTGACCAGCTCCTCGCCGAGCGTGCTGCAGAGCAGCGGCCTGACTACGGTGATCCTAGGCCAGGACAGCAGGGACAGGAACAACCACCCCTCGACGAGGCTCTCCCGGGCAACCGTGATTATTCCGTGTTCGCCGACAGGAGATAGGCCATTGCCTATGGCAAGAGGGCGCGGTATGTTTCGCCACACCCTCCCGAGCGGCGTGACTACCTGAGAGACCCCGCTCGGATTCCTCCCGCTGCCCCAAGGGCCGCTCCGCCCGCCATCCCACGAGCTGCCGAGTTTGACGACCCGGTCGACGACCCGATTGAAGGGCCATGCAATGTGCTCGTGGTTAGAGATCCTCTCCAGGACTGGAACCCATGTCCGGACGATCCGATGGTGGCACTCATCGCCCGCTTGGAGGCCTTGGAGACTCGGCAAGTGGCAATCCCACCGGACGGCAAGCCATACCCAGCATGGGTGGATGACATGCCGGCACCTCCGGGATTCGGGAATCCCACTTTTTCCCCCTTCAACGGGACTGGAGATCCGCCACAGCATTTGGCCCATTTCAACTCGAGGTGCGGGCCTATGCTGGGGACTCCGGCGCAGCAAGAGGCCGCTAAGCTTCGCTGCTTTGTCCAGACACTGGAAGGGCCAGCATTTGTCTGGTACAGCCAGCTCCCCGTCGGGTCGATAACTAGCTGGGAGGACCTTCGTAGACAATTCCTCTACCAGTTCAGTTCCACGACCCAGAAGACGAGTATCGCAGACCTCTTCAAGTGCAAGCAGAGGCCTGACGAGCGAGTCGCGGACTTCGTCGCCCGATGGAAGGGTCTCACGTATTCCCTTGACATGCCATTGACTCAGGAGCAGTTGCTGACAATGTGCGTCGGGAACGTCAAGACCGAGCTGGTCCCTTACTTGATCACTCAGAATTACCCCGGAGGGTTCAGGGACTTCTCAGACAAAGCTCAACGTCTTGAGGAAGCCCTGCAACAGGACAGCCAGGCAAACCCGCTGCCTCCTATGATTCCTGCAAGGAGAGTCAGCAGGGCTGAGCCCTCTGCTGTCGCCCAGATAGAGGCTCCCAGGCCGTTGGAGCTGTTGCCGGTGAGACCAGATCCACAGCCTCACAGGAATCCGCCTCCACGGGCTCAGTTCCCGGCCCAGCAGCGGCAGCCTCAGAACCGGCCGGCCCCTCCGCGTAATGTACCGCCACAACCCAGGCGAGATAATCAGGGTCCACCTCCTCGGCAGGCCCCTCCATCCCCTTGTCAAGACCACGCTCCCAGGGGCCCGCGATACCTGACCTACTCATTTCACGAGGATCAGGTCCCCGGTTATTTCCGGAGCGCCCTGGAGCAGAGGATTGTGCGACTGCCTGAGTGTTGGAGGCCGGAGGAGGCACATCTCACGGATAACCCCCGCTACTGCCCCTACCATCGGGCCCTGGGGCACACCATCCAGCGGTGCTATGTGTTTAAGGATTGGCTCCAAGACCAGATTAACAACAATGTAATCAGGTTGGGCCCAGCTCCGGCACAAGTGGCGGGCGTGTTCGTGGGATCAGATGACGATAGCGGCAATGAGGACGAATGGCAGCTGGTCTCCGACCGCGGATCCCAGAAGTATAAAAACTGGATGGCCCGCAAGACGATCATTCGCGCCCATGGAATCATCCGTGCGCGCTTGAATCAGCCTGAGCCCCCAGAATCTGCGGGTGCTGCTTCGGCATCGTCGTCCCAGCCTGCCTCTTCCAAGAAGAGCAAACGGCGGCGGCGCAAGAAGGAAGAGCGCGCCCCGCCAGTTTCGCCACTATCCCGCACTCTCGGCGATTTCATGCCCCCGGAGATGGGGATCCCTCCTCGGATCCGCCCAGTGGTGAATGATTCGTCCGATGACAGTATTGGGTACGCTTTGGTTAATACCGTCGAGCTGGTAAATCCCTTTTCGGTTCCCGACGTTGAAGAACACCAGGTGGACCTCCCTAGTGTCCCCGGTCGTCGCCACCGTCGGAGGAGCCGCAACAACAGGAGTCGCCGGGGCACAGCAGTTGGTACCTCCAGCCAGGCCGTGCACGCCACTGAGACCAGGCAGCAGGCTCAAAACCGAGCTCAGCGTGCGCAGCCCCCCCATCCGGGGATGACGGATTCGCCTCCGCCACTGTTTGTGGTATGGGATCAGGCAGAACCACCTCAGCCGCGTCGCGATCAGCTCCGCCCTGCCACGAGTCCATCCCGGCCTCCTGACCCCAGTACGGTGACCCTTTCCCGGGCTTCAACCAATGAACAGCGAAATGCGCCAAGTACCAGTCGGCCGCCGGCCCAACCGGCAAGGCCCGTCATGCTTCCAACCGCAGAGCAACCTCCTGCAACCAGGGGTTCGCGCTTGGCCAAAAAGTATGATGTCCTGAAGCACTTGGTCGACATCCCAGCGAGACTCTCCATCCTTGAGGCTCTGCGCATGTCATCTGAGATGCGCGAGGCACTCGCTGAAGCCCTGAAGAGCCCCCTCCAGTTTGAGACAGAGGTTGCGGCTGCAGAGGCCTTTCACGCCGAAACGATTGAGGACGCCGAATGTCAGGCAGTTATCTCGTTTTCTGGTAAGGATGAAGACCCTCCTATACAGGGGCACATTCGTCCGCTGTATGTTACCGGCCAGTTCAATGGCCTTGAAGTCCGACGCTGTCTTGTCGACACGGGGTCCGGGATTAACCTGATTCCAACTCGGACGCTCCGGAGATTGGGGTTGTCTGAGGATGACTTGATCCCCTCCGACCTCAGGATCCAGGGGTACGACCGCACCGAGCAAACTCCGGTCGGCAAGATACGTTTGAAGACCCAGTTCGGTGACTTGGTTGCCAACACCGAATTCATGGTAGTCTCTCAAGACACTGCGTGCAACGCATTGATGGGCAGGCCATGGCTCCACCTTCATGCGGTGGTTCCCTCGTCATACCACCAATGCCTCAAATACTCCCTTAACGGTCAAGTAGGCGTGCTTCAAGGAGATGCCTCTCCTTTTGCCTCATGTGAAGCCCGCTATCTGGACGTGGACTATTACAAGAGCAAGGATAAGAAGATCCTGGAAGGTGAGGTCGAGCCTGTCGTTGTTGCAAGTGATCCCTGGGCAAGCTTGGATGACGCTTACGTCCTCCCGATTCAACGATTGGACGTAGCCATGGTCTCGACGGCCTGTGAGTCTCCTGATGAGATGACCGCGACCGCCCGTGCCAGTACCAGCGGCCCAGTAGGATCTGGTAGCCCCAATGCAGTTGCCAACGCAGTCTCTCCCGTGGACGATCCCTCCCCGAGTGGAGAGGACGTGGAAGATGCACCCCCAGCCTTTGAGGAGGGCGTCTCCGCCACGGTCGATGAGTTAGTACAAGTGAACCTTGGAACCGAAGCAGATCTGAGACCCACATTGGTCAGTGCCGCCATGCCCTCTGAGGAGCGGCAGCAGTACGTGGACTTTCTCAGGCAGCACCGTGATGTGTTCGCTTGGGGCTATGACGAGATGCCGGGGCTAGATCCTCAGGTAGCCGTCCACCGCCTTGGTCTCCCAGCGAACCATCGCGGGTTCAAGCAGCCTCCCAGGAAGATGCACCCATTCCATGGTGCCATGGTTGAGGCCGAAGTTGACAAGCTTATCAAAGCCAACTTCATGAGGGAAGTCCAGTACCCCAAATGGCTGGCCAACATTGTGCCGGTCAGGAAGAAGAACGGGCAGATCAGAGTCTGCATCGACTTCCGCGATCTCAACTGCCACTGTCCGAAGGATGATTTTCCCCTTCCAGTGACAGAGCTGTTGATTGACGCCACGGCAGGGTTCCAAGCCCTCTCCTTCATGGATGGATACTCCGGATATAACCAAATTCGGATGGCCCCTGAGGATGAGGAGTTCACTGCCTTCAGGGCCCCCCAAGGTACCTTTTGTTACCGGGTCATGCCTTTCGGCCTGAAGAATGCAGGTGCCACCTATCAACGGGCGATGCACCGCATATTCAAGCCAATCCTCGGCACACTGGTGGAATGCTACGTCGACGACTTGGTAGTCAAATCGCGCCAGCGTCAGGACCATCTCAAAGATCTTGAGAAAGTGTTCGGCTTCCTCCGGTCTCGCTGCCTGAAGATGAACCCGTTGAAGTGCGCCTTCGGGGTCACCTTCGGAAAGTTCCTTGGATTTGTGGTAAGATACCGGGGTATTGAGATCGACCCAGAGAAGATCAGGGCGATTAGCCAGATGCCTCCCCCAAGTAACATCCGGGAACTGCAAGGGTTCCAAGGCCACTTAGCCTATATACGCCGATTCATCGCGAATCTGGCCGGCAAGTGTAAGCCCTTTTCTCGGCTCATGAAGAAAGGTGACACCTATGTATGGGATGAAGAGTGTCAGACCGCTTTCGAGGAAATCAAGCAGTACCTGCTGCAACCTCCGGTTCTGATGCCGCCCGTATCCGGGAAGCCGCTGGTCCTCTATGTGATCGCCCCGGAACGGTCCCTGGGTGCCCTTCTCGCCCAGAAGAACAACGAGGGAACAGAGAATAGCCTCTATTACCTCAGTCGCATGCTCCTCGATGCGGAAGTTAGGTATTCCCCCATCGAGAAGAGCTGCCTGGCGCTCGTATTTGCCATACAGAAATTACGGCACTACTTGCAGCACCATGAGGTACAGTTGGTTTCTCGGGTAGACCCGTTGAAATATATCCTGAGCCGGCCTATGTCGACTGGCCATCTAGCGCGGTGGGCTGTGATTCTCCAGCAGTTCGACATCAGGTATGTGTCTCAGAAGGCCATTAAAGGGCAAGCATTGGCAGACTTTCTGGCTGCTCACCCAACCTCCGCGGATCAGCCGCTGGATCTAGGCTTTCCTGATGAGGCCATTCTCTCGGTTGATCATGCCGGTCCATGCTGGCAGATGCACTTTGACGGTGCCTCCCGGAGCCCCACCGGTAGAAGACTCGATAATCCTAAGCTCAACAGAGTGGGCTTGGGTATCGTCTTCATTACCCCGGAGCAAGCCGTACTGCCATACTCTTTCCTATTGTCAGAGGGCTGTACCAACAATGAGGCGGAATACCATGCCCTCATCACCGGCCTCGAGTTAGCTCTCGAGATCGACGTGCCCCATCTGTGTGTAAAAGGGGACTCCGAGCTGGTTGTTAAGCAGATCAATGGCGACTATGTGGTCAGGAATCCGGAACTTGTGCCATTACTGGAGTGCACCCTCCTTCTGATGGCCCGGTTCCCTTCTCGGCCAGAGATTGTCCATATTCCCCGGTCGCAGAACGGTCGAGCAGATGCTTTGGCCAGCCTTGCTGCGTCACTTGCGGAGCCTGAACAGGATAACCTGACCGTCCGTGTGACGCGCCGCAGGCTCATCGCTCCTGTTATCCCGGAGGGAGATCGCGGCCCGTCGGTAAGTAATCTCACCGCGGTTTCCCCTGTGCCCGGAGCCCCGAGTACCCCAGATATAGCAGTCGAACCAGCCCCTGATTGGAGGACGCCTTTGGTTGAGTACCTCCAACATGGAATTCTCCCGCCGGATCGGGCCGAGCGCGAGCGAGTTCGACGCCGCGCGTCGCAGTTTGTCCTCCAGAGCAGTCCCGGCCTGGAGCAGATCCTCTATAGACGCGGATTTGATGGTGTTCTCCTCCGTTGCCTTCAGGGAGTTGAGATCCCGCGAGTCATGCAAGAGGTTCATGCTGGTTCATGCGGCGCCCATCAGACTGGGCCGAAGCTGTCCCACCAGATTCGGAGGTTGGGATACTTCTGGCCCTCCATGATCCATGACTGCATCGAGTATGCCAGGAGGTGCCATGCGTGCCAGGTTCATGCGAACTTTGTGCATCGGCCGCCGGAGCCTCTCCATACCACCAGGTATTCTTGGCCCTTTGCATTCTGGGGGATGGACGTTGTGGGACCTTACCCGCCGGCGACGGCTTGCCAGTGCCGGTTCATTCTGACCGCCACGGACTTCTTCTCCAAATGGGCAAAGGCGATTCCGCTCAGAGAGGTCAAATCCTTTTCGATCGCTGACTTCGTGACCTCCAACATCATTCATCGATTTAGAGTGCCTCACGCTATCCTCACGGATAACGGAGCCAATTTCTGAGCAGCCGAGTTGAAGAAGTTGTACGCCAAATACAACATTCGCTCGAACCACACATCTCGCTACCATGCGCAGGTGAATGGACAGATCGAGGCATTTAACAAAACCCTCTCTAACATTCTGCAAAAGATGGTTGGTCAGAACAAGAAGAGTTGGCCGGACAAGCTCCCCAACGCCCTCTGGGCTTATCGGACGACGACTCGCAATTCTACCCAGATGACCCCTTATTCCCTGGTGTATGGAGCTGAGGCCGTCCTGCCCATCGAGATCCCGTTACCGTCCTTGCGCGCTGCGTTCTACGACCAGCAAGCGCCGGACAGAGCTGCTGAAGCCCGTCTAGTCGAGTTGGAAGCACTGGATGAGAATAGACTTCGCGCCTTGCACAACTTGGAGAGGCATCAAAGCAGAATGGCTCGAGCTTTCAATAAGAAGTTTCACCTCCGCTCCTTCCTGTTGGGTGACCTAGTGCTAGCCCTAAGAGCGCCAATGATCCCCGGCAGGAAGCCACCCAAGTTGGATCCCAAGTGGGAGGGACCTCTTGTCGTCCACAAAGTTTATCCCAATGGCGCGTACTCCCTAGCGACTATGGATGGTGAGTGTGTCACTCCTCCCACCAACGCTAGGTTCCTCAAGCAGTACTTCGTCTGAGTGTACTACGTCCTGCACGACGTTAAACTGCATACGTCCAAGCTGCACGACGTTAAACTGCCTAGCATATCGTCCGCGCTGCAAGACGTTAAACTGCCAAGTGTTTCGTCCAACATGACGTTAAACTGTACCTCGTCCAAGCTACAAGACGTTAAACTGTTTAGCATTCGTCCAACACGACGTTAAACTGTACTACGTCCGAGCTACAAGACGTTAAACTGTTCAGCATTCGTCCTGAATGATGTTAAACTGCCTCTCAAGAACTACGTGCGGCTTGATTCCCATCCTTATGGGATACGTAGGACCGCCTGAACATTCATGTTTCAGGCCCAGCCCCATCCTTCGGGAATTTCCATCCTATCTCGGGCCTTCGGCCCAGTTGCCCCCGGGTGTGCGGCGTATGGTGTGAGCGTGGGGCTATGGCCTCATTCACGTCGGTTTGCTCGTCACGCTGTACGCCCCCCCCCCCCCACGTTTGGGGATGCCTTCTGCTCCCCCCTTTTTTTCTCTTTTCGTCCTGCATGACGTTAAACTGCACTTCAAGAACTACGTGCGGCTTGATTCCCATCCTTATGGGATACGTAGGACCGCCTGGACGCTTGTGTTTCAGGTCCATCCCCGTCTCTTGGTTGATCACGGGGATCTACCGTCTTTTGGTTGCTCTCAGGGTGAGTCCTCCGACCCTTTCCGGTGATCTGTTAACATGTTTTGGGTACTTTGGTCTATGACCCGTAGTGTCGGATGCAATCCCGGCAAGTCCCGTGTTGCTTGTCGGGCCGCGCGCTTCCTCTTGTTCGAGCCTTCACTCAAAGGGATCCTCGTTAGCGGTTTGGGTACGACGCCTCAGTGCTCTCTTACCGCTCCGGGTCGATTTACCGGCGGGTCCTAGGCCGCAAATCGATATGAATCCTGCGATTGAGCGGTTGATGCTCATTTGCTTGCCCAGTTCTGGGCTGACGCGATCGGATGTTGTGTTGCGAATATGGTCAGCGACATCCTTGATCGCCATGTCTGCTCTTTTAGGCTCCGAACATTGGTTGCGCGGTCCTCATCACACTCCGCCTTTGTGCGTTGTAGTGGAATCTCGACACTCTCCTCATAATGACCTTCAGTACACCTTTACACGTTAGGCAGGCCAACCAGGATAATGGTGTCTGTCGAGGCTCCCACGATCTAAGCACCAAGGGTATATGCTGATGTCCTCCCTAAGGGCCGTGTATAGCTGGACCCTCGTCCCCATAAGGAGGAAGGAGTCGCCCGAACAATCGAGTTTTGGGCCCAGTATATCTGGAGGCTAGCATCTCTGCCCCTCGGGTGATGGACATACGCAGGCCCCTATCCCAGGATCCTTCTCCTGGAATCGTGCGTGACCGCAGGGCTGGGTATGTTCCCACCTCCGCTGAGTCCGCCGTATCGCGATAAGCGGATTCCTCCATGGTCCGAACCACACGACCTTAAACTGTGCTGTCCGGTCCTACCACACGACCGTAAACTGTGATCGTCTTGGCCGCCCGACGAGAAACAGCACTGCATCGTGATGTTCTCCTCAGGGTGCACTCACGTTGGGCGCTGGTTAATAACCACGCCATTCATCAATGCCTTTCATGGCTTGATTATTGTGGCGACGCCAGGGATTCCTTAATCACAAGCATGTCGCTGCACGAAAAACCATCCATCTTTAAGGACAAACAAGAAATATCAAATACCGCTTCTTCTGTGTGTGGGGGTCAGACCCGCACCCTTCCCCGCGCTGGTGCCCGATTGTGTTGCGCCGCGCTTCAAGAACTACGTGTGGCTTGATTCCCATCATCATGGGATACGTAGGAACGCCCGGATGTTTGAAACTTCGGGTCCAGCCCCCCACCTCTTAAAGATTCCCCCCTTCTCTGGGGAGTCCTCCGCCTTCAGGCCACCCTCAAGGCGTGTCCCTCGACCCCTTGCAGTGGTCCACTGGTGTCAAGAGTACTCTGGTTTATTGCCAGGAGGGTCAGGTTTAGCTTGGTTAGGTTCCTTCCATTTTCAGGCTTCGTGCTCCCTTTCATTCGGACCCATCGCCTACGCCCTGGGTGGAGCCCCCATGAACGGTTTGGACACAATGCCTCAGTGCTCTCCCACCGACTCGGGCTGGTGCCCCCAATGGCCTCGGGCAGCGAATCGATATGAATCCTGCGATTGAGCGGTCGATGCTCGTTCGCTGCCTCATTCCATCAATGGTTAGTGCGATATTGATGCTGCTTTTCCGCCACGGTTGGCAGTACTCCCATATCGTTACGCCGGTGCCCCCAGTCCTTGAGTGAATGGCCGCATGATTCACATCACATTTTCGGCCTCCCATTCTGACCAGGCAAAATCTCAACACTCTTGACACTATCCCCCAGTGCATCTTCGCATATCCAGGGGATAGGACCACGATGCGGCATACTTTGAGGTTCTTATGGTCCGAGCTATAAGACCTTAAACTAAGATCTACCCTTATGGTCCGAGCTCTAAGACCTTAAACTAAGATATGCCCCTATGGTCCGAGCTCTACGACCCTAAACTAAGATCTCCCCAAACAGGGTTCTGCGTCCTGCATGACGTTAAACTGCACTCGCAGAACTACGTATGGCTTGATCTCCAGCCTGATGGAGTACGTAGGAACGCCCGGGCATTTCGACTCGGGTCCAGCCTCAGGGATCGCTAAGTCCCGCCCCTCCTCGTCGCCGGCCGTCTGGCCTGACTTCGGGTAGAGTGGTGCAGTTGTGATATTCTCCCCGATTCAGCTCGGGATGCCCCGTCGCAATGATGGGAAGCGACAGTTTCCTCGTCAAAGAGGTTCTGTCTGAGAATTGGGGTGATTCACGGCCAGATTAGTGCATCCGCCTAATACGCTTTCCCCACGGTGGCGCAATTTTGAGAGCGTTGGATTCTATCCGAACAAATCGTCACTTCGCCCCACGCTTCGCATGCCCTGTTGATCTGGATTTCCACCCTTGTGCCTGAAGGAACCCCCAAAGCGGCATTGATGATGACATGTGATCCGCCTCCTGTAATATGGATGATGACCTTCGGTCCGTCTATCGCAGTAGTATGGTCGATTGATCCATTGTCCGCTTGCCGTCTTGGGCATTTCCTGGAAGGCCAATCGTTGTGGATTTCTGAATTCGGGACGCGCGATTCACCCTTTCTCATTTCCCTATGTTCGGATAAAATCTCAACGCCCCTAGCATTGTCCCGCTCGTGTGTTGGAACAAGTTGGGGGGATGATACATTGATTAGGTCTGAGATCTCCTTTCCTAGGAATGATCTCCCTCTTTTCTTTAGAAACCCAGGGCCCCTATTTATAGGCGAGGCCCAGGTCCGCGCTGCGCGGAAAGCGCTTTGCGCGACCGCAACAGCAAATTTCGCGCCCGACGCCCTTTTTTGCGTGCCACATTCCTGCGCAACCCAGGATTTCGGCATTCCGGTGTCTCCCTCGGAACCCGATCGTTGCGACCTCTCGCCGATCAGATTCCGAGGGGGGGCTTTTGTAGACGCCGGAAAAGTCCGTTGTTTCCAAACAAAGCTCCGGATGCGGAAAGCGAGGTCATATTTGGAGTCGGAAGCATGTTTCGGAGGGCCCGGAGGCCTTGCGCGGAATTTTGGAGACCCGCGCGCAAAGTTGATGAGCCGCGCGCAAACCTCCCGGGTTGCGCGCAATGCGCTGGACCGGCGCGCAATTTTGCGCGCCCGTGGCCCGCGCGACTCCCTTGCGCGCCGGGGCCGATTCCGCTCCCGCGAAGAGAATTCCGCGCCCGCGACCCGGATTCCGCGCCCGGGGTTGCCTATAAATATAAGGCGACCCCCGACGTTTTGAGGGTTTCCAGAATTCGAAAGGTCTCTCGTGCGCGCAATCCAACCCCTTCCGCGCGCAATGCCGATCTTCAGGTAACCTCTTTTCTTTCGCGCAAGAAAGCCTTGGGGTTCGCCTTCGCGCGCAATCCCTTAGGCTCCTTTCCTTTGAATAAATATTCACCCAAAGGCATTCGCGCGCAAAAGAAGCCTCTTGCGCGCAATTGCCCCCGGGGTGCGCGCAATCCAACCCGATTGCGCGCACCCCCCCCCCCCCCTTTCCAAAGTGGCCATTCATTAGAGAATGAGTCGTTGCCCCAGTGCGCTATCCGAAGCCCGGTGCGCGCAATCTCTATCATTCGCGCGTAAAGTGCTGGCCCAATCGCGTGCCAGCCCGCCCATTTGCACGCCGACCCGCGGTATTGCGCGCAAAGCTCCTCTTTTGCACGCAAACCGCCAGGGTCGTCCCCTTTGACCCCCTGAGGGTACCCGCCTGCGTGGCACCCGACGGCCCTCATCCCGGGTGCCCGCACCGTGCGTCGTCTTCCCGTGCGGCCCCCTTAGGCTCGCGCGAAGTGACACGGACCTATCGGCGGCTTCAACGTCCCGCACGACGTTAAACTGCACTTCATCCCAGCTACAAGACGTTAAACTGTACGCTATTCGTCCTGCACGACGTTAAACTATAATTCGTCCTGCATGACGCTAAACTGCACCACGTCCTGCACGACGTTAAACTGCATACGTCCAAGCTGCATGACGTTAAAATGCCTAGCCCCCATCGTCCGCGCTGCAAGACGTTAAACTACCAAGCATCTTCGTCCTCAACACACGACGTTAAACTGTACTTCGTCCGGCAAGACGTTAAACCGTCCGCTTCGTCCTCAACACACGACGTTAAACTGTACTTCGTCCGGCAAGACGTTAAACCGTCCGCTTCACCCGATCTCGTGCCTCGCGCGCAGGGTCCTCCCGGTTTGGATGTGGCCCCCACCCGCTCGTCTCTGCAGGGATGTCGGGATTGGAGTGGCCTTCGCCCACGGGGGTAGAGTGTTGCAAACAGAACGAACTACGTGGACTTTGATCCCTGTCTTCTAAACAGGGTACGTAGGAAGCCTCTCCGAGGTTCAAGCCCACCACCTGGTCGTCTCGGTCGTATTTACGTCGGTTCGTCCATCAGTGGACCCCTTCCGGGTTCACACTTGCGTTGATTCACCTATGAATCCGCCTATGTGGGGGACTGCACGTGTGTATCTCCATTGTGCTTCCCCACCGCCTCGATCTCTTCGTGAGTCGGCTTGCCAACGTCCAGCATGACGTAAAACTGTGATTCACCCGGCCGTTCCATCCCCCTCTGTGCGAGGTGATTCGGTTCAATCCTCCGCCCGGCGGCCTCGATCTCTTTGTGAGTCGGCTTGCCGACGTCCAACATGACGTTAAACTGTATATCCGAACTACGCTGACTTTGATCCGCGCTAACGCACGGTACGTAGGAAGCCCCTACGGGGTCCAAGCTCTTCACTCCATTATCCATCCTGATCCTTACTCGGGCCGCCACATCCCGGTGGGGTCATGCCATTTCATTCCACTCCACTTCATTCGGGAAGCCGCCCATGTGCTGGCCCCAACGTCGGAGGTTCCCCTCAAGGGGTTCTGTCATCTGATCCACTCCTCGTGTTGATCAGTCCGATGCCGTCTCCGCTGGACGTTAAACTCGCGGCATACCCCGTGTTAAACATGGGAAGCTGAGGAAAACCTCAGGTAACACAGTTCCCCGCACCCAGTGCGGGATGCCTCAGGCCATCACGCCTTCGAGAAGCCCTATTAGGGACGGAAGGCAGACATGCAGAGGCGCAGTGTTAGGACACGCCCCCAACACCCAGAGCCACCCGCTCTCCTCACCGCAGGTTGCTGCCCCGACCAGACTCCTTGGAGCGTCTGGGCGGAAGCAGCGTAATTAACCGGTGTCCATGAAGATATGACGCCAAGAACGAGATTCACGAACATTCTTAAATCTATGAGGGAGACCCGGATTAGGCGACGAGTTCCGAGGAGACGTCCACGGAAGGAGGAGCCGACGTCCCATCATCCCGGTTTCGATCAAGGAGCAGACGCCCCTGAATAAGGGACGGATGCCGCCCGCCTTTGGAAAGTGGGACTGCGGGACCACAAGCCGCGCGCCCATCCCCTCGGGTTGACGGGTGCACGCGCAAACGCGTCCTGGCGGAACAGCGTAACCCGACGCACATCCGCACCGAAACAATAGGGTTGTTTCATACTTATAATAACATATCAGTATATGATTGATACTTATGTTATTACTTCATAATGAAACAACTAAATAAGAAGAAGTAGAAGAAGAAATAAAGTTGAAAGAATCGGTAACGAACATAACCTCTTCTTTGAAGCGCCTCTTTGAGACCTCCTTTTAGGACACTAAAATTGGTCTTTGAAGAAGACCAGGACCTCTAGGATGTTTCTAGGGAAGTGGAGAAGAGAATTTGGCATGGGTTGGCCGAACTTGAAGGCTCAAAGTGGTGTGAGGAAGAGAGGGAGGAGGTTCCCTTTTATAAGGGAGGAGAGGGGCACCTTTGGAAAAACTAAAAATATTATTATATTATAAAGTCATATTCAGTTTTTAATAGCTCCAAATTAATTTATTTCGAAGCTAAGGTGGTTATGGGTTGAAATCCTCTCATCCAATAGAATTTAGACAAGTTTAGGTTTCTATTTTAACCTTATCATTTAGATTTAACTTTAAGTTAGATAATTTAACTTTTACTGTGTCTTCTTGTTTTCTTACACTATAAGGTTAATAAACTTACTATAACAAGAAAAAAGAACCCCAAGTTGTTTATTATTAATATATATAACCTTATCTAAGTCATTTGACCGAACTTTAGATTTTTAGGAATAAAATAACAATTAATATTATAATATTTGTTTTAAAAACTATTGTATGTCAATTTTGACACTATTTGGTAATTTATTTTTGTGAAAATCATAACATAAATATTAGTTCAAAAAAATTTAATTAAATAAGTACTAATATGTAATATTAACCTAGAAAATTATTTTAATTCATAAAAAGTCTCAAATTACATTTATTTGGGTATTTATAACATCAATTATGTCAATATTTCATTAATAAGATAATTATTGCATCATCATTGTGTCATACATAAATTAAATTATTTAATGTCTAAAAATTACAAATAAAATACCATTATGTAAGAAATATTTTTAGCTTTATAATGAATATTTATAGTCGAATTTATCTTCTGTATAACCCTATATTAAAAATTATTTATTTATTAAACTTTGATTTTAACTATTTTAACCCTTCTTTAAATAAATTAATAATAAATGTCCTAATCTAATCGAAGTGGGCCTAAATGGTCATATTTTATTCCTAGGGTTGTTTTTGGTCTAATTACACTTATCCAATAGAATTAGGACATGTGTTAGGGTAATAATAATATCATTTTTACCTTTAATTACCCTATTTACTTTTAACCGTGGTAAAAAAAGTAAAAAGTTACTATTCACCAAAAATTATTTTCATCTCATTGAACTAAATTTTAGTCCCTGATATTAATTGTCTCTCTTGTATTTTCAAAATTCAATTCACAGAAGTGGTAAAATTTCATTTAAATGAAAAAGTCAGTTTTTTTAACTAGCACTAAGTGGTTTCACTATTCATCGAAAATTGCAGGTTTTCAGAAAAATACCAAAAATTCAGCCTAAGAATTATTTGATATTCTGAATTCAAAATTGATGTCTATTTTTCTAAATTTAAAACATATAATTGTAATTAATTAATTTTAAAATTAATTCCCGTTGTGAAAACAAATAGCGTGTTTTTTAAGAAACAATAACTATCAAAAGATTGATACTTGTTTATATCCAATTTCAAAGTGAAATTAATTCCAATGACCAACATTGTATTAAATGGTAAAAATATATTCTAATTACACTTTAAACCCAATTAAAAAGATAATCTAACCATATAAATTATTTCGATGAAAAAAGTTGTTTTTAATTAAAATATAGCGTGTTTTTACTATTCATTAAAATATGAAAGTTATCAGAATAATATGAAAAATTTATCCAAAGTAAATTTTTATATCCTGATTCCAAAGAAGAATTTTATTTTTTCAAATTTAACTTATAGACATGTCAAAAATAAGATTTAAAGTGGGTGCGCCATCAAAAGACGGCAAAACTACATTGTTTGAAAAATACTTATTTTACTCGAAAAATTGATTTTGTTCTCATACCATGTTCTAGAAAATGTGTAAGATGAATAATAATGTTATAAAATTCAAAATATAGTTGATACTATTCATAATAGCTAGTCCATAATAATATTATAACCATATATCGTTGTTTAGTGAAACCCGGTATTGTGTACTACACACGCTATCGAGGTAGGTCGCGATTGCGTGTAATGCAAGCCAATAATAGTGTTGCGTATACTGCAAGCTAATGCGGTGTTGCGTATAGTACAATATAATCTTGGTGTATTGTATAATATAAGATCAAAGAAATTAAAAATAATATATCTTATAAAATCTCGGGGTGTTACAATGCATTTAGAGGTAGCAGCGAAAGTGATGATGTTGTGAGTTGGTTAGGATTTGCTTGTGAACCCATAAGTTGGGCTTGTGTGTGGAAATATTTATATACTTGTATATTCCTTATGATTTCTATATGAACCCCACCTGCATTGATCACTATGTGCTGATACTCATGTCATCACACAAGGGGTGTTTTTTCCAATATATCGGTGGTGAGGATGGATGGCTAGCTACATGCTCTTCCCTGCTCTCTCTTCTTATAAGGCCCTGGCCTTAAACCTTACTTAATATTGAATTAAATGAATAATTCACATTGAGGATCTTTTCAGGTTTAGAGTTTTAGAGAATTATAACATAACTATTACATCTCAAAATATTTACAAAGTAGGCACTTGTACCAAGTTTCCATAGAATAAAAAAAACTCTTAAAAAGAAACATGTCTAGTTCCATGTTTTATATAGCATGACTTTCCCTTGATCCCATCCTTGACCCTATTCCACATTAAGTCCTATGAAAAACATTTCAAAAAAACTTGGGGTGAGAATAAAAAGCTCAGTAAGGGATACACAAAGAATGAAAACTGTTAGTTTATCAAAACAACAAGTAAACCATGTATACTTTATCAAAGTAATATTTTTCACCTTTATGAAGTAGTAAAAACTCTTCACTGAATAAAAGATCATTACTTACCCTTTTGTAACCAAAATATTACCATAAAACCCATAAAAAGATCACATAACATATAAAGGTAACTTGGGACATAAACATACTTAAGTGGAATAACCATACGGTCGACTTCCACACATATCACTTAATAGAATAGCCATACGGCCAACTTCCATACATAGTTAATGGAATAGCCATACGGACGACTTCCATACCCAATGTATTGTAGGTTATACCGTAACCACCCGTCCTGGTATTCACGGCACCACCCGTCATATGGTTTATCACGTAACCACCCGTCAAATTTCCAAGTACCATTATAAAATCATAAGACAAAAAACAAATATAATGTAAAGAAAACATTTCCACACTTTGATCACAATATATCACATAAATATATTGACATAAAAAATCCATTATAAAAACCATTTTCAATACCAAAATACATAAAAGAGTATATGGTATTTATTTCATTTAAAAAAACATTACGGCTTGTTGAGGAAGCCAAAGACCAAATAATACTCGTGGCGGCGGAAAAGGTCGTTGTCACCGCGTACGTTAAAAGAAACATTCCTTTTTGTCATTTTGTAAAACGCTTCGTAGAAAGAGATTACTTTTGTATAAAAGTAAAATTCAAAGGGGTTTATACACCGTATAAAATAAGGTTGTGTATAAAACGAAATATGCCTCAATGAAAGGAGATTGAGACGAAGTCCCTTACCTCAGGTCCGACTTGACTCGATCATTCTTTAACGTCCTGAATAATAAACTTGAGTTAATTTCTAATTGCTCAAGAACCTTTTTCAAGTTCATTATACCTTTTATATCACTTATTGCCATGTTATAAACATTATGTAATCATTTAAGTTAATAATGTTTGTTTTGTCGATATTTGGTTCTTAAGTCGAAAGTGAACTTCTTACAATTACATGTTGTTCGTGTGGTCAAAAGTTCTTTATATGCAGAATTACATTCCTGATTTGGATATCATATATATCATATATATCCAGAATATACATGTATTTATAATATTACATAATCATTTAGAGGTAAGAAATGAAATGCACCGTTCATGGAGACGGTAAGCCGTACGTACGCATGAACGCTACTTTCATTTCTAAGTCATATTAATGGAATTAAAACTAAATGAGAGGTGTGTATATTTTAATTACATAATTATATTCATCATTTAGATGTATCATTCATCATATATATCGATTATATACATGTACTTATAATAGTACATTACATTTGGGGATAAGAAATGAAATGCACCGTTTATGGAGACGGTAAGCCGTACGTATGCATGAACGCTACTTTCATTTCTATCTCATAATTTAATGGAAAGAAATAATAATTATATAGAGGAATATTATAATTCAAGTATAACATCATATATAATAACTTTAAATCCATCCTTTAAACATCCCACATATGGCATTAACGAATCAAATCACTTTGAGGGGGCGGTAGTCCGCACTTCCTTAAATGAAGATATCGCATTTACCCATAATGGAAACCATAAAGGTATGCCCAAAATGAAAAATATAGAAGCTTAAGGAAAATATAAACATATTATATATCATATATAAATATAGTGACATCTTAATGGCCACCTTTGAAGGTGTTAGAAGAATATCGAACAATCATCGTTTCGTGAGGCAGAAATTCGCCATCCAGGGAAACAGTATGTTCTTTAACCATTAGACGTAGGTGTGTGTAAGTGTAGCACGAATCCTTATTATAAAAACATCCTAGTGTATTTAAGATACTATATTTGTTACAAAATAAATGAATAAAAAGATTTTAGGGGGTTGGAGAAGCAAAATAAAACAAAAGGACTCAAGTGAAGATATTACCTTAAAATCGGGTAACTCCCTTTGGTTTGAGCTCAAAGGCTTCATTGGTAAGACTTCTACCCAAAGTGAGGCTTCAAGGAGTAAGAGAGGGATTTGGAGAGACAAAATTATCAGAGCTTGGATGAACCAAAGGCTTGAGAGGTGTGAGTAAGGTGGTAGAGGTGGGAGCCTTTTATAAGAGGAGAGGAGGGGCACTCTTGGAAAGTAAGGAAAAGTCACCTTATTTTAAAATGATATTCGGATTTAAGAAGTCCCACATTGATATAATTAGAGGATAAGGTGATAAGGGTTCTAAATCCACCCATCCAATAGGTTTTGGACATGTTTAGGTCATATATTTTACATTATCTTTCCATTTTATTTAAATCCATTATTAATGAGGTAATCGCTGCATCATCATGATGTCATAAATAATTTAATATATTTAATTTTTAAAAATTATAAAAAAAAATACTATGATTTAGGAAATATTTTTATCTTTCTAATGAATATTTATAGTAAAATATCTGACTTGTATAACCCCATGGAAATTTTTTTTTAGTAAAACATTTCATGTTTGTGTCATTTTTATTTTAACTTTAAATAAAAGGCATAAATGTCATTATCATACCCAAGTGGCTCCATGGGGTACCAAAAATCGACCCATGGGTTGTCTTGGTCGGCCATAACTCATCCAATAGGGTTAGGACAAGTTTCAAGATATTTTCATTTTATTATAATATCATTTTTACCTTAAATTACACTAATTACCTTTAATCGCGATTAATAAAACATAAAAGTTACCATTTACCAAAAAATTATTTTAATCCCATTGAACCAAATTTTACTTAATAATGAAAATCATTTAAATTTTATTTTTTATATTCAAAACACAGAAGTGGTAAAGTCCTATTTAAACGAAAAATCAAATTTTGTAACCACCACTTTGCGGTTTCACTATTCATCAAAAATTGAAGTTTTTCAGAAAAAAACCAAAACATCACCCTAAGATATATTTGATATTCTGAATTCAAAAATGAAGTCTATTTTACAAAATTCAAAACATATAAGTTGCATTAATTAATTTAATAATTAATTCCCGCTGTCAAAACAAATAGTGTGTTTTTATGAAACAATAAGTATCAAAAGATTGACACCAGTTTAAGTCCAATTTCAAAGTGAAATTGATTCCAATGACAACCATTAGATTAAATGGTAAAAATATATTCTAATTTCACTTTAAAACCAATTCAAAAGATAATCTAATCATATAAATAAATTAGATTAAAAAGAGGTTTTGAATTAAAATACAACATTTTTTCACTATTCATTAAAAAATGAACTTTATCGGAAAAATGCCAAAAAATTACACAAAGTAATATTTGATGTCCCGATTCTAAAGAAGAGTTTTATTTGGTCCAATATAATGTATAAGAGTGACCAAAACTATATTTAATGATGGTTCGCCATCAAATGTTGATAAGTGGACCTTTCGTGAAAATTAGATTATATAAGCCTAAAATTGAATTCTTTTCGTATTTTAAGCCTTTATCCTTTATTAGATAAATGTAAAAACATTTAACAAACATATATAATCATATTTTAGTTATTTCTATCCATTCCCGCCAATACAACGACTATGTGTTAACTACCATTTAAAATGATATTATTTTATTATTAGTGTGCAACGTAAGATTTCAAAGAAACTCTTTGTTTCATATCGGGTACGCTATCGAACATAGCAACCCCTTTAAAGTAAAATTAATATTTAATTCGTAAATATTAATAAATATGAAAATATTTTATTCATTATTTACCTAGTATGTTACATCCTTCCCCCCTTTTGGGAATTGCGTCCTCGCAATTTTATTCACTTATCAAAATAAGTGGGGGTATTTATCCCTCATAGCATTTTCAGATTCCCACGTTGCCTCTTCAACCATATGGTTTTTCCACAAAACCTTTACCTGGTGAATTACCTTATTTCGCAACACTTTCTCTCTTCGGTCAAGAATCTGGACGGGTTGTTCTTCATAAGATAGGTTCTCTTCCAGCTGAACTACCTATGGACTCAAAACATGAGATGGATCTAGCATATACTTCCTCAACATCGAAACATGAAAAACATTGTGTACCTGAGATAAACTCGGAGGTAAAGCCACTCGGTAAGCAACTGGTCCAACTTTCTCCAGAATTTCATATGGTCCAATGAACCTTGGACTCAGCTTTCCTTTCTTACCAAATCTCATCACACTTTTCCATGGAGAAACCTTGAGAAAAACATGATCACCTACCTCAAAAGATAGATCCTTCCTCCGGTTATCTGCATAACTTTTCTGTCTGCTCTGAGCTGTTTTCATGTGTTTCTGAATCAACTGAACTTTTTCTGCCATCTCTTCTACCAATTCTAGTCCCATCAGCTTCCTTTCACCCACTTCATCCCAAAATGCTGGAGTTCGACACCACCTCCCATATAATGCCTCAAATAGTGTCATCTGTATACTAGAATGAAAACTGTTATTATAAGAAAACTCAACCAAAGAAAGATGTTGGTCCCAACTTCCCCGATAATCCATCGAACAAGCTCGTAGCATATCCTCCAAGGTCTGAATTGTTTGTTCTGACTGCCCATATGATTGCAGATGAAAAGTTGTACTAAAATTTAATTCAGTACCCAACGACTTCTGAAGGCCTTTCCAAAAGTTAGAAGTAAACCTGGGATCACAGTCAGATACAATGGAGAGAGGAAATCCATGTAACCTGACTATCTCTTTAAGATATAAACGGGAAATTTGATCTAGGGAAAAATTATCTCGTATGGCAAGGAAATGAGAAGATTTATTCAAGCGATCAACAATAACCCAGATTGCATTATTACCTCAAGATGTCTTCGGTAATCCCACAACAATGTCCATGGATATATTCTCCCATTTCCACTATGGCACTGGTAGAGGCTGAAGCATCCCTTTCGATAACTGCCGCTCTGCTTTAACCTGCTGACAAGTCAAACACTTCACAGTAAAATCAACAATATCTCTTTTCATTCTATCCCACCAGTAATACTCCCGCAGATCCCTATACATCTTAGTACTGCCAGGATGAACTGAAAACGGGGAACTATGAGCCTCACATAACAACTCATTCTTCAACTGTGAATCACAAGGTACACATAATCTCTTCCCACAATCATTATCAATGTTGAATTTAGGCAACTTACCCTTCTGAACCAGCTCTACCTTTTTCTGTAACTCACTGTCTTGCTTCTGTGCTTGCTTAATTTTGTCTGATAGAGAAGATTTCACCGATACCTAAAACAAAATAGAAGGACTTCCTACACAAAAAACTTCCATGCCAAAGTTCATCAAATCAAAAACAAAAGGATCTCGTTCCAAACGCAACATTGTTAATGAAGCATTACCTTTTCGACTCAAAGCATCAACCACTTTATTTGCTTTTCCCGGATGGTAATGAATTGTACATTCATAATCCTTGATTAATTCCAGCCATCTCCTCTGTCCCATGTTCAATTCTTTATGAGTGAATATATACTTTAAACTTTTGTGATCAGTATATATTTCAAACTTTACTCCATACAAATGATGCTTCCAAATTTTTAGAGCAAAAACAACAGCAGCTAATTCCAAATCATGTGTAGGGTAATTTACCTCATGAGTTTTCAACTGACGTGAAGCATAAGAAATTACCTAATCATTCTACATAAGGACACAACCAAGTCCCTTCAATGAAGCATCACTGTATATAAAAAAATCACCATTCCTGGAAGGAAGTGACAAAACTAGAACATTCACCAATCTTCTTTTTAACTCCTGAGTCAACTGAGCTATCACTGCAACAAACTGTTCAATTCTGATTCTGACCATCTCAGGTTGCTGATTTGGAAGGTTGTCTTCCTCCTGATGCCGTCCCAACATATCTGCTTTGTTTTCTCTAAGGAAAACTATTCTGAACATAGAAATATCTTAGGTGAAGCAACATGGTAATTTTTAAATGCTATATCATTTCAGTCATACCATAAATTAACTTATAATTTAACAATTTTCTAACTCCTAAAGTTATCTAAACCGACCTCTGATACCAACTATAAGGCCCCGGACTTAAACCTTACTTAATATTGAATTAAATGAATAATTCACATTGAGGATCTTTTCAGGTTTAGAGTTTTAGAGAATTAGAACATAACTATTACATCTCAAAAGATTTACGAAGTAGACACTTCTACCAAGTTTCCATAGAATAAAAAAAACTATTAAAAATAAACATGTCTAGTTCCATGTTTTATATAGCATGACTTTCCCTTGATCCCATCCTTGACCCTATTCCACATTAAGTCCTGGGAAAAACATTTCAAAAAAACTTGGGGTGAGCATAAAAAGCTCAGTAAGGGATACACAAAGAATGAAAACTGTTAGTTTATCAAAACAACAAGTAAACCATGTATACTTTATCAAAGTAATACTTTTCACCTTTATGAAGTAGTAAAAAATCTTCACTGAATAAAAGATCATTACTTACCTTTTTGTAACCAAAAGATTACCATAAAACCCATAAAAAGATCACATAACATATAAAGGTAACTTGGTACATAAACATACTTAAGTGGAATAACCATACGGTCGACTTCCACACATATCACTTAATGGAATAGCCATACGGCCAACTTCCATACATACTTAATAGAATATCCATACGGCCGACTTCCATACCCAATTCATTGGAGGTTATAACGTAACCACCCATCCTGGTATTCACGGCACCACCTTTCATATGGTTTATCACGTAACCACCCGTCAAATGTCTAAGTACCATTATAAAATCATAAGATATAAAACAAATATAATGGAAAGAAAACATTTCCACACTTTGATCACAATATATCACATAAATATATTGACATAAAAAAATCCATTATAAAAACCATTTTCAATACCAAAATACATAAAAGAGTATATGGTATTTATTTCATTTAAAAAAACATTACGGCTTGTTGAGGAAGCCAAAGACCAAATAATACTCGCGGCGGCGGAAAAGGTCATTGTCACCGCGTACGTTAAAAGAAACATTCCTTTTTGTCGTTTTGTAAAACGCTTTGTAGAAAGAGATTACTTTTGTATAAAAGTAAAAGTCAAAGGGATTTATACACCGTATAAAAGAAAGTTGTGTATAAAACGAAATATGCCTCAATGAAAGGAGATTGAGACGAAGTACCTTACCTCGGGTCCGACTTGACTCGATCGTTCTTTAACGTCATGAATAATAAACTTGAGTTAATTTATAATTTCTTAAGAACCTTTTTCAAGTTCATTATACCTTTTATATCACTTATTTCCATGTTATAAACATTATGTAATCATTTAAGTTAATAATGTTTGTTTTGTCGATATTTGGTTCTTAAGTCGAAAGTGGACTTCTTACAATTACATGTTGTTCGTGTGGTCAAAGGTTCTTTATATGCAAAATGACATTCCTGATTTGGATATAATATATATCATATATATCCAGCATATACATGTATTTATAATATTACATAATCATTTATAGGTAAGAAATGAAATGCACCGTTCATGGAGACGGTAAGCCGTACGTACGCATGAACGCTACTTTTATTTCTAAGTCATATTAATGGAATTAAAACTAAATGAGAGGTATGTATATTTTAATTCCAGAATTATATTCATCATTTAGATGTATAATTCATCATATATATCGATTATATACATGTACTTATAATATTACATTACATTTGGGGATAAGAAATGAAATGCACCATTCATGGAGACGGTAAGCCGTACGTACGCATGAACGCTACTTTCATTTCTATCTCATAATTTAATGGAAAGAAATAATAATGATATAGAGGTATATTATAATTCCTGTATAACATAATATATAATAACTTTAAATCCATCTTTTATACATCCCACATATGTCATTAACGAATCAAATCACTTTGAGGGGGCGGTAGTCCGCACTTCCTTAAATGAAGATATCACATTTACCCATAATGGAAACCATAAAGGTATACCCAAAATGAAAAATACAGAAGCTTAAGTAAAACATAAACATATTATATATCATATATAAATATAGTGACATCTTAATGTCCACCTTTGAAGGTGTTAGAAGAATATCGAACAATCATCGTTTCGTGAGGCAGAAACTCGCCATCCACGGAAACAGTATGTTCTTTAACCATTAGACGTAGGTGTGTGTAAGTGTAGCTCGAATAATTCTTATAAAAACATCCTAGTATATGGAAGATACTGGATTTGTTACAAAAGAAATGAATAAAAATAGTTAAGGGGGTTGGAGAAGCAAAATAAAACAAAAGGACTCAAGTGAAGATATTACCTTAAAATCGGGTAACTTCCTTTGGTTTGAGCTCAAAGGATTCTTTGGGAGGACTTCTACTCAAAGTGAGGCTTCAAGGAGTAATAGAGGGATGTGGAGAGACAAAATGATCAGAGATTGACCGAACCAAAGGCTTGAGAGGTGTGGGTAAGGTGGTAGAGGTGGGGGCCTTTTATAAGAGGAGAGGAGGGGCACTCTTGGAAAGTAAGGAAAAGTCACCTTATTTTAAAATGATATTCAGATTTAAGAGGTCCCACATTGATATAATTCGAGGATAAGGTGATAAGGGTTCTAAATCCACCCATACAATAGGTTTTGGACATGTGTAGGTCATAGATTTTACATTATCTTTCCATTTTATTTAAATCCATTATTAATGAGGTAATCGCTGCATCATCATGATGTCATAAATAATTTAATATATTTAATTTCTAAAAATTATAAAAAAATACTCTGATGTAGGAAATCGTTTTATATTTCCAATGAATATTTATAGTCAAAAATCTGACTTGTATAACCCCATGTAAAAATTGTTTTAGTAAAACATTTCATGTTTGTGTCATTTTTACTTTAACTTTAAATAAAAGGCATAAATGTCATTATCATACCCAAGTGGCTCCATGGGGTACCAAAAATCGACCCATGGGTTGTATTGGTCGGCCATAACTCATACAATAGTGTTAGGACAAGTGTCAAGATATTTTCATTTTATTATAATATCATTTTTACCTTAAATTACACTAATTACCTTTAATCGCGATTAATAAAACATAAAAGTTACCATTTACCAAAAAATTATTTTAATCCCATTGAACCACATTTTACTTAATAATGAAAATCATTTAAATTGGATTTTTGATATTCAAAACACAGAAGTGGTAAAGTCTCATTTAAACGAAAAATCAAATTTTGTAACCACCACTTTGCGGTTTCACTATTCATCAAAAATTGAAGTTTTTCAGAAAAAAACCAAAACATCACCCTAAGCTATATTTGATATTCCGAATTCAAAAATGAAGTCCATTTTAAAAAATTCAAAACATATATGTTGCATTAATTAATTTAATAATTAATTCCCGCTGTCAAAACAAATAGCGTGTTTTTATGAAACAATAAGTATCAAAAGATTGACACCAGTTTAAGTCTAATTTCAAAGTGAAATTGATTCCAATGAAAACCATTGGATTAAATGGTAAAAATATATTCAAATTTCACTTTAAAACCAATTCAAAAGATAATCTAATCATATAAATAAATTAGATTAAAAAGAGGTTTTGAATTAAAATACAACATTTTTTCACTATTCATTAAAAAATGAACTTTATCGGAAAAATACCAAAAAATTACACAAAGTAATATTTGATGTCCTGATTCTAAAGAAGAGTTTTATTTGGTCCAATAGAATTTATAAGAGTGACCAAAACTATATTTAATGACGGTTCGCCATCAAATGTTGATAAGTGGTCCTTTCGTGAAAATTAGAGTATATAAGCCTAAAATTGAATTCTTTTCATATTTTAAGCCTTTATCCTTTTTTAGATAAATGTAAAAACATTTAACAAACATATATAATCATATTTTAGTTATTTCTATCCATTCCCGCAAATACAACGGCTATGTGTTAACTACCATTTAAAATGATATTATTTTATTACTAGTGTGCAACGTAAGATTTCAAAGAAACTCTTTGTTGCATAACGGGTACGCTATCGAACAAAGAAACCCCTTTAAAGTAAAATTAATATTTAATTCGTAAATATTAATAAATATGAAAATGTTTTATTCCTTATTTACCTGGGATGTTACACTTCTAGGCGAGTAGATATGCACAAGTTGTGATGATTGGAAGTCTGTTAGTTCACTAAGTGATGGACCATGTGTTTTCGAATGAGATATGATGTGACCATGCTATGGGGTAGTGGCCCAAGTGTTTTCAGGAAATATGTGATGTGACCATACTGTGGGGTGACTTATGGTGGGGTTCATGCATGGTAGGAGGAGGGAAAGCGGTTGATGTTCTACATGTTCATGACACCCTACCACTTTGGTTATGGTTTTGATGTGATGACCCAAGTGTTTTTTGGAGGGATGTGATGTGACCGTGTTGTGGGGCGGTGGACCAGGTGTTTTTGAGCAAGATGTGATGACCATGCTGTGGGGTGGTTGACCAAGTGTTTTCAGGCATGATGCGATTTGATCATGTTTTGGGGCATTATTATATGTTATTAAAAAGATATGGGAGTTTCAGAACATATAACGTTGGGGTGTGAAGTCCTAGGGGGTTCGGGCGAACACTGGGGGAAGAATGGGTGAGACAGGTAGCTGGAAACAGCTGTTGCATACCATTCACATCGTGAATCCCATTCACTACAAGAACGAGTTTCATGAGGTGCGACTAGGGAGGTACATGATGTGAAAATTATAGGGGCTTACACTACTAGAATTCAAGGTATTTACAACGGGTTATTTGCAATGGGATCCTGTCACAAATAAGCTTTAGCGACGGGGCCCCATCACAAATAGCCCATTGCAGAAAACGCCATCACAAAAAATATTATTTGTGATGGTCCCGTAATCCCATCGCAAATACTTTTTTACGACGGGCCCGTAATCCCGTCACAAATGCTTTTAGAATATTTTTTACGACGGGCCCGTAATCCCGTCGAAAATACCTTTTTTAAGAAAAAATTATTTAGAATATTTGCGATGGGATCCCGTCGCAACAGATCCCGTCGCAAATAATAAATAAATTAAAAAAATAAATTTAATAAAATTGTGATTATTGAAAAATTAATTTTAATATTATTAAAATAATAAAAAAATAAAAAATATTAAAATTCTCAATATTCACAAAAAAATATAAAAAAATCATAAAATACTATTATGATTATTGAAAAATTAATTTTAATATTATTAGAATAATAAAAAAATAAAAAATATTAATATTATTAATATTCACAAAAAAATATAAAAAATCATAATATTTTACTATGATTATTGAAAAATTAATTATAATATTATTAAAAAAATTAAAAAATTAAAAAAATTAAAATTCTCAATATTCACAAAAAAATATAAAAAAATCATAAATTATTATTATTATTATTATTAGTAAAATAAAAAAATATTAAAAAATATAATACTGAAAAAATATATTTAATAAAATTATGATTAATGAAACAATAATATTAATATTATTAAAATAATAAAAAAATAAAAAATATTAAAATTCTCAATATTCACAAAAACAAATCATAAAATATTAAAAATTAAATTATGTAATAATCGCACCGATATAAAAGACAAAAACTGTAAATAGTTCATATTACAAAAAATTTAAATTCAAATGTTTTTGACATAAAAAAATCACTGGGGGGGTCGTCTTTTGGAGGAGGTGGAGGAGCTGAAGGAGCTGGTGGAGAAAACTCCATCCCTAAACTACGAGTGAGATGACGCATGTACTCCATCTGCTCATGATGCTACTGCTACCATCGACGCATCTCCTCCTCATGTTGCTACTGCTACTGCTACCATCGACGCATCTCCTCCTCGTGTTGTTGTTGCTGTTGCTGCTGCTGCCGACACATCTCTTCTTATTACTTCTACAAACTCTCTATAAGGTCATTCTGAGCTCGGAACTGCTCCTGAAACTGTGAGCCAGAAGATGATGCCTCTCCATGAACTCCTCTCGAGCTGGACGCCGACATCGCAATAGTACCATAATAAGTACCAAGAGTCACATGAGAGACGATACCAACTACTCGGCCCTTCTCAAAGCCATACTGAGTCGCCTGTATCCATGCCGCCTCATCGAAATGGTGAGCACTGGTCTGATCAGTCACCTCATCCTGACCCTCATCCTGTGTCTGAGAAGTCACGTCCTCATATGACTCTTTCAATTCCAATTTGAAATTAAAATTGTGAAAATATTATATACAGTTAATTGTCAAACTGAAAAAAATAAGACTAACCACAATCTGACGCTGGCGATCACCTATAATCTCTCTGGTGACTGGATCATTGTATATCCTCTGATAAACATCGTACTCTGTAATATCGGGATGCTCGACTTCCTATATGAATATAAAATAAACTGTTTATATTTGAAGTAATATAAAATATTTAAAAAAAATACTTACCAGATGCTCTCTATGCATACTGAATATACGGCTACCAGCTCGATGTGTCACCTCCTATCTCCCTCGGTTCTGCCAACCAAATGAAGACCTCATCTGAAATCCACTACCCAACCAGTATGCACATAATTCATCCCAAACCTGAGATGAAATGTACTCTAGTCGGTGGGCTCTACACGACTCATCAAATACTATCGCTCCTGCTTTCTTAATGGTTGTCTTTCTTAAATTGTGCAAAAACTGATGCAAATGCTCACGCATATCCACCTCCCATGCTGCATGGATATCGGCACGCATGCTATCTTCGATGGGATACCATAAACCCTACAAATAATTTATAATATCAAGTTATTAATAAAATAAATTTCAAAATAAATATTATTTATTTACATATTAGCCAATGATTGTATATGTCGAGCTGCACATCAATGGGAATCTATTCTCATGTGGTCCATGGCTGAGAAAAATAATTGCGCAAGATAGCGCTCCCCTGTCCAACAGATACATGTGCAAAACTATGAAAAAAGAATAAATAATCAAACAATTAGTATATATATAAATAAATTAATGAAATCTAACTAAAATATATAGGTTACCATACCTTCGTGTGTGTGGATCGAAGCCAAGACGTGGACGTCGCTTGGGGATAGGTTCAAGAATCATCAGTCGCGCAAGACCATGCCCCCCTCTGCGTACCTCCTAAACCACTAGTAGGCTGAGGGTCAGATGATCTCACATCCCCCTCATCCAAAGGTAGCTCAGCCTCCTCTAACTCACGCAATAGATCAGAGTCCATCTGAAACACAAAATGATTGTTGTTAGAAGATAGTTGAAAATAACTATTATATATATATATTAGTTATGATCATAACCAGAATTTAACTATGCCAATGTTCACCTTCATCATCATCTTCATATCTAACGATGTCAATGTCTTCATATTCCTCATCGACATCATCAATATCCATATGAGTTTCACTTTCATCATCCCTTGTCATTTCAATTTCATTTGTAACATCATTAACATCTTCATCACCATAGAACCTTAATTGTGGGGTGTCCTCATCGATATTCATGTTTCTTTGTGAAAAAGATGGATTTTGATTAGTCTCTTGAAAAATTTCAATTTCTTCTACTTCAGTGGAACCACATTCAGTTTGAGTAAATTTATTTTCCTGAGATTTCATTTTTATTATGCTCCACCAATCACCTAGGTCTCTTGAAGTAGCATAATACTTCGCGTAATAAATTTGATGTGCCTGTTGATCTAGTAAAAATTGTGCATTTAATGCAATAAGACTTTTATATTTAATATCAATGATTCCATGAGTTAGATGAACATGCAAGCCTCTCTCAGTATCCAACCACTGACATTTAAACATCGTTATGTAATTTTTTCCAAGATAACATAGCTCAATGATTTCATCCAAAATTCCATAAAAGTCAACTTTAGTTTCTCTATGATGTGATCCTCTCAAACAAACTCCATTGTTCATTGTTTTTTTTTTGATTCCCCATATGAACTTGTATGAAATCGAAAACCATTCACCACATATGCATTATAAGATTTAACCATTTTGGATAGTGGGTTACTCAATATACACAGTCGCTTATCAATTTTATCAGCATGTTGAGACACCTGAAAATTTGTAAAACAATTATCAATATAATAAATAGTAAACTGAATTGATATTAAACCATCAATAATTTATGTTACCAGCTTTTGAAACCATTGAGAAATTTTTTTTTCTGCATTCTTCAAGAGCAGCTACTGTAATTTGTGGAACTTGTTTCTTGATATGATTATCATATAACCTACAGATAAAATAAGTTTACATACTGTAACAGAAATTATAGAATAAGTGATAGAAGCACTCACAGTACAAATGTTTTCATTTCTTCACAGTTGAGTAGAACATATGTATAAGCTCTGTGATGTTCATCGCCTGAAATCCATCATTCTTGAACTCCACTAAAGCCAAGATTTGGCTGATTAAAAACTGATAAATTATTGTCCATTTCATCATTAAAATTTTCCTCATTCCGTCCCATTGGTTTTATTTTGAGGGATATTCATATTCAAAATAGTGAGAGCATAAAAAAAGCAATTCCCCATTGCAAATAAGCTTCATCAATTGAGCCTTCAACTGATGCTTTGTTACGTACTTTTTTCTTCAATTTCTGTATGCATCTCTCGAATGGGTAAATCCATCGAAACTGTACTATACCTCCACATTTAGATTCATGTGGCAAATGTAATATCATATGTTCCATTGAGTCAAAGAAAGTAGGTGGAAAGATTTTTTCCAGTTTACATATAATTACATCAACATCTTCTTCCAGTTTTCTTAGCGTATCGTAGTTAGTTGTCGCTGCAAAAATGTCTCGAAAAAAATATGATATGTCTGTTATTGAATCCCAAATCATAGAATTCAATAAACCTCTGAATCCAATCGGCATAAGTCTTTCCATTATAACATAACAATCATGACTTTTTAATCCAGTAATATGACCATTCTTAACACATCTTCCCAAATTGGAAGCATATCCATCTGGAAGTCTCAAATCTACAATCCACTGACAAAATAATAAACGAATCTCTTTGGACATTATATAAGCTGCTTTTGGATTCATTAACTTCTGTGATCTGACATTTTTAAATAGTTCAAGTTCTGGTCACCTGCAAATTTGGGCAAGATCTAATAGTGATTTTATAGTATCTTTGGTCTTACCTGGTGTATCCAAAACTGTATGAAATAAATTATCAAAATAGTTCTTCTCAATGTGAATGACATCCAACATGTGGCAGACCAACAAATTAGACCAATATGGGAGATCCCAAAAAATGCTTCGTTTTATCCAATTATGTTCTTTCCTAAAGCCATGAATTTTTTGTTGGTTTACTGTTAGCCCAAATGTGATGGGGGGTAATGAAAATACAACTGATTTTAACTCTGTACCTAAGATCATTTTTGAAGGTTCATCCCTTTCAATTGTGTCTTTTCTAAAATGAGATTTGTTCCTTCAAAAAGGATGATCGGTTGGAAGAAATCTGCGATAACAATCAAAATAACAAGGTTTTTTTCCATTGATGAGCATAAAAACTTTGTTGTCTTTCATATTGTAAGGACATGATTTCAGACCATGTGTACTCCAGCCAGATAACATTCCATATGCCGGAAAGTCACTAATCGTTCACATCAATGCAAATTTTAATGTGAAATTTTGTTTCGCAGCAACATCATATGTACTGACACCATTACTCCACAATGCATTTAAATCACCAATCAATGGTTTCAAATAAACATCAATATTCTTTTTCAGATGTCCTGAGATTAATAAGGTCAAAAAGATATAGGGATCCTTCATCAACATCCATGGAGGTAGATTTTACAGAGTTATAAAGACAGGTCAACATGAATACTCACTACCATAAGAACCAAATGGACAGAAACCATCAGTAAAAAGACCCAATCACACGTTTTAGGATTCTAAAGCAAAAGACGGATGCAGACAATCAAAATGTTTCCATAAATCACCATCAGATGGATGATTCAAGTTTTTACCGGTTGAAATATTGGTTTTGTACCATGACATCATTGACGCTGTGTTTTGAGACATAAATAAACATTGCAGCCTGGGTGTAAGGGGGAAATATCTCAACTGTTTTACAAGAATCGATCCATAATTCCCTGGTTGAGCTCATTTATACCTCGATTGTCCACATGTTGGAAAACTATCCAATGACTCATTTTCACCAGAATATAAGATGCAATCATTTGCACATGCATGAATATTCTGATAACTAAGGCCTAGATTACGAACCAACCTCTTGCTCTCATAGTAATTTGAAGGCAACATATTTCCTTCAGGTAACAGTGTTTTAACCAAAGAAAATATCCGATCAAAACAGTTGTTTGACATTGTATTATCTGATTTAATAGCCATAAATTTTACAACCGCTTCTAATTTGCTTATCTTGAAACCAGGATATAATGCATCCTCAGAAGACCTCAACAACTCATAAAATTTGGATGGTTCCAATTCAGGAGTTAAATCAATATCATCGTGAATTTCAGTTTGTTGAACAGATGGACCTGCAACATCATGTACTAAATTTTGGAACTATGATGGATCTGGAATCAAGTTATTAGTATCTTCTCTGAAATTGTGTTCACCATGTTGATACCAAAAAACATAATCTGGTTGAAAACCAAACCGCAAGAGATGCCCCTCAACCTTGTCAAATGTATCAAACGTTCTCAGAGCACATTTTTTACAAGGACACTTAATTGTGCCTTCTGAAACATATTCTGGTTTTGATGATGCAAATGATATGAAAGCTTCAACACCCTCAATATATACAAGATTTAAACCAGAACCATTTGTATTTCTGCGCTGATTTATCCAAGCACGATCATCTAATAATGACTGATTTCGACTTCCTTGTTCCATATTTTTCTACAAAATATAAAATCATCACTGTTTTTGAATAATTTGAAATTATAAAAATACTATCTAAAAAATAAGATAAATAATTACTACTACTTCTTAATAATTACCATTAATTAAAGGCGACACAATTTCCAATGGATTGACGACTCCTCTTTTGTCCGAAGGCTCATTTACTTGCATATTTCTCACACTGAAATCACAATGAAGAATCTGGTCGGAGGTACGCATATTCATTCTCATATGCACGAGAATGAATATGCTTATCTCCAACCAGATTCTTCATTGTGATTTCAGTGTGAGAAAGATGCAAGTAAATGAGTCGTCGGACAAAAGAGCCCCCTTTTCGTTGATGAATCGTCTTCTTCCAACATTCAACGCCTAAAAACATTATAAAAAAATATGATCCTATGAATGCATATCCAATCTCGTGTATACAAGATTGAATATGCCTATGTAGCAACACATTTTTTATATTGTTTTGAGTCGGTGAGAGTTGAAAAGAGAAAAGTCATCGAGCAAAAGGAGTGTCGTCAATCCACTGAAAATTGTGCCACGTTCTTGGAATTTATTAAAATTTATTAAAATTTCTTTCTAACTGTTCCTAACTAATTATTACTAATTATTACTATTTATTACTATTTATTGCTAATTATTCCTATTTATTCCTAATTATTCTTTTTTATTACTAATTATTCTTATTTATAACTAATTATTCATATTTATTACTAACTATTACTATTTATTATTAAGTATTACTATTTATTAATATTTATTACTATTTATTACTAATTATTACTAATTATTATAATTTATTACTAATTATTACAATTTATTCCTATTTATTACTAATTATTCCTAATTATTGCTAATTATTCATAATTATTGCTAATTATTCCTAATTATTGCAAATTATTTCTAATTATTTCTAATTAGTTCTAATTATTCATAATTATTCCTAATTATTTCTAATTATTACAATTTATTCCTATTTATTGATAATTATTTCTAATTATTGCTAATTATTGCTAATTATTCCTAATTATTAGTATTCATTAGTAATTATTACTAATTATTAGTATTTATTAGTAATTATTAATAATTATAGCTAATTATTACTAATTATTTCTAATTATTCATAATTATTGCTAATTATTCCTAATTATTGCTAATTATTACTAATTATTGCTAAATATTACTAAATTATTAGTATTTATTCCTAATTATTAGTAAATATTACTAATTATTAGTATTTATTACTAATTATTAGTATTTATTCCTAATTATTACTAATTATTCATATTTATTACTAACTATTACTATTTATTACTAGCTATTACTATTTATTACTAAGTATTACTATTTATTACTAAGTATTATTATTTATTACTAAGTATTACTATTTATTACTATTTATTACTATTTATTACTATTTATTACTATTTATTACTACTTATTACTAATTATTACTAATTATTACAATTTATTACTATTTATTACAATTTATTCCTATTTATTGCTAACTATTCCTAATTATTTCTAATTATTCCTAATTATTGCTAATTTTTGCTATTTATTTCCAATTATTTCTAATTAGTTCTAATTATTCCTAATTATTCTCAATTATTGCTAATTATTACAATTTATTCCTGTTTATTGCTAATTATTGCTAATTATTGTTAATTATTTCTAATTATTGCTAATTATTCCTAATTATTTCTAATTATTCCTAATTATTCCTAATTATTAGTATTTATTAGTAATTATTAGTAATTATTAGTAATTATTAGTAATTATTACTAATTATAGCTAATTATTACTAATTATTGCTAATTATTCCTAATTATTGATAATTATTACTAATTATTACTAAATATTACTAATTATTAGTATTTATTACTAATTATTAGTAAATATTACTAATTATTAGTATTTATTCCTATTTATTAATATTTATTGTTATTTATTACTAATTATTGTTATTTATTACTAATTATTGTTATTTATTTCTAATTATTCCCAATTATTGCTAATTATTACTATTTATTTCTAATTATTGCTAATTGTTGCTAATTATTACTAATTATTGCTAATTATTGCTAATTATTGCTAATTATTGCTAATTATTGCCAATTATTGATAATTATTGCTAATTATAGCTTATTATTGATAATTATTGCTAATTATTGCTAATTATTACAATTTATTTCTAATTATTGCTAATTATTTCTAATTATTCCTAATTATTCCTAATTATTCCTATTTATTCCTATTTATTCCTATTTATTAGTATTTATTGCTAGTTATTACTATTTATTGCTAATTATTAGTATTTATTAGTAGTTATTACTAATTATTAGTATTTATTAATAATTATTACAATTTATTACTAATTATTACAATTTATTACTAATTATTACAATTTATTACTAATTATTATTAATCATTGTTAATTATTGCTAATTATTACTAATTATTGCTAATTATTACTAATTATTGATAATTATTCCTAATTATTGCTAATTATTGCTAATTATTACTAATTATTAGTAAGTATTACTAATTATAAGTATTTATTCTTAATTATTCGTAATTATTCCTAATTATTACTAATTATTCATAAATATTACTAGTTATTCCTATTTATTAATATTTATTAATATTTATTTCTAATTATTGCTATTTATTACTAATTATTGCTAATTATTGCTAATTATTACAAATTATTCCTAATTATTCATTATTATTGATAATTATTGCTATTTATTTCTATTTATTGCTAATTATTGCTAATTATTAGTATTTATTAGTAATTATTAATAATTTTTAGTATTTATTACTAATTATTACAATTTATTACTAATTATTACAATTTATTACTAACTATTGCAATTTATTACTAATTATTATTAATTATTCCTAATTATTATTAATTATTCCTAATTATTACTAATTATTCCTATTTATTACTAATTATTCCTATTTTTACTAATTATTGCTATTTATTGCTAATTATTGCTAATTATTCCTAATTATTGCTAATTGTTGCTAATTATTGCTAATTATTACTAATTATTGCTAATTATTGCTAATTATTTCTAATTATTGCTAATTATTGCTATTTATTTCTAATTATTTCTAATTATTTCTAATTATTGCTAATTATTCCTAATTATTAGTATTTATTGCTAATTATTAGTATTTATTAGTAATTATTAGTAATTATTAGTATTTATCATTAATTATTACAATTTATTACTAATTATTACAATTTATTACTAATTATTACAATTTATTACTAATTATTATTAATTATTGCTATTTATTACTATTTATTACTAATTATTGCTAATTATTACTAATTATTGCTAATTATTCCAAATTATTGCTAATTATTCCTAATTATTACTAATTATTACTAATTATTAATATTTATTCCCAATTATTCCTAATTATTACTAATTATTCCTAATTATTACTATTTATTCCTATTTATTACTATTTATTGATATTTATTACCAATTATTATTAATTACTACAAATTAATTATATAAATTACTAATTATCGTTAATAATTAACAATTACTACTAATTATTAAAAATTAATACTAAAAATTTCAATTTATTAGTACAAATAAATACTAATGAAAAAACAATTTGAATTTAATTTAATTACAACTAATCAACAATAAAAAAAATTAACATAAAAAAATGAAAAAAATAATAAATTAAAAAAACATAAATACCTTTAAGACTGATTTTCTATTGATGCAGACGACTTCACAACTTCTTCGTGAACAAAAAAAATAACTTAGAAAAATTCTCTCTCCAAAATCCGAGTTTAGAGAGATACAAGATCTAAAATTTCAGAGGAATGAGAGGAAAAACGGATGGGGGTATATATAGGTTAGATTATTTGTTACAGGAGTATTTGCGACGGGTATCCCGTCACAAATATTATCTTTTGCAACGAGACCCGTTGCAAATACCTACGCTCGCATTAATTACCTGTCGGCGGTTAAAAAGTTATTTGCGACGGGACTCGTCGCAAATAGTCTCTGCCGACACACCTTTTGCGATGGGACAACATCCCGTCGCAAAAAGCTATAAACCGCCGCCGGTTATTTGCGACGGGGCCCGTCGCAAATACTTAACTATTTGCGACGATGGTATCTCACCGTCGCAAATAACCTTCGCGCGGTTTGACAAGCTATCCGCGCCAAACTATTTGCCACGGGAGACGAAATCCCGTCGCAAATAGTTGGTTATTTGCGACGGGTCGTTACCCCCGTCGCAAATAACATCTTGGACGGACCTTTTGCGACGAGATTTATTCCCATCGCAAAAGGCCAGTCGCAAAGAGCCCTTTTTCCCGTAGTGTTACCTCGAGGAATTCACGACACGTATTTGGTTCATGTCATGAATTTTTTTCACATCATGAATATGGTTCACATCATGAATTGTGCAAGGCTAGTTTTTTTTATAATATAGAAAGGGATCGGCCCCCTTGTTTTCTTCATGCAAAGGAGGGAACCCAAGTCTCACAACAGGTCCTCCCCCTCTCCTAGGGTTCCTTGGATCTACTTCATCTAGTGTACGAATTGAGCACCTTCGGATGAGTTGGAATCATATCAGTAAGTCTAAAACCCATCCTTACTCATTTATTAGTTTCTCTTGTCGTAATGAATGTTATCTTCATGCGAGCTAATTCACCCTATTTTCAGGGAATTTGTCAAATATTCTATTTTCTCTTGGTTTTTCTCAAGTTAAAGGCCAATAATAGATTATTGGAACTCCCTTGGTATAAGGTAGGTGTTTTGTGTATTTTCCCTTAAAGTTTTTCTTGTTTATAAACTACGATGTTGTGCCACACGCCAGGAATACCCCTGTGTTTCCCTTAAAATGTCAGATAAATAATTTAGAAGCTAATGCCTTAGATTAAATAACCGTTGTGATTTTAATCGAACCGTTGGAGGTTATTTATCTCAACCTGAACCATCCCCCTTGGGTGTGTTTGTTTTATGAACATGATATATGCTTCATCTAGAAGATTAAAACACTCTCTTTGGGTGATGTTTTAAATTCTTGTAATTATAATTCCTTTCACACTATTGATCTCCTTTTGAGGTGTGATGATTAATCCATCATTTAAGGGGTGATTAAATTGAATTAATTGATTTGGTAATGATAACCAACATGGACCATTTTATAGTAAAACAACCTATGAGGTGTATTGTCTTCTTAAATAAAAAGTGACATCTAAAGGGGAATATTTGAATGATGAGTGTCATGGACCTTCCCATGGTCTTCTTGATTTTCTTATAAATGAAATGACTCAAATGGCGTGATTGAATTTAGTTATGGCATGCTTATAGACATGGATATTTTGAGTTTGACGAGTTGAAATGCAGTAGGGTGTGTTTGCTCACACGACCCTCTTAGTTATTAGTAAATTGAATTAACTAAAAAGAACGATCGTGGAGAATCGGTTTGACATGGATACTTTCATGGGCTATGATATAACCTTGCATGTATGGTGCGAACTACTTATGAATAGTTCACCTGAAACTTTTATATATTATTATACATGGGCATGGCGTAGATACTCAAGCGTGACATCCCTTATTTATTGTGACACTTAGGCACGACGTACCTTATATATTTTGATACTTGGGCATGACGTACCTTATATATTCTGATACTTAGGCATGGAATCCCTTATAAATTATGATACTTGAGCATGGAGTCCCATATATTTTTGATCCTCGGGCACGGTGTCCCTTCTGCATTATGATACTTGGGCATGGTGTCCTTCATTATTTTAGGATACCTTAATGACTAATATTATACACCTGAGTTGCATGATGTGCCTGATTTGTGTATACATTTTTGTACATTTTATCAAGTTTTTAAAACATGTTTTCACCAGATACAAGTTCTTTTGGAGATAAAATGTTGTAATTTGGGGATCATAATGCTTTTCAGGTATTTCCATGACAAAGACACAAATCGGGGGAAAGCTAATCAAAAATTCCAAACTACACACTGTGTACTTTCAGATACACGCCGTGTACCAGAACCCCGACACAGATTGGTCAGGACAAGTACATGCCCAAGTTACCAGAAGCACGTACACACCGTGTACATAATATACACGTCGTGTATCATCTTCTAGAAGTGGTTGGTGGCTGAGAAGAAGTCTACACATCCATGTTGTCAGTTGAACTTTACACGCTGTGTACATCATATATACGCCATGTCACCCCTTCTAGAAGCGGTTAGTGGCCTATTAATGAGAGTACACACCATGTAGGGTGGCACTAAATGCCATGTACCTCCACCTACCAGGAGGCGCCATGTTCCAAGTCGAAGACGGCGTGTTAGATCACCCACCGTTGGAGAAAAAGATGGAAAAAGCACGTTGACAAGAGTACACGTCGTGTACTTTCCAGTACACACTGTGTACTTTCCAGTACACACTGTGTACTTTTCGGTACACACCGTGTACTCCTAAAACCTATAAATAAGTGGAAGTCCCTCCAAGTTCAGGAGTTAGTCATTCATTTCATTCAGATTTCATTCAGTTCGAATGGAGAGCACTCCGAGTTCAGCCTAGAAGAGAAGAAGAGGGAGAAAGAAGAGGAGAGAAGAGAGAAAGGAAGGTGCTTCCGTGCTACCTTCCTGAAGACCTTCACTCTAAGGCTTTTAAGAAAATGTGTACAGGTAATATAAGATATTTAATTAATAGCTACTCTATGAGTAGCTAAATACCCTATGTGTTGGGGCTGTGGACAAATGAATGTTGTAATTTATCATTTGTGATGTTGTAATAGTATTGTTCATTCTTTCGTCCCCATAATTCCTTATAAAAACTTTTCAAACATCACTAGAAATATTATATCGGATCAAGAATGGTATTTCTATAGATCCTTTAAGGAATTATGATTAAAAACATCCATTACCATTGGGTGTTTTTATAAGGACCCGACCTTAAACATTACATAATATTGAATTAAATGAATAATTCACATTGAGGATCTTTTCAGGTTTAGAGTTTTAGGGAATTAGGACATAACTATTACATCTCAAAATATTACAAAGTAGGCACTTCTAACCAGAATCCAATTTTTTTTCATAAAATAAAAACTCTTGAAAAAAAGTCATGTCTAATTCCATGTTAAAGAGAGCATGACTTTTCCTTGATCCCATCCTTGACCCTATTCATCTTTAAGTCCTGTGTAAAACATTTCAAAACTTGGGATGAGCATAAAAGGCTTAGTAAGGGTTATAAAACAGTGAATGATTTTTTTTTATAAATACATAAAAAACATGAACTCTTTTACTTACCACATGAAATCATAAGATTTATGAAAGACACATAGAAATCATAAATCATAAAGGTAACTTGCATCATCCATACCATACTTAAATTGTAGCTATCACAGCTACATAGGGAGTTACTTTGGAATACCCATCACAGTATATTCCCTAAATATCTTAGGAGAAACATTCACGTTTACCTCCGTCACGTTACCCAATGCATTGGAGAGCTATCTCGGGCTCACCCGCCCTAGGTTTATCACGGAACCACCCGTATACGTAAATAATGTCCAAGAACCATAACATAATCATAACACATAACAAAAGCATAAAGAAAAGATAAAATTCCACATTGCAATAATAAAATATCATTTCAAGATATTGAAATAATAAATCCATTCTCAAAATCATTTTCAATACCAAAATATGTAAAAAGAGTATTTGGTATTTATTTTTCCTTTTAAAAACATTTCGGCTTGTTAAGGAAGCCAAAGATCAAATAATACTCGCGGTGGCGGAAAGGTCGTTGTCACTGCTTATGTTAAAGAAACATTCCTTTTTGTCGTTTAGTAAAACACTTCGTATAAAAATATTCTCTTTGAATAAAATGAAAATTCAAAGGGGTTTATACACCGTATAAAATAAAGTCGTGTATAAGAAATGCCGCAATGAAAGGAGATTGAGACGAAGTCCCTTACCTCGTGTCCGACTTGACCCGTTCGTTCTTTAATCCCATGAATAATAAACTAAAGTTAATTTCTACTTGCTTAAGAACCTTTTTCAATTTTATTATTCCTTTTATAACACTTATTACCATGTTATAATCATTATGTAATCATTTAAGTTAATAACGTTCATTTTGTCGATATTTGGTACTTGAGTCAAAAATGGACTTCTTATAATTACATGTTGTTCATGTGGTAAAAGGTTCATTATATCCAGAATGATATTAATGATTTTGGTATCATATATATCATATATATCATATATATTCAGCATGTACATGTATTTATAATAGTACATAACATTTGGAGGTACGAAATGAAATGCACCGTTCTTGGAGACGGTAAACCGTACGTATGCATGAACGCTACTTTCATTTCTATTTCTTATTTTAATGGAATTAAAACATAATGATACATAGTTATATTATAATTCTAGTATAATATAATATATAATATCATTAACTCTATCCTTTATACATCCCACATATGGCATTAACGAGTCACATCACTTTGAGGGGGCGGTAGTCCGCACTTCCTCAAATGAGATTATCGTATTTACCCACCACGGAAACCATAAAGATTTGATATAATTGGGAAGTACAGAAGCATAAATAAATCATAAACATAATATATATCATATATAAATACAGTTCCATCATAATGGCCACCATGAGAGGAGGTAAGATGTAATTGAACAATCATCGTTTCGTGAGACGTTAGTTTTCCATCCACAGAAACATTATGTTCTTCATCCATTATATGGAGGTGTGTGTAAGTGTAGTTCGAATCCTTATCATAAAAACATCCTAGTATATTGAAGATACTGGTGTTATTACAAAATAAAGGAAATAAAAAGAGTTTAGGGGTTGGAGAAGTAAAATAAAAGGAAACAATTTAAGAGAAACTGTTACCTTTAATTTGGGTAACTCACTTTGGTTTGAACCAAAGGACTTCTTGAAATGCCTTATTCCTAAGGTAAGGCTTCTAGGAGGAGTAGAGGGATTTAGGAAGATTAATTGGGTAGAGTTTGGATTATCCAAATGGCTTGAGAGATGTGAGTAATTGCATAGAAGTGGTCTCTTTTTATAAGGGAGAGGAGGGGCTCTTTAGGAAAGAGTGAAAATATTATTTTATAATATAATGATATTAGGTTTCTAATGGTCCAAAAATAATTATGGTAGAAGATAAGATGACTCATAATAGAAATAAAATCATCCAATCCGAATTGGATATATTTTGGATAATATTTTAATCATTATAATCTTATTTAATTAAATCATTTATTAATGAGGTAAAAACTGCATCATTATTGTGTCATAAATAATTTAATTTATTTGATGTCTAAAAATTATAAAAAAACTACCATGATGTAGGAAATATTTTTATCTTTCCAATGAATATTTATAGTCAAATATAGGACTTATATAACACCATATAAAAATTAATTACTAAACAATTTTTGTTAATGTCACTTTTGTCTTCACATTAAATTAATTAATCTAAATTGTCATTATCACTCCCAAGTGGCTCAATGGGGTCCCAAAATCGACCCAAAGATGCCCATGGTCGGACATGACTCATCCAATAGTATTAGGACACGTTTAAGGGTAATTTTATATTATTATAATTTTATTTCTTTACCTTTATTTACCTGATTTACCCTTTAACCACGGTAAATAAAATATTTACTGAAGTAAATATTTAAAATGTCTAAAAATAAAAGTTACCCATTTACACAATTTGAACCTCCCGATTCCAAATATGGAATCCATTTCTCCAAATTCAAAACACAGAAGTGGCAGAAATTAATTTAAAATTAATTCTCGCTGTCAAAACAAAAGGCGTGTTTTTAAGAAATATTAACTATCAAAAGATTGACAGTTGATTATATAAAATTTAAATTTTAAATTGATTATAATGACCAAAATTAGATTAAATGGTAAAAATATAATCTATTTACACTTTAAAACTAATTAAAAGGACAATCTATCCATATAAATAAATTATATTAAAACATAGTTTTGAATTAAAATACAATATTTTCACTATTCCTTAAAAAATGAACTTTATCAGAAAAATACCAAAAAATTACCCAAAGTAAATTATGATTTCCTCATTCTAAAGAAGGATTTTATTTTATCATATAAAATGTATTAAAGTGACCAAAAATATATTTAAAAATGGTTCGACATTAAAAGGCGGTAAATCGGCCTTTTAATGTAAATTATGCTTAAAATTAGATTCATTCATATATTAAGCCTCTAAATTTTATTGGATAAATATAAATACATGTATAATCATATTATAGTTAGTTTTTTTCATTCCCTCCAATACAACGGCTAGGAGTTAACTACCATTTAAAATAATAATACTATATTATTTGTATGCAACGTAAGATTCCAAAGAAACTCGTTGTTGCGTATCGGGTACGCTATCGAACATAGAAACACCTTTAAGATAAAATTAATATTTAATTCAAAAATATTAATAAATATGAAAATCTTTTATTCTTCATTTACCTGGGATGTTACATCCTTCCCCCCTTTTGGAAATTGCGTCCTTGCAATTTTTATCCACTTATCAAAATAAGTGGGGATATTTATCCCTTATAGCATTTTCAGATTCCCACGTTGCCTCTTCGACCATGTGGTTTTTCCACAAAACCTTTACCTGGTGAATTACCTTATTCTGCAACACCTTCTCTCTACGGTCCAGAATCTGGACTGGTTGTTCTTCATAAGAGATATTCTCTTCCAACTGAACTACCTCTGGGCTCAAAACATGAGATGGATCTGGCATATACTTTCTCAACATCGAAACATGAAAAAAATTGTGTACCTGGGATAAACTTGGAGGTAAAGCTACTCTGTACGCAACTGATCCAACTTTCTCCAGAATTTCATAAGGTCCAATGAACCTCAGACTCAACTTTCCCTTCCTACCAAAACGCATCACACTTTTCCAAGGAGAAACTTTGAGAAAGACATGATCACCTACCTCAAAAGAAAGATCCTTCCTATGGTTATCCACATAACTTTTTTGTCTGCTCTGAGCTGTTCTCATGTGCTTCTGAATCAACTGAACTTTCTCTGCCATCTCTTCTACCAATTCTGGTCCCATCATCTTTCTTTCACCTACTTCATCCCAAAAAGCCAGAGTTCGACAACGCTTTCCATACAATGCATCAAATGGTGCCATCTGTATACTGGAATGAAAACTGTTATTATAAGAAAATTCAACCAAAGAAAGATGTTGGTCCCAAATTCCTTGATAATCCATCGAGCAATCACATAAAATATCCTCCAATTTCTGAATTGTTCGTTCTGACTGCCCATCTGATTGAGGATGAAAAGTTGTACTAAAGTTTAATTCAGTACCCAATGACTTCAGAAGGCCTTTACAAAAGTTATAAGTGAACCTGGGATCATGATCAGATACAATGGAGAGAGGAACTCCATGCAACCTGACTATCTCTTTAACATACAACCGAGCTAGTTGATCTAGAGACAAAGTATCTCTAATAGGAAGGGAATGAGCAGATTTAGTCAATCGGTCAGCTATAACCCAGATTTCATTATTACCTTGAGATGTCTTTGGTAATCCCAAAATGAAGTCCATGGATACATTTTCCCATTTCCACTCTGGCACTGATAGAGGCTGAAACATTCCATTCGGTAACTATTTCTCTACTTTAACCTGCTGACAAGTCAAACACTTCACAGTAAAATCGGCAATATCTCTTTTTATTTCATCCCACCAATAATACTCCTGAAGATCTCTGTATATCTTAGTACTTCCAGGATGAACTGAAAACGAATAACTATGAGCTTCACATAACAACTCATTCTTCAACTATGAATCACAAGGCACACATAATCTCTTTCCAAACCTCAAAACACAATCATTATTAATGTTAAATTCAGGAAACTTACCCTTCTGAACCAACTCTACCTTTTTCTGCAACTCACAGTCTTCCTTCTGTGCTTTCTTTATTCTGTCTGATAGAGATGATCTCACTGACACCTGAAACAAAACAGAAGAATTTTCTGCACCAATGAACACAACCATAAAACTTATCCAAGAAATCACGGAAAATTCTATTCATAAGATCCATGAATATAGCAGGTGCATTGGTTAAACCAAAAGGCATAACTACAAATTCATAATGGCCATATCTAGTATGAAAAGTGGTCTTTGGAAGGTCGGCTTATTTTACTTTCAACTGATGGTACCCCGACCTCAAGTCAATCTTCGAAAAATACTGAGCTCCCTAGAGCTGATCAAAAAAATCATCGATATGAGGCAAAGGATACTTATTCTTAACAGTGATGTTATTCAATGCTCTATAATCAATGCATAGTCTCATTGAACCATATTTCTTTTTAACAAAAAAGATAGGAGCACCTCAGGGTGATGTGCTAGGTCGAATGAAACCTTTATCTAATAACTCCTGCAATTGCTTCTTTAACTCTAAAAGTTCAATTTGAGCCATTCAATAAGGGGGTTTTGAAATTGGCTTAGCATCAGGAACTAAGTCAACAGTAAATTCAACTTTCTGATCAGGTATAATACCAAGCAACTCATCAGGAAAAACATCAAGGTACTCATTTACCACTGGCGCATCATTAATCTGAATAGTTCCTTTGTTTTCAACAATATGTGCAAGGTAACATTCATTTCCATCTTTTACCAATTTTCGACTTCCTGATATGTTATCAAAAGAAAGGGTTCATTCTTGTACACAAACTGAAAATCATTCTAAAAAGAAACCTCTTTAGCTCTGTAGTCAATCTTAGCATGATAAACAGAAAGCCAGTCCATGCCCAATATAACATCAAACTCTACTAGAGGCAAAACAATAAGGTTTGCAGGTAGATTCTTTCCACACACAAGGACAGAAATGTTCTTATGTTTTCTTTTTGTCTCAACATTTCCTCCAGGTGTTTTTACCGTAAGTTCAGTATTCGTATCATGATATGGAATTCCCAATTTACTATAAAATTTTTCCGAAATGAAAGAGTGTGTAGAACCTGAATCAAACAACACATTGGTATAATCTGAACAACCAAACAATGTACCTGATACTACTTCATTTGATGGCCCAACATCTGCTGAAGTAGTTACAAAGGATTTTTCCACCCCTTTCTGCTTGTAGTCTGGCTGCTTTCCTTCGGTTGAGTTCCTTGTTGGACACTCATTTGCATAATGACCCATTTCATTGCACTTAAAACATTTTACTGACTGTAAATCAGATTTTGTCTTACCATTACCCTAATCTTTTTCAGTGCAATTACGAGCCTTATGTCCCATTTTACCACATCGGTAGCACTTACCAGAATTCAAAAGACATTCCCCAGCATGCTTTTTACCATAATTTTCACAAACTGTAAACTTAAGCTTCTTACCATCAGACTTTTTTGAAGAGTTCTTTCCTTTTGTCTGCCACCTCGACCTCTTATTTTGTTGTTTTTCAAAGAATACTTGATCATCGGAAAACCCCATTTCCACCTTCTCCGCACAACGAACAAGTTTTTCATAACTTTTTAACTCACGAGAAGCTAAATCCCTTCGATACTTTGGCTTTAATCCTGAGTAAAAACGGTTGATTTTACTATCAAGATCTCATATGAAGTTTGGAGCATACCTTGACAGTCGAGTGAATTTTTCTTCAAAAGCAGCCACTGAGTCATCCTCCTACCTCAATTCTAGGAATTGTTTTTCCTTCCTAAGACGAACCACCTTAGGAAAATATTTCTCCAGAAACATACCTTTGAATTCATCCCAATCAAGAGCATCAATCTCCTCACTATCCCTGATATTTTTTACCATTGAACACCACTGATCAACTTCACCTTCAAAACGGTAAACAGTGAGACTAACCTTTTGATGTTCTGAACAACCCATGACATAAAAAATCTTTTATAGTGATTTAATCCACCCTTCAGCTAGCATCGGATCAGATGATCCTCTGAATGATGGGGGATGTTGCCTCATGAAATGCTCCACTACTGACATGTTTCTTTGTGGTTGATTTGGATGATCTCGTACATGGATACCACCACTATTTATAGCCTGAGTCAATTGTGCCATCACCGCAACAAACTATTCAGTTCCGATTCCGACCATCTCAGGTTGCTGATTTGGAAGTTTGTCTTCCTCCTGATGTCGTCCGAACATAGCTGCTCTGTTTCCTCTGCGGAAAACCATTCTAGACAAATAAATATCTTAGGCGAAGCAACATGGTAATCTGGAAATTCTATATGATGTCAATATTAACATAAATTACTTTATGGATATTAATTTAAAAATATCCTAACTCCTAAAGTTATCTAAACCAACATCTGATACCAACTATAAGGACTCGGCCTTAAACATTACATAATATTTAATTAAATGAATAATTCACATTGAGGATCTTTTCAGGTTTAGAGTTTTAGGTAATTAGGACATAACTATTACATCTCAAAATATTACAAAGTAGGCACTTCTACCCAAAATCCACTTTTTTTCATAAAATAAAAACTCTTGAAAAAAAAAATCATGTCTAATTCCATGTTAAAGAGAGCATGGATTTTCCTTGATCCCATCCTTGACCCTATTCATCTTTAAGTCCTGTGTAAAACATTTCAAAACATGGGATGAGCATAAAAGGCTCAGTAAGGGTTATAAAACAGTGAATGAAAACATTTTTTCATAAATACATACAAAACATGAACTCTTTTACTTACCTCATGAAATCATAAGATTTATGAAAGACACATAGAAATCATAAATCATAAAGGTAATTTGTGGCATCCATACCATACTTACATTGTATCTATCACAGCTACATAGGGAGTTACTTTGGAATACCCATCATAGTATATTCCCTAAATCTATTAGGAGAAACATCCACGTTTACCTCTGTCACGTTACCCAATGAATTGGAGAGCTATCACGGGCTCACCCGCCCTAGGTTTATCACGGAACCACCCGTATACGTAAATAATGTCCAAGAACCATAACATAATCATAACACATAACAAAAGCATAAAGGAAAGATAACATTCCACATTGTAATAATAAAATATCATTTCAAGATATTGAAATAATAAATCCATTCTCAAAATCATTTTCAATACCAAAATACGTAAAAAGAGTATTTTGTATTTATTTTTCCTTTTAAAAACATTCCGTCTTGTTAAGGAAGCCAAAGATCAAATAATACTCGCAGCGGCGGAAAGGTCGTTGTCACCGCTTACGTTAAAGAAACATTCCTTTTTGTAGTTTAGTAAAACGCTTCGTATAAAAAGATTATCTTTGAATAAAATGAAAAGTCAAAGGGTTTTATACACTGTATAAAATAAAGTCGTGTATAAGAAATTCCTCAATGAAAGGAGATTGAGACGAAGTCCCTTACCTGGTGTCTGACTTGACCCGTCCGTTCTTTAATCTCCTGAATAATAAACTAAAGTTAAATTCTACTTGATTAAGAACCTTGTTCAAGTTTATTATTACTTTTATAACACTTATTACTATGTTATAATCATTATGTAATCATTTAAGTTAATAACGTTCATTTTGTCGATATTTGGTACTTGAGTCTAAAATGGACTTCTTATAATTACATGTTGTTCACGTGGTAAAAGGTTAATTATATCCAGAATGATATTCATGATTTGGGTATCATATATATCATATATATCCAGCATGTACATGTATTTATAATAGTGCATGACATTTTGAGGTACGAAATGAAATGTACCGTTCATGGAGACGGTAAGCCGTACGTATGCATGAACGCTACTTTCATTTCTATTTATTATTTTAATGGAATTAAAAAATAATGATACATAGTTATATTATAATTCTAGTATAATATCATATATAATATAATTAACTCTATCCTTTATACATCCCACATAGGGCATTAACGCGTCACATCACTTTGAGGGGCGGTAGTCCGCACTTCCTCAAATGAGATTATCGTATTTACCCACCATGGAAACCATAAAGGTTTGATATAATTGGGAAATACAAAAGCATAAAGAAATCATAAAAATAATATATATAATATATAAATACAGTTCCATCATAATGGCCACCATGAGAGGCGGTAAGATGTAATTGAACAATCATCGTTTCGTGAGGCGTTAGTTTTCCATCCACAGAAACATAATTTTCTTCATCCATTAGATAGAGGTGTGTGTAAGTGTAGTTAGAATACTTATCATAACAACATCCTAGTATATTGAGGATACTGTTGTTGTTACAAAAGAAAGGAAATAAAAAGATTTTAGGGGTTGGAGAAGTAAAATAAAAGAAAACAATTTAAGAAAACTGTTACCTTTAATTTGGGTAACTCAATTTGGTTTGAACCAAAGGACTTCTTGAAGTGCCTTCTTCCTATGGTAAGGCTCCTAGGAGGAGGATAGGGATGTATGGAGCTTAATTGGGCAGAGTTTGGACGATCCAAATGGCTTGAAAGGTGTGAGGAATTGCATATAAGTGATCTCTTTTTATAAGGGAGAGGAGGGGATCTTTAGGAAAGAGTGAAAATATTATTTTATAATATAATGATATTCGGTTTCTAATGGTCCAAAAATCATTATGGTCGAAGATAAGATGACTCATAATCGAAATAAAATCATCCAATCATAATTGGACATGTTTGGATAATATTTTAATCATTATAATCTTATTTAATTAAATCATTTATTAATGAGGTAAAAACTGCATCATTCTTGTGTCATAAATAATTTAATTTATTTGATGTCTAAAAATTATAAAAAAATACCATGATGTAGGAAATATTTTTATCTTTCCAATGAATATTTATAGTTGAACATAGGACTTATATAACACCATATAAAAATTAATTACTAAATGATTTTTGTTAATGTCACTTTTGTCTTCACATTAAATTAATTAATCTAAATTGTCATTATCACTCCCAGGTGGCTCAATGGGGTCCCAAAATCAACCCAAAGATGCCCATGGTCAGACATGACTCATCCAATAGGATTAGGATACATTTAAGGATAATTTTATATTATTATAATATTATTTCTTTACCCTTATTTACCTGATTTACCCTTTAACCACGGTAAATAAAATATTTACTGAAGTAAATATTTAAAATGTCTAAAAATAAAAGTTACCTATTTACACAATTTGAACCTCCTGATTCCAAATATGGAATCCATTTCTCCAAATTCAAAACACAGAAGTAGCAGAAATTAATTTAAAATTAATTCCCGCTGTCAAAACAAAAGGCGTGTTTTTAAGAAATATTAACTATCAAAAGATTGACAGTTGATTATATACAATTTAAATGTGAAATTGATTCTAATGATCAAAATTAGATTAAATGGTAAAAATATAATCTATTTACACTTTAAAACCAATTAAAAGGATAATATATCCATATAAATAAATTATATTAAAACATGGTTTTGAATTAAAATACAATATTTTCACTATTCCTTAAAAAATGAACTTTATCAGAAAAATACCAAAAAATTACCCAAAGTAAATTATGATTTCCTAATTCTAAAGAAGGATTTTATTTTATCATATAGAATGTATTAAAGTGACCAAAACTATATTTAAAAAGGGTTTTCCATTAAAAGGCGGTAAATCAGCCTTTTAATGTAAATTATGCTTAAAATTAGATTCATTCATATATTAAGCCTCTAACTTTTATTGGATAAATATAAATACATGTATAATCATATTATAGTTTGTTTTGTTCATTCCCGCCAATACAACGGCTAGGAGTTAACTACCATTTAAAATAATAATATTATATTATTAGTGTGCAACGTAAGATTCTAAAGAAACCCGTTGTTGTGTATCAGGTACGCTATCGAACATAGCAACCCCTTTAAGCTAAAATTAATATTTAATTCAAAAATATTAATAAATATGAAATTCGCTTATTCTTTATTTACCTGGGATGTTACAGTTTTAATTGTCTCAAAATGGCTGCAATTAATAAAAATTAAGAGAAATCAATTTCTGAACCAACGAAATTGACTTCCATTTATTTAAAAAAAATTACCAGACCAAGGGTGTTCTATTAAATAAGTAATCCCAGAGATTTGAATTATTATGAACAACACAACCTCATAAGAAAATTGATTTAATAACAACCTCTTAAAATCCACAGCCCCGACACATTTCCCTCCAAATTTTAATAAAAACCAAATTTCCGTGTTTTTCTTTATCCTTTAAGTAATTTAATGAGAAATTAAAATCCAATCACCTTTTCATAAAAACATAAAAATAATCGAATCTAAATTCAGTACACTTCACTAAATCAAGTATAAACTAGATAAGCAAGACAAAAATAACTCATTCTCCCTATGGATCGATCCCTTACTGATACTATACTCATTAGGGTAATACAATTTGGATAGCCGAAAATAACACTTCGGTAAAAACGACCCCCAAATTTTGGTGCCATTGCCGGGGAATTGAGAGTTAAATTTTTTTTTGTTTAAATCAAGTTTGTGTCTAATTTTGTGAAAATAAAAATTAAAAATTCTCAAAAATCTCTTTTATAACCTCATTTCTATTTATCTTTTTTCTTCCTCGTTTATGATTGGTGTGTTTAGTGTTGTACGGATTCATTGTTGTATGAGAGGTTACCTTACTCATTCCAAAATAACTTATTCATCGGAGATTCTCCTAATTGACCTATAGACCGAACAAACGCTTTTAAGGCGATGATTTACCCTAATGGATGAGCACAACCAAAACAATCCCATGGTGCATAACAAAGAGGGAGCTCCAGCTGCTATCCAAGGATATGGATATCCATTTGGCCCAGATGAAAACCAGAACTAGAAAGCTCCACTTGCTCCAGAATATGGCCCACAGCAGCTCCAACAGTTCCAATCGGAGTGGATTCCATACCTACAGCCAGGTCAGGGGTCGTACTTCACCCCACATAAGCATCAATATCTGCCTCCTCCACGCCCTCAGCAGCCACCTTTATGTCATACTCTCATGAAGTACGACCTACTATCTATTCATAGAGCTGAAACGGGCCCCGTTCGTCCTCCAATACAGGCCCAACACTTAGAGATCAAGCCTGCTATCATGCAGCTGATCCAAAACATAGTTCAGTTTGGTGGCCTGCCTAGTAAGGACCCAAATGACCATCTCTCCAATTTCCTCCAGATCTGAGACACGTTCCACTACCATGGAGTGTCTGAGGACACCATTTGTCTTCACCTATTCCCCTTCTCTTTAAGGGATAAGGAAAAATAATGGATAAAAGGTTTACTGCAGCGATCTATCCTCAACTGGGAGGAGCTAGCCTAGGTGTTCCTGTCAAAATATTTCCCACCATCGAAGACGGTGACATTGAGGAATGAAATACAAAACTTCCAGCAGCACGAATCAGATTCATTGTACGAGTCATGAGAGTGTTTCAAGAAGATGCTGCACAAATACCCACACCACAAACTCCCACTCTAGATGTAGGTCCAGACCTTCTATAGAGGACTAACGATGAACACAAAGTCTATGGTGGATGCTTCTGGTGGAGGTACGGTTACGAGGAAGTCCCCCGAAGAGCTTTTCGAACTGTTGGAATACACGTCTGCCAATAGCTTCTAGTGGCATTCCGAGTGGGGAACACAAAAATGAGGTATGCACAACATCGATGCTACTACTATGCTTGTTGCCCAATTGGACATTGTGTCCAAAAAGATCGACGCGCTAAATCTGAAGGGCGCATCCCAAGTACATGTGGTGAATCATCCAGAGTGCAGTGAATATTGTGATAACCATATCATGGGAGAATTCTCAGGACCTACAGTCAGCCCTTCGATGAAAGGGGTGAGCTACGTTGCTCAAAATCGAGGGTCGAACAAGTACTAGCAGTACCAGAACCCGGAATGGCGTGATCACCAGAACCTAGGATGGAGCCATCAACAGTAGAATCCTCCGCCCCAGTGACCACTCGGCTATGGTCATCCCTAGTATCAGAGCCAATACCCAAGGAAATAGCAGCCCTAGTAGGGATCTTTCCAACAACAAGGGTATCAAAACCCTCGCCCACAACAGCCGCGACATCCACCACCTCCACCAACTACACAGCCACCTCAGTAGGAGAACACCTCAAGGTTAGAGGATCTCATGAACAAGTTTATATCTACTACTGAGACCAGATTCCAAAATCAGGAGGCTTCCATTCGAGTCCTGGAGAACCAAATTGGATAGCTGGAAAACCAACTCTCAGGGAGGTGTCCTGGTATACTACCAGGTAATACTGAGAAGAACCCGAGGGAGGAGGCCCATGCTGTCACACTACGGAGTGGAAAGGAGCTAAAATAGAAGAAACCGGTACAACTAGGTGCACTCACACCCCCTACCGATGAAGAAGATACAGTTACAGACCCCTCCCCATCTAAAGGCCCACCAAAAGAGGCCCCACAAGGTAAAGGAAAGAAGGTTATCAAACCCTTTGAGCCTACCTTACCCTTCCTAAAGAGGATGAAGTAGAGAAAGCTAGACCACCAGTTCAGAAAATTGATAGAGTTGTTCAGAAATTTGCACATCAACATTCCATTTGCAGAGGCACTGACGTAGATGCCCACATATGCGAAATTCATGAAGGAGATTCTCTCCAACAAAAATAATATGGAAGATCTAGGAACCATTTCACTGATCGAGGAGTGCTCAATGGTCGTACAATATTCGATTCCTCCCAAACTCCAGGATCTAGGTAGTTTCACTATCCCATGCACTATTGGACCATGTGAGTTTAGGAAGGACCTCTACGACTTAGGGGCCAGTGTCAACCTCATTTCCTTCAGAGTTTTTAAGAATATAGGGCCAAAGATATGAACCCTACCTGAGTATCCCTTCAGCTTGTTGACCGATCCATAAAATATCTGAAGGGGCTACTGGAGGACATGATGGTAAAGGTGGTCAGGCTAATTATCCCAATAGATTTCATCATCCTTGACCTGGAGGAAGACCAAGAGACTCCTCTCATTTTGGGAAGGCCTTTATTTGACAATGGGAAGGTATTTATTAGTGTAAACTAGGGGGATATGATTTTTATAGTAGGTGATAAAAGAGTCCTCTACAATGTCCTCAAAACCATCAAGCAAGCATCATTATCAGAGCATAAGGGATGTTATGCAGTTACCACTGTGGACGATCACTTGAGCAGAAAAATAGACGATCTAGTATGTTTTTCCACCTAAGATGACTTGGTTTATCCAAACATTCCAGTTGATGAAGCACAAGAGGACCTGCAATTCCTAGAAGGCTAGGGTGGCCACTACTAGCATCATGTTGTTATTCCCGAAATTCTAGAGTGGGAAAAGGTACAACCACTTATACCTCTGATTCTAAAGGTGCATGCACTAGAAATGAAGTCTCTACCGTCTTCTCTAAAGTATGGTTATTTGGGACACAATCAGACATTGACTATCATACTTAGTGAAACACTATCATAAGAGCAGGAGGATACACTTCTGTAGGTTTTGAAGTGGAGAAAATAGGCTATTGGGTGGACAGTTTCAGACTTGAAGGGTATCAGCCCTACCATTTGCACCCACAAGGTGATACTCGAAGAAGTAGTAAAACCATCTCGACAACCACAACGACACCTAAACCCCACCCCCATGAAGGAAGTTTTGAAGAAAGTGGTAATCAAGTTGTTGGATACAAACATCATTTACCCCATCTCAAATAGTCTGTGGGTGATTCCCCTGCAAGTGGTACCTAAAAAGGGCAGTATCACTATGATTTTAAATGACAAGAATGAGCTCATCCCTATACACACTGTCACAAGATGGAGAGTCTGTGTAGACTAGAGAAAGATGAATGATGCCACGAGGAAGGATCATTTCCCCCTTCCCTTCATGGATCATATGTTATAGATACTAGCAGGTCACAAGTTTTACTACTTCCTCAATGGCTATTCCGGCTACAATCATATTTCCATTGCTCCTGAGGATCAAGAGAAGAGCACATTTACTTTCCCTTATGGTATGTTTGCTTACCGATGGATGTCCTTTGGCATGTGCAGTGATTTTTTCACCTTCCAGCGATTCATGTTTTCTATCTTCTATGACATGGAAGAACAGATCTTGGAGGTATTCATGGATGATTTTTCTGTTTACGGAAAATCATTCACCACTTGCTTGTGGAACCTGGAGATGGTTCTGGAAAGATGTGAGAACACTAACCTAGTTTTGAACTAGGAAAAGTGTCATTTTATGGTGCAGAGAAGCATCATCCTTGGCCACATAATCTCATTGAAGGGGATAGAGTTGGACCCATCAAAGATATAAGTCATTTAACGGCTTCCTATTCCGACTTCCATCAGAGCCATCTGTAGCTTCCTGGGGCATGCAGATTTCTACAGGTAGTTTTTCCGTGAATTCTCAAAGTTAGCTCAGCCCCTCACCAACCTTATGACCAAGGATGTCGTTTTTGAGTTTGATGAGGCATGCACCACATCTTTTGATCACCTGAAGCAGTGCCTGGTGGAATCTCCAATGATGAATTCTCCCAACTAGGAGGAGCAATTTGAAGTGATGTGCGATGCCAGCGAATATGTAGTGGTAGCAGTCCTGAGCCAGTGAATTGACCAAATTTTATAACCCATCTATTATGCTAGTAGGATGCTCAACGAGGAATAGATGAAATACATTACCACAGAAAAAGAGATGTTGGAAGTGGTGTTCACGTTTGACAGGTTCCGTTCTTACTTAGTGATATCTAAAGTTAATGTTTATATTGACCATGCATCACTAATGTACCTACTAAACAAGAAATATGTGAAGCCACAACTGATTCATTTGGTACTCCTCCTACAAGAATTTGATTTGGAGATCTGAGATAAGAAGGGGAGCGAGAACGTTGTTGATGATCAGTTGTCCCACCTAGAGCTGCCTCATTTGGAGAAGGAGGATAATCAATAGATCAAGGAGGATTTCCATGATGAGAACCTATTTTCAGTAAAAGAATCTCCTAGACCCTGGTACGCTGATATTGCTAATTTTTTTGTTACAGGTTCCATCCACCCCGAACTCTCCTTCCAGCAGAGGAAGAGGTTTCTCTCTGATTTCAAGAGATACTTTTGGGAAGATCCTCTATTATTTTGATCCTGTGGGGATAGGGTGATCCGACGTTGTATCCTAGAAACTAAAGTTCATGGAGTTCTAGAATTCTGTCACGCCTCACCAGTTGGGGGACATCACGGGCCAGACCGTACTATTGCAAAGATCCTACAGTATGGGTTTTTCTTTCCCACCATGCATAGAAATGCCTGAGTCTTTGTTTCCCATTGTGATCGGTGCCAAAGAACTAGTAATGTGGGGTGTAGATATGAGATTCCCCAGCACCCCATCTTGGAGGTTGAGATCTTTGACATATCAGGTATCGACTTCATAAGGCCATTTCCCCCATCTTTTGGGAACACTTACATCCTGGTCTACGTCGAATACGTCTCCAAGTGGGTAGAATCCGCTGCTACAACCCATGACATGGCCAAGGTAGTCATGGACTTTTTAAAGAAACACATTTTTAACAGGTTCGAGGTTCCCTGTGTACTGATTAGCGACAGAGGGACCCACTTAGACAACACATTGATGAAAGGAGTAATGTTGAAGTATGAAGTGAAGCATCATTTGGGGACGCCATATCATCCATAGTCCAGTGGATAAGTGGAGCTCTCCAATCATGATCTCAAGCAGATTCTGGAGAAAATAGTGAACACTTCACAGAAAGACTGGTCAAGAAGCTAGACGATGCTTGATGGGAATATCAGACCACTTTCAAGATGCCACTGGGGATGTCCTCGTTCCACCTCATCTATAGAAATCCATTCCATATTCCAGTAGAGTTGGAGCACAAATCTTACTGGGATATCAAGGCCTTGAATTTTTATCTGAAGGTAACTGAAGAGAAGCATAAGTTCCAACTGTCATAACTTGATGAAATCCGATTAGAGGTGTATGAGAATGTCAAGCTGTACAAGGAGAAGATGAGAGAAATCCACAACCAGATGATTTCATGAAAATATTTCCAACCCAGTGATCAGGTACTCTTTTTTAACTCCCATATTCGACTATTCTCAGGAAAGCTAAAGTCAAGATGGTCGAGACCATTCTGAGTCATACGAGTATTCCACCATGGAGCGGTAGAAATTTTTGGGGAGGATGGTCAACCGTTCAAGGTGAACAGACAGTGGCTAAAGACTTACCATCACATGGAAGACACGGTGGGCATGCTCTCCACCATGCATCTTAGGTAGGCAAAGGTAAGTCGATCGAGCCTATGACCTAAAACAAAGGCACTTCCTAGAAGGAAACCCATAGGTTATACGCCGTGTGCCCCTTATACATACGGCATGTACTAATTATTTTTTATCTTTATTTGTAATACTATAAATATATATATTACCTAAATAATATATAGGGATGATTTTGGTGCTGATGGTAAAAGTCATTGGAGTTTATCCGAGCCATCGCCGGTTTGAATACCTCCATACCTACCTTCGGCACGGGGTTCCTCCTTTTTATACTCGTGTTTTCTTACACGGCGTGTGTGGTATTTTTCATATTATATATATATATATATATATATATATATATATATATATATATATTTGTTTATAATAAAACCCATGATAGGGATGGACTGGTTGGATAGGGTCATAACCCGGTTCCAAAAGACCCGAGTTCAAATCTTGACAACCATCTCATTTCCATCATTTGTCCTTTTAATAAAACCACACGTTGTGTATTTAGATATACATCGTGTGTGCCATGTTTTCATTAATAACTGAAAAGATTTTAAAAATAAAGGAATACATGTGGGTGAAGTTAGAATATTGGCAGAGTCTCAGCCCTGGATCCAAAAGACCTGGGTTCGAACTTGGCTAATCTCTCTGCTTCATCCCTTTTATTCTAATTAAAAACCACACGCCGTGTCTTTCCTTCCTCCTGTGTAGTTTTGTTCCTGTGCATTATAAAATATATAAATTCGTAACCATGAGCAGCAGTGCAACCTTTTCTCCATTGTTTGAGGGCTTCTGTTTGAAACGGTCGATCGCTAGTTCGAACCTCACCTCAAGCACCGAACCAAAGGTTATACTTCTCTTTTTCCAATTTTAGAACACACAATTTGTATTTCTCGATACATTACATGTATAAATTTATTTTTGGTAAATTATATAATTATATATATATATATATATAATTATTTTATTTTAATTATTAATATTAATTATTATATAGTTTACTATAATAATTATATTATATTATTTCTAAAAAAACTACATGGTGTGTCTGCTGGAGTACACACTGTGTACTCTGGCTATAAAAGCTGGAAACCCTATGCGGCCACACCCTATGTCGTGCAGTGCCCCCCCTGTCATTTTCTTCTCCCGGACGCCGCATGGCATCCCTACCTCAAATCCATATATTTTGTGTGTTTTTTAGTTTGATTTCTTCTACATTGTGATCCTCACTTCAGGTATGCCATTCGACACTCCTTATTTCCCAGTTTTCATAGCATTTAGGGTGTTTTTTGGATAGGCCGCTGGTTCGGCTCCCGCAGTACAAGGGCACGATACCAAGATACATCGTGTACTTATGTACATGTCCACACACTGAATAATTCAAAATTTAAAATTACATGGTGTGTCTATTTGATACACACTTTGTAATATCCAGAATCGTTCCCAGGTTCCTCCTTCACACGGCCACACAAACCACGTTTTAACACACGACGTGTATGTTCAGTACATGTCGTGTATCCCATTCCTATGGGCCTACCCATGTCCAGTACTTCACATGTCCATATGACCTATGTTCTTAGACACACTATGTTGTACCTTAACAGGACGTGTATTGTTTTTTTGGATCTACTCAGACAGAAACTGTGTATTTTACCCACATGACCAGGCACCTATTTTCACGTACACGGTGTGTATGTTTGGTGAAAGTCGTGTATCCTTGCATGGCTGGTGACATTCCCACTCATCATGTATATCTAGAGAACACAGGATTCTAATCCGCTTACATTACACGTCGTGTACTCTGGGTATACACACCATGTTCTTTTCCTTTTCTAGTTTTCCTCACATTTTCTTCTTTTTTATTTTTCTTTTCTTGTTTCTTTTTTTTTCTTTATTTTTCAGAATATGGCCGATGGAGACCCTGCGCATGGGAAGAAGCCCGCCTCTACTACTGAGAGAGAGAGGCCCACTTTTCACTGGATACGACTTCGGCCTGCAATGACACCAGCCCCGGACTTCCCGGTGTACCAGCCTCCTCCATTGTCCATCTTACCACCACTCACCACCCCAATGGATGCTGGTCCTAGTGTCGCACCTCCACCACCCCACAGAGATCCTCTAAGCACCACCCTTTCTTCACCACCAACTACCACACCTCCTGATCCCTCCTCTGGAGTGGATGATCCTTCACCGACCACCACGTACAGCGAGCCTTAGTCTACTAAGGACGCTCTAACACCAAGGTTGGTCCCTACTCCCTATCCTTGTCTGGTGTTTCCAGTTACTAACCTGGTGCATGACTGAGTGCGGCGTTTCTCTTTCCACCCGATCCCATTGAGCAATCGTTATCTTGACAGTAGCATACCTTAGCAGGTGGGTATTTGGGGAGAGTTGGAGGATCTCCTTGGGCACACACCATTACTCACGATCTTTCAAGTCATCACTCCTATTTTTAGAGATTTATTTTTGGAGTTTGCTGCTTCCTTCGAGTTCGATGAACCTGAGTACTGGGAGACATCTAGCGACACTGTCCCGGTGGTCCAATTTCGGTTGGGCGGTCGGCCTTTTTCCATTACCATGAATGATTTTGGCTGAGGGTGTAGTTTCTATCCCCATCAAGTCACCCCACCCCTTGTCTCCACCTTGACCCGACCAGAGCATTTTGAGCTCATCACCATGTGGTGGGATATTGTCGGACCTAACCACCACTACACCCCCACTTCCCAGAAGAGTACCCTCATCATTGACTCTATCCTCCGTTTCACCCACCGGTGCTTTAGCGCCATCCTTTTTCCCCGCCATGAGGATATGGGGGTTGTGACCGGCCATGACATGGAGCTCCTCACCTGTGTCATCTGGTAAGACTACCCGGACCTCCCCTACCTTGCCGCCTCCTACTTCCATGCCATGTTCATCGGCCATCAGGGAAACCTGAATGGTGGGTTTTACGCCACCCACCTTACCCACCAACTTGGCGTTTTTTTGCCTTCTATTCCTCATGATCCATTAGGTTCCCCCCAAAGGATGGAATTTCTCATGCTTATTCGCATGGAATTGGTCCGAAAGCAGGGGCCACTTACGTCCTTGCCCAGGCCCCACCAACACCCCCTACCAACCCTCCTGCCCCTGAGGCTGCCCCTACCCCTTCTTCCCTACCCCACCACCCTTCTTATAGCCTTCCTTATTCTTCCATTGTTCCTTCTTCTTCGGTACCTTCTACCGCCCCACCTCCCTCCACACCCTCATTCGATCTCTCCTTTACCCTCCACCTAGACGAGCTAGAGCGCCGCCATAATACTATGGATCATAATCTTAGGAGGATCAAGAAGATGTTGGGGATTCTTCTTCAACATCATGGTATTACACTACCCCCCAACTCCTGCTCCTCCTTCGGCTCCCAGACCTTCTTCTGCAGATCCACCGTAGTTTATAGCACTGGCCACAGATTCATTTCTCCTCTCCACTACTGAACCAGTTGCTACCACCACTGCTACCGTTCTAGAGTTTACTGTCGAGCCTTCTATCCTGAGTCCATCTCTTATGGCTCCGGCTACTAAAGATTCTATTCTGGGTGCAGCTTCTGAGCCTCCAACTTCCACAGCTACTAATCCTTCTTTGTCAGCTGCTTCTGTACAGGATGATGCCTCTTCTGAGGTGACCCCCTGACTAGTTTTTAGGCACATTTCTTCAATTATATATATATATATATATATATATATATTTGATATCTTGTGCCTATTTTCTGTTGTGTATGCTTGCATTTTTCTCTCTCCACGACCATCACAGGTACTCTGGCACACTTTGGGTTGTACTTATCCACCGCTTCTCGTCTTTAATTACCTAGACACGAGGGGAGTATTGTTTTTCTGGATTCCATTGTTTTATTTTTCTTTATAGTTTTATTTCTTCCATTACTTCCCCTCAACCTGGTCCACTATTGTGTCCCCGCATCACCTTTTCTGCCTTTATGTGGCACTTGGGGGACCATGTTCCCTATTCGGTGTGGGGGGGCTCTCTAACTACACTGCTCTTTTCCCTTGAACTAATCTAGGAGACATCATTAATAAATAACATATTTTAAACTGTGGAAATTTTTTGATTAATTATAATTATAAATAATAAAAGCATAGTTGATAATTTTAGAAGTTACATGCTTATTTTAAAATTTTAATAAATTATTTTAAAATAATTTCTGATATGGTTTATTTTCTAAATTAAATTCTTGGATATCTGCATTTATTAGACTATTAATTTTTAATCATGCCATGACCTTATTGACCCTTTATTTTTTTCTCCCTCATTCCTAGGAGGTATTCTAAACCTTTTTGACATATTATTTTTTATACCCTCTTTCTTGATAAATTCTTGGGATATACATAACTACCAGAATTTGCAAGTTTTTCTCTTCAAAACATGAAGATTTTTTAATCTCATTAAAATTATTAAGGCATTTGATTTTTTTTCAAACCCTTTGACCTTGAGACCTACCCTACATCTGATCTTAATAAACCCTTAGAATAAATGATTTTCCTTAATAGGAAGCTACATTACAAGCCTATTTTTCCTTCCCACCCTAATTTTTTTATAATTTTTCATGATTATTCACTTGAGCTTTAGAGAGGGATTTTTGTTTTTTCATGGTACATTTTGGTGAGCAACCCTGAACTTAAGTGTGGAGGAGTTGTTACTTGTTCATTTGGGAAAAAGGGTTCCATATCCTACTATCCATTGTATTATTGGTGGTCCCTTTATATATATATATATATATGTAATGAAAAAGAGGGACCAAGTTCATTTATTACACTTTAATTATGGTTTATGGACCCATTTTGGAAAAAGACTATCATGGTGATGATATACTTTTTAAGAGATCTTGATTGAGGATGGATTTTCATTGGGCTCTAATTTTTTAATATCATGCATTGTTGTTTAATAATTTAGACTCATTTTTCAAGCCTCTGAGATTATTTTTTAAATTATTACCTACCAAACATTAGCCTCATAAACATTTGAACCTTGATAAAATCCCTCATGATTTTTGTGAATTAAATTTATAAAGTAGATAATGAGAACACTTGCAAGCCTATGGATAGATTTAATATACTTAAAATTGAGCACAAATCTAATAAAATGATATTGAGTGATGAGAGTAATATTTTCTAGTGAGGTAAATCATAAATTGGCCTGTGTAATTGTGAAATGTTGAACGATGTGCATGAAAGAGAATGAAAGTTTCATAATTAAAACTATAAAGGAAGCATAATTAGAATATCATTTAAAAATTAAAATATGTTTTTGTGTATTTATAAAATACTTTGATATTCCTATAGTATTTATAAGTATAATTAAAGTTGAATGCTTCCTTTTTTGGAATATGGATACTATCGATTATATGTTGAAATTTTTCTTGAGGACAAGAAAATGACGAAGTGTGGGGGAGTTTGATGTGCTTGATTTGTGTATACATTTTCGTATATTTTATCGAGTTTTTAAAACATATTTTCACCGGATAAAAGTTATTTTGGAGATAAAATGCTTTAATTTGGTGATCATAATGTTTTTTTAGGTATCTCCATGACAAAGACACAAATCGGGGGAAAGTTGATCAAAAATTCTAAACTACATGTCGTGTACTTTCAGATACACACCATGTACCAGAACCCCAACATGGATTGGCTAGGCCAAGTACATGCCCAAGTTACCAGAAGCACATACACGCCGTGTACATAATATACATGCTGTGTATCATCTTCTAGAAACTGTTGGTGGCTAAGAAGAAGTCTACATACCCATGTTGCTAGCTGACCTTTACACGTTGTATACATCATATATATATCATGTCACTCCTTCTAGAAGTGGTTGGTGGCAGATTAATCAGTGTATATGCCATGTAGGACAGCGCTGCATGTCATGTACCTACACCTACCAAGCGGCATCGTGTTCCAAGTCAAAGATGACATGTTAGGTCACCCACTGGCAGAGAAAAAGGTGGTAAAAGCATGTTGACAAGAGTACACACCGTGTAATTTCTGGTACACGCTGTGTACTCCTAAAACCTATAAATAGGTGTCATTCCCTCCAGGTTTGGGAGTTAGTCATTCATTTCATTCAGATTTTGTTCAGTTTGAAGGGAGATCACTCTGGGTATGACTTAGAAGAGAGGAAGAGAGAGAAAGAAGAGGAGAGAAGAGAGAAAGGAAGGTGCTTTCGTGCTACCTTCCCGACAACCTTCGCTCCAAGGATTTTAAGAAGATGCGTCCAGGTACTATAATCTATTTAATTAATAGGTACTTCATGAGTAGCTAAATACCCTATGTGTTGGGGCTGTGGACAAATGAATGTTGTAATTTATCAATTGCGATGTTGTAATCATATTTTTCATCTTTTCTTCCTCATAATTCCCTATTAAAACTTTTCAAATATCACTAGAAATCTCGTATCAGACCAAGAATAGGATTTCTAGGGATCCTTTAAGGAATTACGGTTAAAAACATCAATGACCATTGGGTGTTTTAATCATCTCAAAAGGGATGCAATTAATAGAAATTAAGAGAAATAAATTTTCGGACCAACGAAATTGAATTCCATTGATTTAAACAAAAATTACCAGACCAAGGGGGTTCTGTTACATAATTAATCCCATAGATGTGAATTATTATGAATAGTACAACCTCATGAGAAGATTGATTTAATAACAACCTCTTAAAATCCACAACCCTGACGCATTTCCCTCTAAATTTGCATCAAAACCAAATTCTCATGTTTTTCTTTATCCTTTAAGTAATTTGCTAAGAAATTAGAGTCCAATCACCTTTTCATCAAAACATAAAAACAATCGACTCTAAATTCAGTACAATTTACTAAATCAATTACAAAATAGATAAGCAAGAAAAAAATAACTCCTTCTCCCTGTGGATTGATCCCTTAATGATACTATACTTGTTAGGTTAATACAATTTGGATAGCCGAAAATAACACTTCAGCAAAAATGACCACCATTACACTTCAGTTCTTAGCTCGCACTACATATCTATATATATAGATATATATGTTACTACACATATAATGCATGTAACAAACCAAAATTTTATCAATGGAAATTACATTCTTATAATTATTCCATGCAGTATAAATCACATAAAATCATATAGAGGACACAATATTAACTTTATAAATAAAGAATGAATGGAGTAAGAGGTATTTCTAGAAGTTAAGGAACTTATACCAATAGAATAGTAACTTGAACTTTGGAATAGTAATGTGACCTTTAGGAATAGTAATCAAGAAAAAAAATAGAAAACTCACCTATGAAAGTATAAATAAAATTTAGGCATCTTATGAATGAAAAAATGATATATTTATTTCATGGTATAAGTAAATAAACATTTTAGAAATGATAAATTAAGTGTTGGTATTTTTGTAAGTTATAAATATTTAATTAAAATTTTATAATTAATATAACAATTTAAAATAAAATTTATTTTCGTAAAATTTATTCATAAATTAGTATTTTTTTGTCTTATTATTATAATATTATTTTATGAGACCTTAAGTAATTTTTCAAAGTGTCATAAAATCAGTTATAATTTTAAAATCGGTATTTTTCTAATAAATGATGATTTTAATTAAAAATTAAAAATTTTATATTTAGAAAAATATTTTTATAAAATTTATTTTAATTTTTAATTCTACACGTTGAAAAATGGTTAGGGTGAATTTTTTGGATTTTTCTAAAATAGTTGAATTTTTAGTGAATAGTAAAATATGATAATTTATGGTATATATACATTGTAAGTTAAATAAACTATTAATTGATTCATTACTGATATAATAAACATAATCTAGAACTCTCTTTTATTATTTTAATATATTTAGTGATAAAGTTCAAACTATTCATAGTCTTGAGCAAAAATAATCAAAAAACACCTCTCTCCTCCACTATAAATACAACCTCTTCTCCTAACAACTTCTAAGCCTTGAAACTTGTCCAATTTCTACCCAATACTCTTCCCAATAATATTCCCCACATATAAGAGCCTTTTTTATCAATAAAATTTTAAAACTAATCTCCCTAAGGAGGTTCTCAAGGAGAATATTTCAAGGGGTAAAATCCTCTTTCTTTTCTTTTAATTTCTTTTCATTTCATTTTCTTTTATTTTTATCTCTGCATATCCCTTTATCCAAGTGGAATGATAACTCTAGTATCTTATATATACTATAATGTTATTATTTTAATGTAATAATCTATCATCAAACCTATTCTTCTCTCTCTTTTATTCTAGAAATGGAAACATCGTCCATGAAGTGTTATTTTATCACCTTCAAGGACGACAAGTTTTCATTTTTCTTTACCGCCTTCAAGGACAATCTTAAAACCATTATAATGGTTGAAATAGATTTTAAAATTTATTTTATAACCTTTTTATGTTCTGTAACTAACTTATATACATAATATTAAATAATAAAACAAAACGAGTTCGTCGTTATTGAAAAACCGCCATATTATTCTAAACGATTATCATTAACATTTTATCTAATGAATCATCCTCATATCTAGAAACAAAATAATATACAGTAAAAATTAAACTTATGTAAGTTCATTAATAACATATAATATCAATTCTGGATAATTATCCCCATTTTACATGATCTTCCATACATATATACAAGTGAACCGATTATGGAAACCAAGAAACGAACACTCTCAGAACGACGGAATTGAACTCTATAACTCATAAAAATGTACATAAAAGAACCTAATAAAATTATAATGAATCCAATACATGTATAATAGGTTATTTATTTATTAATTAATGAATCTAATTTTATTATCCAGGATATTAAAGTGAAGAAATCATTCGGGCTTAAGGTAAGGGGATTCTTGAATCCAATTTCCTTTCTCTGGGTTATTCCTCTTGCAGCCAAATTTTAGTGTGGATGTTCTTTTAATATTCATAAAATATAATTTCTTTGTTATTAAATTTTCTTTTCTAGGGTATACATGTTTCCAATCTTATTTTGTGACAAATTCAAATATTTTTTCAAAAAAAAACTCTTCTTTCTAAAAAAACATCTTTTACTTATCTTGAGATTGTTTCTTCTCCACTCAAGATTGATAATTCCTATGCCCAACATGTTATTCCCTTTTTATTTTTGAGAACCCCAAAGTTTATTCCTGAATGTATTCTTTATGAAATTCTCATGAAACTTGTTTCCTTTCCATGGGTTATTTTATGTCTAATATTGATATACGTTCTAAGTGGCATGCATGATTATGTAAATGTTATGATGTCATAGGTGCACCCAGAATTATATAGTGCTCCAATGCATTGGGTAATGTGATGTATATCATTAGATAATGTTAAATATATGTGAACATGATTCTATATTTTTTCATGAATATGATGTTATGATTATGCACTTATGTTATGTGTGAACATGATGTTAGCTTTGTTCATAAATATGTGTGGTAGCTGACCACTAAGACATGATGTTTCATTTTTATGAATTGCCACATTCCATGATTTTATATAATGAATCCTATAATGATTATGATGATGATCCCATGCTTATGTTATAATGATGATGATTATGCTCACCCATATTATATTCATTCATGTTCTTATCTATCCCTTTACTGGGATTTTGGATCACCCATTTCTTTGATGTATATCCTTGGATGATTACTTATATTGAGGAGAAAAAAATGGTCACTAAGAATCTAGAGAAGAAGGAAATAAATATTTTTTATTTTTTATTATTTAAATGTTATGTTTAGTCCTAATATTTCCAAGACACTAAACCTTTGGATCCTAGTTTTGTAACACTATTATATTATTTATCTTTAAAATGATGTAATATTAATGTAAGAAAATTAGGGTTGATATAATGCATTACTCTCACACTTATATATATATATATGGTGACACCTCATCAGAGATATTATAGCTTTGGCTAAAGTAGGTATGGTCAGCTAGGTGTCCCTTAGGAACTTGAGCCTGACTTGTTACATTTATTTATTTATTTATCACTTTATTAATTATATATACACATTGATTTATTTTATATTCATATACTGGATAGCTTTAGACACCATTTGTGGTGGCTCACTGAGTATATCCCATACCTTGTTCGGGATTCCATTGCACCGGCGTACCTGAACAGACCTCATGGTTGCAAGATCAGGTTCCATATCTGACTTTATTTATGTTATTCTTGGATATGGGAGTTATGAACACATGATTGAGATGGAACTTAGGATTTTCGTGGAGTTATCCCTTTGGGATTTTGTTCATTTTCTTGTAGATGTACTCTATTGTATCACTCGTTATATGATTACTGCTTGTATATTATAGCATCATCTGGTCATGCATGCATGGTTATATATAAGTGGCATTGGCCACTTTATTATTTTATTATATTCATTTTATACCTTTCATTTATAAATATTCCACTGATTCTTTATTTATTACTATTCCATTGTGTCACTCTGATCACGAGGTTATAGTATTCACACCTTAAAATCATTAGACCCTCGTTTCTGGTCAGCAACCTCTGGCATATGGGGAGGCATGCTTGAGGTCATGTGAACAATGGTCTTAGGTCACAGTTTCAGTTCCCCCCAGTTGGGATGTGACAAAGTGGTGTTAAAGGTGTTTATTTTCCTTTTTTTACTATTTGGGGTTGGTAAAAAGGAGAATAGGAATGTATCGACTCTTGGTAAATAACTGTGTCTGGGAGTGATCAACCCACACATGGGAAAAAGAATAAGTGACTAGGGATGGGACTGTTGTTCTTGTTGTTCATTATTACAGTTGATTATGATTTCACCTTGGTTTATTGGTGTAATTTTAATTGCTTACTGATTTGTGAGATTATGGTATTTTACCCTTAGCCTAGTATGGCATGGAAGTGTTTATACATACATCATTATAGGCACATAGAGATTCACATGCCAAGCAGGTTGTATTATTTGACTTCCTAGTAACATGTTAGGCGTGCCTTGTGTGTTTTAGAAGCATGCTTATCTGTATACCACGTTTAGGTGATTATATAGCATGTTTTTCTTATATTCCATGTTTTGTGGTTTCTTTATTATGTAGTGGATTACCATTATTATTTTCATGTTTGCTTATATTTATCGCTTGAATATCATGCCACATTATGATTATGATATGTGGCTGGTTAAATAAAGTTTCATCATCAACCTAAATGATGTTTTCCCACATAGCTTAATGGTGGCATTATATTTAACCAACCAATTTGAACATGTTTGATCCACAAACCATTGGTTGCATGGGATGAAACATTTATGGTTGTGATTAAATAGGGTACCAATAATAGTTTATAAGGTGTATGGTACCTTATAAATTATGAAGGGTAAATCATATAATCAAACCATTAAGTACGAACATGATATATTCAAAAAAATCCAAGGTAAAAACCTAGTTTCAACCACATGAATGAAAAATAAAATTTATAAAGGATAATACCTGCATAATTTGGGAATGAATACTAGTGTTATTAAATTCTTAAATGCACAATGGGACCCAAGTAGGTCAGTTGGGTAATGTTGTATATGAGGTAAAACCACTAAGAGTGTTTTAAAACTTTAATATTTAAATCAACTGCTATTGGGTGGCATTTAGATGGATCCAAGTTTGATATGATGAGACCCTCATAGGTTTCCTTTATTTTGAAATTCCTTAATACTAAACCCCATGGAGGTATATTCATGCTATGTAAGGATGGTTATTTAAAGTGTCATCATCCACTTATACAGGTTATGTATAAATGTATTGTTCCATATTACTGAATCGATCCCATTTAATTAATAAAATCTTGTTGCTTGATCTTGATATGTACTTATTATAAGGATTTGGTTAATTAGAATTCCAATTACAACCAAAAGGTTTTTTCCCTTTATAGATGGAATTGATATTTTTTAAAACTAAGAATAATTTTGAGAACCTTATGGATAAATTAAATTCATAAAAGGAATTTATGTGATAAATTGTCTAATTATGACAATATTTCAGTTAAATAAATAATGCTTGAAAGGAAATTTGATATAACTTGCTTAAGTTTCCTTATGGCATTAACTAAATGAAATATCAATCACTTTTTCCTTATAACTGGTACTTCATGATCTTAAATGTGAATTATTTAAATGATTTAAAAACATACTTTAAGTGGTAATTTAGCTTTAACCCTCATGTAAGGGTATTTTAAATGTTTCCCTGAGCTTTACTTAGAGCGAGAACGTGATTTTTTCCCATAGGATTCTTTTTTCATTGCTTGAACATAAATGATAGGTGGTAGAGCCTAGTAACATATTTAGTGCGACCTAGCTATAGGGTTGATGCTTTATGATTTTTTAAGGGGTTAGCCCAAGGTATGTATCTACCTTATAACTTTAAAACCTTACTAAATGATTGTGATGAGCTTTCAGATGTTAAGTTTTGTCTGAGTGTTGTTTGTCCCGAGTAGGACTCTTAGTTTCTAAAATGAAACCTGGGATAGGAAGGTGGTCATTTGGTAAGTTGACCCTTTTTATGGGTATGAACATCATGTAATTCTCATTTCAATGAGCTATACATGCCTAGGGCATGGTTGGACACTTAGTATAATGTTTTACCCAACTTATTCTTTATCATTGGACGATTTGGGAGATTTCCAGCTGGGTTAATGGTCTTAATGAATAATATGACTCTATGATGAATCTTTTGTACAGGTCATTAGACAATGGAATGTATAGGGATGATGATCATATGGATATTATATGGTGATGTTTCATTGTGTTAATAAAATATCAAGGTAGTACGCATTGATACACGTGGTACCCGTCAATTTGATAAAATGTCACAAAGAACTATATGAGTTCGGTGGTAATCGTTTAAGCCTTGAGTTGTTACTCTTTGATCATATATCATATTCTAGGTAGAGTGACCTAATAATTAAATGAAATATAACTTATCCCAATGCTTGGGATGATGCTGTTAAAGGATCGGGTGTTGTTTCACTATCGATCAATTTAGTCTAGCTTCTATTTCTAATGCATATGATGTGCATGAGTGAAGATCAGGAGGTCATTATGAATATTGCTATGAAAAATATATCCTGGTGCACACATAAGTGAATAGATTCATCTTTTCTTGTTGTAGAACTTGATAAAATCATGTTGGCTACGTCCAGGAGCCACAACTAGTAGTTGATGGAGGGTGTGCTATTGGATGAGTTTTTTTTTCAATAAACAAAGACTAAGATACTCCTAAGGTGAGGAGCGTCATTTCGAATGGGTTTTATCATATCCTTATGAGTATAGGGAATGCAACAGTACATGACCAGTTGGAAATGGTCATCGCTGCTTTTGAATTCCCATGGGGCTGGTGAGTTTTGAAACATGTTTGTGCTTTCAAGGCAACACAATAATGATATGGTTGGCCATGTGAGAAACCTTTTAATACAATATTAGTTAAAGCTATACTTTAGTGATTATGCTTGAAAAACCATAGGATACCTCACGTGGTAAAGTAATCATGGTCAGGTAGAAACAACACATCAGTAGTTATATCTGATATTTTTCTAAAGAAGATGGACAAAGGTTGTTCGACTGTTTATCTTTTCTGTCAATGGATGTGGTTGGTTGGAAAATATATCGGCACTTTTTATTGGATATGAATGGAGTTTCTAGGGTCTTTTTGGTAATATTTCATATTCTATTGGTGTACTATTGGATCAGTGATGATCATCCCCCTCATCTTGACATCGTCTAGGGTGCACTAAGAGAACGTTGGTTATACACCAAGCTAAATTAAAATGCCTTCTGTTTCGATAAATATACTATTTATTAGCCGTGCTCTAACATCGTGCTTATTATAGAGGTGTGGTTAGTCCTGAGTGATACTTGCGTTCCTGAGTAGGAATACCATCTATAGAATCATGTACACTAGTTGACTCTTGACTTGACTGTCATTGGCCTCAGTCAGTATTTTTATGTGTGGATGTTTCAGCTATGTACCGACATCTCTCTTGTAAAAACTAGAGTATAGACTGGCTTGGATGATCTCCCTACACTCCAATTTATTATTATGAGGTTAACCCATACTTCATTTGGGCTCAGATGAGATGTTTTTAGGGTGACGATTCAAGTGTGTTGGATCATGTATACACCCATTTTTCTGTTGTGGCATGACAACATAAATGAACATTTTGGATAGAGACATCACTGAATGCTAGTTACAGGCCTCAGTGAATGATCTCAGAGAAATATTGAGACACCTTTGTTTAAAGGCATCAGGATCTAGTTTTTGTAATGCATCAACCTTCTAGGCTGAGCGTTGTTAAATGTAGTTGACCAGAGGCTGTTAAACACGAGGTCTCTTTTATTGCATGTGGCTGGTGAGAGACCGCTTCTTGGCACGTCATTGGGATGAGGTGAGTGAAGTGTAAGTCAGAAAAGGATTTTTAGGAAAAGTTGGCTCGACCAAGCTAAATGAAGTCAATTCCCAAATAATTTTTTATTTGATTTTCAAAAAGACTGCTTTGAGGGTGAGCGGTAACCAGCACATAAGAAAAAAACATCCAGTGGGATTCAACAGCAGTGAGAGAAATTCAAAATCCTGACACACCAAATGAGGAGATCACTTTCAAGATATGCTCTCATCAGTCGAATTCATAGTCATGATCGTCGTCCATCATCGTTGACATACCATCATCATCATCACCGAATAATCTCCACGTCATCATCGTTGTCGATTCATCACTGCATCAGAAAGCCGGAGGCAACCGGTGGCCAGAACCAACATCACCACCAAGAATCCAAAGGCCGGAAAGTCATTATCCAAACATCTGATAGGGGGTTAGTTGTCCACCATTACATACTGGTACCATCTACGACATCACCAACGATCACCGCCTGACCAATGATCGGAGAAAATCTAACCAAAACAGAACCCACCACAACATCAATCATAGAAATCACCCACACCATCATCGCTTCACCCTTATTGCCACTTGTTGTACCTCTCGTACCCCTCGTGGTTTAATTTTCATGATCACAATCACTCTCTTATTAATCTAATCTTGTTTTCAAGTGTTTTTGTTAATAGGCATGATTTCAGGTGGCCAAGGAATTGGGCCAAGAAGGCTGAAAGCAAAAGTGGACTGTTTTCATGTCCACCGGCCAACCGGTGGCTTCACCACCGGCCAGCCGATGGACCCTGGGCAGAAGGGACACCCACTGCCTCAGCACCGGCCAACCGGTGGCCTCCTCACCGGCCAGCCGGTGACACCCAGACAGAACAGTGTCAGCCACTGCCTCAGCACCGGCCAACCGGTGGCCCCTTCACCGGCCAGCCGGTGGAGCCTGAGCCCGAGCCCTCTCCATTTTGCAAGCACCGGCCAACCGGTGGCTCTGTACCGGTCAGCCGGTGGAGCCAGTCAAACTAGTCGTTGGTCTTTGACCAGGCTGGTCCACTTGCCTCCCAACGGCTCCGAAGGCCTCTCCAACGGCTCTGAAGACCTCCAAAGGCCATATGAGGGTTCCCCCTCTATAAATAAAGGACTAGGAAGCCCCGGAAACTTAAGGAAGCCCACGGACACATTTTTGATCATTTGGCGAACCTCCGGCGGATTCTTCCAAGGAACCTCAAATTGCTCCAACTCAATTCCACATCCAAGGAGCACCACCATAGAAGCTTGGGAGAGCACTTCATCAACTTCATCAATCCTTTGGCGCCCAAGGCTTCTCCCAATACGGTTTTTCATTGTTTATCATTTTTGAGCATCAATTTGGGTTTGTGCCTACAAACCCCTCTTTCTCTCATCTCCCTTTCATTTGGGTTGTCACACCACCTTCAAGGTGTGAAGAGGTTAGTCAAGCCTTCCCTTTTAAAAGGCTTGAGTCATAGGTGAGCTAGCCTTCACCTGTAAGAAGGCTAGTGGGTTCTTGCTTAACCATTAAAAGCAAGTGGGTTCTTGCATAACCATCAAAAGCAAGCTGTAATAGGTTCTAGACTAACCTGAAAAGTCTAGTGGGTTTCTTGCTAAAACCATTAAAAATCAAGCGGTAGTAAATCTCTCAACGGTTGAGTTGGGAGCGGAGACGTAGGCTTGGGTTTAAGCCGAACTCCGTTATCAATTTTGTGTCTTTCCTTATTTATTTCCGCTGCACCTTTTACTTTGTTTTTAAATTGTTAATTAATTTTTTAAAAGGCAATTCACCCCCCCTCTTGCCATCACTTCTTCTCTTCTCCGCCCAACAATTGGTATCAGAGCCAAAATTTGAGTAATACCCTAACCGGTTTCAAATTCAAGATCCTTTTGTGATGGCCTCAACCTCTTTCGCCCCCGAAGGCTTTTCTTTGGGTCATGCTCCATTCTTTGATGGAACCGACTATAACTATGGTTATTCTCTCTCTTCTCCCGATGAATCCAAATGGACCCAAGCCGATATAAAAAATTTCGAGCTTGATGGAAAATCCATGAACGCTCTACATTGCGGCCTTGATCGTAATGAATTCAATCGAGTTTCCACATGCACCTCATCACATGAAATCTGGAAACTTTTGGAAGTTACCCATGAGGGGACCAACAAAGTGAAGGATACTCGATTGGATATGTATCGTCAAGATTTTTAGTCTTTCACCATGCACCCACATGAATCAATTTCTGAAATGTTTACTCGTTTTACTGATGTTTGCAATGGGAGAAAATCTCTTGGAGATGATGTTTCTGCAGAAACAATGGTCAAGAAGATCCTATGGATCCTTCCAAGCTCATGGGCTCCGAAAGTCACGGCAATCCAAGAAGAAAAGGACATCAAAAACATGCTGGTCGAAGAGCTCATCAGATCCCTAATGACCTACGAGATCACCATGAGGAGGCAAGCTGAAAAGGAAGGCAAACCGATCAAAGTTCCAAAGAACATCGCCTTCAAAGTTCAACAAGAAGAAAGCTCCTCCTCCTCATCGTCTTCCTCTTCAAGCGGCGATTCAGAAATGGAGAATCTTGCCCACAAGATGCACAAATTCATGAAGAAGCACAAAAAGAAGAAATCCTGCAAGGCTCGAAAGGAAAAACACGACGAAAAATCCGAGCCCGAGGTAACATGTTACGGGTGTGGCAAGAAAGGCCATTACAAGCCCGATTGCCCACTCAACAAGAAAAAGGCCAAGAAAAAGGAAAAGAGGAAGGCATTCAAGGCCACATGGAGTGATAGCTCCACATCCTCCTCCTCCTCCTCCTCAAGTGACAACGGTAAAAATGTCTAATGGCATTACATGAGGTAACCTCTTCCGACTCCTCTTCCTCTAGTTCTTCAAATTCAAATTCTTTCAATCATTTATCATATGAGGATCTCCAACATGCGAGAGATCAATTGGAGGAATATTTTCACGAACTTTCTTCCAAATTTGTTGTTTTAAAAAAGAATTTCAAAAAACTTACTTCCGAAAAGGAACAACTTCTCAAAGAAAAGGAGGAGTTGTCCCTCAAAATCCAAAATCTTCCCGATGTTGATTCTATGGAATCAACAATCAAAGATTTAAAGGAATCTCTTGCTAAGTTCACCCAAGGGGAACAAAATTTAACCAAATTACTTGGTTCCCAACGCATATCTAGAACCACCGAAGGGCTTGGCTATTCCAAGCAAGCTTCCTCTTCCCATGCACCTTCTATTTTTGTAAGGGGGAGCTCCCAATTTAAATTTTTCAATTATTGTAAAAAACCCGGGCACTTAATTTATGAGTGCAATTGCAAAAAATCCCGGTATGGTAGGCCCAAAACCATTTTCCTTAATGATGAATTCTATAGGAGAAGACCCACCACTAGACAAGTATGGATTGAAAAATCCCTTCTAGCGAGTCTCTCCGGGCCAAAATTTGTTTCGGTTTCAAAAACCACTCCCCGGTGATTTGTTGTTTTTATTTAGGGGGAGTTAGGATTGTTTATGTCTTTTCAATTCAAATTTTTCAAAACTTTTTTTCAAAACTTTCAATTCAAAATTCAATTTCAAAACTTTCAATTTCAACACCTTCAATTAAAATTTTCAATTCAAATTTTCATTTCAAATTTTTCAATTCAAATCTCTTCAATTCAAATTTTCAATTCAAATTTTCATTTCAAATTTTTCAATTCAAATATTTTAAATTCAAATTTTCATTTCAAATTTTTTAATACAAATATTTTCAATTCAAATTTTTCAATACTTTCAATTCAAATTTCAAAAATTTCAATTGGTTTAAAAAATCTCTATCTTTTTTTTCAACGTTTTCCCTCAATCAAGTTTTATGCCCCGTGCTATTTTGATAATCACAAAGGGGGGGAAATTCTTGGTTGATTGGGGGAAAAATATTTTAAAGCATGCCTTTCATTTCTTTTTTACATTGTTTGTTTTGGTGATTGTGATCATCAAAATAGGGGGAGATTGTTGTACCTCTCGTACCCCTCGTGGTTTAATTTTCATGATCACAATCACTCTCTTATTAATCTAATATTGTTTTCAAGTGTTTTTGTTAATAGGCATGATTTCAGGTGGCAAAGGAATTGGGCCAAGAAGGCTGAAAGAAAAAGTGGACTGTTTTCATGTCCACCGGCCAACCGGTGGATTCACCACCGGCCAGCCGATGGACCTTGGGCAGAAGGGACACCAACTGCCTCAGCACCGGCCAACCGGTGGCCTCCTCACCGGCCAGCCGGTGACACCCAGACAGAACAGTGTCAGCCACTGCCTCAGCACCGGCCAACCGGTGGCCCCTTCACTGGCCAGCCGGTGGAGCCTGAGCCCGTGCCCTCTCCATTTTGCAAGCACCGGCCAACCGGTGGCTCTGTACCGGTCAGCCGGTGGAGCCAGTCAAACTAGCCGTTGGCCTTTGACCAGGCTGGTCCACTTGCCTCCCAACGGCTCCGAAGGCCTCTCCAACGGCTCCGAAGACCTCCAAAGGCCATATGAGGGTTCCCCCTCTATAAATAAAGGACTAGGAAGCCCCGGAAACTTAAGGAATCCCACGGACACATTTTTGATCATTTGACGAACCTCCAGCGGATTCTTCCAAGGAACCTCAAATTGCTCCAACTCAATTCCACATCCAAGGAGCACCACCATAGAAGCTTGGGAGAGCACTTCATCAACTTCATCAATCCTTTGGCGCACAAGGCTTCTCCCAATACGGTTTTTCATTGTTTATCATTTTTGAGCATCAATTTGGGTTTGTGCCTACAAACCCCTCTTTCTCTCATCTCCCTTTCATTTGGGTTGTCACACCACCTTCAAGGTGTAAAGAGGTTAGTCAAGCCTTCCCTTTTAAAAGGCTTGAGTCATAGGTGAGCTAGCCTTCACCTGTAAGAAGGCTAGTGGGTTCTTGCTTAACCATTAAAAGCAAGTGGGTTCTTGCATAACCATCAAAAGCAAGCTGTAATAGGTTCTAGAATAACCTGAAAAGTCTAGTGGGTTTCTTGCTAAAACCATTAAAAAGCAAGCGGTAGTAAATCTCTCAACGGTTGAGTTGGGAGCGGAGACGTAGGCTTGGGTTTAAGCCGAACTCCGTTATCAATTTTGTGTCTTGCCTTATTTATTTCCGCTGCACCTTTTACTTTGTTTTTAAATTGTTAATTAATTTTTTAAAAGGCAATTCACCCCCCCTCTTTCCATCACTTCTTCTCTTCTCCGCCCAACACCACTGTCATTGTCGATGTTCGACACCACAATAGAAACAAAAATAATCAAAACCAGAACACAAATCAAAATCTTCATCAAGTGAGGATAACAGATCAAGCTCTTGAAGAAAAAGAAAACAAACCTTCATCGATGGCTATGAGGAAGAAACACCAAGAAGATCTGAAAAACAAGAAATCACCTTCACAAGAGAACACAGATGCATGTCGTGCATGGATAACTGATGGCCACTGACCCACATCTCAAAACCTCATAGTTCCACCGCTCCAGATCCAACTCGGAGGGGTGCAGAGGAACGAGAAACTAGAGCAGGGTATTGAACAGCTGAGGGCTTCGAGCACGGGCATCATCGATGAAGAGGAACACCAAAAGCTGACATAACAAAAGTAATTCAACTCTAGTAGTGCCTGGAAACCCATTGACTGCCGAAACACATAACCCAAACCCTCTTTGTTACCAGCGCTCCAACTTCGACCAGGAGTGGGGTAGAGGAATGTGAAGGCAGAGCAAGTTTTGAGAGATCGAGGGCTTCCATAGCAGGCATCCTTGACGAGAAGACTAAAAGAGCCTATGGTGGGTAGTGCCATAGGATGGATGATTAAAGATTCAACAATGTAATTGTATCTCTAGTTAGACAGGATCGTTCAAGCATCATCTTAGTGTTTCAATTTTGGAATGCAAGCATTGAATCAAGTTTTAACTACTTACGTACTATATGTTAAAAGTGATGTTTAAGGTCCATTGGGTGTTTGTAAACACAATGTGTTCATTTACATGAAACTTTAAAACTAGAGTAGTTCATTTGATTATTTTCATTATTCCTCAAGGCTTCTTGGGGATGGAAAGTTCTAAGGTGGGGAGACTATAAGATCACATGTTTTGAATTGGGTGAATTTTCTAAGGGAATTTGAAACTTTCTATTGGTGGATGGGTTATTTTGGAATCTGGTATTTTGAGTGAGGTTATGGGGGTTTGAAAATCCATAAGTGATGATTTTATATGTGTGTTATGTTTCAGTGGAAGTATCGAGGGTTCAGGAGAACACTAGGGGAAGAATGGGAAAGAAAAGTTACTAGAAATAGCTATTACATTCCATTGAAGTCATGAATCCTATTCATGATGTGAATGGGTTTCATGGGATGTGGCTAGGAAGGTACATGTGGTGAAAATTCCAAGGGATTACCCTGATCAATTCATGACGTGTATATGGTTCACATTTTGAATTTTGTTCGTGTTATGAATCACGTGGGGATGGTTTTTTTAAAAGATAGCAGGGGCTCGACCCCTTATTTTCTTTATGCACATTAGGGTTCCTAAGTCTCACAGTGGGTCCTCACCCTCTCCTAGGGTTCCTTGGATCTCCTCCATATAATTTTTTAATCAATTGTTTTCGTATTCATTGGAAGAATATTGGTAAGTCTATGAATCCTCCTTCATCCTTTCTTGGGTTATCTTGATATAATTAATGTTATCTTCATGAAAGCTAATTCACCCTATTTTCAAGGAATTTGTAAAATATTTCATTTTCTCTTAATTCATATTGAGTTAAAGGCTGATAATAGACAAGTGTAACTCCCTTGTTATTAGGTAGGTGTTCTTTGGCTTTTCCCTTAAAGTATTTTTTGTTTATAAACTACACCATTGTTCCGCATTCCAAAAATACTCATGTGTTTCCATTAAAATATATAATTAATAATGTAGAATCCAATTACTTGGATTAAATAACCATTATTAGTTTAATCAAACCATTGGAGGTTTTTCACCTTAACTCAACCCCCTTAGGTGTGTTTTTTTATGACTGTGACATATGATTCATCTTAGATATTAAAATGTCCTCTTTGGGTGATGTATTAAATGATTATAATTATAATTACTTTCACACTATTGATCAAATTTTGAGGTGTGATGATTAATATCTCGTGTAAGGGATAATTAAATTTAATTAAGTGATTTGGGCAAGATATCCAACATGACCCATTTTATAGTAAAATGCATATGAGGTGTGTTGTCTTCTTAAATAAAAAGGGGCATCTGAAGGGGAATATTTGAATGATGAGTGGAATGGACCTTCCAATGGCCTTCTTGATTTTATTATAAATGAAATGGACCAAATAAAATGATTTAATTGAGTTATGGAATGCTTATGGATATAGCTAGTTTGATTTTGATGAATTGAAATATAGTAGGGAATGTTTGATCACACGACCCTCTTAGTTATTAGTAAATTGAATTTAATAAAAAGAATGATCATGGAGAATTAGTTCAACATGAATAATTTCATAGCCTATGATATACCTTTGCATGTATGGTGTCAATTGCTTATGAACAGTTCACTTGGCCCTTTTATATATTATGATACTCGGGCATGGAATCCCTTATTCATTGTGATACTCAGGCATGACATCTCTTATATGTCATGATACTCGGGAATGAAATCTCATATACATTGTGATACTCAGTCATAGAGTCCCTTATAAATTGTGATGCACAATCATGGTGTCCCTTATATATTTTGATACTCAGGCATTACATCCCTTATATATTGCGATGCTTAGGCATCACATCCCTTATATATTGTGATACTCGGGAATGGAATTTCTTATAAATTATGATGCTCGGGCATGAAGTCCCTTATATTTGTGATACTCAAGCATGTCATCTCTTATACATTGTGATACTCAGGCATGTTGTCCCTCATTATTCTGGGAGACTTTAGTGACTAATCTTGGATGCCTGAGTTACGCCTCAGGTCCTAGCTTGCACTACACACACACATATATATATAGCTATATATGTTATTAAATATATAGTGCATATACACACACACATATATATATATATTCTCACACTTATATATATATATATATAGTGACACCTCCTTAGATATATATCAGCTTTGGACAAAGCAGATATGGTCGGTCACGTGTCCCTAAGGAATCTGAGCCTGACTTGTTACATTTATTTATTTATTTCCTACTTTATTCATTATACCTACACAATACTATGTTTTATATTCATAGAATAGATAGATTTAGACACCATTTATGGTTTCCTACTAAGTATATCTCACACCATGTTCGGTCTGTAACGTCCCAACCTAGCTGACCACTAATACGACAACTGGACTGGTGGGTCACATGGCCCCAAGTATGCCTCCCCGAATGCCAGAGGCTGATGGATAGCAGCGAGGTTCTAAATAGGTGATAGTAGGGAGACTATACCCTTATAATCAGAGTAGCACAACGGTTTATCAGATACTAAATGACAGATAGTAATGGAAATATTAAATAAATGAACTACAAGTAGTGAAAGAATAAAATAAAATGAATAAAAAAGATGGCCAACACCAATATACAATTGATGTATTCATGTATTGATAATAATACATAACAAAACAACAAACATACAACATGCTATAAGATACAGTATAGAACACTAAAGAAAATAAAAGTAAAGTAAAGCCCCCAGGGTGATCCCTACGAGCATCTCGATCTCCAGCTTGGTCCTATGCTCCTAACTCCCAAGTACTAGCTAAACAGCTCAAGCAATCAACCAAAGTCCTATAAATATACGGTCTACTTGGGTACCCCAGTGTAATGGAGGCCTGAGCAGAGTGTGAGATAATAATCCCAGTAGGTTCCCACCCATGGTGTCTATGACTGAATCTAGTTCGTGAAATATTAAGTAAACCAGTGTAAGTATAAGTATAAAGATAAAAAAATACTAAAATAAATAATTAACAACCTGCTCAGGTTCCTAAAGGACACCTGGAGACTGTACTTGCTTCATCTCATGGTCAAAATGAGATGTCATATTAGTAACTGTATATATATTAATAATTATATATATTTTCTAGATATATATTGAATCCATCTATTTTAACCATGTGTGTACCGACACCTAATGGCCATATATTTGGAATACTAGTTACTGGATGGACTGGGGCGTAACTCAGAAATCCATAACTAGTCTAAATGATCCTAAAATATCAAGCAATAGTTTATATGCCCTATATCCCTATAGAGTGAGAGATTTCATGCTATAACACTCGGGATAGTGAGTGATCTACCATAGAAACACTCTAATCATGGAACTCGGAGCATAAAGCTCATCGTCCATATAGTATCACTGGTGCGAGATGTCATGATCAACACCTGATGTAAGGGAGTGTGATGCCACCATGCTCAAAAAAACACTTACCATCGTACACAACCTACATAAAGGCATAATATAATTATAAATTGCATGGGTAAATACCCCCCATCCATATCTTTTATCAATCCCATATATAAAAGAAATAAATAATCATTATTATAACGCAATACATGCAAAAATACCTCTCATTCTTTTCATTTAACAATACCATTATATACAAGGGTTTTCTGTTTATATAACTTCAAATAAACTTGCACTCAAGCTTGTAATAAATGGTGTGTCCTTTCCACCCTTTACTTTCCATTTCATTTAAAACATCTAATTTAATTCACATAAGTTTTGATTATTATAATACAAAAAGAGGTGTGGACATACCACCCAATTCATTTTCATTTCACTTTAAACCATTTAATTCATTCAAATTAATAAATCCATCATAAACTAGATATTAAATTTAATACAAATCCATTTAATTAAGAAAACATGGAAATTCATTTATCAAGTTTAATGAGGCACTTAGAATGTGTCGTGATCAAGAAGGAAAATGCCTACATGGGAAATTCCATTAATAAGCTAGGCCAAAAACTTATGAGGGGTGATTTGGTTTGGTAAAAATTTACACATAAGGAGGGAAATTAATTTAATAACTTCAATAAGTTCCATGTCTCAACATGCCATAAACAAAACCATGACATCAAAGCATGAAATAAGAACCAAAGAAATAAGGAAAATATTGTTTCAAAACACTAATCCAAATTTTTTAATTTCAAATACAACACACCTCATCCAAGGGGTTTTATTATAAAAACATAACATTGTTATTAAAACAATTCATTTATCATATTTGAACATCCATTTTAAGGGAATGTCACAATTCATAAAAAGATGAATTTAAAATAATCTACCACATCAGTAAATTCAATCCATAAGGTTCAAATGAAATTAAAAAGGTTCCATTATCATTTAGATAGATATTTTTCGAGGGGAAAAACTATTATCAATCCAATCTGAACACTTAAAAGGCATTCCAATCATTTCAAACATTTAATTATAAATGGAATTCCATGCCAGTACACCCAAGGGGTGTCCATAGTTGATGTAATCACCCTCTAATTTACTAAAAAATGATCATAAGGAGTGCATCTAGGTGCAATGATTGTTTTTTCATGAAGGAACCAATTATAAAGAAATTCATGATAAAGGCTAGCATGCGGTGAAACGATGATAATTATAAAATGATGAAAATATTAAAGAAAAAGTTGTAAACCACCTACCTCATACTTAGGAAGACCCACTCGTCCAATATCGAGGTCTAATTTGATCTAGTTTGGATGAGATCTAAGAAACAAACATTCTACCTAAAAATATGGAAAATGATCTCACACTAAAATGGCACAGTCGATACCAAACTAAACAAAGAATGGTAAAAAAAGGAATTGAGAGCTTACCGATGTAGATCCATAGAGACTGACAGATCTTGAATCGAACAACTGGTGGAGGAGATCCATTGATTCCTAGAATAGGGAGGAGAAGAAGACATGATGACTAAGGAGGTAGCTCACCCACTGGAGAAAGAATAAGAAAAATAAAGAAGGATTTAATCCTTCATTAAGTGTAAAAGAATCATTTTACCTTTAAAACCTGGGTTGCATGGTTTTCCTGCATGGTTTGGCCAAACTGTACACCAACCATGTGGAACTCATTCCTTAAGAAACCATATTTCATGGTTTGTCCCACACGGTTACCCTAACCATGCACCAAACATGTGGTGAATAGTGAGAGGGTACTGCCTAAGTGGAACTACACGTGCTATAAGAGAACATGGTTTGGAAAAACCATGAACTGCCCATGCGGGGAATTTTTGTTCCTATGCTGCAGTCATACAGTTTTTTGTAGATGGCTGTATGGTTTCATACAAACTACGCACCTCTATCAGTCCTCTTCTATTTTGAGTTTTTGGATTTTGATGCTCCTAAAACTTGATGGAGAACCTAAGGAACCTTTTGTTCCTTCAACCATGTCTAAAAACAACACTTTTAAGTTTTAAAACTCTTGGAATTACATTTCTAAGCTTGATTTTTAAAATGGTCCATCCAGTAAATGAAAAAGTTCAAATTCCCTTAAAATTTCACCTTGGCTCAAAAAATGGGACGTTACAAACTCCCCACCTTAGAACTTCTCATCCTCAATAATTCTTTGGGAATAATGGAAACATCACCCAACCTAAAATATTCATGAAGTACCATTCAAATGGTCACGTTTTGTTTCCAAAACAACACTTTTGGGCCTTCAACCATGTCTAAAAACAACACTTTGAAGTTTTTTAGCTCTCAGAATTATGTTCCAAAGATCGATTTTAAAAAAAATACCATCCAATAAATGCAAAAGTTCCAATTCCCTTGTAATTTCACCTTGGATAAAAACACAAGACGTTACAACCTCCCCACCTTAGAACTTCTCATTACTGAGAATATTTTGGGAACAACAAAAACATCACCCAACCTACAAGGGTTGTGGAGTCTCATTAAAATGGTCATGTTTCATTTCTAAATAACCAACATACATCTGAGAATTCATTTAAGTACATGACACTTAATCCATAAAAACTCGATCCAATGATTGTTTTCCAACCAAAACACTGGTACAATTCTTACTCGAGCCCATTTAGCTAGAGATGTGATCACTTCATCATCTCACCAAACATATGGCCCAAGGTGCTCCCCATATTAGGCCTTATCATCAAGAAGGGGCTAATTTTGAACCACAACATATCCATTATTGGAATTTATTTACAGAGAATGCCTCTAAGAATTATAGCGACGCTCCAAGTGTGATTTATTTATCTGGGTGAACATAATTGCATATGAGGTCATAAAAGAGACCTCATTAAGAGAAATGGTCGAATCCCAATTGACCTAATAGGACTTTTCATGTACGCTTTCCATGAAAGACATAGTCTACCCTTTAAACCACACTCACCTTAACCTGGTGACGTTCCTCAAATGGTTTCATCACCAACCGTAACCACTTAACAAGAGGGATAATGAGTCGATCCACTCTGGATGACTTATTCCAAAGATGAAAAACTTATATGGTCGATTCATTTCAAACAGAACATCAATGCCTTCCTCCAAGGCATCTTTCATCCACCACAAGGATTCTCATCGAAGTCTACACCTGACTTTTGGTGATGTTCCCTGATCAAACCACCACTGAGCCTAAAAAATAGTCCAAGATAACCTTAGATTCATTAAAAATGGAGTCCAAGGGACTATTACAAGGTATTCCACACTCCCAGATTACAAGTGAGATGTTGGTACAAATCCGAAACATTCACTTTAGATCATTGACTGAGCCTAGAGTGGCATTGGTTTGACGAACAAGTCAAAGAAAACGATTGGTGTCCAAGAGTCCGTACAAGGCGTTCCTACTTGGGAACCCAAGGGTCACTCAAGAATAACCAATACCTAAAAAGAACCATGCATCTAGCATATAGCACTGAGAAAACCACCCCAAACAATCCCAATATCCTTTAAGGTTTTAACGTGGAATAAGACCAACACTCTCTTAGTGCATCAAGGAAGATGTCATGATAAGGGAAATGCTCATTGATAAACTAGAGTACACTAAGAGGAGACCAAGAAACCCATAATAATAACAGTTGAACCACTACTGGTTGAATTCCTTTGAAATAAGCTCAGATTCATCTACCAATGCACCAACATTAACCGATCACATGCCTTTACTACCCAAGTCAACACGTGAACATTTAAGCTTAACCACTAATGTCCTCCAAGAATAGTGGTGTTTCTAAAGGCTGTATACATATCCAAACACATCAAATGCATGCTTCCAAGCAAGCACTGACATGATTTAAACTTTCAAGCCTTAAAGGTATTCGTGAAAAATCGACCATTTCCTAATGGTCTTCTTCGGTTGTTCTCATTCTACTTGGAAGGGAAACATTTTCACCAGAGATAACATGAAACTCCCAACATTAGGAGTTCCCTACTCATCAAAAGAAGAGATAACATCCACTCACAATCATGCTAGATCATATTCACCTTAAACAAACATGTGACGCTCCTTCGAGCCACGATCACAATGTCAGAGCATTTGGAATAAAAACCAAAACCAGATTGACCAGCATGTCAAAACACATGTGTCTCTGGAAATTCCTATTGAGCATTGGGACAAACTTTATTTATTTAATGGATAGGTCACTCTACTCCAAATATGACCCGATATTATATTTAACAACATAAGGCTCGACAATTTCACCAAACTCAACCAGTCCATTACAACCTTTAACACTCGATGGGAATCACATACATGAATGCATACTACCTTGAGGTTACAGAAGAAAATGACACATAATAGATACTAACCATAGGATTTTAATCCCTATGCATTCAAGTATTTGATGGCATGTACAAGGGATTTATCCCCAAGTCATATTTCCCCATATTAACTTTAACATGGATAATGACATACCACAACGTCCATCATTGAAGAAGAAGAAGAGAGGGTCACATGACCTACGAAGTGTCTGAAAATGACCTAGGAATGTTTAACCTATTGAAACTGAGCATTTCTCGATGCTCACATTCATAAAAAAAGCCAAAGGAATACATGACCGCCTGTCCAAACGAGGGTGTCATTTAGAAGCTAAGAGAATCCTACTAGGGAAAATGTCACCTAAATGACACCAAATGTCAGAAAGATCATGACATTTGTGAGGCATTTAAACTCTAAGGTTGCTAACTACCATGGGTTAGCCCCTTACGAAGCACAAGAATCAACCCTATCACTAGGTTATACCAAACAGAAGTCACTAGGCTCAAGACCCGATTATCCAATCCATTGTTAAAAATGAGAAGGACTACAGAAAATTACCATGATTCAATTATAATGAAACTAAAAGGAGAAACTTAAACTACCCTTACATGAGGTTTTAAACAAGGGACACCACCTAGGGTTATATTTTAGGTCACTTACATTACTTCACATTTAATCTTTAATAATTTAAAAGATTTAAAGAAAACATAATGTACCAATTATAAAACAAAACACATGGTACTTGATTTAGATAATGCCCCAAGGGAAAAATAGGAAAGTTATATCAACTTCCTTCTTGTGAACATTAACCATTTTATTTACATCCTGCCATAATTAGGAAATTTATCATACAAATTCATTTTTAAGTTATAGCAGATAAGTTGACCTATGAGGGTCCCGATAAGCCAACATGGGTTCATTAGAATGAAACCCAATAGTAGTTTCCTAATTTATCAAAGTTTAATAAATACCCATAATGGGTTATTTCATAAGAATCATGCCCCAGCTAACCTACTTGGGTCCAGTTACATATTTTAGAAGGTAACCAGTTTCATTTCAGATTAAAATTAAACAAATCTTACATTTCAACCATTTCAAAATATACGATGGTCGTATAAACAAAGGTTGGATTGAATGGGTTTCCACCACCCCAATCTATAAAGAGCCTATATAATTTATAGACCAAATTCTATCTCCCATTTAATTGAAACCAATTTCATTTTAGAATTTAAAATTTAGCATCCTTTATATTTTAACAATAGTTTATAAACATGTCTAAACCTCAAGGGTGGTTTGAGTATAAGGTTTACCTTTTATAAATTATAAGGCATCCATAAACCTTACAATTGAAAATTGGTTCTTGTTTAATCAGAACCAATAAATTTAGTTCATGCACCATTTTTATTTCATCATAACTAGGAATTTTATAAGGGACATTAAACATAGATAAGAGTGATATTAATCATATAATCATGATATATAGACAAGGAATTCTAAATAAATCAGGAATAATGGCATATAATAAAGAAAGTCATGCTAAGAAATACTTAAATAGCTACAAAAATAAGCATGGAATAACACTCAAGACACACAATAAAACTAGTAGGAAATCTAAAAATGAAACTATATGTCATGGAATATGCATGACATGTGAATTTCTATGTTCCTATAATGATGCATGCAATGCTTCATCCTTGTCATACCAAGCCAAGGGAAAAATTCCCTAAAATCCATAAATCAATTATCAATGGAAAATACACCAATCACTTGAGGTGAAATCAAATCAACTATAATAAAAAACAACATGAATAGAAATAATAACCCTAGCCACTTGGACTTTTCCCCATGGGTGGGGTGATCAGTCCTAGACACGACTATTTACCAAGAACCAATGCATTCCTAGTCTCATATATACTAGCCCAAAATAGTAAGACAAAGGAAAAAAGGCTCTGATACCACTTTGTAATGTCCCCACCTGACTGACCACTAATACAGTATCAGGACATGTGGGTCACATGGACTCAAGTGCACCTCCCTATATGCTAGAGTCTTCCAACTATCAGTGATGGTTTAAGAAGGTGATGGCGGGGAGAATACATCATCATAATCATAGTAGCACAATGGTTTATCGGATACTAAATAGATGAAAATAGTGTAAGTAGTAAATAAATTAATGATATGCAAATAGAAGAATAAAATAAACTGAATACAAAAGATGGAAAATGCTAATATACAACTAATGCATGCATGTCCTAATGATGATACATAACGAAACAACAAACATACAACATGATACAAGATACAATACATAACAAGAAAGAAAATAAAAGTAAATTAAAGTCCCAAGAGTGATCTCCATGATCATCCTGAGCTCCATCTCGGTCCTATGATCCTAACTCCCAAGTACTAGCTAAACAACTCAAGTAATCAAGAAAGGTCCTACAAATATAAGGTCTACTCACATACCCAAGTGCAATAGTGGTCTGAGCAAGGTGTGAGATAATGATCTGAGTAGGTTCCCACCCATGGTGTCTACAACTAAATTGATTCCATGAAATATAAAGTAAAGCAGTGCAGGTATATTCAGAAAGATAAATAGTACTAAAATAAATAAACAACAACCTACTCAGGTTCCTAAAGGACACCTGGGGGATCTAACTGCTTTAGCTCATGACCGGAATGAGATATTAGATCAATATATATATATATATATTAATAATTATATATATAGTTTAGATATATGTTGCATCCACCTATATGAACCAAGTGTGTGTTGATGCCTAATGGTCGTATACCTAGAATACTAGTTGCTGGATGGATCAGGGCATAACTAAAAAATCCATAACTAGTTTAAATGAGCCTAAAATCCCAAGAAATAGGGTACATGACCTACATCCCTATAGAGTGAGAGACGTCATGATACAACACTCAGAATGGTGAGTGATCTTCCATGGAAACACTCTAATCCTGGAATGTGGTGCATAAATCCCATCGTCCATATAGTATCACTGGTGTGAGATGTCATGATCAACACCCGATGTAAGGGAGTATGATGATTCCATGCTCAACAGAACCCTTACCATCATACATAGCCTACATAAAGGCATAAAATAATTATAACTAACATAGTTAAATACCTCCCATGCATCTCTTTTATCAATCCCATATATATAAGAAAGGAATCATCATTATTATAACACAATCCATGAGGAAATACCTCTCATTCTTTTCATTTAACAATCCCATTATATACAAGGGTGTTCCATTTACTATAAATTAAAATAAACATGAACTTAAGCTTACAATAAATGGTGTGGCCTTTCCACCCTTTACATTCCATTTCATTTAAAACATCTAATTCAATTCACATAAGTTGTCCTTATTATAATACCAAAAGAGGTGTGGTCATACCACCCAATTAATTTCCATTTCACTTTAAACCATTTAATTAAATAAAATTAAGAAATCCATCATGAACTATATATTCAATTTAATAAAAATCCATTTAATTAATAAAACATGGAAATTCATTTATCAAGGTCAATTAGGCACTAAGAAGGTGTTGTGGTCAAGAAGTAAAATGCCTACATGGGAAATTCCCTTAATAAGCTAGGCCAAACACTTATGAGGGGTGCTTTGGATTGGTAAAAAATTACACGGAAGGAGGGTAATTCATTTAATAACTTTAATAAGTGTCATGTATCAACATTTCATATACCAAACCAGGACATCAAAGCATAGAAAAAGAGCCAAAGCAATGAGTCCAAGCTTGTTTCAAAACACTAATCAAAATTTTTTAATTTTGAAGACAACACACCTCATCCGAGGGGTTTTATTATAAAAACATGACATTGTTCTTCAAACAATTAATTTATCATATTTGAACATCCATTTTAAGGGAATTTCAAAATTCATAAAAAGAGGCATTTAAAATAAACTACCACATAAAGAAATTCAATCCATAAGGTTAAAATAGCAATAAGAAGGTGCCATTATAATTTATACAAATACATATAAGGGGAAAACCATTATCATTTATACAGATACATGTGAGGGGAAAACCATTATCAATCCAATATGAATGCTTATAAGGCATTTTAGGCATTTTAAAATTTTAATTATAAAGGGAATTCCATGTTGGTACACCCAAGGGGTGTCCATAGTTGAGGGAGTCACCCTCTAATTTATTAAACAAGGATCATAAGGATCGTATCTAAGTTTGATGATCATTTTGACATGAAGGAACCAATTATAAAACAATGGATGAAAAAGGCCATCGTGTGGTACAATGTCTCTAATTATAAAATGATGAAAATTTTAAGTAAAAAATTCATAGACCACCTACCTTGTACTTAGGAAGACATACACGTCCAATATTGAGGTCTGATTCGATCTGGTTTGGACGAGTTCTAAGAAATGGACATTCTCCCTAAAAATAGGGAAAATGAGCTCACACTAAAATAGTGTATCTAATACAAAAATAAACTAATAATGATAAAAAAATAATCTAGAGATTAAAAATATGGATCCATAAATATTGATGTATCTTGAATCGGACAACCGATGGAGGAGATCTATTGATTCCTATAATAGGGAGGAGAAGAATCCACGATGCCTATGGAGGGAGCTCACCAGCTAGAGAAAGAAGAAGAAAAAGAAATAATTATTTAATACTTCATTAAGGGTAAAAGCGTCATTTTACCTTCAAAACTTGGGTCACGTGTTTTGGTCGTATGGTTTAACCAAATCGTGCACCAACTGTGTGACACCCATTCCTTAAGAAACCACCTCGCACAGTTTTTCCAACACGGTTACCCTAATTGTGAACCAACCATGTGGTGAATAGTGTGAGGGTACTACCTAAGTGGAACTACCCATGTGATAAGGGTCCATGAAGGGAATTTATTCTCCTATTTTGAAACCTCATAGTTTTCTATAGAGGTCCACATGGTTTCATACAAACTGTGTGCCTTTGTCAATTCTCTTCTATTTTGAGTTTTCAAAGTCTGACGCTCTAAAAATTTGACAGAGCACTCGAGGAACCTTTTAGACCTTTAACCACATCTAAAAATAACACTTAAGTGTTCCAACACTCAGAATTATGTTTCGAACCTCGGTTTTAAAAAGGGCATATCCATTAAATGAAAAGGTTCAAATTCTCTTAGAATTTCTCTTTGGATCAAAGCACGGGACATTACACGGTCCACCATTGCACTGGGGTACCTGAACTAACCTCATGGTTGCAGGATCAGGTTATGAATCTGGTTTGTTTGTTGTTATTCTTAGATATGGGAGTTAGGAGCATAGAATTGATTTGGAACTCAGGATTCTCATGGAGTTATCCCTTTAGGATTTTGTTCATTTTTTTATACATGTACTGTATTGTATAACCTATTGTGTGATTACTAATTGTACATTGTAGAATCATCTGGTCATGTATGCATATTTATATGTATGTGGTGTTGGACACTTTATCACTTTATTATATTCTTTCACTGTCTTTCATTTATATTGATTCTACAGCTACTTTATTTATTATTATTCCACTATTATGCTTTGATCATGGGGGTATAGTGTCCCTACTGTACCATAATTAGACCCTCATTGCTAGTCTATAGCCTTTGGAGTATATGGATACATGCTTGAGGCCATGTGATCAACCAGCTCAGGGAACTGTTTAAGTGACTCCCGGGTCAGGATGTGAAAACTAGAGTAGTATATCTCTACAAGAATGTTGCATCATATCAAGGTCGGGCTAACAATCAACATAAAAAAGTCATGTACAGCCCAAACCCTAACTCTCTCTTATAATCTTCCACATCCAGTGTGTCTCATACCCTGACATGCAACCTAGGCTCTAGTCATCCCTGACATAGCCCAAATGACCCATACCATAATCCATCACTCGTGAAGCCTTTTTAACTAACCTTATTATACCACATATAAATTATCCCATCTCAAACAAGAGGAACCATCACCAATTAGTTCCCTATGACTCAAATAAATCCCCAAACCATCAACACCAATCCATTCCCTTGCCTCTATATTGATCATAATCTCTATAGTTCATACCTAGAATTAGTCTTGAGGGATCTACCTAAAATGCACTTACAACATCATCCTTTACTTGATCAATACTATGGTGGTTATAAAATCTAGGTTTATTCCTAATACCTTCCCATTCACCTAAGTACATTGGTGAACACACCATGAATTCAACACATTAACCTATCCCTAGGTAGATCACTAACCCACACTTTCCAAGCCACCCAAAGGGTCACCTCAATACCACACCATAATAACCATTGTATTTCTCTTAAATAGGTAATTTAAAACCTAAGGATCCCATTATATCACTCACTCTATGATGATCACCATCAAGAAAAATCATCTTCAATCAGCAACACACTAAACTACTCTAAAGGAAACTATAAGACTATCAAGCAACCCTCAATGAACTGAAAGGCCTAATCCCCATAAACCCCTTTAATTGTTCCATGGAAATATATCCTAGTCTGCCCACTAATCATCCTAATACAAGACCTGTTTGTGCCCATCAAACATAATTAATACCCATGTATGTTGGTGACATAGCCTCCACACGATCCGATATCCTGCAAGTAGGGTGAAATTTTCATTATGGTCCTAAGAGATTTAACAAATATCACCTCACTCAAATAGATACTTTTCAATCCAAATTCATGTCATATTACTCAATCCCCATACAATAATTCACCATCACACATACAACACAACATATAGCTTTATATATAATGATCCACCTACCATGATATGGAGTTAACCCTCAGACCATGCTCCCCCAACTATATCAAAGACCATATTGGAATCATTATGATCTTGAGCTCCTATCTCAATCCAAAATACCACTTAATTAATTATAAATAGTTATAATTAATTAATCAAAAAAACTCATACTTAATCCTTAATGGAATAATCCCAAAAAAACTCATCGATTGATGCGGAGGCACTGAAACTAAGACTAACATGAGGAAGATTCATAGAACAATCCCAACACTTCTAAAAAAATCCCCATGATTCATTACTCAATCATCCACCAATTAAATCCAATTTAACAAATATTCCCAAATAATTTTTTTGAATGACATGACACAAGTGAAAATGGTGAATTAATGGTCTATGCTCCTCTTTCGGTGTCTATAATCCAATGCACTAAGAATCCCATTGGTTCAAGACATATTTCACTATTCTACAGTTAAATCCATCACTAAATCTCTAGGCAGGGGCACCAAAAATAAGATAAATGAAGGAAGAAGAAGGGATAGAGGTAAGGAGGGTAATTATTACCTTTAATCGATGTAAAAAACCTCAAAAATTACTCCTTAAGGATATAAAATGGGAGGAATAGGGAGGGGAGGAGCTATCCAAAATAACTATTCTTATTGGACCTTTATACCTAAAACCAAAGGGGGGAGGCCATGAAAATATGGTCATGCCCTTCCTTAAAAAGGAGGTCAAGCCTCACTATTTACCTGATGCAATATCCTTGCTCATGGTTTTTGACAATGATTAATAAAATAAAATTTAATATATCACCCACCACTGCACACTTTCACTACACCCAGAATCATCATGTTCTTCAATGAACTTGAATACACTCACAGTTTTGGGTGGTTTTATTTCTCATTGACCATAGTTATTTGATTTGATTGTTTCATGACCCCAAAACAATGAATTTATCATGATTATTTGATACAATAATGAAGGATGGTTAGGGGTTCTGGTTCACAATATGTGGCTACAGTGAGATTAAAATTATCGATGGAGGGGGATTAAATAATGTGAGAGAGTGGGATGATTGATTGATTAAAGGTAAGCTTCAATGAGGAGTGGTGGAGATCCCAGGATACATTTAGGTGGAGCAAAAGTGAAGGAACAATCATAGTCGAAGGCGAGGATGACACACAACACAGAAAAATAGGCTATCTTAATACGGAATTTACGAATACACATTGTATATACCTCTAAGTCACATACCATACATTGAAGGGTTTTGTTAAAGTCTAATAACAATTATCATATCAAGCAAAAGAAATTTGAACCCTTGTCTGAGGATCTCCAATGCATGAAATATAAAATTTTGTATAAAACCAAAAATGAAGAACTAATGTAAACAATGTACCTAGGGCATCTGCAACCTTTGATCTTCATTTGATATGCTTAATAAACATCACTACAAGAGAATACAAAAGGAATACACTCTCCATGGGTATCCATAGGTCGTACCTAAATCATATATTGTATGGATGAGATCCATCCCTCCTCCAGGGCCTGCTAGAGTCTCTATCGCAAAGGAGAAAGATGAAAAAATCTTTAGGTGAGGAGGAGGTTTGGTCTGACATGAAACAATCACACACACCCTTCCATTATATGAAAAAAAATTATACAACACCCAAGGATGATCCTTAGGTGCTATAATTCATGACTAAATGATATGGACAATAAATTTATTGCATACTTGAATCCAACTCCACTCTAGAATTACATCTCGTGTAACACTTTCATAAATGATAGCTTTAATTGAGTTGAACTATTTGAATATTAACACACTTAATATTTGGTTTTTCGTATGATCAAAGATAGTATCATGCATAAAATCTTATTTTATGCATGCATCTTGATATCACATATATGTGTGTGTGTGTGTGTGTCTCATGGTTGTATACATTCAATGTGTATGTATTTGGGGTATATATCTCTTTCAATATCTCACTTACACTAAATCCTAATAAACTCTATGTCATTTCACCTTTTTTTGTATCATATGCAACAACTCATGAAATCATATCCAAAAAAATTTTATATATATTCCAAAACACATTTTGGAAAGCTGTCATTAACTTCACCTTGTATCACATAATATGAAATACCTTGTGAAAACCCATCCAATACACTATTGGATTAACTCTAAAACACTTTTAGAGTATCCCTTCGAATAAAACTCAATCCTCATTCGGTCAGCCACAAAGTGTAACCCCATGTAATTTTATAGCGCTGACATTAAATGAAAATCTATGGATCCATATATATATAAGAAAATATAAACCTCTAGAAAAGTGTTGATTCTACTCAAGCTATAAAGGGATTTGGTATGATATTCATCAAACACATGTATCTTTATACCCATTCTCATCATTCTGCATCATATATAAATGTACAATATCAAAGTTTCCCTTTTTCCAGGACATTGAGTGACCATAGGACACAAAATATGTTAATCCCATATAGCCAACTCACATGTTCTCGATTCTTAGAGTGTGGACCGGCCTAATTGATGAGTATATCACATGTCATTCATCCTTATGGATAATCACATCACATGTCCCTTATCCAGAGAGATATATAATATCTAGGTGCATCCAAACACTCCCATAGTATATCACAATCAAAGGATCATATGTCATACTTTTCACATGAGAGGGAAAATCCCATCTTGGTTAAACTCTAACTCACAACATGATCATCAACATACTCAACTACCCCCACATTAGATAAGTCAGTATGTAGACTTGTACAAGTAGGGTATCAAAGTATGAAGGTTATCATGCTAGGTATCTCACCGACCTTAGGTAATAGATACTCAAATATGATCCATGCACCCCTAGTATACCAAATACATTTTTATGACACTCCATGTGGTATACCTAGAAGATCATCTGACACACACCAAGAATCATATTATTTATTTTATGCCCCATGAGAATATTCTGTATCTCTATCAAATAATCTTACTCACACTAACCTTAACATTTCATCATAACTTATAATACTTCATGATGAACGTTGATTAGGTATAAACTCAAAGTCATAATTTGAGAGGTCAATTATCATTTCACTTCATGAAATGTATATCTATATATACATTTATGTATCTAACATGAAATAATGATAAAATGGAGGTTTCTTTTGATATGATACATTTTAATATTCTTAAACCATTTAATAATATTTAACAAAACCAACATAAGCATTGGTTTATCATATCATATATGATAAATTGTTAGATCAACCTTATGTTTTCTACACTTTCTATATTTTTTAACTTATTACATCATATGTAATTCATGTCACACCTATATATGACCATATGATAAAACCCTCCCACTAAATTATTTAGTTAGAATCATATATGAATAAATATAGTTTGAATAATAGTGAGACTTAGGAATAATATTCCTAACTATTTAGGTTCTTGAACATATTTAAACTTCTTAAGTTGATAACATCAAATGTTATGATATTGTAACGCCCTGAATTTTCTGAGAGGTTCAGTTTCTTTTAATTTCAGTTAAACATTTGTTGGGTTTGGTTGAGTTTATTTAGACCTTGTAAAGAATCTTACATAGGTCGTTGGGGTGATTCTAGGAGGAAACATCAACTATAGGAGAAATCTAGAAACAGAAAATTTATGGCTTAAATCAGTGGTTTATGCCATAAATTATTAATCTATGGTGTAAACCCTTCTTACACTGTAAATGGATCAGATATACCATGTAACAAACCATGCCTTCTCATGAGAGGAGGAGGGTTCCTTCGTGATTCTAGAGGCTCAGTTCTTATGGGATTTAGTTCCTTTTACAAGGCAGGATATTCCTTAGGTACGGAGATGAAGTCTCTTTTAACAGGCATTACAATTTGCATAAAGTATGGTCTTCAAGTGGCAGTGATGGATTCTGACTCCAAAGTTCTTATGAGAGATATCCAAGGGTGACATCCTGTTCTATGGGAACTAGTCTACTTGGTTGGTTGGTGTTATATAGAGACCAACTTCGGGAATAATGTTCATCATATTTGGAGGGAAGATAATTTTGCGGTAGACTCCCTTTCTCGGTTGGGTAATGCCGGTGAGACTCTGGTTATATTTTATAGCCTAGGATCTCTTCCTCTTGAGTGTAGGGTTTTTATTCAAGAAGATGATCTTGGGATATATCATTTTCGGCCTCCTTGAGGGGTCTCCCCATCTTGTCACTCCTTGTACCCTTAACTTTCATGTTTAATAAAAAATAATTTTTCAGTCATGTGTTTATTTTGCATGACATGTAAAGGTGATTCACGACTTGTGTAGATGGTTGGTTCATAGCTTGTAAGAAGATAAGGGGTAATCCATGAAATGGATTACAAATTCTATAAGTGGAATGAATAGTGTGCATTAAATAAATGATGAGGTGATGTTATTGTTGGTGAAATTACAAATTTTTGAAAACTCATGGAATTCACATCATGTATATAAATTACACTACATGAAAGTAGTGGGATCCAGGATTTAAAGTCCTTTTCTCAGCTGATTATTTTTATTAAATTGTGGCTTATTACCCTCTCATTCCAGACGATCCCTAGGAACCCTGAGAAGATATTCTATCCCTCTTCCTCCCACTTTTATTCATTGGATATGGTGGATGCTCATTAGTGATCAGTGGTAAGCCCTTCCTTCTTATTGGTTAGTTTCCTCATGTTATTCTCTTGGGGGTTAACTATGGAAATGTTATTTTGGTTTGGGTTGTGAGATGGGATATGTTTTGATGATATTTGGGTGTGGTTTAGGTTGATCTAAATTTTCCCATGAGAATTTTTGGTTTGTGGGTGTTTCTTATTCACTCATAGTGTGCAGCAAGATCAGAAAGCTTCTTTGAGGTAGGGAATCTCTTGTTTCTCTTTATTGTGTATTATGAAGGAGGGGTTTACTCTTTTTTATCTATAGGTTATGGTTTTGTTTTCTTAATCCAGGATAAATAAGTGGTTAATTAAAATTTAAGTTTGAATGATTTTCATGCTTTTAACAGCTTTGATATTATTGTTATGTGATGGATTGTACGGGATTGATGCCCCACTGAAAATTATTCCAATTTGGGGTTTTGTTTATACTGGATGATATCTATTATGATTGTTGTGTCTATTTTGATTGTATTGATATCACCCTAAAATGAAAATTGACTAACCACTTATATTTGGATGATGAAATGGTTTCCCTAAGATTATGTCTTATGTGATAACACCCCTAAAATAAAGTCAAATGTGATAAAAAAAACCTTTGTTAAATCTGTGAAATGGTCTTTGATGTGTTGTGATGTGTGTTTGTGAGGTGATGTGGGGTTGATGGGTAAGTTGTGGTCATGATTTTGGTTTATCAAGGTGGTGGTTATGTGTCCATGATTTTGGGCTAGTGAGGTGGTGTATGTGTGGCTATGATTTTGGGGTGGCAAGGTGGTGGTTGTTTGGTCATGCTTTTGAGGAAATGAAGCAATGGTTCAATGGAAGTGATGGGATGCTTGTAATGTGTGGTTTCTTTGTTCTAGAATCCCATTTGGTGATGGAATAATTATTTAATATTGATTGGAATGGACGGTGTTTGATTTGGTTAATGGTGTGAAAATGATTAATAGACAAATAAATGATGGTATTTTTGGTTAAATGTGGTTGATTCTTAATAATGAAATGAATGGGATTGGTTGGAAATGTGAAATGTGTCTTGTGGATCATGTGGGGTTATGCATTTAGAGGTAGCACTGAAAGTGACGATCTTGTGAGTTGGTTATAGTTTTTTTGTGAACCCATAGGTTGGGATTGTGTGTGGATATATATATATACTTGTATATTCTTTATGATTTCTATATACACCCCACCCACATTGGGCACTATGTTCTGAAACCTATGTCATTACACAAGGGGTGTTTTTTCTAACATATCGATGATGAGGATGGATGGATGATTTCCATCTCTTCCCCGCTCTCTCTTCTAGGCGAGTAGATATGCATAGGCTATGATGGTCAGAAGTATGTTAGTGCACTAGGTGATGACCCATGTGTTTTCGAGCGAGGTATGATGTGACTATGTTGTGGGGTGGTGGCCCATGTGTTTTCGGGTGAGATGTAATGTGATCGTACTGTGGGGTGACTTATAGAGGGGGGCGTGCACGGTAGGAGGAGGGGAAAAGGTTGATGTCCTTCATATTCATGATACCCTACTACTCTGGTTATGGTTTTGATATGATGACCCAAGTGTTTTTAGGTTGGATGTGATGTGACTGTGTTATTGGGCGGTGGTCCATGTGTTTTTGAGCAAGAAGTGATAACCATGATGTGGGGTGGTGGACCGGGTGTTTTCAGGAATGATGTTATGTGACCGTGTTGTGGGGTGGTGTTATATGTTATTTGGAATAGATTGGAGTGCCAGGATATATGATGTTGGGGTGTGAAGTCCTGGAGGGTTCAGGCAAACATCAGGGAAAGAATGGGTGAGCCAGGTTTCTGGACATAGTTACTACAAGCCATTCACATCGTAAATCCCATTCACATCGTGAATCGCATTCACAACATAATGGGTTTCGTGAGGTGTGTCCAGGGAGGTGTTGGATGTGAAAACTCTAGGGGCTTACCTCTAGGAATTCACGACATGTATCTAGTTCATGACATGAATTTTTTTCGCATTGTGAATCTAGTTCATGCCATGAATCGTGCGGGGCCAACTTTTTTCAAAAGATAATAGGGGCTCGGCCCCCTTATTTTCTTCATTCAAAGGAGAGTGCCCAGGTCTCACAACGGGTTCTCCCCCTCTCCTAGGGTTCCTTGGATCTCCTTCATCTAGTGTATGAATTGAGCGCCTTTGGATGCGTTAGAATAATATCAGTAATTCTACGACCCATACTTCCTTATTTATTAGTTTCTATTGACATAATTAATGTTATATTCATGTGAGCTAATTCAACCTATTTTTAGGGTGTTTTTTAAATATTCCATTTTCTCTCAATTTGGATCGAGTTAGAGGTCGATAATAGATGAGTGGAAATACCTTGGTATAAGGTAGGTGGTCAATGGATTTCCCCTTAAAGTATGGATTGTTTATAAACTACGATGTTGTGTCGCGCACTAAGAATACCCCTGTGTTTCCCTTAAAATGTCAGATTAAAAATGTAGATGCTAATTCCTTGGATTAAATAACCATTGTTCTTTTAATCAAACTGTTGAAGGTTATTTACCTCAACTTGAACCACCCTCGTGGGTGTGTTGCTTTTATGATCATGAAACATGCTTCATCTAGGAGATTAAAACACCCTCTTTGGGTAATGTTTTTGTTTTTTCATGTGTACATTTTTCTTTTTTCTTTTTTTATTGCATGTGATTTTACATTTTTTTACCCTTTATGATTTTGTTTAATTTCATGTGATTTTATTTTAATGAACTTTCTGTGTTTTGATAATATCTTAAACTATAGTGTTTTGTTTTGTGTGATTATTTTAAATTTGTATAGATAATATATTTATTTAAACTTCATTAGTTTATGAGTTAGTCTAAAAATTCTTTTCTACTACTCTAAAAATTTAATGAATTTGCTGCTGTAGTTTTAGAAACTCTATAGTTCTCAGTTTTGAAAAGTTATTGTATTTAATTCACTGAAAGTTATAAAGATATCAGATTCACATGAAACATGATTTTATAGAAATACAATATGTGTATCTTGATTTTATTAGTTTACATATAAGTCTAAAATTTCGTTTGAATGGTCATTTAATTATCTGAAGTTATGCAATGATGTTTCACAGCTGTAGTTTTCCAAAATGTTTTTGATTCTGTTTTTCAATGATTTCAGAAGCCATAGAAGTTAGATTTATTTGATTCTTGATTCATTGAAAATCTAATTGGTTTTTATACAAATAAGTCTCTTTGAAAAAAGGATTAATCTTTTGTTAATAGCCTTTAAAAATTCATTGAATTTTGTTAAAGTATGTTGTCCAGTTTTTCACAAAGTATGGTTTGGATACCCTACTTTCGCTACAATGAAATGTATGGTTCAGAAACCCTACTTTTTTATATTCCCTAGGTTAATGTTCATTCACTACATTACTGTTCATTCCCTAAATTATTTTTCATTCTTTATGGTATTGTTCATTCCCTACGTTATTGTTTATTCCCAATGTTACTATTCATACCCTACTTTATGTACCCTACTTTGTTGTTATTGCTTTGTGCTTTTATGCTAAAAATTGATCTGCTGCATATATATATGAATTATTTTCAAAGGTTTTTTTGCTATAAAAATTCACATTAATTCTAAGTATTATGTTTGAAGAGTTTTTAATGTTTTTAATGCTATATTTAAAGAGAAAAAATAATAAATTTTTCAACATCTTTTTATAATAAAGTCGGAGGTTTCAAGTTTATTTAAATTCAAATATTCAAATTTACTTTCAGCTTGTGCTACTAGTTTTTAAGAACTGTTTTGACTAAATTTAAAGTTATGGATTTAAACTAGAGTTTTAAAATCATTCAACACTCTATTTTTGTAGAGATATTGTTAGAAGAGATATTCAAATTATTTTAAATGCTTTTATTTAAGATCTATTCTATAGAAATAAAGAGGCAATGGTGTTATGATTTTTATTGAGATATTTATGAAAGATCTTGACTTGATTTATTTTGAATATCCAAAGGAAGTAGAGATGTTGTAACTATTGAATATCTATTATATATATATATTTCTCTCTTGAAAGTTATAAATAGAATAGAAATACAAAAAGACACATAGGTTAACATTTTTTATACTCTATTTTTTCAAATAGAAAGTATTGTAAACTTTGAACCTGTTGTGAATTTGCAACATCCTTTGAAACTCTATTTCATCACCTGCATGATCTCTCAAGGGATGAATTTCTTCTACTTCAAATTCTACTGACTTGATGAGATGAGATGATCTAATCCTCAATAACTAGTACATGTGCTTTAATTATTTATATTCTCATTCATCTGGCTTTGAGTCTATAACATTATTTCTCATCTCTCACGTGCACTCTATTTTTCTGTTTATGCTTTTACACACAAAATCATTATTTGATATTCTTTTTTCCTCAGGTTGTGAATCTTAGATTCTAAAGTCAAAATCTAAGGGTTGTGACTTATATAAATTCGGGACTGTTTGGGTTGTGACTCTCAATGTCTAAAGTCAAGTTTTAAGGTTTGTGACTCTCCATACAAAAGTCAATGTCATGGTTATCCCTCCACTAAAAAAGAATTTTTTTAATTGGGTTATGATTTCCCCTCAAAAATCATTTTTAGTGTACACATATCTCTTACTGAGTAGAGAGGTATAAAAGTAGAGTAGATCCACTTTGGACTAAACTACTATAAAAAAACATCCTTGTGTTCTTTCATTTTTATGTTGTTATTTAACCTTAATAATTAACTTTGATAATTACTTTAATTAATCATTTTATTTGTTTAAATTTTTTAATATGGCCTATTTACCCCCCCCCCCTGTCTATACCATCTGTTATTACTTGTTCTGACCTAACAATTGGCCTTAGAGGAATACCTTCTTAAGAATAGTTTAGCTAATTCATTCTATTTCTCGATACCAAACTTTGGTATCATTGGTTATTCCTTTCAGAAAAATCCAATCCCTCTATTAAGTATGATTTTATATTTAATTGTGATAACCTATTCCAAGACCTAATATTCTAATGATAAGATATTATATATGGTAGGATTGAACCTGAATGATGCTTGGATTCCTCAGAAGCCACCACACTTTTATGGAAATGATTATAGATACTAGAGATTCCAAATGGAGGCTTACCGCAAATATTTGATCATTGAACACTGGTCTATCATGTAAAAATAGTACACACTACCTGAAGCTAGCCCAAATACTCTTACCGAAATTGATGTCACCAGATATGTTTTATATTACAAATTTGTAAATATTTTATATTTTTCTATTAACAGAAGTATTTTTAATCATGTGTCTGCTTGTAAGATAGATCATGAAATATAGAATATTATTTAAGTCACTCACCTAGGCTCGGAAAAATTAATCTGAACCAAACTTGGAATGCTTCATTTTGAGTACCAAGACTTCAAGATGGTAGAATATGAAATAGTAAACCAAATGTTCCATAGATTTACAAGAATTGTGAATGGAATGAATTCACTTGGTAAAACTCTAGAAAATCTAGTACTTTTTGAAAGAGTCCTTCAAGACTTACCAAAGAAATGGAATGAAAAAAAGGTTTTCATTCATGAAATCAAGAACTTCAAATAATACACACTTGATGAATTGATTGGATCGCTACTCCAATATGAATTGGAATTGAAGAACATAGCTAACGAGGAGACCAAAAAAAATGAAATGGTGTAGCTTTTAAATATGTGAATGTTGTTTCTATTGACTCTTCTAATTATAATCTACAAGATAGTGAAAAGGAAAATATGGCTCAGATTGTGATTGGAGTGTACAAAATAATGAAAAAGAAATGATTCAAAACTCAATTTAGAAGAAAACCTTAGAAAGAAAAATATAAGGGATATAATAAAGTTAGTATGAATTATAATGATTTAGATGTTACCTATTATGAGTGCATGAAGAAAGGGAATATCAAACCTGATTTCCCTAAACTAAAGAATAAATATAAATACAAAAGGAAGGTTAAAAGGCATTGACCACTAGCTGGAGTTATACAGAATAATCTGATTCAAGTGAACAATCTAGAAATGAAAAAGAATCTATTAACTTGTGCTTAATGGCATCACTAGATAAGTTTAGTAATTCTAGTTTTTATTTTGGGTGTTCTGATTCTGACTATGATTCTGAAAATCTGGATGTTTCTGAATTAAATAAAGAAATTGAAATATTAAGGAAATTTATTTTTAAAGATGCTGATTTATTTAATAAGATTAAAGAAAACAATGTGAAACTTGTTTCTTAAAATAAAATAATTTTACAGTAGAATGAAAAACTAAGTAACACTGCTTCTACTTCTCATTAAAAAGTTTATGAAAATTTGAAATATGTTCAAGATTTGAATGAAAATTTGAAAAATTAAGTTGAATGTATTAAACAAATTTTATCTTCTTTTATTCAAGGTCATGAAAAATATCATGAGATGATGTCTTTGACTGAAATTGATAAAAATAAAGATATTTTTGGCTATGATAGAAGATTACCCCAAATGTATAAAACTCATTTTTTTAAAGTAAAAATGATTGTACTTCAAATGTTACTTGTTTTAAGTGTGTCATGAAAGTTTACTATGAAAATGATTGTTCGCTTAGATTTAAACAATCATTGGGATTTATGAAAAACTAATATTTATAAATCCTTATTATCTATAGTACCTTATAATGCATGTTTAAATTTTGTATGGGTACCTAAAATTTTTATTACTAATCCCATTGGACCCAAAGTAGCTTGGGTGCCAAAATTGTACAGTAATTGATTTTTATAGGAAAAATGCCTTGGATGTCTCAATAACTACATATGGTAATCTAAACATATGACTAGAGACCCATCAAATTTTACCACTTACAACACATCTGATGGAGGCACTGTTACTTTTGGAGACAATTCCAAAGACAAAGTAACAAGTTTTGGTAAAGTTGGTATTGAAAATTCTGCTTTTATTTCTAAAGTCTTATATATTGAAGGTTTTAAACATAATTTAATTAGTATATCACAATTATGTGATGATAGAATGGAATTTAAATTTCAAAATGATAAATATTTAGTTTTTAAAGATGATTCCTTATTATTTTATGCTAATCAAAAAGATAATATTTATACTATTGATTTTGATGAACTAAATGTTCAACATGTTAAGTGTTTGACTGTTGTACAGAATGACAAAATCCTTTGGAATAGACATTTAGGTCATGTCAATTTCAGAATGTTTCATAAGTTATCAAAACATGAGAATGTGTAACAACTACCTTCCATAAAGAAAGAACAACTTCATGTTTGTGATGCTTGCATGAAAGGGAAACAACACAAAATTTATTTTAGATCTATCAATCAGATAAGTACTAATAGACTTTTATAGTTAGTACATCTTGATTTATTTGGCCCCACTCAAATTTTCAGCCTTGATGGAAATAAATTTACTTTAGTTATTATTGACAATTATAGTAGATTTACTTGGGTATAATTTCTTACTCATAAAAATTATATTTTATACAGATTTACTGATTTTTGTAAATTGGTTCAAAATGAAAAGGGTTGTATCATTATTTATATTAATAGTGATAAAGGATGGGAATTTCATAATTTAGATTTTGAAAATTTTTGTAAAAATAATGGATATTTTCATAACTTTTCTGCTCTTAGAACACCATAACAAAATGGTGTTATAGAACGGAAAAATAGAACTCTTGTTGAAATGTCTCAAACTATGTTAAGTGAATATAATTTCCCTATATATTTTTGCTTTGAGGCCGTTTTTGTTGCATGTTATATTTTAAACAGAATTTTCATAGAACCTTTGTTAAAGAAAACTTCTTATAAATTATTTAAAAATAAAAAACCTAAATTTTGTTACTTTAGAGTTTTTGATTATAAAGTTTTTATTTTAAATTAAAAAGATAATTTGGATAAATTTGATGCTAAGTGTGATGAAGGTATTTTTTTGGTTATTCTAATAATAGTAAATCTTATAGAGTTTATAATAAAATATCTATGATTATTGAATAATTTGTTCATGTTATGTTTGATGAAAATAATGTTAAAATAAATTCTGATTCTAATCTTATTAATGATGAGTTTAAAGAATTTAATTTCAGTGAAGAAATTCTTCAAGATAATATCGAATCAATTGAGGGGGGAGAATACTCCTTCTCAACTTGATCCAAAATCATGGAGATCATCCTGTTGAAAATGTAATTGACAATGTTGATTCCAGTGTGAAAACTAAAAATTCTATTTTAAATTATTGTTCCAGTTCTGCTTTTATTTTTGTTTTTGTTCCTTTTAATGTTAATTATGCTTTGAAAGATGCAAACTGGATTATTTCTATGCAAGATGAATTAAATTAGTTTGTTAGGAATAATATTTATACTTTAGTATAATTTCCTAAGGATAAACAGGTGATTGGAAAGAGGTGTATATTTAGAAACAAGCTAGATGAATCTGGATAGATTTTCAAAAATAAAGTCAAGATTGTTGCTCAAGGATTATCTCAAGAATAAGGTATATAATTTGAAGATTCTTTTTCACCTATTTCCAGGTTAGAGGAAATTATAATTTTTTTATATTTTTCTTATTTTCAAGGTTTTAAATTATATCAAATGGATGTAAAAAAGTTATTTCTTAAATGGTTTTATAACTGAAGAAGTTTATGTTTCTCAACCCCCTGGTTTTGAAAGTGAAAAATTTCCGAGGCATGTTTTTAAATTATCTAAATCTTTTTATGGTCTCAAATAAGCATATCATGCTTGGTATGAAAGGATTTCTTTATTTTTGTTAAATAATAGTTTTAAGAAAGACAATGTTGATCCAACTTTGTTTATTAAAAGAACTTCTAGTGATATTTTAATTGTACAATTTTATGTTGATGATATAGTTTTTGGATCATCTAGTGAAATACTCTATAATGATTTTTCTACTTTGATGTATTCTGAGTTTGACATGATTTTAATGGGATAATTAAAGTTCTTTCTTGGACTTCAAATTTTTTAAAGAAAAGATGGAATTTTTCTTAATCAATCTAAGCGTGCTAAAGAGTTAGTTAAAATATTTAGTCTTAGTTCATCTAAAACTATGAAAACTCCTATGGGTACTAATTGTAAATTAGATATTAATGCTTCTGTTAAATCTATCGATTTTAAATTTTATAGAGTCATGATAAGCATATTGTTATATTTAACTTCATCTAGACCCAATATCATTTTTAGTGTTTTTTTATGGGATATATTTCAAGATAATCCTAAAGAAAGTCATATTAAAGCTATAAAAAGAAAAATTAGATATGTTAATGGAACTATTGATTATGGTTTATTTTGTCCAAAATATAACTATTATGATTTAACATATTATTCTAATTCTGATTTTGGAGGATGTAGAATTGACCAAAAAAGCACATCAGGTATGTTTCATTTTCTGGGAAAAAGTTTAATTTTTTTGGTCATATAAGAAACAACTAGTTTTTACTTCATCTACTGCATAAGCTGAGTATATCTCTGTTGCTAATAGTTGTGATCAAAGTTTATGAATTAAGTAAACCTTATGTGATTTTGGTGTTTATCTTGATAGAATGTATATTTATTGTTATAATACTTCTACGATTTCTATTTCTAAAAACCCCTTACATCATTCTAGAACAAATCATATTGATCTTAAATTTCATTTTATTAGAGATCATGTGAACAAAGGTGATATTGTTTTAGAATTTATTCCTTCTGAAAATCAGCTAGTAGATATTTTTACAAAGCCTTTAGATTCTGCTCAGTTTTAAAAAATTAAATTTGATATTGGTATGTTGGAATTTTAAATTTTTATTACTGCATTTGTTTAGGGGGGTTTGTTTTCAATTTTTTCTTATTTACAAAAAGTGGGAGAAATAAATTGCTTTTAAATGTTTTTAAAATTGATTTTAAATGGTTTGAATGTTTTGGTTTTGTAATCAAACAAAAAGGGAGATATTGTTTGTGCATGTGTATGTTTTTATTTTGTTTGATTACATGTGATTTTAGATTTTTTTAACCCTTTATTATTTTGTTTGATTACATGTGATTTTATTTTAAAGGACTTTCTATATTTTTGATAATATATTAAACTATAGTGTTTAGTTTTGTGGGATTATTTTCATGTTGTATATATAAGATATTTATCTAAACTTCATTAGTTTATGAGGTAATATTAAAATGATTTTCTAGCACTCTAAAAATTCAGTGAATTTGCTACTACGGTTTTAGAAACTTTATAGTTTTCAGTTTTGAAAAGTTACTGTATTTAATTTACTGAAAGTTCTAGAGATATCTGATTCGCACGAAACTTAATTTTATAGAAATCCAACATGTGTATATTAATTTCATTAGTTTAAATCTAAGTCTAAAAATGTTATTGGAATGGTCATTTAATTATCTGAAGTTATGCAATGCTATTTCAAAGTTGTAGTTTTCCAGAATGTTTTTATTCTTTTTTCAATGATTTTGGGAGATGTAAAAGTCAGATTTATTTGATTCTTGATTCATTGAAAAGATAATTAGTTTTTCTACAAATAACTATCTTTGAAAAAAGGATGAATGTACTGTTAAGAGCCTTAAAAAATTATTGGAAGTTTGTTAAAGTATGTGTTCCAGTTTTTCACAAAGTATGGTTCGACAACCCTACTTTCACTATAATTAAAAGTATGTTTCGAAAACCCTACTTTTTTTATAATCCCTACATTACTATTCATTCCCTACATTAATGTTCATTCCATATGTTACTATCCATTCCCTACGTTATTTTCAATTCCCTATGTTACTACTTATTCCCTGCGTTATTGTTCATTCCCTATGTTACTGTTCATTCCCCACATTATTGTTCATACCCTACTTTATGTAACCCACTTTGTTATTTCCGCTTTGTGATTTTATGCTGAAAATTGATCTGCTGCATATATATACGGATTATTTTCAAAGGTTTTTCTACTGAAAAAATTCACATTAAATCTAAGGATTATGTTCAAATATTTTTTAATGTTTTTGGGGATATATTTAAAGAGTAAAATTAATAAAATTTTCAACATATTTTTCTAATAAAGTTGGAGGTTTTAATTTTATTAAAATTCAAATATTTAAATTTACTTTTGACTTGTGTTGATAGTTTTTAGGAACTGTTTTGACTAAATTTCAAGAGATTTGAATGGATTTAAACCAGAGTTTTAAAATCATTAAATGCTTAATTTTTCTAGAGATATTGTTGGAAGAGTTATTCAAATTATTTTAAATTATTTTATGTAAGATTTATTTTATAGGAATAAAGAGGCAATGGTGCTGCAATTTTTTTGATATATTTATGAAAGATATTGACACAATTTATTTTGAATATTCGAAGGAAGTAAAGCTATTGTAACTAATGAATATCTATTATATATATATATATATATCTCTTACACATTAGAAATAGAATAGAAATAAAAAAAAGACACATGGGTTAACATTTTTGATACTCTATTTTTTCAAAGAGAAAGTGTTGTGAACTTTGAACCTACTATGCATTTGCAACATCATGCGACACTCTGTTTCATCACCTGCATGGTCTCTCAAGGGCTAAATTTATTCTATTTTGACTTCCACTACCTTGATGAGATGATCTGATCTAATCGTCAATAACCAGTATTTATACTTTAATTATTTATCTTCTCATTTGTCTGGTTATGAGTCAGTAACACTATTTCTCATCTCTCACATGCACTCTATTTTTCTGTTTATGCTTTTACACACGAAATAATTATTTGTTATTCTTTTTCCTCTAGTTGTGACTCTCGGATTCTAAATTTAGGATCTAAGGATTGTGACTCCCTATATCTAATGTCAGGACTATTTGGGTTGTGACTCCTGGTGTCTAATGTCAAGTTGTAGGGGTTGTGTCTCTCCATACAAAAGTCAGTGTCATGGTTATCCCTCCACTAGAAAATGATTTTTTTAATTGGGTTATGATTCCCCCTCAAAAATTATTTTTAGTGAACACGTATCTCTCGTTGGGTAGTGAGGTGTAAGAGTAGAGTATGCACACTTTAGACCGAACTACTATAAAAAACATCCTTGTTTTATTTACTTTTTTCGCTGTTATTTTACCTTAATAATTAACTTTGATTATTACTTTAATTAATCATTTTATTTGTTTAAAATTTTTAATATGGTCTATTCACCCCCCTCTAAACCATCTGCCATTACTTGTTTTGACCTAATAGTTTTAAATTCTTATAATTATAATTCCTTGCACAATTTTGATCATCTTTTGAGGTGTGATGATTAATCCCTCGTGTAAGGGATGATTAAATTGAATAATTGATTTGGGAATGATAACCAACATGGATTGTTTTATAGTAAAAACACCTATGAAGTGTGTTGTCTTCTTAAATAAAAAGGGGAATCTAAAGGGGGATATTTAAATGATGAGTGTCAAGGAACTTCCCATGGCCTTCTTGATTTTCTTATAAATGAAAGAACTAGAACAACATGATTGAATTGAGTTATGGAATGCTTATGGACATGGACAATTTGAGTTTGATGAATTAAATGAAGTAGGGCATGTTTTCTCACATGACCCTCTAATTTATTAGTAAATCGAATTGACTAAAAGGAATGATCATCGAGAATCGGTTCAACATGGATACTTTCATGGCATGTGATATAACTTTGCATGTATGGTGCAAACTGCTTATAAATAGTTCACCTGGACCTTTTATATATTATGATACTCAGGCATGACATATCTTATACATTGTGATACTCAATCATGGAGTCCCTTATTCATTGTGATACTCGGGCATGGATTCCATTATATATTGTGATACTCAGGCATGACGTCCCATGTATATTGTGATACTCATGAATGACATCCCTTATAAATTGTGATACTCGGGCATGGCATGTCTTATATCTGTGATACCCAAGCATGGTGTCTCCTATGCATTGTGATACTCAAGTGTGGTGTCACTCATTATTCAAGGAGACCTTAGTGACTAATCTTGTACGCCTAATTTATGCCTCGGGACCTAGCTCACACTACATATCTATATATATGGCTATATATGTTACTACACATATAGTGCACATATATACACACATAATCTCACACTTATATATATATATATGGTGACACATCATCGTAGATATTCTAGCTTTGGATGAAGTAGGTATGGTCATCCAGGTGTCCCTAAGAAACCTGAGTTTGACTTGTTACATTTATTTATTTATTTATTGATTTATTTATTATACCTGCACACTTCTGTATTTTATATTCATAGATTGGATAACTTTAGACACCATTGGTGGTGGCCTACTAAGTATATCCCACACCCTATTCAAGCCGCAATTGCACTAGGGTACCCTGAATAGACCTCGTGGTTGTAGGATCTGGTTCTAGATCTGGCTTGCTTGCTGTTATTCTTGGATGTGGGAGTTAGGAGCATATGACTGAGATGGAAATCAGGATGCTCATGGAGTTATCCCTTTGGGACTTTTTTCATTTTTTATACATGTATTGTATTATATCGCATGTTGTATAGTTACTTATTGTACATTATAGCACCATCTGGTCATGCATGAATGGTTATATGTATGTGGCGTTGACCACTTTATTAGTTTACTATATTCTTTTATTCCCTTTCATTTATACTGCTTCCACTGTTTCTTTATTTATTACTATTCTATTGTGCCACTTTGATCATGAGGGTATATTATCCCCACCATACCATCATTAGACCCTCATTACTAGTCATCAGTCTTTGGCGTACGGGGAGGCGTGCTTGAGGTCATATGACCAGCGGACTTAGGGAACCGTTTCAGTGGATCCCTAACTGGGATGTGACCAAGTGGTATCATAGGTGTTTATTTTCCTTTTTCTTACTATTTGGGGTTGATAGACATGAGAATGTGAATGTTTCGGCACTTGTTAAATAACTATGTCTAGGATTGATCAACCCACACACGGGGAAAAGACCAAGGGGTTAGGGATAAGATTGTTGTTCGTGTTGTTTTTTGTTACAGTTGATTATGATTTCACCTTAACTGGTTTTTGTACTTTCCATTTCTTACTGATTTATGAGATTATGGTATTTTACCCTTGGCCTAGTATGGAAAGGAAGTGTTGATATATACATCATTATAGGCACATAGAGATTCGCATGTCATGCCATACAGGTTTCATTATTTGACTTCTTAGTAACATGACAGGTGTGTCTTGTGTGTTTTAGCAGCATGCTTATCTGTATAGCATGTTTAGGTGATTATATAGAATTTTTTTCTTATATACCATGTTTTTTGCTTTCTTATTTATGTAGTGAATTACAATGATTATTGTCATGTTTTCCAATATTTATTGATTGTATAGCATGCCACATTATGATTCTGATATGTGGTTACTTAAATAAAGTGTCACCATCAACCTAAATGGTGTCTTTATGAATAGCTTGATGGTGTAATTATATTTAACCAATCGATTTGAACATGTTTTATCCATGGACCATTGGTTGCATGGGATGAAACATGGTTGTAGTCATATGAATGCCAAATGAAATTTATAAAGGCTAATACCTGCATAATTTGGGCATGACGACCAGTGTTATTAAATTATTAAATGCACAACAGGACCCAAGTAGGTCAGTTGGGTCATGTTGTATATGATTTAAACCCACTAAGAGTTCTTTGAAACTTTAATATTTAAATCAACTGATATTTGGTGGCATTTAGATGGACCCAGGTTTGATATGATGGGACCCTCATAGGTTGCATTTACTTTGATATACCTTAATACTAAACCCCATGGGGGTATATTCATGCTATGTAGAGATGGTTATTTAAAGTTTTTGAAACCACTTATATGGGTTAAGTATTAATGTATGGTGGAATCTTACTGAATCGATCCCCTTTAATTAATAAAAACCCATTACCTGATCTTGAGTTATACTTATTATAAGGCTTTGGTTAATTAAAATTCCAATTACAACCTAAAGGTTGTTTTCCTCTCTAGATTGAAATTGATATTTTTTTAAACTAAGACTAATTGTGAAAACCTTGTGGATAAATTAAATGTATAAAATGAATTTATGTGATAAATTTTCAAATTATGATAGGATTTCAGTTAAACAAATAATTCTTGAAAGGAAATTCGATATAACTTTCTTAAGTTTTCTTATGGTGTTAAATAAATAAAGTACCAAGAACTTTTTCCTTATGACTGGTACTTTATGCTCTTAAATGTGAATTAGTTAAATGGTTTAAAAACAACTTTTAAGTGGTAATTTAGCTTTAAACCTCGTGTAAGGGTAGTTTAAATGTTTCCCTGATCATTACTTAGAGTAGGAACATGAGTGTTGTCCATAGGATTCTTCTTTCGTTGCTTGAACATAATTTATAGGTGATAGATCCTAGTGAAATCTTCAAAATGACCTAGCTATAAGGTCTATGATTTCTACTTTTGTAAGGGGCTAGCCTAAGGTTGGTAGCTCCTACTTAACTTTAAAACTTTATTAAATTCTTGTGATGATCTTTCAAACGTTAGGTGTTTTTTGAGTGCTTTTTGTCCCAAGTGGGACTCTTAGTTTCTATAATGACACTTGGGATAAGCAAGTGATCGTTTGGTAAGTTGGCCCTTGTTATGGGTGAGAGAATCATGTAATACTCATTTTAAGTGAGTTAGACATGCCTAGGGAATGTTCGACCACTTAGTAGAACATGTGGTCATGTTTCTTCTTTAGTATTGGACGATTCGAGAGATTTTCAGTCGGGTTAATAGTCATAAGGAATGATATGACTCTGGGATGAATCTTTTGTAAGGGTCATCATACATTGGAATGTATAGGGTTGATGAGCCAAGATGGTATCAAGTGACGTGTCATTGTGTTAATGAAATCTCAGGGTAGTACGTGTCGATACATGTGGTACCTGTCGACTTGATAAAATGGTACAACAAACTATATGAGTTTGGTGGTAATCGTTTAAGCCTTGAGATTTTATGCTTCGGTCATAGTTCATCTCTAAGTTAGAGTGACCTAAGCATTAAATGAAATCTGACTTTTCCCAGTTCTTAGGATGATGTTGTAAAAGGATCGAGTGTTGTAGCAATACCGATCTATTTAGTTTGGATTCTATTTATAATGCATATGACATACATGAGCATGACTCGTGATGTGGTTATGCATACATCTAGTAAAAATATGTCCTGGTGTGCTCGTAAGCGGCTAGTTTCCTCTTTTCTCATTGTAGCACTTGGTAAAAGCATGTTATCCGTGTATAGCATGAGAGGGCCGGTTTGGGATATACCAAACACTGAGAGGGGGGTGAATCAGTGTTGGGGACTTTTTAAACCAAATTCCAACTTTTATCCCTATACCTATTGACCTGTTAGGATCTTTATTCTCTTATTCTCTTTTCCTTGTCGCATGCAATAATAGAAAGCAGTAAAAATATGCACACGATATTTTTATAAGGTTCACCACTCAATAAGAGTAGCTACGTCCTTTCCATGCATGGATATGACCAGTGCATGGATTCTCCACTATGATGTGATATGCAATTACAGTGGAGTGGATAGGAAAACAATCCTCTAGCCAGTGTGAGTCCCTACACTTTAGAGGGGGGTGGGAAACAATCCTCTTCCCTGGACTGGTGATGACCTTGCCCAACTTGCAGCATCTAGTTGGTTCTTTATACTGCCTATGGAGATAGTCTTCTTCCTTATTCAAAAGGAAGGTTCTACTCTTGGTCTTCTTTAATTCTCTTCACTTGATTACTTGCAAAGTAGTAGGCAAGTAATTCTTCCTTTTTTTCTTCTCTTCTTTTCTAGTGCAACACCAACTGCACTAGGCTTCTTCTTTCTTCTTCTTAGTGCAACAACCAACTGCACTAAAACTTCTTCTCTCTTCTTGGCTAGAATCACATATACCAATGTGATTATTCAAACACTGAGTATCCGCTCACATAGCATCATATGAATTAAACTGCCCTAAATAATTGTAGGATTCAATTGGACATACTCTGTTCTTCTTCTTTTTCTTATCTTCTTTCTATGCAGCAAAACTGTAAGTTGCACACTCTTCTTCTTCTTCTTCTTCAATGAAAAACCAGCTGCACTGAAAACTAATCTTCTTCACACGTTCTCTCTCAGTGCAAGAACCATCTACACAGAGCTCTTATTCTTCTTATTCTTGCTAGAATCACAAGTTCTCTTTGTGATTGTAAATAAATAAAGTCTAGATCAACTTAGCATCATCTCAGTTGAATAGAATCTGGTAAGAACTTCTAGAACAATTCACAGCTTGTGTGCCAATCCTTACTTGCACGCTACCCTACTTGCGTGACTCCCTACTTGCACGCCATCAAATACTTGCGCGCCACCATTGAGCATAGCTCACAAATTGCGCACCAACTTTAGATTATACATAGGCCACTTCTTGAAAGCACCTCCCTGCTTGCGCGGCTTTGGAAACTTGCGCGTCAAAACTTGCTCGAAAAAACTTGCACGACACCCTACTTGCGCACCTTATAAATAACCCTCAGCTTGTGCGCCACTTCAGCTTGTGCGCCGCCCTCTACTACTTGCGCAATCAAAGCACCCTCCATTACTTGCACGATCAGAGCTCTAATTTTCTATTAAGTGTTGAGCATTAAAAAATGAGGAGGCTAGTCGTCTATTTATAGGAATTTTGGTTACTTGCGCACCACATACACTTGTGCGCTGCTCCAGCACTTGCGCACCGCTCCAGCACTTGCGCACCGATCTAGCACTTGTGCGCCGCTCCATCACTTGCGCGACATTTCATCACTAGCTTGACACTTTCTTTCCTTTGTCATATTTTGATATGACGATGTTGAAATATGTCTTGCGCGCAACATACACTTGCGTGCCACATATACTTGCGCGTCACACTTGTGTGTTGCTTATACTTGCGCGCCACTTTTTGACTTGCGCTCCAATCTTTAACTTGTGCACCACTTTATTTCCTTTGTCATATTTTGATGTGATGATCTTGAAATATGACTTGCGCACCACTTACACTTGCATGCCAATACTTTCATGTCGCTCTTGACTTGCACGCCGCTTTCTTTCCTTTTCCAAAAACACTTCTTTACTCCCCCTATCCTTCATAAGGCTTGCATCACAAGTTCTCCTGAGTTATGATATTTTTGAAATACATATCAGCAAAGCATCATTTGGTTTTGTCCATTATTTTTGGAATATGAATTCCAAAGTACTTCTTCATCCTTAATTCCTTTTGGAGTGTTAATTCCAAAGAACTCCAATCATCTCTCTTCATCCAAAAGTGGAGGCTTGAATCTTCTTCAAATACCTTTAATGTTGCAGACAATGTATCACCTTTGATACATGTATTGGGAACTTTAAGAATAGTGCAACAATCATCTGATTTCAAGGCAATGTGTAATTTATGACCTTTTTAGAATGCCAAGCCCTTCTACACTCTCTCTTCTTCTTCAACCAGCATTTTCTACTTCATTCAAATCATATGATTCTTTTCTTCAAGTAAGCTCTTCCATGGTTCTCATGCAATCGTGAAGCATTACATGGTCTTCTTTAAATCCTCATTCTTCTTCAATCATCCTTAGATGGATAATACTTCACCATTATTCATTGTTGTAAACAATTTTTCACCTTTGACACAAGTTCTTTGAACTTAGTATCAGTTCAACAATCATCTGAATCTGCTTCATAGAGAATTGCCCGAGTATGACATTCAATGCTATGATTTAATAACAATTCTCCAGGCATCCTCACTTCATACAATCTCTATTAACTTTGGAGGCCTTCTTCGTATCCTTATTCATTTTGACCAAAATTGAAAACTATTGACAACAAATAAAATCTTCATACAAAAAGTGGTCCCAACAATCTCCCCCTTTGTATTTGTTTGTCAATACCTTAATACTTCTTCTGAAATGAATGTGTCAATGTCAAAATGAGAATCTTCTCTCTCCTTTAATTCTTTCTCTCCCCCTTACTTTTCAAACTTCTATTTCACATTCTCTCCCCTTTATTGACAAGAAATACAAAGTTCATGGTAGAGATGGTATCATTCCATACTTGAGAAATGTACCATCAATCATTTCACTCTAAGTCTACTTGAGCAATGCTCGGTGTAGAAAACAAGAGGATTTGATTTAGACAACAAAGTTGTCCATTACCCACTGAATATGACACCTCATGAGATGAGAACTCATGCACATATCTTCAAGGGTTTCCACTTTCATTCCAGGCTGAAGATATTGAATGTGATAGGAAATAATCAACCTGAAATTCCTGCACTCACTTTTTCAATGACATAATCCTCAGACAATCTTCAGAGTAGTTGAATTTAGTACCAACTGAAGTTGATACTTATTGAGATAATGACTCTGGAAGCTTCTTCATGTGTCTACCTCTAAAGAGAACACTTATCATAACTAAATATCAGGTTCTCCCCCTAAGATCTTGCATCACCTTCAATTCCCTATATTTAAAGAACAAATACAATACATAAAGATTTAAGGGAATAAGGTGGATCCTCCATGCTTCTTCAATGTGAGCAGGATGGCTAAGATGATTTTCTCAACCAAGATGCTCCATTTGATCCACTCCTCACACTTTTACATTTGATATTTAATTTTGAATGTGGCGGTGTGGATCTCAATACTTCTTCCATCTATTTGTGTGTGAATCTCCTTTCTTCAAGAGATTTCCAAGCACTAGAATCTCCCAGTGAAACTTTCATCCTCTTCATGAATTCTTGTTGTGATGGAATAAATTCAAAGCACTTTCTCACAGTATGACAAGCCTCGTTGCACCTCACACACAGAACTTCATTGTCTTCATGTAGAATCTTCTTTTTGCATTTAACACTAGACTTAGCTTGTGCATCTTCCATTTTACTCATTCTGTCCAAATCTTCTGGCCAAACCACCAATATATCATTAGGGATTGAGGCGTTAAGATTGGATCTTCTACATGGATTCTTCTGAGTGGATTCTTTCTTAGTAGTTCTTTTGGATGCACCACCCTTCACCTTTTTGGATTTAGAATCCAAAGACTTATCATCTTTCCTTCTTGAAATCTTCTTGGGAGAATTTGTTTTCACATTATTTATCTGATTTCTTCCCTAGGATGTTTCTTCATTCTTTCCCAGCTTCTGTGGTTTTCTTTTCTTATATGAACATGAACCATTCATATGACCACTCCTATTGCATACATCATAGATGTTATTTAACATTCCAAATCTGTTTGCATTATACAGATGTTTCTGGATCTTTGGATGTTGCTTCTTCTTCTCTGGATTTCTCCCCCTTGAGATGGTATTTCTCTGTGCTTTTACATTTAAGGGATTGTACCAAAAATCCAGTGCACAATGCCCAAACCTATTGTAGCACCAGCATTGACCAACAAACCTTGACTTCTTGTCATATTCTTGATAAGGTTTCTGAGTCTTCTTCTTGGTTTTTTGTGCTTTCTGTGGGGATCTATATTCAACACTCTTTCCCCTATCCACCCTATCCATGGTGATAGGTTTTATCTCACTTTTCTTCATCCAAACTTGTTTACAATTTTTCTTCCAACCTGCACTTTTTGTAGAATCAATTTTAGAAACATTAATACAAGTTGGTATGGATGATACCTTTACTTTCTCAGCTGCTTGTGATGGATCAATGAGTGAAGTCATGATCTTCTTATCACATTTTTGAGGTCTTTTGACAGTAGAGTCCACCAGTGAATATTGGGTACGAGAAGCAACTGTTTCCTTCTTTTGTGAAGACTCAATATGTGTCTTCTCAAGATTGGTCAACTGATCTTCCAACTCTAGACATCTCATATTGAGGATGACCTTTTGGTCTTCAATAATAGTCATCTTATCTTCACAATCCTTCTTCAATATTTCAACTTCATCTTCATGCATCTTTACTTTGTTTTTTAACAAAGAGTCAAGTTTATTGATCTTCTTGAAGTTATCTTATTCCAAATATTCCTCCTTGATTTCATTGCTTCTTTTCAACTCATTTTCAAATGCATGAATATTCTCTTCTAGAGTCTTATTGACTCCCTCCTTTTATTCAACATCTTTGAGCCACTTTGAAGAAAATACTTCAAATTCTCTCTTTGTTACTTCAAAGGCTCCAACCTGTCTAGAGAGCTTTAGACATTCACAATTTTTGCTTGTAATCCTTTCTCCAAAACATCAGTTTCCTCTTCCAGCTGAGTGATATTTTCATGCATGTATTGAAATGATCCACAAACCAGGGATGTACTTTCTTCAAGAATACCATGCAGAATCATTCTTAATCTATCAACTGATATTTCTTGAGATGTTGTAGATTGATCATCACCACTTGTGCCAGCATTTTCATCATGTGAATAATTTCTAAATGTACTAACACATACCTCTTGATCAGTTGAGGTTGGAAGGTTTTCCATCTTCTTGGTGGGTACTTGATCCACCTTCTCATTACTTTCCAAGTCGGGTGTGTCTTCAATGTCAACTAGATATGGAGAACCATATGCTTCCACTTCTTCAGATAAGAGGGAATTCTTATTCAACCTTCTCTTATCTTTATTTTTCCTATTCATCATGGTCTTGGTAGATATAGCCTTCTGATCAAAGGTAACTGAATCTTCACCAAAACTTCTCTTCATTGTTGAATCAGGAAAGAAACTCGAATCTTCAAAAGAGAATAACTTCACTATAGAGAATCCAACAGAGGTGAACCTTTCCCTCTGATACCAATTGAGAGGACCAGTTTGGGATATACCTAACACTGAGAGGGGGGTGAATCAGTGTTGGGGACTTTTTAAACCAAATTCCAACTTTTATCCCTATACCTATTGTCATGTTAGGATCTTGATTCTCTTATTCTCTTTTCCCTATCGCATGCAATAATAGAAAGCAGTAAAAATATGCACCTGATATTTTTACAAGGTTCACCACTCAATAAGAGTAGTTATGTCCTTTCCATGCATGGATATGACCAGTGCATGGATTCTCCACTATGATGTGATATGCAATTATAGTGGAGTGTCTAGGAAAACAATCATCTAGCCAGTGTGAGTCCCTACACTTTAGAGGGGGTGGGAAACAATCCTCTTCCCTGGACTGGTGATGACCAGCCCAACTTGCAGCGTCTAGCTGGTTCTTTATACTTCCTATGGAGACAGTCTTCTTCCTTCTTCAAAAGGAAATTTCTGCTCTTGGTCTTCTTTAATGATCTTCACTTGATTACTTGCAAAGTAGTAGGCAAGCAATTCTTCCTTTTTTCTTCTCTTCCTTTCTAGTGCAACACCAACTACACTAGGCTTCTTCTTTATTCTTCTTAGTGCAACAATCAACCACACTAAAACTTCTTCTCTCTTCTTGGATAGAATCACATATACCAATGTGATTATTCAAACACTGAGGATCCGCTCACATAGCATCATCTGAATTAAACTTCCCTAAATAATTGTAGGATTCAATTGGGCATAATTTGTTCTTCTTATTCTTCTTATCTTCTTTCTATGCAACAAACCTGTAAGCTGCACACTCTTCTTCTTCTACTACTTCTTCAATGTAAAACCAGTTGCACTGAAACCTACTCTTCTTCACACGTTCTCTCTCAGTGCAAGAAACATCTGCATAGAGATCTTCTTCTTCTTCTTCTTGATAGAATCACAAGTTATCTTTGTGATTGTAAAAACAATGAAGTCTAGATCAACTTAGCATCATCTCAGTTGAACATAAGCTGGTAAGAACTTCTAGAACAACTCACAGATTGCACGCCAATCCTTACTTGCGCTCCACCTTGCTTACGCGCCTCCCTACTTACATACCATCAAATACTTGCACTCCACCATTGAGCATAGCTCACAACTTGCACGCCACCTTTGGATTATACAAAGGCTACTTCTTGAAAGCACCTCCCTGCTTGCGCGCCTCTGGCAACTTGCATGTAAAAACTTGCACGAAAAAACTTGTACGACACCCTACTTGCGTGCCTTATAAATAATCCTCAGCTTGCACGCCACTTCAGCTTGCGCGCTGCCCTCTACTACTTGCGCGATCAGAGCACCCTCCACTACTTGCGCGATCAGAGCTCTAATTTTCTCTTAAGTGTTGAGCATTAAAAAATGATGAGGTTGGTCGTCTATTTATAGTCATTTTGGTTACTTGTGCGCCACATACACTTGCGCGCCACTCCAGCACTTGTGCGCCGCTCTAGCACTTGCACGCCACTCCAGCACTTGCGTGCCGCTCCATCACTTGTGTGACATTTCATCACTAGCGCGACACTTTCTTTACTTTTTCATATTTTGATATGACGATGTTGAAATATGTCTTGCGTGCAACATACACTTGCGTGCCACATATACTTGTGGGTCACACTTGTGTGTTGCTTATACTTGCACGCCACTTTTTGACTTGCGCGCCAATCTTTAACTTGTGCACCACTTTATTTCCTTTGTCATAATTTTATGTGATGATCTTGAAATATGACTTGCGTGCCACTTATACTTGTGCGCCAATACTTGCTCGCCACTCTTGACTTGCACGCCGCTTTCTTTCCTTTTCCAAAAACACTTCTTTACTCCACCTATTCTTCATAAGGCTTGCATCACAAGTTCTCCTGACTTATGATATTTGTGAAATACATATCAGCAAAGCATCGTCTGTTTTTTACCATTCTTTTTGGAATATGAATTCCAAAGTACTTCTTCATCCTCAATTCCTTTTGGAGTGTTAATTCTAAAGAACTCCAATCATCTCTCTTCATCCAAAAGTGGAGGCTTGAAGCTTCTTCCAATACCTTCAATGTTGCAGACAATGTATCACCTTTGATACATGTATTGGGAACTTTAAGAACATTACAAAAATCATATGATTTCAAGGAAATGTGTAATTCATGACCTTCTTAGAATTACAAGCCCTTCTACACTCTCTCTTCTTCTTCAACCATCATTCACTACTTCATTCAAATCATATGATTCTTTTCTTCAAATAAGATCTTGCATGGTTCTCATGCAATTGTGAAGCATTACATGGTCTTCTTTAAATCCTCATTCTTCTTCAATCATCCTTAGATGGATGATACTTCACCATTATTTATTGTTGTAAACAATGTGTCACATTTGACACAAGTTCTTTGAACTTAGTATCGGTTCAACAATCGTATGAATCTGCTTCATAGAGAATTTCCCAAGTATGACATTCAATGCTATGATTTCATAACAGTTCTCCAGGCATCCTCACTTCATACAATCTCCATTAACTTTGGAGGTCTTCTTCGTATCCTTGTTCATTTTGACCGACATTGACAACTATTGACAACAAATACAATCTTCATACACAAAGTGGTCCCAACACAACAGCCGCGGTCGTTGGTTGATGGAGCACGTGCTATTGGATGAGTTTATGATCTCAGTAAATTATGACTAAGACACTCCTGAGGTGAGGAACATCATGTTGAATGATTTTTAACATGTCCTTCTGAGTAGAGGGAACACAACAGTATATGATTAGTTTTAAATGATCATCGTTGCTTTTTAATTCTCATGGGGCTGGTGAGTTTTGAAACATTTCAGTGCTTGAAAGGTAGCATGATGATGATATGGTTCGCCAATTGAGAAACCTTTGAAGACACCGTTAGTCAGATCTAGACTTTGGAGATTGTTCTTGAACAACCACATGATGCCTCACATGGTAAAGGCATCATGGTCAGGTAGAAACGACGTGTTGGTAGTTATACTTGAGATTTCTCTAAAGAAGTCGACCAAAGGTGGTTCGACTGTTCTTATTTTATTTCAATGGATTTGGTTAGTTGGAAACTATATTGGGCACTTCGTCTTGGATATTATTGGAGTGTCTCGGGTCTTCTTGGTAATATTTGATATTCTCTTGGTGTACTCTTTGACCCGAGGTGCAGTGGAAGTATTAAAGAATGCACAATTTAAATTTTGGGTTTGGATTCATGTTAAAAACATATAATCCACTTAACCTCTTTCCCGGATTTCTAAAAGGATTTCATGTAATTCAATTTAAGCATGAAAAATAAAATCAAACAAAAGCTTAAATCATACCTCATTCATTTGAAGTCATCGGTTTGATTCACTCGTCATTGATGTGTCGTTGCTATAAGATGCCAAACTAGACATACTCTAGATTGTCCACACATGCTCCACAATTACAGGATCGTCGATCTACATTTACCGGGTGCTAGCATGGGAAATCTAAGAGCTTTAGGATGTCCCTTCGATCGCCTGAAGAACAGGAACTCAATCGAGAAAGTAGGATCGATCTGACCTTGTTCTTCTTCCAGAATCTCTCTCTAAGAACTTGAGAGGAGAGGAGAAGATGGCTTCTCTCTCTAAATTTGTGCAAATGGTGGAGCTTAGAATTAAAGAGGCTAAAATGAGCTTTTATACTTAGGTTATACTTTCCAAAATTGCACTTTGGTCCCTAGAAAGTAATAACCTGCATTTTAGACCTTTGCAAACATGTATGACTTAATAAACTTGTCATAAATGTCATAAATGTTTTATCACTCACTTGTAAAACTATAAAATGTTACGTGATAAAATACAAACCATTAACTCGGCCCGTGAGCTCTCCAAATAATTTAACAAACCTTGAACATCCAATGTTCGTTCAAAAAATTATATTTTTCTCATATTCACTTTTATGATCAAACAAATTGTGAATACATTGAGAAATAAATAAAATAATCATTATTCTAAACCTTAATAATATAATTGAATTAGTTTTATTTGTGATCATTTAAACTCAGGCGTTCACCGGCCCCACACATGGGGCCCACTTTGTCCCAAAATCCTATTCATTAGAATAGGTGGAACTTGTGGATACACTAAGTGTGCGACCCTATGGGTCCTTATCTCAATAGTAGTGAGTCCAACCCACAGATCAATAGCGGAGTCTAGAAACACATCATGACCCCTAAGGAGATAAGGAATGTCATAGTTATGACTTCCTCCTGCGAACACTAACTGTGTAATATAATCTTTTTGTCTGACAATATCTCATAAAGCATGATGCACACTTGTGGCATCATCCTTTTATTTCTTTATTTATTTCATGACCTTACTGGATGGATTTACCTTCTTATACCATGGCCATGGATTTATAAAGGTACTACTATCTTGGCCAACTTGGGCCCACAAGATATCTCTTCCTCAATCTGGAAGCGACCATATCCATCTTGATCAGTCAACCAATGTCATACCACCAATGACGCACCCAATACAAACTATCTCGCCACGATTTCATTATCATGGTTTTCTCCTTGCACCAAAGTACGCAATCAAATGGAACACACTAATAATGATCTCAAGTTAGGAGACCAATACACATGTTCGTAGATAGGAACAACCAATGACACTCAAAACATGTGGTGTTCCTATTGGTGAGTTTGTGATCATGATCTCACTGCTAGAGATCACCAAGTGAAAACTTCCTGAGAAGAAGCCTCAATGCTTATGATCCATGTGTCCTTTCAGTATGATGTTTCTAGACCATAGGACATATATATTTAAGATTACTGTCATAATATCTCGAGGTTCTCATTATAGTTGGGAACTGCTATAACCTTTTGATATGACACATAATCTAAGGACATTTTTATGTAAATAGTGGATTCAGAAATATCAACACTATTATAGTAAGAATTAATTATACACATGTATATATCAATATGCATACATGTAATGGTGATCAAAATTACTCTTCAAGTTGGGTTTAGGGCGCCCACTATTACAGCACTCCCACTTGCACTAGAACCGACTTGCTAACCATCCTTGTTAGCTCTCACATGATCAAGATCATGTTTCTGCTGAGATATGGCTTTAGTTAGGGATCTGCCACGTTTTCGCTTCATGGCTATTCTGCTATGGTCTCATCCCCTTGAGTAAAACTCATCAAGTGATGTAATCGCTGAGTATATGCCTTTTTTCCACTGTCTAAACTTGAAATATTGGCTAGTAAGAGTGTCATAATTTACATTATGATGGTACTTTACTTACTATATGTGATTCCAAGAACTGGAACAAAACGTTGTGTATTTAACACTACTACTTAGCTGCACCACCATCTTTAATGAGCTTGTCTTGCTCATTACCTTAGCCTAACTATGATATTAGATCAAACTGGTCCAGGGAAGACTAGTTTGTGTACCCTCAAAACTAGTATGTATTCCCCTCCACATACCAAGTACACATCCTTTGTACTTCTTCAAGTGCAATTGGACAGTTCTGACTACATCCTTTGTAGTTCTTCTGGTTACAACCGATATTTGACCACTATAAAGCATATCTTGGCAATATCAAGTCTTGTGCATATCATGACATATGTGATTAATCCATCGCTAAAGCATATGGAATTAAAATCACCACGTTAATCTCCTCCTATGTCCTTGACATGTCTACCTAGAGAGAGATGTCATGAGACACTGGTAACAATTCTCTCTTGAGTTGTTCCAACTTGTATTTTTAATACTATGTCAGTATATGTACAATCGACTAGGTCTAAAAAAATGTTAGAACTACCTCAGTAAATCTCATTCCCTATAATTATGGTTGCTACTATAAGCCAATCTCTATAGAGTTATTTTTATCTTGGTCTTAACTAATTGTAGGACCAAAAGTTGTTTTCCATATGTTAACAAAACATATTTTATTTGAAAACTATGATGCTCCCACTAACCTCTAGTAGACACATGACAGATTCATTCCAAATGAACATTCTATGATCTAGTTGCTTTAATTCTGAACTGGATTTTAGTAACTTGCACTCTTATTGGCATTCTATGATGTCACCATCCCTTTCTGGTTACGTTGTATAGACGTCTTCCACGATTGGCGGTCTTGACATCAAATGCCCAATAAAATGATTATTGAAATTAGCTATGATAAGTAAAATTCTAATAGATTTAGGCATAATGACTTTGTATAACCAATCGAGCCTTATTGGTATCACGCTTGTACTATCCATGTATAGTGTCACTTGAATACCCATCGAAGTATTCAAATTAATAGGCCTCTTATACTGTGATACATGGAACCCATTATTGAATTTTAATTGGTCTTGTCAATCTTAGTTAATTGTCATATATTACATACTTGTATGAATCATTATTCTCAATGAATAATGTATCACTGACCGTGGTGAATATAAATCCATCACCATGGTTTTATCTTTCCTACGCAGTATGTGTCTCTGGAACATTCCTCTTCCACACCTCTTATGCAACTTGTTCCTATGCCAACTACTTGTGCATCTCTATCAATGACTCAAACCAAGTCAATCTTTCTTCCACTATCTCAAATAGAGATGTGAACGCTTTTATGGAATGAAATTACATATCTCATGGTTATATCATGAGATAAAAATTTTCCCTTCATTTTACTCTATTTTTTACTCAATAGTTCAGACTCAATTATAAATATTCTCACAACCCCAACACTCTTCCATGACCAATGACCGTAATAGTTTAGTGCATTTGGAAAAATGGAATATACATGACATGTACATGCTATTTATAGGGACCTATCCATAAACATTATATAGTCAGGATTTATAACACATGAATTCATTGTAAAGTTTATAACTTTGACAATATATTTTCTATCATATGTATTTCTATAATATCCTTAGAAAACTTTAGGGTGATTACAATAGATGCACATTGTGTTTTTGTTTAATACAAGTTTGTTTATATCACAACACTCGTTGCATCTAAAAACACGTTATTATGACATAATGGATTTCCAATATATTATAACTCATATGATATCCATTTGTCGTTATAGTTGACATATGGTTATGGGATAACGTTGTTATTTGTGAACATGTTTTTAAAATTGGAAGTTTCCACAAGAAATGAGTTTTAACATTGATGCTCCTTTTACTTACATCATGACTTTGATGTGTAAATAAATGTGCATTTAGGAATTGATTTATGCTACATTTTATTGATCAATGTTAGTATGTAAGACTCATCATCAATCCTGGTAATATGCATTTAGAAATTGCTACACACTACATTATATTGATCGATGAATTCTTGGTCAAGATATTATTCAGAAGACTAGCCGAAATCTCTCATATCTTCTTACCAAACATATGTCATACTTCATATTCCTAACACTTAATTATGAAGTATACTTACCCCATGATTCATCACTCAATCATCCAATAATTAAATCCAACACAAATATTCCCAAATAAATTTTTTGAACGACAAACCAGAAGTGAAACAGTGAATTAAGGGTATGCTCCTCTTTAGATGTCCTCTATCCAATGCACTAAAAATCTCATTGGTTCAAGACATATTTCACCATGCTCCAGTTAAATCGAGGGGCGTCTAAAATAAGGAAAATGAAAAAGGGGGAGGGGAGAGGAAGGAGTGCCTTTAATCAATGAGGGGGGAGTAGTCATCAAAATAGCCCTTCTTATTGGCCCTTTCTCTGCCTAAAACCTAAGTCAACCATGAAAAGTTGGCCATGCCCTTCATAAAAAGGTCGAACCTCACTACTCACCTAGTGCACCTGCCACCTGATAGGGGAAACCCTCCATTGGTTATTCGGCGGCTACCACCCTCCTCAAAATTCAATTCGATTCTTTTACATCCAAACTTCCACACAAAATTTTAAACACATCCAGATTTCCCCAAATAGCTCCTTAAACATCTACCTGGAATTAAAAGGTTTCGAGACCGAAAACACTTTTCCAACACAGCATAAAACACAAACCAAAACCAATCAAACATCCCTTAATATCTTAGTATTGGATGTAAAATAAAGTGTAATTCTTTAAGATGTGAATTTGTGGAAGCTCTTCACAATTAAGTCCTTCCACTAGGGGCTAAATGAAAGATGAGGATAAATTAGAGATACACTGTGACAAATGAATTAAGTTCAGTAAGTTCGGTAACGTAATCAATTCCTAAACTATGGGTAACGTAACAAATAAAAAAAATCTAAAACAATCAATTCCTGAATTGCATCATTGGAACTTTATAAACTACTAATCTCGCATCCATAATCGTTGAGATTACGTATCAGAGTTCATTATATTTGTTAATTAATTATTTACATTCAAAACACATTTTAAGGAAATAAATGACGGGACAGTTGCAATCAAATTAGCAACAGTAAATTTTATGGATGATATGGGTCCCCAAGTCATATCAGTATCAACTTCAAATCAGTGATCCAGGCACCATCAGAATGACGAATGATTTACCAGAAACAAACCCTAAAATCATCTATTCGCAACCTCTAGTTGTTTGTAACGACGAAACGCAGAATCACAGGCCTCCGGTCTTCAGCAATTCGATCGCACAAAATTGAATATGATTTTTAACGAAATATTCAACGCCCTAATTATAATCGAAACAGATGACAATCCCCAAGTCATAACAGTATCAACTTCAAATCAGTGATCCAGGCACCATCAGAATGATGGATGATTTACCAGAAACAAACCCTAAAATCATCTATGCGCAACCTCTAGCTGTTTGTAACGACGAAACGCAGAATCACAGGCCTCCGGTCTTCAGCAATTCGATCGCACAAAATTGAATTTGATTTTTAACGAAATATTCAACGCCCTAATTATAACAAATTCAAATTCGAAACAGAACAATTCCAAGCCGAAACATGACACAGCAAACTATTTTCTAACGCTTGGAAGTAACACAGCATAACACCACTTCACACCCACAACCCCATCCATCTAGTTCCTCCAGTTGCCGCGGTCACCGTGGCTCCGATCGCCATAGCTGCTGCTACGGTCACTACGATCACGACCGCCGCCATAACCGCCCCCACCTCCGCCATAATCACCACCACGGCTACTATAAGCTCCGGCGCGACTACCATAGCCTCCACCGCCGCCGCCGCCGCCGTAGTCTCCGCCACGGCTACTATAACCACCGCTGCGGCTACCGTATCCGCCGCCGCCGCCGCCGCCGCCGCCGCCGCCTCGAGACTGAGCCTGGTTAACGGTAATCGTACGGCCGTCGAGGTCCTGGCCGTTCATCCCCTCGATCGCATCATTCATAGACTTCTCGTCGGGAAAAGTCACGAAGCCGAAACCCCTAGACCTGCCAGTTTCGCGGTCGTTTATGATCTGCAAGAGAATCGAACAGGAAATGATGAATTTGGTTGAGATTCATAATCAGGGAAAAAACAAGAAAACTGTTAATCAAAGCCACTGACAAACAAGCGACCAATGTTCGTCTCCCAAGGGAAAACGTACCATTCGCAGCAACACGAAACAAGAACCACAGATCATAGTTAACACAAAGACAGGCATAGCAGCAGGCGTCAAGAAAAGTAACACAGTAAACAAATCAGATCGATCGGATATCAAAGAGGCCATCAGATCGGCGTAAGTCAGATCTCCTCGGAGACCTGAAACGGACCTTCGATTCTACAACATCACCGTAAGAACTGAAAGCCTGCCCCAGGGCGTGGTCGTCGGTAGCCCATGCCAGACCTCCGACGAAGCACCTAAATTCCTCCTCAGCCATTAAACCTAAAAAACTAGAAGGAACAAGTATCAGCCGCTGCACCTCAGCCTGACCCGGAACCCTAATTTATAGGCACAAACCCGAGACGCCGGGATCTAACCATGGTTACAGGCCGGGGCAGCTAGCTGACTTGGGTCAACGGTATGTTTGGCTACACGAGTTAACTAATCGTCACGCCGATGGCGGTTTAGCTATCCCGGGAATGGAGAATAGATACAGAACAAGGTTGTCCCGGTTTCCAATCGAGCTCCTCGGTGACCGGCGGTATTGTTGCCTCGAAAAAACGGGGAAGGGGACGATATTTTTACATGGCGGGCCCCACGTACTTGAAAATATCTAGGCGTTCAATTGCGGTTTCATCCAACCACGTAGGGTTGTGGAAGATCTAAGGATTTCGAGTAGGTTGGATTTAAGAAATATTTAATATTTAATATTTAATATTTATTAAATAATAAATAATTATCCCGTGTGTGCAAACATTGATCTCCAATCAAATTCTCTCCTACTGAAATAGATTTTTCAATAGTGAACATGAAACAAGTTTAAGGATGATGATAATCTCGATATTTAGAAGGGATTTTTTTAAAATATAATTTTATTCTTGTGTATAGATTATTTTTGATATTGCGCAAATAATTGTATTTCATAAATCAGTTATTTACATTGCACGTTTCAAAACACTTGAAAATAATTTTGACGTCAATATGGAAATAATAAATGACAATAACATTCAACTAACTTGAAAAGATTATTATTTTCATTATTTTAAATCATGTCATGCGTCTCGTGATTTGTTTGTTATTATTATTGATAAAAATTCAATACATTTCATTGTTTAATTCTCTATCATTTCACCGAACCGATTCTCGGGCCTATATCATTAGCTCTTCGATGGACTTGAATGCAAACTCGGTTTGGGTGATCTAATTGCTCATTGACCATTGTTCTTCAATTCGATTGTTTCTTGACCCCAGCGTAATGAATTTATTGTGATTATTCAATGCAACGACGAAGGATGGTGTTGAAGATCACCATGTATCTCGCTCGGAGATAAAAAAGGAGACAGGAGTTTGAATTTTTCAAACTCTCATCTTGAAGGTGTTTTTTTGCGGAGAGTGAAAAGGGAGCAGATGCGTGGTGATGAATTTGTCAGATCTAGAGGAGATATGGGTGAAGCATGAAAGTAGATATAAATCGAAATCCCTCACAAATCATTTATATCAAAGAAAACGATTGTATCGTTTGTGAATGCCACAAAATGAAGATTTAGGTAACCATCTGAATGAGTTTACCAAACTTCTGACGGAGCTATCTTTAGTGGCAGTCGTGATCGACGATAAAGGTAATGCGGTACATGTTGAAATGGAAGAAGGCAAATCTTTGCTTCTATTGGGTTCATTACATGATTCATATGATAATATCGTCACCACATTGTTTTTTGGGAAAGACACTCTAAAGTTGGATGATGTGATTTCATCGTTGTTGATGAACAAGACTTGACGAAAGACCAATGATGTTGACTCTTCAGGTAATAATGATATTCTGGCTATGACAGATAAACACGACAATCAGAGAGGTCGGTCAAAGATAAGAAGAAAGGTCAAGTGCTTCTTTTGCGATAAGAGGAGCATGTGCAGTGAAACTACTATGATTTGAAAAAGAAAGAAAAGAAGACACATGACACCAATTACGAGGATACCGATGTAAGTCTTATATAGGGTGATGGTGATTTACTTTCAGTTGATGTTGATATTTGCAGGTCAGATCTGTACAATGAATGAGTGATTGATTTAGCAGCTTCGTACCACATTACACCAAAGAGGGATTTTTTTCTTCATATGAAGAAGGTGACTTTGATATATTGAAGATGATCACGGGAGATTCTGCTGGTGTCATTGGTATTGGTGATATTTTACGAGTGCATGTTGTGCGTTGATGTTGAGGGAGGCACGACATGTGCCATGTATACGCCATAATTTGTTATCTGCTCATACTCTTGATAATGGTGACAAATGCAGTTGCGAAGATGAATTCATCATATTTGTGGCGCAGACAATCGTCGTACATGAGTCAAAGACCATTTACCAGGACGAAGAAAACATTGAAGCTGAAGAAGGTCAGGTTAGGTGTTTCAGGTCTTGCACCCAATTCCTTTTCTTTCGAGAGCACCACTAGTGAAGAATGAATTGAAATCAAATATCGAGGTGATGCACTAAGAGGTTCAGATTGCTTGGAGGATGCTGAGTAGACGGAGTAATTAATTTTTACAAGTACTCTTGATTGCGTGGTGATCACTAGTATGAGGGAGCTAGGTGTTGTTGGTTCTGGTATTGTTCAGCAGGGCAGTGCATACACAAGTATGATGAAGACTTCGATATTTGGATTTCTTTTGCAGGGGGAGCTTTTAAGTTTTTGTCAAAGATGCAAAAGTGCGTCATCATATTTTTTGTAGAGGATAATGGTTGGTGTGATGCCAACTGGTTTTTGATCCAACTGAGTTTGTTGGATGAGATATCATTATTTGATGCATTGAAGGGGGAGATTGTTGAAGATCAACATGTATCTCGTTCAGAGATAAAAAAGGAGATAAAAGGAGTTTCAATTTTTCGAACTCCCATCTTTCCATCACATGTTAGCTTTTTGTGTTTAAGATATAATTTTTATATCTATTTGGAAGGGCTTTTGAAGGCTTATAAAAGGAAGCAGTAGGGGTGCTTTTTACGGAGAGCGAAAAGGGAGCAAATATGCAGTGAGAAGCATTATAGTGAGTAGATACGCGGGTGATGGTTTTTGGGCGTGGGTAGCAGCGAGCAACGACAAATCAGGCTGTGAAATGAGGTGACATACTGACGCCGCATGTTCGGTTTTGACCTATGAAGGGTGGCGTCTTGTCACGAGATGATTATCATAGAGGTGATGGAGGCGTACCGGGGTGTGGATTTTCACACAGGTTTTCTATGTTGTATTTTCAATTCAAGTTTCGGGATTTACTTAAATTTTGTAGACTCTATGATTACAGTGGAATTATTTGGAGTTGCCTGATGTTTTTTTAATCCTCTGTATTGGAGGGTTTTTCCATGTTAAAATCTGCATCTCAATTTATTTCATGTTATTTAATTTTTCACTTCCAATTTCATTGGAGATTCTCACAATATTTGTGTCACAACTGAGTTATTATCCCGAGACCAATTTGTTTCCTCCCCAATAGATGGTCAGGGGTTTGGGTTTGCAAGAGGTGGCAATAGTGTGACGAGAATTCTCAACGGAGGGGGGGGGGGGCTTTAACAAGGCGAGACGACGAGATGAATGATTGGTGACAAGGAAGATTCGATGAGGAGTGGTGGCGATCCCTAGATGCATTAGGGTCAAGCGGAGTGAAGGAACGATCAAAGGCGAAGGCAACGACGACACATAACACGGACGAATAGGCTGTCTAGATATGGAATTCCTGACTATACATCGTGTAGCCCTCTAGGCCACACAACATATATTGAAGGGTTTTGTTAGAGTCTAATAACAATTACCAGATCAGACAAAAGCGATTTGAACCCTTGTTTGAGGATCTCCCATATAAGAAATATGAAATTGCATATAAAACTAGAAATGAAGAACTGTTGTAAATAGAGTACCTAACACAGAAGAGCATCTTCAATCTTTGATCTTCATTTGATACGATCGATAAATATAACTACAAGAGTAGCCAGAATGCATCCTCTTTCCACGAGTATCCAAAGGTTGTGCCTAAATCATCCACCGTATGGATGAGATCCATCCTTCCTCCACAGCCTGCTAAAGCCTCTATCACAAAGGAGAAAAATGAAAAAAGATCTGGGTGGGGAGGACTCTCTATCTATCATAAAACAATCATATACACACACCTTGTCATCACATGATAATGATTTATACAATACCTTAGGACACTCCTTAGTTGTTGCTGCATTTGTTCATGCATTATAAGACATGGATAAATGCTACGACCAGTACATGTATCGTATACATGAATGCAAGTCCACTCTTGAATTACATCTCATGTAACACTTTAATAAATGATAACTTTAAGTGAGTTGAACTATTAAGATATTAAAACACTTAATATTCAATCGTTTATACGATCAAAGGTAGTAGTATGCACGACATCTTATTTTATGCATGCATCTCAATATCTCATATATATGTCTCATGGTTGTATGCATCCCATGCATGTGGATTTAGGGCATATATCTCCTTCAATATTCCAATTGCACTAAAGCCTAACATTCTTTGTGTCATTTCACCTTATATTGTATCATATACAATAACTCATGAAATCATATCCAAAACTCTTTTGGATGTCTTTAAAAAACTCATTTTGGAAAGCTATCATTTACTTCACTTTGTATCACATCATATGCAATACCTTGTGAACACCCATCCAATACACTATTGGATTAAATCTAAAACACTTTTAGAGTAGCTCTATAAATCAAACTCAATCCCCATTCAGTTAACCACAAAGTGTGACCCCATGAGCCTTTATAGCGTTGACAATAAATACAAATCTCTGGATCCATATATGTAAGCAAAGCGCGACCTCTAGCAAAACATCAATGCTACTCAAGCTATATAGGGATCTTTCATGATCACCATCAAACACATGCATCTATATACTTGTGTCCACTAGTATGCATTATATAAAAATGTTCATTCTCATATTTTACCCTTGTCCAAGACATCGAGTGACCATAGGACACAGAACATGTCAATCCCATATAGTAAACTCATATGTTCTCAATTCATAGAGTGTAGATTGATCTGATCGATGAATACATCACATGTCATAAATCCTTGTGGATAATCACATCACATGTCCCTTATCCAGATAGATATATAATATATAGGTGAAGCCACACACTCCCACAATCTATTTCAATTGAAGGCCCATATGTCATACTTTTCATATGAGAGGAAAAATCTAATATTGGTTAAGCTCCAACCGATGACATGATCAACAACATACCCAACCACCCTTGTATTAACTAAGTTAATATGTAGACTTACGCAAGTATGGTATCAAAGTATAAAGGTTCATATGCTAGGTATATCACTAAACTCAGGTAATGGGGACTCAAATATGATCCATGCACCCCTAATATACCAAAGACATCTGTATGACACTTCATGTGGTATACCTGGTTGGTCATACAGTGCGCATAAAGAATCCTATTTTTTTGTTTTGTGACTCATGAGCATGTTCTGTATCTCTATACAAGAATCCTACTCACACTAACCTTATCATTTCATCATAAACTATAATACTCCATGATGGACATTGGTTAGAGATAAACTCAAAGACATACTTTGAGAGGTCAATTATCAATTCACTTCACAAAATGTATAACTATATATATATATATATATATGAAACCAATGTGAAAGAATGATAAAATAGAGGTTTCCTTTAATATGATACATTTTAATATTCTTAAACTCTTTAATAATATTTAACAAAGCCAACATAAGCACTGGTTTATCATATCATATATGATAAACTGCCAGATTAACCTTATGTTTGCTACACTTTATGGATTTTGTTAACTTATAACATCATATGTAATTATTTTCACATCTCTATGTGGCCATCTGATAAAACCCTCCCACTAATCTCTTTTGTGAGAAACATCTTTAAAGAATGCTAGTTTGAATAATAGTGAGACTTAAGAATCATATTCCCAACTGTTCAACTTATTGAACATATTAAAACTTCTTAAGTTCATAACATCTAATGTTATGATGTCAACTTTTTTTGTTTATTTATTGCCTTTTAAGTTCATCATCATCATCCTTGGAACTCTATTCCATCAAAATTTTCCTTAAAATAATGTAACTAATTACATTATTGTTTTACCGGTCCTCCTAAACTCTTTTAGGATAAAGCAAAAATTACTTTAACAAAGTAACTAAATGCAACTATTTACATTTTTCTTTACCATCATGTATTAAAAATCTTTTAGGATATAAATTTTAATTTAATTTTCATTTTGACTGGTACAATCCTTCAAAAAATAATATCTTTCACTTTTCATGATAAATAAATGAAACTCTTTACATTTTTTTCTTTATCATCACATATCCTAAACTATTTTAAGATATCGAGTGAAAAACTCTTTAATCTTAAACTGGTATAATCCTATAGAAAATAGTGATATCCACTTTTAAATGGTAAGTAAATGTAACACTACATTTTTCTTTACCATTACATATCCTAAACATTTTAGGATATTAAGTGGAAAACAATTTAACTTTAGACTCATGTTATCCTTTATTTATTAATTTTGAACTTCTCTAAGTCCAAACATACCCCTATCCACTTAGACATTATATTATCTCCAAATATCTTGCTAAGATACACAAACCCTTTTTTGTTAAGAAATAACATTTATTTCCTTTTAGTAGAAATATTTAACAAATAAGAGATTATTTCCATATCATATATGGTATTCTATGTGTTTGGAGCATTTTCATTTGAAAAGAAGAATTTATTAAAATATACCACCAATGGGCAGAAGAAACACATTTCCTCATATTTTAATAAATATTTTTATAAACATTTTATCCTAGATAAAACATTTTTATCCATATATTCTTCACTAAACATGTTATAGAACCCGATGAATCACAAACCATGTGTATATAATTAATCATATCATTTTTTTATAAAAAATCTTTGTTATCAAACATATTATCTTATTCTATAAGATAAATGAGATTAAGATACACATCTTTTACTTAGATTCATTTGAGCTTTATAAAATCCTCTACATTCAAATCCTTGATGTACTAACTATTTACTCTATCTCAAGAATATAAACCAAAAGCTTAATCAACTCTTCCTTTAATTTTGAACTCTTGTATATTTACAAAAAATTATAAAATATACATTCGATAAGTAACACCTCAAGATTTTGTGTTTTTTTCCGAATTAATTTAAACTTTTTTGATATTTTTCATTTCACACAACACTTAATATAGCTTTTGTGATACGAAAGCACTAAGTTTGACTTGCGTTTCATGAAACACCAAGTTAATCTCGAACCACACACAACAATTATATTAGATTGTGGTACATGAAACACTATGTTTATCTTGTGTTTCACATAAATGACAAATTCTTTTGATAGTTTGCGTTACACGCAAGGCTGAGTTTTACCACCTTTTAATGACGCACCTATTTTAAAACTAAATTTTGAAAATTTTATAAAATTTATTTTTAAAAATAAACATAATTTTTTAATTTTAAATTTCAAAATTATCTTAGGGTGAATTATTGGTATTTTTTTGCGAAGTTTCATTTTTTGACGAATAGTGAGAAATACTACATTTTAGTTAAAAACTGCCTTTTCATTTAAATAATTATGAATGTTAAATTATATTTTAAATTGGTTTTTAAAGTCACAATAGATAAAATATACATATATTAATACAATTTAGGTCATTGGAATCATTTTTATATTGAATTTAGATATAAAAACTTATTGAATTTTTGAACATTTTTACTTTAAAAACCCGCTTTCTTGCTACGTATGTGGGATTAACATTAAATTTAATTTAGTCACTTCTGTGAATTTAATTTGGAAAAACAGACATACACAATTATAATCAATATGATATTTATATTCTAATAATATCAACTTAATTTTTGACCAAATAGATTTGTGAAAGTGATTAAAATTAATTACAACGATTAAGGTAAAATTAAGATTAACAAGGGACTAAACCTTAAACTTAAGTGCCAAAATAACTTAGAAACTTATCCAAAATGCATTATATGCCCATATTTCGACTATATCTATTCATGGTTCTAATTTTATGAGTTATTGGTATACTATTCAATAAAACTTCCCTATTTCATAAGTTAAGTAAGGAAAAAGATAAAAAAAGAACTTTTCTTACCTTTAACATTTTAAAACTTTTAAATATGGAAAAAATAACATATTTTCGGTTATACATATCCTTTTGAAAGATAAATAGGTTATTTTTATCATAATTATTTATCATTAATTTTTATATATGAATTAGTTACATTAAATTCTTAACAAACACTAACACATGGATTATTTAATTAATAATAAAATAAAATAAATGATGCTAAAAACATTAAAAGTAAAGTAAATTTAATGAATTATTATGTTCCATTATTTTTTAGATGAATATATCATGTTAAATATATTTTAACTTAATAGATTTTAATTCCAATAATGTTTTGATATTTTGAAATTAAAATTAAATAAATAATGTCAAAATTGAAATTAATGTTACTTTACAATAAATTATATTTTATTAAAAGATTTAAAATTAATAAAAAACCTACCTTATGCCAAGTGATTTTAAGTGTTAATAAATATAAAATATGTTCTATTAATGTACCAAATGATCTTTTATAATGAACATATAAATCCTAAAATAGTAAAAACATTGTTAGCATGGTTCGAGTTAAAATATTTTTTTGCGCGTTACATGCGTTTTTTTTAAAATTAATTTCCAACATACATGATATTTTTATTTTTCAAATTATATATCATATTTATAATTAAATGTGGCTATATTTTCTAATAAATCACACCTTAATTTAGTCTTAATGATTAAATTACATAGGCTAGAAAACTAGTTACCTAAATGTAAAACCAAAATGAAAAATATAAGGAAACTTAAAGACTAAGGATCAAAATTATAAAAATGCACTTATTTTTGTGTGGTGTAGATTTGGTTCGACCATAATTTCACTTTAATTCATTATTTTTCCATCTTTAAATCATATGAGGTAAGGGAGACCTCCCATTAGTGCTTACCTTTTGGTATTTACAAGAATGTCACTCCTCCACTGTAAAAATAAATTCACTCTTCCCCTTCCTCACACCTATCAATCCACTTTGGATCATCCAAAATATACCCAAAATAGTCTCCAAACATCCCTAAACTAATCCTAAAATCACTCCTTTGGTTAGAAATCCATCCAAGGAATACCTTTGGTGCAAACCAAAAGAAATCACCCAAAGAAGTGGAAACATCCTTCCTCAAGCCCCTTTGTTTTAATTTCATTCTAACCACCTCAATTATTCTTATTACATGATTATATAATAACCTCAGTATCCTAAATATACTTATATTTCTTTATTCTAAGTTTTGGACCTTCACTTATGCACACTTTTATTTAATGGGTAACAAACTTACCGTTCTTGTGTACGATGAACTACCGCCCCACGAAACGATGTTGTTCGTTTTTTCCTTTACCACCTCTCATGGTTGGGAATTATGATGAAAACTATATTTTTATATTATATATATGATATATATGATATATATGATTTATTTATGCTTCTATAATTATTATATAAACACATACCTTCATGTTTTCCATTTTGTGTAAATATGATAACTTAGTTTGTGGACGTGTGGACTACTCTCTACTCAAAGCGATGTGATTCATTCACACCTTACATGGAATGTATTAAGGACGAATTTAGTGATAATATATGATATATATGAAATAATAATTCTACTATAATTATAATATATATATACAAATATATGTCATTTACTTTCTTTGTTTCAATATGACAATAAAATGAAAACAACGTTCATGTATACATATGACCTTCCATCTCCATGAATGGTGTATAAATCATGTTTTAAATTCTTTAAATAATTAAATCATGATCTAAGTATGAGTATCAAGAATAAAAAGTCAAAACATATATGAAAAATAAATAAAATATTACCCAAAACGTCACATTAACATAGAGTTGTTAATAAGTGGGTAATATAAAGTTATAATCAAATAATATATGGTATTAGATATAATAATATGGTTCTAAGGTAGATTTATAATAAACTTATATTTATTATACAAGAATATTGAATGTATATAAAGAAAGTCAATACTTAAGGTAAGAAAATTTCATCTCACTTTTTATTTCCGCGAGATACATGTCATATTCGCAACTCACTTATTTTGTGCGGTATATATACTAACCTTTGAAATGTTATATAATTAATTTCATTTATTTAATTATATTAAAATATTTAATTAATTTTATTTTTTTCATGGGGATCATGATTCTAAAGTTACTCAAGTAGTAAGGGTTTTCTCATCTCACTTTTATATCTATGAGATACATGCCTTATTCACCACTCAATTCTTTTGTGTGGTGTATATAATACCCATGCATATATTATATGATACTTATACTTAAATTTATGGGTATTTAAATATCCATTTTATGATCTATCTTTCATTGGGTTTATGTTCAAAAGTTACCAAATCAATAAAGTAATTTCGTCTCAATTTGCTTTCTTTGAGACACATGCCATATTATGAACCTATATTCTTATACAAGGTGTATATACTAGCCTTTGACATGTTATATCATGAATATAATTATTTTAATTACATTGTAAGCTTCATGTAATTTTTTTCTTCCCATATTATTATGATTCAAAGTTACCATAGCGGTAATGATTTATTACTACGATCTCATCTTTTATCGAGATTGTTTATGATTATATTTCCATTAATGAAATATAATAACCCATATCTTAAAAAATATCATACATTTTATTATCCTCTGGTTATTAATTTTATATCCAAGTAATGGTATCATTTTCTTACTCTTTGGTGCTTAATATAATTAAGAGAATGTTTTTAAGAAGATCCGACTTTATTTCTCCTTTCGGTCAGAAATCCGTGTTATTTCAAAACCGTGTTTTCTAAAAATGTTTTCAAAAATATTTTACTATTACCCTATGATGTTTAAAGGAAATTTTTACCCATGTTTTACCTTTTTAAAAAATGGTTTAAAAGTAATCTTATTGTCATTTTCTGATCAAGGCACTTTTTTAAACTTTTAAGGTGAAAAAGGAATGTTTGGTATGTATAGAATTACCCACCATCATGACCGTCATTTACTTAAATCTTCATTTATAAGTTTATAAGGTTATATTTAAAGAAAATGTTTTCCTAATGTTATGTATTTTTTGAAGGTTTTCAAAAAATGTTTTATGTTCAAAAAGTGTTTAAATGTTTTTCAAAGCTTCCTTTATAAGTTCTCAAAAGGTTATTTTCAAAGAAAAGGATTTCAATGATTTCAATATTTCTTTATAAGTTTTCAAAGAATTTTTAAAGAAAAATGTTTTCAAAATGTTTTTAATCTTATTTTTTAAGTTTTCAAGGGAAAGGGTTTTCAAAATGTTTTCAAGATTCTTTTATAAGTTTTCAAAGAAAAAGGTTTTCAAAATGTTCTCAAGTTTCTTTATAAGTTTTCAAGGTTATTTTCAAGGAAAATGGGTTTCAAAATGTTTTATGTTTTAAAAATCATTCTTCAAAGCATAAAAGATATTTTCCTCAAGAAATATTTTAAATTAAATTTTAAATTAAATTTTAAATCTTTCTTTATAAGAAAAGGATTTTGAAATGGTTTTATAAAAATCATTTTCAAAGAAAAGATGTTTTCCTTAAGAAATGTTTCATATGATCTTTAAAAATCCTTCTCTATCTAAGATGACATCCTTGGTTATAGTTTATGATTTACTAGGGATATGATCCAAGGATACCATTCATATTATTTCCCTAAATGGTTTATGTTTTGATGGCTTTATGTTTATGAATCTCGTTTCTCTTCAATGGGTTATACCATGATAAGTGATTATGAAACCCTCTTCCTTTCACGGGTTATTCTAGGATGAAATGATCATGAAACCTATCTATTTTCCATAGGTTATGATATGATTAAATGTTTATGATACCCATTTCATTTCATGGGGTATGATATGACTGTTTATGATTTTGTAGCACATGTGCATATGATTTCATTATGAGATAGGTGAAAACTATATATCCCTCCAATGCATTGGATACAGATTTATATCTCATGAGATAATGATGAGAAACAAGTTTATGAGCTTGATCCATAATGGGAAATAGGTGCGTCCTGATCCACTATGGGAATATGGGGAAACTCGATCCACTATGGGAAGATGGGGAAACCCGATCCACTATGAGAAGATGGGGAAACTCGATCTACTATGGGAAGATAGGGAAACCCGATTCACTATGGGAAGATGTGGAAACCCGATCCACTATGGGAAAATGGAGAAACCCGATCCATTATGAAGAATGGACTGCGACTGGGTATTGTGGCATGTCCCACACAATAGGTGTAGTCCCCATGAAGTACTCTGATAAGTTTTTGGAAACGAGCCTTGTATTATAGGGAATGATATTAAATGTTTATGTATTTGCCACAAATTCTATGTCTTATGTCTATGATATGCTCACATGGTTTATATTCCTGATTTTCTTATGATTCATGTCTTATGAACTACTAATATTTATTCCATGATTCATTTTTAAAATCTTTGATATATAGGGTATGATATTCTATTATTATGATCATATTATCATACTCTTATGCTCATGTTATGCTTACATATATCCCTTGTTTACCCTTACTGAGCATCTGATCTCACCCCTTTCTTATGTTTCCTTTTCCCCAGGTTATGAATAAATATTTTAAGTAGGAGTAATAACAGGGAATATATTTAAGGGAGATTTTGAAGATATTTCACCAGGATATAATATTTTGTTTCCAATTTTCCAAAGACACTAAACTATTATGGTCCTTGAGCATGTATTTTTGTAATGTTCTGAATATTCATCTAAAATGATTCAATATCCATGTGTGTTAAGCCTAGGTCACTATAGTTAGTATCAAAATAAATGTTTAGTAAACCTTTTTAAACCAAGATGAGAAATATTAGTGATATCCCTAGGTATATTTATAAGGATATATCTAGGGATGTCTCTATGGATAAGTCTAACAATGAGTTAAAGTATAGGAACATGTCCTGGAATTTTGGTAAAGGATAGATAAAGTGGTTTCCTAGAAATACATCCCTGTTTGGATAATACAAGTGGATGTGGATTTTGAATATATGCACATAGGATTAACAACCTCTAAAACACCGTATTGAGATAGACTCGATCAAAAAGTGGTGCATGATAATGAGCCTTATTGCACACCTGATTTGACACTCTTGGGGGATATGGTTTGGGAATTCACAAATTCTTTACGAACCATCATAAAGGATTTAAATAGAAGATGACTATGAATAACCTAGGATAAACCTAAGGTGTCATATATTAAAGAAGTATGTGTCATGATTTAGATATTCTATAAGTTATTTTTCATAATTATAAAGTTTTATGCTATGATAAATGCTTCTCACACTATGATTTCTGGTGTTAGTCAATAGCAGGAATAAAAAAGAAATAAGTTAACATTGAATGTTTCAGATGTAAAAAGTTTGGGCATTATACAAATCTATGTCCAAATTGGATATCCCATGAAGAAAATCAAGAAGGTGGTACAAGTATTTTTTATACTTCTAAAGATAAAGAGACATTAAATGACATGTGAAAGGTATGGGATGTTCTAACAGTATTGTTTACATTAAATGTAAGAAGCAAGATTAGATTGAGGTTGAGGAACCTTAATACATGATTCATATTTCTTATTCTAGGAAAGGGGTATTAAGGGATAAGATTATGAATCATGAGTAATGGTTTAAGAATAAAGTTGGATGATTGAAGTGTATATGTATATGAATTAAAGAATTATATTATATGAATCATAAAGTATATGTTTTCCATTAAGGATTTGAAAAAATAAAATACTGAATGATATTGATGAACTAAAAAAGGGATTTAATGGAAAAGTGATATTTTGATTAAGGTAAGGTAACCCTTAATGTGTCCCTAATGTTGAGAAAATTGTGTATAGCTTGGATAAAGAGATGATTGATATGGATAAAGTAAATTGGATAGTACTGATTACCCTGGAACTAATTATTGATTTGTTGAAAAAGTGGTCTATATCATTATGAATGAAGTTTACAACTTATTTTATTTATGTAATATATCTAGTAAACTTTGGAATAAGGAAATATGCATGTTTTCCAAAAGAATTTATGGTAATTAATGTTATTATCATATTTCAAGAGAATATACGATGAGGGTATTCAAATGTTTGGATTGTGACAACCAAAATCTACTTTTTGATATATGGGGGATCAATGTTATGTTTATTTTGTGACATTATTTCTAAAGTTTTGGATTTTTAAATTTTAGAAGGGTTATAAGGTTAACCATTTATATAAAGTTTAATTTAAACTTTGGATAAGTTTGTGAGATTAAAGTATTATCTCACCACATGAGGATTTATGCATATTGGATAACATGTTTTAACCACTTTTTTTTATGGTAACTAAAGATATATGGGATGAATTATCATGTATCTCATGATCTATTAATGATTCAGGAATAAAAAATTCACCTTCCCTTTTGGAGAAATAGGTAAAGTGGAAATTGGTCAAGACACAACCGAAGGGTGAGATTTTACTCATGAAGGGAAATGAAATCATGTAAGTATATATTCTTGTGAAAAAAATCAACTTCTGGAAAATGGGTCTAGAAATATTTTTTCCCTAATACCTTAATTTTTTTGAACCGATAACCTTTTAAATCATCACAGATTTATGACTTTGAGGCCCTCAAATTTTCATTGATCATTCACTTGTTTATGATTGATAACCTCAATCAATAGCTATAAATATTTATGCTTTTACTCTAAGTCCATGTTTTTACTTGTAACCTATGTTCTTCTACGTGGAAACCTAGTTATAGGTTACTTTGGGTAACCATTACGGTTCCAACTTTCCCTTTTAAAGGAAGTTATAGTATTAATTTTTACGATGTTGGTTCCATAAAATGAAATTTTATGTATTAAACCTTTGATAACCCATATGAATTTAAGGGAAAAATTCATTTTAAGGGGCGTATAATGTAACACCCTGAGATCTTGTGTTTTTTTGAATTAATTTAAACTTTTTGATATTTTTCATTTCACACAACACTGAATATAGATTTTTTTATACAAAATCACTAAGTTTGAATTGTGTTTCACGCAATGCTAAGTTAAGATTTTGCTATATGCAACACTTAGATTAGATTTTGGTACATGAAACACTATGTTCGGCATGTGTTATGCACAATTCCAAATTCTTATGATAACATACGTTACATGCAAGGCCGAGTTTTACCGCCTTTTAATGATGCACCTATTTTAAAACTAAATTTTGAAAATTTTATAAATTTTATTTTCTAAAATAAAAATCATTTTTTAATTTGGAATGTAAAAATTATATTAGGTTGAATTATTGTTATTTTTCTGTGAAGTTTCATTTTTTGATGAATAGTGAAAAAATAATGCATTTTAGTTTAAAACTACCTTTTCGTTTAAATAATTATTAATTTTAAATTATATTTTAAATTGGTTTTTAAAGTTACAATAGATAAATTATAAATCTATTAATACAATTTAGGTAATTGGAATCATTTTTATATTGAATTTATATATAAAATATTATTATAATTTTGAACATTTTTACTTTAAAAACCCGCTTTCTCGTCACGTTTGCGAGATAAACTTTAAATTTAATTTAGCCACTTATATGAATTAAATTTGTAAAAAAATAAATACATGTTTGTGATCAATATTATATCTATAGTCTAATAAGATCAACTTAATTATTGACCAAAAATATTAGTGAAAGTGATTACAATTAATTATAGCGATTAATGTAAAATTAAGCCCAAAAAGGGACTAAACCTTAAACTTAAGGGCCAAAATGGCCTAGACACTTGTCAAAAATCCATCTAATACCCATATTTAGACTATATACATACATAGTTTAAATTTTATGAGTTAATGGGATACTATTCAATAAAATTTCCCTATTTCATAAGTTAAGTAAGGACAAAGACAAAAAAGGAACTTTCATTATATTTAACATTTACAAAACTTTGAGATATGAAAAAAACAACATATTTTAGGTTATACATATCCCTTTTAAAGATAAATGATTTATTTTTATCATTAATTTTTAGAGGTGAATTAGTTACATTAAACGTTTAACAAACGCTAACGTGTAGATTATTTAGTTAATAATTAAATAAAATAAATGATGCTAAAACATTAAAAGTAAAGTGAATTTAATAAATTATTGCATTACATTATTTTTTAGATGAATTTATATTTTTAATTAGATGGGAAATTAATAGATTTGAATTCCAATAATGTTTTTATATTTTTAAATTAAAATTAAATAAATAATGTCAAAATTGAAATTAATGTTATTTTACAATAAATTATATTTTATTAAAAGATTTAAAATTAATAAAAATCCTAAATTATGAAAAGTGAATTTTAAGTATTAATAAATATAAAATATGTTTTATTAATGGACCAAATTATCTTTTATAATGAACATATAGACCCCTAAATAGAAAAAACATTGTCACTACAGTTTGGGTTAAAATAATGTTTTTGCGAGTTACATGCACTTGTTTTAAAATTAATTTTGAAAAAACATGATATTTTTATATTTTAAATTAGATGTAATGTTTATAATTAAGCAGGAATATATTTCATAATAAATAACACCTTAATTTAGTCTTAATGATTAAATTACACAGGTTGGAAAACTAGTTACCTAAATAAAAAACCAAAATGAAAAATATAAGGAAACTTAAAGACTAAGGAAAAAATTATAAAAATACAATTATTTTTGTGAGGTGTAGATTTTATTCGACCATAATTTAACTTTAATCTATTATTTTTCAAGTTTTCAATCACACGAGGTAAGGGATACCTCCCATTAGTGCTTATCTTTTGGTATTTACAAGAATGTCACTCCTCCACTATAAAAAGGCACCCACTCTTCCCCTTCCTCACACCACTCAATCCACTTTGGATCATAAAAAATCTGCCCAAAATAGTCTACCAACATCCCTATACTCATCATATAATCCTAAATTTTGTAATAAAGTAATCCAAGGAATCCCTTTGGTGCAAACCAAAAGGAGTTACCCAAAGAAGAGATAACATCCTTCCTCAAGCCCCTTTATTTTCATTTCATTCTCCATCACCTCAATTATTATTATTCCATGATTATATAATAAAATCAGTATCCTAAATATACTAAGATTTTTTTATTCTTAGGGTTATACCTACACTTAAACACACTTCCATCTAATGGGTAATGAACTTACCGTTCTTGTGTACGGTGAACTACCGCCTCATGAAATGATGTTGTTCATTTTTCATTTACCACATCTCATGGTTGGGAATTATGATGGAAACTATATTTTTATATGATATATATTATATTAATGATGTATTTATTATTCTTTAATTATTATGTGAACACGTACTTTCATTCTTTCTATTTTGTGTAAATACAATAACTTTGTTTATGGACGTGTGGACTATCGCCTCCTCAAAACGATGTGATTCGTTCACACCTTATATAGAATGTATAAAGGATGAGTTTAGTGAATATATATGATATATATGAAATAATAATTCTAATTTAATTATAATATATATATATGTAATTTACTTTCTTTGTTTCAATATGATAATAAAACAAAAACAACATTCATGCATACGTACAACCTACCGTCTCCATGAACAGTGTATTCCATTCCATACTTCTATCTTTTATAAATTATTATAAATACATATATAATAAATATATATGATATATAAATAATGTTTTATATTATGAAAATAATTAAATCATGATATAATTATGAGGATCAAGAATAACAAGTCAAAACATATACGAAAAATAAAGTGGATATTTCCTGAAACATAACATTAAAATGAAGTTGTTAATAAACAGGTAATATAAATTCATAATCAAATCATATATGGTATTAGATATAAGAATATTTTTTTTGTATAATTATAATAAACTTATATTTATTATATAGAAATATTGAACATGTACAAAGAAAGTCAAGACTTAAGGTAATGAAATTTCATCTCATTTTTTTATTTCAGTGAGATACATGACATATTCACCACTCGCTAATTTTGTGTGGTGTATATAACACCCTATGAAATTTATATCATTAATTTACTTTCTTTAATGATATTAAAAGCTTTAATTAATGTTATTCTTTCATGGGGATCATGATTCTAAAGTTACTCAAGTAGTAAGGGTTTTCTCATATCACTTTTTATATCCACGAGATATATTCCTTATTCACCATAAATATATTTTATGTAGTGTATAGACTACCCATGAATGTATTCTATGATACTTATACTTAAATTTATGGGTATTTACATATTCATTTTCTGATATATCATTCATGGGGTTTATGTTCAAAATTTACCAAATCAGTAAAGTAATTTTGTTTCAATTTTCCTTCTTTGAGACACATGCCATGTTATACACCTATATTATTCTAAAATGTGTATATAATTCCCTTTGACATGTTATATCAAGAATATAATTCTTTTAATGATATTTTAAGCTTCATTTAATGTTGTTCTTCCTATAGTATTATGATTCAAAGTTACCATAATGGTAGTAATTTATTGCTACAATCTCATCATTTAGCAAGATTACTTATGATTATGATTACATTGATGAAATATCATAATAAATATTTTAATAACTCTCATTAATTTTATATCATATAGTTATTCATGTTATATCTAATTAATGGTACCTTTTTTACACTCTTTGGTACTTAAGATAGTTAAGTGATTTTTTTAAAGAATATCCGACTTTATTTCTACTTTCAGTCGGGAATATGTGTTCTTTAAAAACCATGTTTTCTAAAAATGTTTTCAAAAATGTTTTAATATTACCCTATTATGTTTAAAGTACATTTTTACCCATGTTTTATCTTTTTTTAAAAAATAGTTTTAAAAGCAATCTTCTTATCATTTTCTGATCAAGGCACTTTTCTAAAATTTTAAGTTGAAGAAAGAATGTTCGACATGTACAAACTTACCCACTATCATGAAAATAATTTCCTTGAAGATTAATTTATAATTTTATAAGGTTATATTTAAAGAAAAATATTTCCTAATATTTTGTAAATTTTTTTAAGGTTTTTAAAAAATATTTTATGTTCAAAAAGCGTTTTAAATTATTTTCAAAGCTCCCTTTATATGTTTTCAAAAGGATATTTTCAAAGAAAATAATTTCAATGATTTAAATATTTATTTATAAGTTTTCAAATAATTTTCAAAGAAAAAGGTTTTCAAAATGTTTTCAAGCTTCGTTTTTAAATTTTCAAGGATTTTTTTTCAAAATGTTCTCAAGATTCTTTATAAGTTTTCAAGGTTATTTTCAAGGAAAAAGGTTTTAAAAATGTTTTATGTTTTAGAAAATATTTTCAAAGCATAAAATATATTTCCTCAAGAAATGTTTTAAATGAAATTGTAAATCTTTCTTTATAAGAAAAGGATTTTAAAATGGTTTTATAAAAAGGATTTTCAAAGAAAGGATATTTTTCTTAAGAAATGTTTCATGTGATCTTTCAAAATACTTCTCTATATAATATGATATACTTGGTTATATTTTATACTTTAATAGGGATATGATCTAAGGATACTATCCATATTATTTCTCTAAATGGTTGATGTTTTGATGGATTGATATTTATGAATCCCATTTCTCTTCAACGAGTTATACCATGATAAATGCTTATGAAACCCACTTCTTTTAATGGGTTATTCTAGGATGAAATTATTATTAAACCTATCTATTTTACATAGGTTATGATGCGATTAATTTTTTATGATACCCATTTCATTTCATGGGTTATTATATGATTATTTATGATCTTGTGGAACATGTATGCATGATTTCATTATGAGATTGGTGGTACCTATATCTCCCTCCAATGCATTGAGTAAAGATTTATATATCATAATATAATGATGGGAAAAAGGTTGATGAGATTGATCCAAAATGAGAAATAGGAGCGTCCTAATCCATAATAGGAAATAGGTGCGTCTTGATGCACTATGGGAAGATAGGGAAACTGGATCCACTATGGGAAGGTAGGGAAAGCCGATCCACTGTGGGAAGACGGGGAAACCCAATACACTATGGGAAGATGGGGAAACCCGATCCAAAATGGGAATATGGGGAAATCTGATCCACTATGGTAATATGGGGAAACCTGACCCACTATGGGAAGATGGGGAAACCTGATCCTTTGTAAGGAAAGGACTATGACTGGGGATTATGGTGTGTCCTGCCCAGTAGGTGTAGTCCGCATGAAGTTCCCTAATAAGTTTTTAGCAACAAGCCTTGACTTATAGGGAATGATATTACATGTTTATGTGTTTTCCAAAAATTATATGCCTTATACCTATGATATGCTCACATGGTTCATGTTCTTGATTTTCTTATAATTAATGTCTTATGAACTGCCAATATTTATGATATGATTCATGTTTATGATCTTTGATATGAAAGGTATGATATTCTATTGCTATAATCATCTTATCATACCCTTATGCTCATGTTATGCTTACATATCTCCCTTTTTACCCTTTCTAAGCATCTGAGCTCACCCCTTTCTTATGTTTCCTTTCCCCAGGTTATGAAGAAATGTTTTAAGTAGGAGTACTAATGGGAAAGATGATTAAGGAATATGTTGAAGATATTTCATCAGGATAGAATATTTCCCCCCAAATTTTCCAAATTCACTAAACTATTATGGTCCTCAGTCATGTATTTTTTTAATATGATGAATATTCATTTAAAATGATGGATTATACATGTATGTTAAGCCTGGGTCACTATATAATATCATATACTTTCAAAATAAAAGAATTAATTTCTATAACATAAATACCTAACATGGAAATTACATGGAGTTTTATACTCCATGTAACATCCCCAACTCAGGATCCATTAACCGGTGCCCCAAGCTAAGTCGTCACATGACCTTAAGAACACCTCCCCATATTCTAGAGGTTGAAGACTAGCCGAGAGGGTCTAATAAGCCATGTGGGGAGACTATACCCTCTTTACCAGAGTATTCCATAATAGTCAACAACATTAATAGTGGGAACAATATGTAATAGCCAATAAAGATGCATAACCAATAATCTCCCAAAACTAGGTACAAACCATAAATAAACATTAACCATGTCATTTCATGTTAATAGTTCCAAAATGAATGAAACCCAAAATAAAGACAACCAGCTAAGTCCCCAAAATGGTCCTAACTCTAAGTTCAGATCCTCATCCATGCACATCCCAAGCCCGACTCAACTCTCTAGCATCGAACCCTTTCCCTTATCTAAACTTGAAATATTGAAGTCTACTCGGGTACCCAATGATAGCCTGAGCAGGGTGTGAGTACAACTTAGTAGGCCACCACCAATGGTATCTACAAAATATATGATTTAAACCGATATTACATTCAAGTACTAATTAAATGATAAGAAAACAAGGAAAACTCAGATGCCATTTATTAACAATCTCTACTTTAACCATTTCTAATATTAGTACCATTTTAATCATTTACATCATCCTCATTACATAATTAATTCTCAACATTTGTTCCATGGGTTATACATATTCATCATCTACACATGGGTCTAAGGCAATAAATCACTATGCATAAGAGAATAAATCAAGTCCCTAACTCACTATGGATAACAAATCACAACAACATAATATCCTCACCTAGAAGCATCAGTCCGGGTGGCATGAAACCGTTAGGGTAATAAATCTCCACCCTTCCCTAACCCTTGCATCATGGGTGGAGTTTAGAGCATCAATCTAACTCGACCTGCAGGAGGAGCCTAAGTCCTTTATCCCACATCCAAAGTCATGTGAACATGTTTATTCATCCATCCAATACACACAAATCGTATAAAAAATACAACCAATACATATAAAAATAATAATCCATAACTATCAATATGAGAATTAACACTATGCCATAACCCACTACCACATTTTCCATTTACATTACATAGCTATTTAGCCCAATTCCCATTCTAGTGCCTTAACCCATTAAGTATATTCAACATTTCCCATACATTATCCAATATTCATCAATTACCATACATTATTACATTTACCCCATTTATCATTTCACAAGCATTTTCCCACTTATTCATTTCAAGTATAATTCTAATGTCACATAGCACAACCACTTTATTACATTCAACACATTAGATATACCCCATAATTCCCATGTATTAACCCATTCCACATATTCATCCATTCCTTTATGAAAAATAGTTTAAATTTTCTTCAATTCATAATCCATTTTCCAATTTATAACATTCATCATTTCATAATATACTACCCCTTTAGGAATTTCAACACAATTCATAATCCATTCGACATGGTCTCAATTCACCTAATTAACCCTTTTTCAAACCACATCCAACAACCCCTTATGCCATTATCAAAACCTTGGAACAAATATCAATATTCCATTTTCATCTCCACTAAACATATTCAACATTTTCAATATGGTCTCTACATTATCTCAAGTCAACTCTACACATAACATTAACAATTTCTAGGTTCAAGAATGCAGAAACACCCCATCAGTGGCCCTAAATCCTTATAATCATTATCAACACATCCCATGAGGATCATGAGGGGTCTAAATCATTAATTCACCAACCATGTTACCAAATATTACTCAATGCGACAAACACACAATAAGAGGGAAGTAGGATCTCAACACACATGCACAAATTTATAACAAAACTATGTGATATAACTTATAGACCATTTAGCTTGAATTTGACGATGAACGCGCTCTTAAATGTAGCCTTAAATCTGGATCCAAATACCCTTTCAAGATTTAACCTATATTCCACCAGGAAAAGAATAGGGTTTTAGGTCTTTGGAATAATATCTACCAAGATACAATCCCGAATCTGGAAAAGAGAAGAGAGGATTAAACTCACCCGGATCTTCGATTCATAACCAACAACGCTCAAAATAGACTAGAATCGAGAGAGAACCACCCTTGTGAAGGTTTGGGGCTTTGTGATCATCACTAAGGTTAGAGGGAGGAGTAAGGGAAGGAAAATTGAGTAAGTCTTTAAAATCCTAAAGTGTCAATTTTGTAAATTTTCCAACTTTTATAGGGGCATATAGTTTGGCCGTACAGTTTTCCAAACCGTGTGAAAACCATCCGCAAACCACTGTCTAAGAGAATTTGGGTTGCATGGTTACCCGGGGAGACCCGCACAATTTACAAACCATGTGCCAACCGTGTGATATGACACTGTCCAAAATTTCATGTCTTGGCCTCTCACCTCGCATGGTTTACTTAACTGTGCGCCAGCCGTGCACCATATGCAAGTTGGCCCAATTTTCCCTTTTTTCATGTTCTGAACCCTTGAAACACCCCTGAGGCCCCTCAAAATCCCAAGTAACTCTTCATTAACCAAAAAAAAGAGATTCAAACCAAAAATTTAAATAAGGACATACCTCCATGAAGTCCGAGATCTTACAACCTCCCCACCTTATAACGACTCATCCTTAATCTACATTCCCAAGACTCACTAAGCTTCCATAACAAGAGATTTGTCCATTAGGCCCAACTATCCATTTCCATTTCCCAGGTTTCTCATTGAACATAACAATGATACCATAAAATTTGAACCAAAGGCATTATCTTTCCCCACAAGAATTCCTCACCACAACCCACACATGAACCGAATGCTTCTCAAAGGATGTATCAACTTCAACCATACATCAACCACTAGATGTTTATAGGGAAAAATTAGGCAACATTGATTGATTCACAACACATGGAAACTTTTTACACAACATAATATCATCATAGAGGAACCAATCGACACCCCATCAGTCCGATCCTCTTTGCAACTCATGACCTAAAACACTTGGTGTCATTTTACTATGTTTTTAAAACTCTAACAGTGACCAAAACCCGATATCACCCAAAGGAAAACACATGGTCTTTCCAACTAAATTTCCTAACTTACATAGATCCACCACTCATGTCCCGATGCTCACTATCAGGGCCAACTCACTCGAATGGTGATCACTCAAGTCTCTCCAACCTGAAACTATGATCAGTTCATCAACCAAACACTTGCCCGTTATAGTTATTTTCACCATCTTCCATTATTTGGAACCCACACTATCAATTAAATATCACTATAATCTCAACTCGACTTTCACATCACACCAGACGTGTTCCCAACTCACCATGCCCAAACATCCATATATACATCTCCCCGCCCTGGCCTTATCCTTGCCATTGAAACTGCTCAGGAGGAAATTCCTACTCTACCCATTCAAGAACTAAGATCAAATTGACCTCACTCAATTATGACTTCATTTCCGAATGGAACTTTCCACTACAAAATCAAACCCATGGTGGGTCACTCTCACCACACCAATTCCTATTTACCATCTTTGGGCTGACTACCCCCGACTAGATTATCCTAGAACACCCATCTCCCACTGATAGCACACTACAACTTTTTACCTCCCCAAGGTGATTATTGACATGAATCCCATCATTATCATCCAAAACTCCTACCAAGTTCATTCCCTGGCCTCTGGTAGAATTCCTCCATCACTGTATCACTTCCCTCCAAACCATCATCGAGATCCACTGCCCCCATCAACATTCCCAACATAATAACTCCTACCATTCATAAACTAACTAAAGAAGGATAATCTCTAACTCAAACCCATTATGAAATTTGAAACACACTTCTCACCCCAAAACATTCATTGAAGGTGATTTACAATTTTCCACATCTGTCTCCCACTCCTATCTGAGTCGATCTATCCCCGACTGATTAACCTAGAACACTTAGCTCCACTCTTCCATTATAATGAAACTACATCACATGGAAAAGGTTTTCCACAAACTTTAAAACATTATAATACCACCCAAAGTCACTTACCTGTGTCTAATTTTTATTTTTTGGAGTTATAGAACCCAACCTCTCTTGCAAAAAACCGTTGTCATGTATTACCACCCCATCAACAAATTTAACACAGACATCTTGAATTTTCATTTGGAACTACACTGAGCCCAGAGCCACCACCTGGATTAAATAACCACCATAATCTATGCCCATCTGGCCTCTATAAAATACCAAGTGTGCACCACATAGGTTCCTCATTGGCATTCTAGTGCCACTACATCACTCAACATTCTCCTCTCTATATCTAGAACCAACTTATCATTACCCACCATAGGAGTTTCATTACCATTGCTCTATATGAGGTATTACAAGAACAAAATTTACACTTGAACACAAGCTGAACCCCAAAAATTATACATGGATATCTATATTTTACCAAAATAAGAAAAAGAACATCACCCAGTGCCCATTCCTATCTTCCATGAATGAAACCCATGATGTTTGTCGACACCCAATCTATCTCGAGGACCTCACCTGAAACATTCAATGGTGTACATCCCATCATACAACTCCACATACACTACCCCCATGAGCATAACATCCCTGATGTACCTCACCTGACCAAAACACCTTCAAGTCTCTTGACATAAAGCTAGAGATTATCAATGTACCTAAGACGATGTTAAGATTATGGGCATGATCGTCACTAGATGAGGCATGCTAAGAAGTTTTCAAATAATACCACCACCACCTTATCAATTTTTGACGTCACCTACCACTATGGGACACCATGACCTTCCAAGGATATCAGGATTCCCTGATACACACATCTCATCAGAACTTAATCACCACTACTCAGGTGTGATTTCCAACCAGGACTCACCACCACTCCGTGACCATCCGTGAAGAAGTTGTGAACCAATTTTTCCTATGGCACTACTTCTACCACACACCTAAATCTCTTTTGGTATACCCATAATAGTTAAAAACCAAAAAAATAGTCTACCACACCAATCAAACCAATGGTCTTTTTCATAACCACACTTCCCACCTTGGTTTCATAGAGAATGAAAAAAAATTGTCTTACTCAAAAACAACATTCAAAACTCCATTAATTTTCATCCAAATAGATGGGTCAGACATCCATATGATAAAACCCTTCAAAGAAAACCTTACAACCTACCACAATCACTTGGGTTCCCTTCTAAAATAACCCGGGCACAACTAAACCATTTAATGAAACTCAATGTTACTAATTATGCATCGATTCCAACTTTGAAGCATCTCTCATGCTTCATATTATAAGGAATATGCATCACTAGGCTAGTCTTCCATGAGGTCACCCTTGATTCCCTCGGAACTGTCAATGTGAAACCAAAAATTGGTTTGAATCACCAAATCATCAACCTTCCCACTTATCCCTCTAGGCCGAACCTGAACTAGGAAACACAATATGTGTTCCACTATCAAGTCCAAACATCCACCTGTGCGACACACACCCCAAAGCACTAGAGACCCATTTGATATCTCTCATAGGTCACCTTGAATGCCGAATAATGCCAAACCCCTAAAATGAAGTAATGACAAGAAAATCCATCGGTCCTTTCTCCCAACCATACACATCAAGTTATTAGAAAAACAATGTTCATGAACGATACTCTCACCCCCATTCTGATACGCACTATGCCTAGCACACCAAGCGACCATTTACAATAGATTACACACTAAAGGAAATCATCCATATACATCAGCACTATGATATAATCACCCTCTCAAGGATCTAAAACAAAACTCGGGAGGTCCCTACTCACAAGGTCTCCGAAACCCATACACCATCCTTAAGGTCAAGCATGTGCTCCGCACGGTCATGACTCACAGGAGTTTCCACACTTGCATTAATGAACAAGGAATCATGACCCAAATTTCAAAACCTTGCCAAGGGTATCATAAGCACATATCCTATTACATATCATAACCAACGAGGCCTCAAAACCAAAATACAAGGTCTCAAACTAGGGCACTCTCATGACCCCAAACCACCCATAAAAGATTCAAATTGACAACACAAGGAATACCCAATACCCAGTTCGCCCAAAAGTTCTATCAGCACACCTACTTTCATAATTAACTCCTCCATCCTTAAACTCAATCATTCACATTTTAAACTCCCCATTAACCTGAAGTTTCAAAAGCCCCTACCTTATTCATGAACATAACCCAAAACATTTTCCTTAACAAACACTTCTATGAATGATAGACAGAGATAAACCACATATGGAAAAGATCTTACACTATCAACCTTAAAAAACCCACTACACATACACTATCCCAATAATCATCATCACACTTGGAACACTACCCCCTACTATGCCTACCACAGGTCATGGTCAACATGGGTAAACTAATTTACATATCCACGACCTTTCACTAAAAACCTTGGTAAAAATATTCCCACACTTGCAACATAAATATTTCCTCTTAAGCAAATTTCCCCATTTCACATCTTGTTACAACCCACATTTTATATCCTTTACACCTTTCTTTAATAAAAATTATTCAACCATTTATTTATAATCTTTTCCCTTTACCCATTTGCATCATTCTTATTAGACACCATTTTCTTTAAATACTCAAGAAGGTAAAATGCATCCCACCTTTCATATCCCACACACCCATCCCCATGTGAGCCTACCATGATGCATGCCACCTATGTGCCTAGGTACCTAAAACTATGAATAAATACAAAACCTCACGCCATTCTGGTCATGAAAAAAATATCATAAAATAGGAACATCACACAACATGTGCACCACCCAATGGTGAAATATCATTCAACTCTAACAACAAATACCAAGAATGACAATTCCCACCCTGGTTGACTTGGGTTTTCCCTCATACATGGGTTAGATACTCCTAAGAACGAGCTCATTACCAAGGACTGACACATCCTAACCTCATGTATACTATCCCAAATAGCAAGACCCTAGAAAATAATTACTCTGATACCAATTTTTAATGTCCCTAACCTAGGATCCACTAACTGGTTCCCTGATTCGAGTTGTCACATGACCTCAAGCACACCTCCTCGTATGCTAGAGGTTTCTGACTAGTGGAAAGGGTCTAATAAGGCATGTGGGGAGACTATACCCTTTTTACTAGAGTAGGAAACATCAATTAACAACATAAATAGTGGGAACAATATGTAATAACTAATAAACACGCATAGCCAGACATCTCACAAAACTAGGTACAAACCAAAAATCAACATTAACCATGTCATGTCATGATAATAGTTCCAAAATGAATGAAACCCAAAATAAAGACAACCAGTTGAGTCACCAAAATGGTCCTAACTCTAAGTCCAGATCCTCATGCATACACATCCCAAGCCCGACTCAACTCCCTAGCACCAGGTCCTTTCCCTTATCCAAATTCGCAACAATGAAGTCTTCTCAGGTACCTGAAAACGGCTTGATTAGGGTGTGAGTACAACTCAGTAGGACACCACCAATGATGTCCAAAAAATATCTAGTTTAAACTGATTGTACATACAAGTGATAATTAAATGATAAGAAAATAAGGACAACTTAGATTCCATTTATTAACAATCTTTACTTTAACCACTTCTAATATTGATACCATTTTCATCATTTGCATCATCTTCATTTCTTAATTCATTCTCAACATGTTTTCCATGGGTTAGTCATATTCATAATCTATACATGGGTCTAAGGTAATCAATCACTATGCATAAGGGAATAAATTAAGTCCCTGACTCACTAAAGATAACACATCAAAACAACACAATATCCTAATCTCAAACCATCATTCTAGGTGGCATGAAACTGTTAGGGGAATAGAGCTCCATCCCCTTCCCTAACCCATGCATTGTGGTTGGAGTTTAGAGCATCAGTCTAACTAGACCCATGTGAGGATCCTTAATCCTTTATCCAACACCCAAATCCATGTGCACATTCTTATTCATTAATTCACCACACACAAACCATATAAAAAACAAATATAACCAATATATATAACAATCATAATCCATAACTATCAACATGGGAATTAGCACTATGCCATAACCCACTAACACATTTTCCATTTACATTACATATCCATTTATCCCAATTCTCATTCTCGTACCTTAAACCATTAAGTATATTCAAAATTTCCCATACATTATCCAATATTCACCAATTACCATACATTAGCCCATTTATACCATTTAGCCCATTTAACCCATTTATCATTTCATTAGCATTTTCTCACTTATGCATTTCAAGTATAATTCTTATATCACATAGAAAATCCACTTTATTACATTTAACCCATTAGGTATACCCTATAATTACCATGTATTAACCCATTACACATATTCATCCATTCCCTTATGAAAACCCATTTACATGTTCTTCAATTAAAAATCTATTGAAAATTTAACACGTTAATCATTTCATATATATACTACCCCTTTTAGTCATTTAAACACAATTCATAAGACATTTGACATGGTTCAATTCACCCAATTAACCCTTTTTTAAGCCACGCCCAACAACCCCTTATTCCATTATCAAAGCCTAGGCACAACTATCAATATTCCATTTTAACTACACTAAACATATTCTACATGTTCAATATGATCTTTATGTTATCACAAGTTAACTCTACACTTAACTTTACCAATTTCTTGGTTTGAGAATGCCGACACACCCCATGGGTGGCCCTAAATACTTATAATCCCCCTCAATGCATCCCATATGGATTATGAGGGGTTTAAATCTTTAATTCTCCAACCATGTTACCAAATCTTACTCAAGGTGACAAACACACAACAAGAGGGAATCAAGATATCAACACACAAAAATATATATATAACAAAACTATGAAATATAACTTATAGACCACCTACCTCAAATCCGATGATGAACACACTCTTAAACGTAGCCTTAGATCTAGATCCAAACACCCTTTGAAGCTTCAACCTATATTCCACCAGGAGAAAATAGGGTTTTAGGTATTTAGAAGAAGATCACCCAATATACGAGCCCTAATATGGAAAAGAGAAGAGATGATTAAACTCACCTGAATCTTTGATTCACAACCAACAATGCTCCAAATAGCCTAGAATTGAGAGAGAACCACCATTGGGAAGGTTTGTGGATTTGTGTTCGTCACTAGCGTTATAGGTAGGAGGAAGAAGATGAAAATCAGGTTAGGATTTAAAATTATGAAGTAGAAATTTTGTAATTTTTCTAAATTTTATAAGGGCTCACGATTTTCCAAACCCTGCGCAAGACACTATCTAAGAGAATTTGGGTTACATGGTTACCTGGGGATACCTACATGGTTTACAAACCTTACGCCAACCATGTGATATGCCACTGTCCAAAATTGCACGTCTTGGACCCTCACCTCACATGGTATACTTAACCATGTTCTAGTCATGCGCCAACCATGAACCTTGTGCAGGTTGGCCTGGTTTTCCCTTCTTTCCTATTCTGAACTCCCAGAACACCCCCAAGGCCCCTCAAACTCCCAAGAAACTCTTCATTATCCAATATAATATATTTAAACCAAAAATTTAAACATGGACATACCTCCATGAATTCTTGGATATTACACTCCTTTAGGTATGTCTTGAATAATATAATCATATTGAATTATTAATCTTCCTCTCTAAAAACCTCAGGTTTTAATGATCATGATTGGCTTCTTGAAAATTATTTTTGAACTTTTCAACCAACTTTTCCTATTCTTATTTGAAATTTCACCTTCTTGTAATGTATATATAGTACTTAAGAACATATACATTATATGACCAATTCATATATATTCCCCCAACACTTTGAGAATATTAAGTAAATGTTCTTTGAATTTAATCATATTTTCAGAACATTTCTATAAATGAAAATTGGATAAATTACCTAACTAGAACAAGCCATTTTTCATCTCCCCTTAAATTATGTTATCAAATTAAAAAAAATCACATTTCTTTAAAAATAATAGAATTTATTTCTATAAACAATACATTTTTATGGAAGATTTTTGTCTCACCAAGTCTTTTAACATATTCAATCATATTGATCATCATTTGACATACTCAATAATATTGAGTATATGAGATAAAAATTCATTAAAATATCGATGTACCTAATTATATTTAGTACCTGAGTAGATACTAAATTCCCTTTGGTAATTTTTCATCTAATTCCATTGAAGACTTGAACAGATCACTCTATGCTTCCATTAGAATCTAGATTCACTTGTTGAATAATTTAAACACTTGGTTAGTCAAGAAGGAACTATTTTTACACATAGAATTTTTCCTTTAATAAATTTTCTTAAATCACTAATCAAGCTTAATAAATTTTCTTAAGTTACTAGTCTTAAGAGTTTCTTATATTAAGCTTCTTCTCATTAAGGACTGATCACAAAGTTTAGCTTGATGATGATAATGATGATATAATTTATAAAAAAATATTTTATCAGATGAGTATAATGTTTTATAACTATTCAATAAGGAATTTTATTAAATGGGATCCCTCTAAAATGATAAACCCTTTTAAAATTCATCATATACATAAGTGGGGCAAGATCCATATTTCAATAAGATCTGGGTCACTTTAATCACTTAACTATTTAAGTAGGATATTATCCCAATCACAATAATTACGACTCTTGGATAGTTGAGTGGGAAACTCTTTGTCAAATCCATTATATGGATAAACTCAACTCTATTACTCCAATAACTTGATCCTATTAGGGTTTATCAGCTAATGTAACCCAAATCAAATGCCAAAACAATCTAATAAGGGAGAATCCATGGGCACCCAGCTTTATCATGAACCACCCATAAAGATAATCCATAGTCACTTATTACTTTCTTTACTTACACAAGATAATCTAGGGGCATCTAAATTTTGTATGACCTACCCGGTTTGATGATCATGGTCTTGACAAGTGTCGTTTTGGAAGGAATATCACACTTAATATTTTAATGGGATTTTAATATCACTATCTTATATAATGTTATTCCTTTTTATGTATGCATGCATATAGTAATTTAGTTTGGAATCTTATTCTCTTCACTAAACAAATATGTTCAAACCATATTGATGTGTAACTCTTTAAACAACCAACAAGTTTATGTTATTCACCCAAAATAGAAGTCAATTATATTCATACATATCTTAATACATCACATGTACAAGGTACACAAACACTTCATGTAAAGTTTTAGAGTTATATGAGATCATCAATCTCCTCATGAGTAAGCCTGGAGTGACATATTGCCAACCCCATTCACCATCCCATATGAGGCATAAGCCTCCAGGTAGGTGGTTAGTCCGACCCCAAGTACCTCTATTTAGGGATAATTTCCTCAAGTGAGAATCAAATTAATCATAACTCTAACACATACTATACATATACAATATTTAGAAACTAAATTCAAGCTCATAACCTAAATAAAAAAATCGAGGTCAAGGTAGATGAAAAACTAAATTCATTGTTAAATCTAGCATGTAATGCACTTCTCTATCTAGAAGTAGTTTAACAATTAAACTAAAGAATACACAATATTCATATTTCTTAAAAAATTTACTAATCTTTAATATTTCATGGAATAACCTTTTAAATAAATGAACAATTAAAATATTAAACACGAGATAAAAATTTATGAAGAATTCATAAATAAAATATAATTATAAATTTTTTATAATTTTTAGCTTTATCATTATGGACATTCCATAATTTTTAATATAAAAATTTTATATTCATTTTAATATGAACTCTTTCATATATATCATTATACGACATTTACATTTTAAATATATGATTTATATAAAATATAAACTATTTATAATCCAATTTTTATCATGTAAACATTTTACATAATCTAAATATCATATACCTGATCATTATTTAAACCTTGATAATATTATGAATCAAAACACTTTTGACGTTTCTTAAATAATATCAAAATAAGGCCCCATTTTATTTTAAATAATTTAAAATAATTAATTATGAAAAATTCATAATTTAAATATAAACATTTTATATTTTGGCCTTATTTCATAATTTAAAACCCTTTATAAATTATTTATTATGATTTATAAATAAAAACTTTTATTTCTAGAACATAATCCACACCACATAATTTGGTTAAAAGGTATTTAAAATATTAAAATTTAATATTTAAGGAATATTTAATAATAAATGTTTTAGAAATATTTATTAATTAATTACAAACCCATTATAATTAATTAATAAACATTTAATTAATTAATAAATATCCCCAAAATAACTTTTAATTATAATTTATAAATAATTTATAAATTATAAGAGAAAATTTAAAATATAAAAATTATAAGTTTTCTATTTACCCTAACATAGGAGGGAACCCATACATGAAGGTAAACACTTTTACCTTCACACAGGCCTTCTAGAACCATAGTGTAAAAGTAACAAACTTGTTACCTTTATGCAGTGTTGAGAAATCCTACTACATGTAGGTAAAACCATTTTCTATTTATGCTTATTTGACAAAATCTTGACGACCTCTATAAAGAAATAATTTACCCTTATGCGAGCTTTTAAATATCACGATTACCCTTATGTAACCAATTAAATCCCTCACTGTGTAAAGGTAGCTCACAATAAACTTTATGTGAGCTATTAAAACATAACATTACCTTTACAAAGACTTAGGAAAAATGTGTTTACCCTTACATTAACCTCTTTATGTAAAGGTAATCCATGAGAAACCTGTACGTGACCAATCATATATAGGTAACATCCTAGATACCATTACGCAACTCAGCTGTATAGGGTTAACGCCTTAGTTACCTTTACACAATCCATCTACGTAAAGGTTATAATGACCCAAACTTTTATAAATGGAATTCCATTTTTGAATGAATAAATTCCTTATTAAGTAATATAATTATAGAAAATACATGCACTATTTTGGTTATTTTAGACAGTTATAAAATATATACTATTAGATTTAAATGACTGTTAAGAATCTTAATAGTTGGTAATACAGCCATTGTATAGTGACCATTAAGATTAGTATATATTAAGGGTTATGATAAAGTCCAATTGACATAGACAGAAGAGGCGATGGACTCAAATAGTAGGATCATATCTTATGAATCCCATTTATCAGAGCTTCTGAGGGAGATGGAATCACTGAGCTTTTCCTTTGACCAAGCCCAAGCCAATATCCAATAATTCAAGATCTAGCAAAACCATTTATGAGTGAATTTCAATTTTATCGAGATCACAACCCAAAACATGTTCACCGAACCACACCAAGAAAGCACCACCATCACACACCTTACCCTTAGGGAATACGTTGGTGTAATAAGGGGTTATGTATCTAGACCCTAGTAATATGAATTTGTATAATTTATTTTTAATAAAATAATGATTATATTTATCCATTTTTATTATTACTTTATAAATGATTATATAAATATTTTGATAAAAATTATATTTTGATACTAAGAAACTAAAATTGTATCATGTGTATCTTTATATAATAAATTATGAATTAATATTTATTAAATATATAGGTTGTCATAAAGGCAAATTATTTTTTCCAGATTTTTGAAAAACAAAAAAATGATGCACTATTTTTGTTTTCTTCTTCACTTCCACACATGATTTCATAAAACTAAAACATGGGTTCCATTTGATACCATTGAAGGTTTTTGTTAGGGTCTAATAATAATTATTAGATCAAGTGAAAGTGATTTCAACCCTTTTCTAAGGATCTCCCATGCAAGAAATATGAAACTGTGTATAAAACCAGAAATGAAGAACCGTTTTAAATAGCATACCTAACACCAAAGATCATCTTAAAACTTTGATATTAATTTGATATTCTTGATAAAGATCATTACAAGAGCATCCAAAAGTCATCCTCTCACCACAAGTATCCATAGGTTGGGCTTGAATCATCCATCATATGGATGAGATCTATCATTACTTCATGGACCACTAAATATTTTATAGCAAAGATGAAAGATAAAAAAATCCTTGGGTGAGGAGTCTTGGTATGGCATGAAACATTCACACACACACCCTTCCATTGCATGGAAGTGATTTATACAACACCCAAGGATACTCCTTAGGTTCCCTTTCATTTATTCATGCATCGTAACACACGAATAAATTCTAGGGCTAGTATATGTATCCAATACATGAATGCAACTCCACTCTTACATTACATCTCATTCAACACTTTAATAAATGAAAAATTTAAGCGACTTAAACTATTTGAATATTAACACACTTAATATTTTTCTATTTATATGATCAAAGGCAGTAGCATGCATGAAATCTTATTTCATGCATGCATCTCGATATGTCATATATATATATCATGGCTGTATGCATCCCATGAATATGGATTTAAGGCATATATTTCATTTATATATGTCACTATATATGGTGGATATGGTTATAATGGATTTTAAACATCACACATGGTGTGACTTCAGGTCACACACCATGTAAACATGCCATGTGACTTGAGCATGTACTGGTTGTATAGATTGACTAGCCATTTGAACTCACACATCTTGTTGGATAATGGAATATATGACTTGGTGTGTACCTTGAGTACACACTAGATAACCTATGTGGACCCAAACACTGTGTGGTCCATGAGTACACATAATATAAGCACATGCACATGACTCATGTGTCCTTATTCATCCACACCTAAGTGGTCGGCATATCCCACACACCATGCACCTCACTGGATGCGGCGTGTTTGTGGACCCCACATAAATTGTTCATAGATAGCCATTCATGTCATGTATGTATAAGTATATTCCATGAATCTAGGCACATTATTTTTCTTTTTGAAAGGGAATTCCCATGTGTGGCCTTTTCAAACCCTCCACACATGGTACCCCCCCTCCCTCACATAGGGGTCACTGCCCTGAGGTAGAGCCCCAACCAGGGAAGGAGACGTTGCCAGCCGAGATGGCAGAGCGTCCTGAGGGTGATGGCCCGATCATCGATGGTTCGTCAAAGAAATCCATTAGAAAAGTGGGCCACACCTCATTTTTCCCACCCAGTTGAGACTAGGCGACCCGACAAGATAGGTGGATCCCAGGAGAGAGGCTCGTCCCGAAAGCGGACTCCCAGGATTCAAACCCTGAACCTCCCAAAGAATAGCGTTGTTGTACCACTCACCTTCACTACCACACCACCACCGAAGTGGCATGAATCCAGACACATAGATCAACATGTACTAGCGATACATGATTGGATGGAGTAATGATTCCCACACTCCATATAGACTACTAGAAATACTATGTAGGTCAAATCAATATTTTTTGAATAATAGAGGCACCCATCTACCATCAAGGCCTAGACATCGTGTAAACTAGATTACATACTGTGTACCATACAATTTTGTTCTCTTATTTTTCTCTCCCAGGTGTCAAAATTAGATACTTGAGTAGTCTATTCTGAATGATTTTCCACACAGAACGTGATGTTATGTATTTTGACATCAGTAGAGGTTGCTTCTAAGGAATTTAGAAGAGATAATATTCCTTATCTTTGAGGATATGATGTTAGAGTAGGGGAAATGTCACACACCAAAGTCACTTTTAAGTGTCTATACTTATTATATTATAAGTTTCCTTGAGTTTGGGGTGTTTGGGACAAGAAAATTTCAATTTTGGTCACTTTTTCCCAAGCTACACAATTTTTTCCTGGTTTTGTAAATTAGTAGGTAAAGTGCGCGGGTCTAGAAAAATTTTCATGCAGTAGTATTTTTATGGTTTTTGAATGATTTGGAAAACTATGAAACCTAGTACAAGATGGGTATTTGGTTCTTTTAGGTACTTTTTAATTAGGGTTAGTCCCCATTCCTTCTCCTCTTCAAAATAGATGTTTAGAGGGCCTTCAAGGCCACTTCCCCTCCCTTATCCAGGGATCCATGGTAGATTTATTCATGTTTTCTCAAGGTAAACCCTTATTTTCTCCCTCTCTTTCATTTTCACTTCTTCCTCCTTATCCTAGTGGCCATGTTGGCCAATCATATGGTCTAAGGTCTGTATAAACATGGGGATTTTGATTTCTAAGGAATGAAAAGATCACATTGAGACCTATTCTATCATCATTATATATTTATTTTATTAAAACCAAAAGTCACGGGAGCCACGGAGCATACAAACACAAAGGCCTATGGGGGCCTAAAATAGTGAAGGCTGAGGGAATCCCCTCTAACTAGATTAACCCCCTTGGGTTTCAAGATATGCCTATTCTATGATTTTCATTGAAAGTGACAAGTTTACTTCAGATTAAGGTAAGTGTTTTTATGCAATTTTGTTTATTTGTCATGCCATGAGTGCTTGAGTTTTCAAAACTAGATTTTCAAATGGAATTTACTCAATAATGTTAGTATTGATAAATTTATATTGATTTCTTATGTTTTTTTCTAGGATTGATACAAAAAGGGGTTTTCTAATGGTCCCTAAGTCATATACACCAAGAATAATTTTTTTTACTTTATGTCACTACCAGAAAAAATGGCTTCTGCGCCTGCCGAAACGGGCGACCGCCATTGGTAGTCTCTATAGAGAGTATTAGCGACCGCTAATGTCGAAATAAACTGGGCGGGAATTTTCCCGCCCCCCGCCTTCCTCTGCCGCTGCATTTTCCTGCCCCCCGCTGCAACGCCCCGAACGCCGTGAGACCTCCCCCGCCGCCGCCCTGCCACCCTTGGTCACCCCTATAACAACCGCGCATCACCTCCCATATCCTTCCCTTACCCGCCGTGAGAACTCCCCCGCTGCCGCCCTGCCACCCAATCCCTCACCGACGCACCTACCTCTCACTCCGGCCACCGTAGTTCCGCCATGGCTGGCGACCCGAGCTCGCATCCACTGGTCATCCCTACGGGTTCATCGCGTCGCACCCACCTACTGTCCTACAGGTATGAAATCTGGATTTTTTAAAAGGACCAAGAGCGACCGCCATTGGCGGTCGCTGTTGGTCTTTACCGACGAAGCAACAGCGACCGCCAAAAGTGGTCGCAAGGTGGCCGCTACAGCCCTTTAGCGACTGCTTTTGGCGGTCGCTAAAGGTCTTTATTCTAGTAGTGTGTGTTTCAAAAAATGTCTAAGAGATTATTTTTAAAAGGATTAGTAATTAAAGTGATGTTTTAGAAATCCACATGATTTCCAGATGATTCTTTATGTGACATTTTATGTATTTAATGAATGTTTAAGGACTTAAGGTGTTGTTTGGGTGGAAGCTTATTTGTTATTGAGTTTTTTGTATCCCTTGAAATTTTTTATGCTACATTTGTGTGTTGAATTATGGTTATATTATTGATATAAAAATTAATTAATTTTTAATTCTCATTATGATATCTTGGACCTATTTTTTAAATGTTTATAATCCTCTTTGAGTTAATTGATATTTTAAATAAAAACATTTTTTTAAAAATGGTTTTAAAAAGTGGTTTACAAATATTCTAAGTTTGTATTAAAACTAAAGGTCTGATTAAAACATTGTATTAAATTTTTTTTCCCAAAAAAGGATTTAAATTTGGTTTGAAACCCATTTTAGTATGATTCATATGATTTTTTATATACCGTGAGATGAAATTAATCATGGTTTAATGCCAATGTGAATATAAAGGGGATGCCCACTAAAGGGTGTATAGAGGTGAGTTGAGGGATCGAGATTTTGATAAATTGATTTATGCTATATTGTTTTTTGATTAATGCGTTCTAAAATGTTTCATCACCTCCCTTATCCATTTTCATGTGAACTCTGGGTATTTAGGTGGGAAATCAAGAGATGGTTGCTATAATAGTTTAGATTATACACTGAAAACTACCACTTAGTTCATGATGATACCCTTCCTATAGGGAGTGCCACTTGGCGAGGATATGAAGAGTAATTTGGGGAGGTTATCTATCAGATACACACTGATAGGCTGGTAGGTGTTATTTTTCACCTAGTATGTTTGGTATTATCACACCAGAACCTAAGGAGTGGCCCATGATATGCATTAATTGACTTATTTTATGTATTAGTGTTTATTATTATTTTTGTCATTAATCTTTGATATCATGTTTTCATTTCATGTATTTGACCTTTTTTCATTATTGGTATTATTTAACATGTCTTATTTACTCCTCTATACAATGTTTTTTGTTTATATATAAATGAATATAATTATTACTTCAATATTTTGCATACCCATGTTTATTATTATCCCTCATTACTTCACACTAAGGAAATTTTTATTTCATTTAGTGTTTTTATTCTAAATATCAATTTTTTGGTAAATAATGGTGATGAAATGAGTTTTCACTCAATCATATTCCTATTTCTCATGAAATAATGGTGTTTCTTAACTTCTTTTATAAAAAGGATTTCAATGGGATTTCCAAGAACTAAAAATAATGATTCAAAAGTGTTGTTTTTTGTTTATATAAACATAAAGAGGGGATGATATGAAAATTTTATTTGTGTTTTAGAAATAATAAAAAGACAATTTCTATAAATTGTATTTCAAACTCACATTTCTAGAATGTCTTAAAAAAGATTTTATAAACTCTTTGGTGAAATCCTACTAGGCATGTATAGTTCACACCCCACATACACACATTGGAATGTATATAGCCATCATGCCTCTATAAATAACCAGGTTTTAATCTGTCATGGGTATATCATGGATGTTTGGTGATATGGATGTGACCTCAGGTTATATGGTGATGGTCGTAGGTTGGTGTGACTTTATGGTTTATCTTGGGAAATTTTTGTATCAGCCCATTTAGCCTTGATTTAACCTTTTTTTCTCTTTATTCATTATATACTCTCTTTTTTGTGATATTTTAAAGTAGAATTGGATATTCATATTAAGTTGTTCCTTTTTGGATTGTTTAATATTTAAAACTACTTATTTCATATGCATTGAAGTCCAATGTAAAGATATATCATGCTGGATTTTTGATAAAAATCTATTGCTTGTTTATTGATATTTGAGTCCAAAATTGTTCCCACTTGGTATTTTTTATTCCCTTGGTACTTGTTAGTAGCATGAGGTGATCAAGGATGCACCTTGGTCCTTTTTATGGGGCCACTTGGGTGATTTTTTAGGTATATCTTGGTTGGTTCATGATAGAAGAGATGTTCGATGCATACATGAGGTAAGTAACCCATGAAATATTCGAAGGATAGGGAACACATCCCATATATGTATTGTAGAGTTAAAACCCCCTTCATAGATACAAGGGCATGAGTATACCATTCATGGGTTCAGTTCCTCTATTTAGGCATGGGTGATGGGTTTTATGGGATCATATTATTGGTCAAAGATATATGGAAAGGAGGGGGGGGGGATGAATTTCCCTTTTAAATTTTTTTAAGTGGAAGTAAATAATAAAGAAATAAATTGATCAAGTGATAATTAATAAATTATATATGAGTTATTAAATATAATATCAAAGTAAATTAATCATTTAAGCACATCAGAGATGATTGGATCAAATTTATGAAATTATATGAATTGATGAAAAATGATGCAATGTGATAAAGTAAAGAGAGAGAAAACACAATTAATAAGGAGTTTGGGAAAAGATCTATGTAATCCCCTATGTCTCCACCCATCAACTTGAGATTTCAATAGAATAAATCCCTTGACTTTAATGGTGATCAAGAAACCTATCCCTCGTAATTATGGTTTTTGATAACCCTTTTGAGCTTTGCTGGTAGCCAAGGAACCTGATAAAGGAAGTTGATGAAACAAAGATGGTTTTATTAGAAAAAACTCATTAAAAATATTCTCATAAATATTTTTAAAGTATAATTACAAATTAGGTTTAGATATTTTAGAGAAAGGGTGAGATCCTTGAGAGATTGAGAAAATGAAGTTGGCACTTTGAGTGGTTTTTGATGATGCTAGTAATTCAATATAGAAGGGAGAAAAAATTGTACCCTATTGCATATAAGAGGCCAAGGGAGTCCTTTTATAGGATCCAAGTGGTGAGAGAACCTTCTAGAATTATCCTGGTATTATGAATCCATGTAATAATGATATTAAATCATTTTAACCAAAATAAATGTAGGCTTGTATTGGCTATTTCGACACCACTGAATACCTGGTAGCCACCAATGGGTAGCTGATGGGCTTCCTAGAACTCATGACTACTAGATTGTTTCTATCGACTAACTTCTACTTACCAATGGATAACTGGTGGCCTCGAACCTAAATATGAAACTATGGAAGAATCACTGGCTATCATGTGGGACTTCTGGATGAATGTTGCTACCACCACTATGGCACCGACTAGTTGGTGTTGTCTTCACTTCACCAACTTCAATTATATCCTCCTAAACTTCCTTCAATTAACTTATAAGTATCTTCTAAGATGATTCCAAGGTATTGAAGCATGGAGAGAGATATGAAAAATCCTTTAATAAGGCTTCAAAATCTCTCTAATATGACATTAAATTCCACTACTTGGTATTCAATAAAAACACCAAAAATCACTTAAATTGAAAATTTTAGAAACATAGGTGAGTGTTTGTGATCATGAAAAAACCATGAGAGAGAGAGAGAGAGGGATACAAAAACATCCCTTATTCTGATGATAAAAAACACTTAACATAAAAAGTTAAATTAAGATTAAATAAAGAGTGAAAAATATTTCAATGTAATTTAAGAGTTTAAAAAGATATCTAATGACATTAATAATAAAATAAATCAATCATGTCATGAATAATAATAAATAATAATTTTAACAATCCCCCCTTCGTAAAATAAATAAGCACTGGAGAAAAGTTCATTTTTTTTTTCAAAAAGAATCTTTTAAATAAATTTATCCCTCTTTGAAGTCCAAAAAAATAAATCTCCCACTCTATGATTATCAAAAAGAAAATAAGGAGAGGAAAGAAAAACTTTAAGAAATATTTTAAGAAAAACTCAAGGTATATTTTGAAATACCCAAAAAATATATTTTAAGATAATATTCAAGAGAGAGAAAGATTTTGAAAATATTTTTTTGAAAAACCTTTTAACTTATAAACTCATCAAATAATATGATTATTAGAGAGATGAAGAGGAATGTAAAAGAAAAGATAAAAAGAAAAGAAAAAGAGAAAATAGAAAGATAAGATTTTGAAAAACACTGCTTAACTTCTGAACTCCCGAAATAATATAATCATTATAGATAGAGAGTGGAAAGTTAAAATAATAAAGGAAAAATAATTCAAAGGAAAAATAAAATAGTTGAAGGAAAATAAAATAAAAGGAAGAAATAATAATAAAGAATAAGAGAAAAAGAGAAAAATAAAGAAAATAAAATTGGTACATACCTTTCCCATGACACAATTATACTCAATTAATTTTTTTACCTCTAATAACTAATGCTTGAATAAATTCCTTTAGAGTGAAACCATAATTATAAATCATTATTTTATTTCTGTTTTGTTAGAGACAACTCAAGAAAAAATTATAGAGAGATAAATAAATATGATATTTTTACTCATCATTAATATTCTTTAAGAGAGATAAAAAACATTTTTATTTTAAAAGAAGTATATACATAAATAATTTTATGATTTTTGAAAATGAATTTTAAAATATATTTTTAAAAATAAATATACCAAAGGCAATTTTTAAAATCAATATTAACACAGTACTTATTTTAAGAAAATATGATTTTGAAATTTTGTAAAATAGAGAAAACATTTTTGAAATGAAATAATAAATTAATTTTGAAAAAAAGATCTATCTTAAGGAAAATTTCAAAATTAAAAGAGATAAGGATCCCCCTAAAATTATAGCACTAGTGAGATATTGGGATCATATCCAATATAGAATAAAAATATAAATCAAGAAATTCAATATTAAAATTTTTTTAATTTTTTTTTAATTTTTTTAGAAATATAAATCAAGATAGCCATAGATAAAATGAAAAATTTTCATAAGAGAACTATACATAATTAACCTTTAATGTATTTAAAATGATAAAGGGATAGAGGTTTTTTGAAAATACCAGTGATTTGATATTTCTTGCTAAAAAATTCCAATAAGATATCACCCTTTTGGAAGTGATATCTTAGGAAATGATGTCTTAGATCATTATGTTTGGTGTATGAATACTGTATAGGTTTTTTGGATATATTGATGGCACTGGTATTGTCAAACTAAATAGGGATATGTTCAAATGTAATATTAAAGTCTAATAGAGTGTGTTACATCCATATTATTTGGATACAACTCCTCATGAATATGTATTCCTCTTCAACCGTAGAAAGAGAAACCGAGTTCTGCTTCTTACTACTCTATGAGATGAGAGATTTTCCTAGTATATGAAAACTTCCACCAATAATTTTCCTATATATTTGGAATCCTCTAAAATTAGCATTAGAAAAATAAGTTAATTCAAAATAATTTCCTTTCGGATAAAACAAACCAAGATTTTTATATCCTTTTAAATAATGAAAAATCCTTCTGATAGATTTGAAATGAGATTCCTTTAGATTTGATTGAAAATGAGCACAAATATAAACACTGAACATGATATCAAGATGGGTCACAATATTGTAAATTAAAATACCAATCATAATTCAATAAAGCTTATTGTCAACCATTTTACAGGCTTTATCCAATATAATCTTACAAGTCATATTCATGGGAGTAATAATTTCCTTAGCATGATCCAATCTGAATTGTTTTAAGAGTTAATTGGTATATTTTACTCGGTTTAAAAATATACCATAATTTCTTTAAGAAACTTTAAAATAGATAAATAATTTGAGTTAAACCATAAATCTCATCTCAAATTCATTTTTCATTAAATCAGAAAAAATCAAAACTGAGAGATTTATTGGTAGAGCCAAAAATCACATCACCAACATAAATTTGTATAATTAAAAAAATCATTTGAGATGTGTTTTATAAAAATATTTGAATAAAATTTTCTCATTTTAAAACCATTTTATAAAAGATAATTTTAAAGAAGTTCATACCAAGCATGAGGGGCTTGTTTTAAATCATAAATAGATTTGGTTATTTTGAAAACAGAATTTGGAAAAATAGGATTTTCAAAACTATGTGGTTGTTACAAAATAAAACATTTAGAAATAAAAACATTTAAAAAAGTGCTTTGGACATCTATTTTTTTTGAAATTCATATGAGAGGTGAATGCCAAAAATATTATTTTGGAGTCTAACTGAGTGACGGGTGAAAAGGTTTCACCATAGTCAATTCATTGTTCTTTGTTATAACCTTTTGCTACTATATAATATTTATTTAAAGTTATACTACTAGATTCATCTAGTTTATTTCTAAAATCCCATTTAGATCCTATAACAAGATGATCATTAGGTCTTTCCATGAGAATACTTACATCATTTTTAGTGAATTTATTTAGTTCCTCTTGTAAGGAAAGATCCCAATTTTCATTGTTTAGGGCATCGTTAAGGTTTTTAGGTTCAAGGTAAGAGAAAAAGTAAAGGTGTTCAACCTCCTTTAAGACCGATCTATGATTATGAGTTCTCACTTGAAAATATCCAATGAAATTTTCAAGGGTATGGAATTTAGATTTTTTAAAAGCATTAGGAAAATAATTTGAATGAGATTCTTATTATTATTCATATTCTTTAGTTTAAAAAGGTTCATTTAAAACATCATTTTCAAAAAAATAAATAAAGAGGTTTTGGAAAAAATTCATCATATATAACATAGATTGAATCTTCCAATATTTTAGTCATTTTTTAAAGACACAATATGACTTGCTTGAGTTGGATTACCCAAGAAATTTACCTTCATTGGATTTAGAATCAAATTTTACAAGACTGTCTTTGGTGTTTAAAATAAAAAAATTTCAACCAAAAACTTTGAAAAATCCCTCTAGGTTTTTTTATTAATCCAAAGTTCATAAGGGGTATTTTTGAGAAAATGTATTATGAGAACACGATTAATGATATAACATGTAGTATTCATGGCCTCATCCCAATTTTTTTGAAGTTTAAATTCATTTAAAATAGTTTGAACTATTTCTTGGATAGTTCTATTTCACCTCTCTACTACCCCATTTTGTCGAGGGTTTCAAGGAGTAGAAAATGAATGATTGTAGCATTTGTAAGAACATAAATCATTAAATTCCTTATTATCAAATTCACCATCATGATCAATAAGAATAAAAATAATTTTAAAACCTTTTTCATTTTTATATTTTTTAGAAAAATTGATAAAGTCTTTTCATGCTTCACTTTTATGAGATAAGAAATATTCCCATATGAATCTTGTAAATTCATTAATAATTATGAGAGTATAATATTTTCCTCCTATAATTTCAATTTGAGAAGAACCAAAAAGGTCAATATGAATTACTTCAAGAGCTTTTGAAGAAGAAAAAACATTTTTTATATTTAAAAGAGGATTTTTGTTTCTTATCATATTGGCATGATTCAAAAACCATGTCATATTTGAAATGAAATTTTGGAAGATCTCATACTAGTTTATAATGGTTGAGTTTGAAAAGAGAGTGTGTGGTAAAATGACTGATGTGTCTATTCCAAAGCTATGACTCACTAACTTTCACACTTAATAATTTCATGTTTTGGCTAGAAATATATTTTAAATTAATTGTATAAACATTTTGAAATCGAGAAATAGTAAATAAAAGTTTTACTTTTGAGTTAAAAACTTTGAAAAGATTATTTTTGAAATAAATTTTAAAACTGTTACCACATAATTGATTAATTATTATTAAATTATGCTTCAATACTTTTACAAATATTTTTTTTATAAAATTTGAGTTAGAAAACTAACGGTACCTTCACCGATTATCTTACCCCTAGATTTATCATCGAAAGTGACATGGCCTCCTTCAAGTTTATTGATTTGATTGAATTCAGATAGGTTTCCAAACATGGGTATTGAGAAACCACTATCTAAGTACCATAGTGATTCTTGGTTTTTGATTTCAAGAAACTTTTCCTACAATATCAAATGACTAAAGGTTTTGGTACCCACATGAACTTGCATCTACTTATGTTAACCAATAAATATTTTAAAATCTAGATATGTTTGACAAGATGTTTTCTTTTGGAAATATTTTAAGAGAGATGAAATGACTTTGGTATCCCATATAAAAAATTCTTGAAATCACACTCATCAGTTAAATGAATGATTATTTTATAATAATAATAAAATTTATCTTTTTGAGAAAACTTTAATAAAAGTAGTTTTCAATGGATTTTTTGAGGTACCTGTATGATTAGAGAAACCAAATATGACCCATTATTTTCCATGTTTTTAGAACCCAAAATTTTATTCTCCTTGAGTTAATTTGAAAAGATAAATTTTGAGGTATTTAATGGTGAATTCAAGTTTATCAGCATCTGGTTGATTCTTAACTTTCATGGATAAATTTTATTTTTGTAAAGTGAAGATATTATTCTTTTAGAGTTATTTTTTTATTGAATTACTTGCTTATATTTTTTTAAAGATCATTATATAATGAATTAAGTTGATTAAATAAATTTTTGAGTTGATTGCGAGCATATTTTAGATATTCATAATTAAGGTTAATAGAGGATCAAGATGAATAAGAAGAATTAGGAGATAAAGAATAAGAGGAGGAATAAATAGGAAGAGGGGTATTAACCTCGATGTATTTATCAATATATTATATAAGGAATTTAGGACTTGAGTCACTTGAAGTAGATAAATAATAAGAATCCATGGAGTTATATCATGAAATCCACATTGAGGCATTGGAATCCTTCTTACTTTGATTATTTTATTTGAGTTTCTTTTTGAAGATGGGGCACTCTGGATTGCTGAGAACTTTCTTTTTTTTACATTCATAGCAATTCACTTCTAGTTTTTCCTTTTAATTTAAATTTTTTGGATCGATTAGAGTATTTATGTTTCTTGAAGAAAATTTTCATGTTCCTAGAAAGTTGAGAATAGTCTAGAAATTAACCTCCATATGGTTCATCATTGATAGTTTTTAAGGTGATGGTTTTCTTGACTTATTTGACTTCATTGGACTCCTTTTTAGCTTATAGCTTCATTGTTATTTCTTATGTCATTATGGGGCCAATGAGTTCTCCAACAACCATTTTTTTTCAAATCTTTGTTTTCATGGATTTGAATCACATTAGGAGCCTTAGAGATAGGTAAAACCCATAGGATTTTATTTATGAACATTTATGAGGATAAATAATCATTAGGGGACTTTCTACCATTACAAATGTCTGTAAATCTCATAAAAATTCTTGTAATAGATTCATTATAATTCATAGTGAAAATTTCAAAATCTTGAAGATATATATCCAATATAGAATCCTTTACTTTATTGGTTCCTTCATATGATACTTTTAATAATTTCCATATTTGATAAGTATTTTTGCAAGAAAAAACATGATTGAATTCATTTTTATCAAGACCAAAATGTAAGGCATTCATATATTTATTATAAAGTTAAAAATTATTAACATATACGGGAGTCAATTTTTATTGAGATTTTTTAGTTGTAATATGCTCATGCATTACCATTTTCCATAAATGAGAATTAATTCTACCAAGAAAAGTTAACAACTGATTTTTCTAAGTGGGATAATCAGTGCCATAAAAAATAGGAGCATGTAAATTATAACTAGATTCCATAATAAAATAGAGCTTTGAAATCATTTAAGATTTAAAAAAAATTGAAATAAAATTTTGAAAACAAGTAATTTTTGATAAAAAATAAAATCACTCCTTTGATACCAATTTTTGGCCAGAGATATATGGTAAGAGGGGGGAGGGATGAATTTATCTTTTAATTTTTTTAAAATGGAAGTAAAGAATAAAGCAAGAAATTGATTTAGAGATAGTTAATAAATTTAATCTAAGTTATTAAAGATAATATAAAATTTAATTAATTATTTAATCATAGTGGATATGGTTGTGTCAAATTTATGAAAGTATACAAATCGATGAAAAATGATGCAATGCGATAAAGTAAATATAAAGTAAATAAAATTGATAAGGAGTTTGGAAATATCTCGATGTGATACCCTATATCTCCACCGCTCAAGTTAAGAGGTAAATAGAATAAATAAATTGATCTTAGTAGTAATCAAGAAACTCATACCTCAAAATTATAATTGTAGTTTGTGAGAACCCTCTTGAGCTTCGTTGGTATCCAAAGAACCTGATAGAAAAAAATGATGAGATGGATTGGTTTTATTGGTGAAAACCCATTACAAATACACTAAAAAATGTCCTAAAAGGATGATAACAAGTAGGGTTTAGAGATTTGATAGAAAGGGAGAGATCTCTGGGAGATTAAGAATATGAAGTTATCTATTTAAGAGGTTTTTTATGATGCTAACAATCCAGTTCCGAAGGGAGAAAGCATTGTAACTGGTAGCTTCCAAGAGGATAAATGGGTCCTTTTATAGGCTCTAAGAGGTTCAAGAACCTTATGTAATTATACAAGTTTTATGAAGCCATGGAAGACTGATATTAAATCATTTTTTAATGTAATAAATATAAGCCCATACTGGATGCTTGGATGCCACCAGATAGCCCGTAGCCACCACCGGGTAGACAGTGGGTTGCTTAGAACTTGGGGCTACTGGATGACCTCCACCAGCTAGATTCTACTATCCAGTGGCTAGTCGGTAGACTTCAAACAAAAATCTATAACTCTGGATGACTCACCAACTAGTTGGTGGGACTTCTGGATGAATGTTGTTACTACCACCATGACACCGGCGAGCCAATGCTGTTTTCACTTCACAAAATTAAGTGGAGCCTCCTCCACTTCCTTCAATTGAATTCTAAGGATATTCTAATATGATTCCAAGATCTTGAATCATGAAGATATATATAACCATTCATTTAAATAGACTTAAAAATATCTCTAATATGCTATTCAATTCCACTAATCTGTATTAAATAAAAAATCTAAAACTCACCTAAATTGAAAATGCTAAAAACATAGGTGATTATTTTTTATCATGAAAAAACCATGAGAGATATAAAGAGATACAATATATATCATGTCCAAAATAGTGTAAGAAACCAAATTAAATAGATAGATCTATCATCCTCGATTCAACATGATAATGAATAACATGAAAATAAACTATTTCACCTCAATTCTAACAAGCTCCATCATGATGGATCATATCTTAGGGTGGTCACTAAGAAAAAATTGATGGAATATCACCTCTATGGGTATTAAATTGACTAATAGAATCCTTGTACATTATGAGAGGAACCTATAAACTCTAAAGGTGTGCTAAAACCTTCTCCATGAAGATAAATGGAGAATCAAGCATGAAGAAATATTCAACATTAAAAAAGATAGTCACTCACACAAACCAACAAAAGAACGATTCTTTTATATAAGCTTATTTCTTTTAATGAATGAAGTTAATCATCAAATTCTAATGCTTGAAAGGCAACATATGTTACTATAACACATCTCATTGGTATATAACCATTTGAATATTTCAAATGGTTATAATCATTTTTTAATTCCATAAATAAATCATCTTGATGATTTATAGCACAAGGAAGCTATTCTGAATACACAAAAAATCCATGAACCTGATATCATATATCACTAGAATATCATAAAATATGATACATGTATATTTTTTTGGCCCCAATAGGTTAAATACCTTTAGGGGGGAGGTGAATCAAGGTATTCCGAATTAAACCCCCCTTGATATTTTTTTGTTGTTTAACAAAATTATCTTCTCTTTTATTCTCACAACAATATATAAACTGAGGTGAAAGCATGTAAGAGAAAACCAAATTTTACTTGGTTCACCATAACATTGATAATTCAAGGAGCATAAAAATTCATTATTCTATTTCCCTAAAATTAGTAAGCTAACTCCTATTACAATGTTCATAGAGGACTCACCATCCCTCCTCATTTACAAGCATTTGTTGAAATCTCCCTACTCTTTCTATTGAAGTATACTCACTATTACTTCACTATAATCCTCTAATAAGTTGAATCAATTTTGATTAAACTATATTTGGTGTGTTATAAAGCTCTTATTTAACCCAAATAATGAACTCCAATTTACAATAAAAATTCTAGGTAGTTCCTTCAAGGTTGGCACAACTCACTTTCATGTAACCTTTATTCAACATAAAACTTTCATGAAACTCTATAAAAATTTCATGCAACTACAAAAATCCATGAAAGTCTATAATTTATAAAAATTCACCTTTTCATCAAACAAAATCTCATTCCTTTTCATAGTTAATGCCCATGTAAAATGTCTTTGTGAAATAAGTACGTTCACATAAGTCGTACGTGAAAACATAGCCCTATGATTTTCTCTAAGTATTTATCTATCTTTAATAATGGATTACTAACCTATTTATAGGCATGTAAAAACATTCACACAAATATACCATGCCTAAAAAATGTGATGCTTTTGTTTATGCTTTTTGTGTGAAACTCCATTTGCACACTATATTTTCATAAGTCCACTTTTACATGTACTAAATTCATGCAACTCCACTTTTGTGAGTCTGAACGACTTGTACGACACTATTTACTTTGTAATATTTTTAATGAGTTAGTTTTTAATTAAAATGTTTATGAAAATATGCACTTTCACCAAAAAACTTACTTTTCTCCTTTTTATGAATAAATTCTAGAACACCTTCCAGAGCTTCCAGACCCTTTATTCATAAATTTTTTAAGGACTCCATGGTTCTTAAACTCTGTCAACATACTCTATTAACAAACACACTAACTTTTAGAATGAACATTATTAACTAGAATAATGGACCAAAAAACTTTACTCAACATCTTAAGGCATTTTCCACAACAATAGCCCCTATGGGTTTGTTGAAAATGCTTTAAAACCACTTAAAACCTTTTGTTGTTAAAAACTTGTGCACCTTATTATTAAACCGTCATTAATATTTTGTGACTCTAGATAGTTAATATCAGCATGAGAAACAAGAGTAGCACACAAATCTCATCCATGAATCACTTCATTCTCAATGCAAATTATTGAATGATACCATTTTTTAAATCATGGCCAAATTTGAAGATCACTTTTAAATCAACAATTTGTAAATTTATTCCATCATGAACTCAAAGATCACTCCTTATGTGATTTATCTTCATTGCACTAGTGGAAAATGGGTTTATACCAACGCATGCATGCCCACGGTTTATAAGAACCGTTGGGAAATTGTGGTTTATTCCTATGATTTTGCTAAAACCGTCGGTATACATTACCGATTTATGATTTTTATCAGGATCCCTTTTGATTTTTCATCCCCCGCGCAAACCCTGTCCAACCTCAGCCTCTTGACTCTCTCCTCCCCTTCCCGACCTTGACCTCCCCGACCTCCCGACCTCCGCCTCCGCCTCCGCCTCCCGACCCCCAACCCCTCTCGGCTCCCTCTCCTCTGGCAACGTTCAACCCTCCCCTCTCGGCTCCCTCTCCGACGATGACGTCTTCCTCCCCTATCTTATCCTGGATCCCTCTCCTCCGGTGACGTTCCCCCCTCTGACGATGTCCCCCGCCCCCCTCTCTAGTCGCACGCAAGACCCCCCATGGCCGAACACCCCGTGCGACCTCCCCCTATCTTGGATCCCTCTCCTCCACCATTTATCCCAAATTTCTTGAGGGTTATTGATTGGTACTTCCAGGTAAGAATTCATCTTCTTTAATTCTTTAATTTCTTAGAGTTTTCCTCTCTTCAGTTGCCCGGTTTCATTCAGTTAATGTAAGGACCTGACCCCTGAATGCTCGGAGCTGGTTCCCATGAGACACGATGTACCACATATATTACATTACATTTACATTCATTACATCATGTCTCATGCTACAGAGGATCATGAGGTTCAGGTCCTGGAAAAAACTAGCTGCATTCTGAAACTTCTTTGAAGATATGACTGATACCTAAATTTTTTTAATTTAAAACGTAGGGTGAGCATTGAAATACTCAGTAAGGGGTTTGAAAAATACTTAATACGGATTTTGAAAACTACTTTCATAAATACTTTCTCTTACTCAAAATAATTCATTTAAAGAAAACAACAAAACATTTCAAAGGTTGATATAATACCGTTAAAGCACTTCATACATAAGTAATTGAACATTTAGTTGAATTACACTAGATGAACAAAGTAAGCATGCTTGTATAAAAATGCATAAATTCTAACAAGTAAAGTAGGAATAACATGCCAGGTATGCAAGTACTACTAAGAATGAACATTATTAGAGTTACGCATAAACAATTTCACTATAACTTACAAAAAAATGCACATTATGACATGATTAATATAATTCTAACATTTGCATTAAAATTATGGAAAGGTAAACTGATCATGCATCATCACTGTCTCATCATATGCCATGTGCACTTCAATCTCATACTCATAGGTAATGGTTCTATAACCAAGGATATTTCTCTAGTTGAAATAATCACTTGGTTGGTCATATACTGAAACATAATGAGGAAACATATAATGCTGGACTCATGTCTGAATGTCAAGGCCTTGTGCCATGACCTAAAGGTAAAAACCCAATCTGACTGTCTCGAGAACTATAGATGCATCGACGAGATTACTTTTACCGGTCTCTAACCCGTAGGGCTTACTTTTACCAGTCCTTAACCTGGAGGGCTTACTTTAACCAGTCCCCAACCTGGAGGGCTTTATTTTAACCGGACCCCAACCTGGCAGTCCAATACATTCCTCATATGTCAATAAGGTCTGATATTAAAGGAGTCCCATACCACTTTGAATATTTAATTTCCAATTGATATTACCAAAAATACTCCAGTGTTTTTCTGAAAACATTAGGCAAGCTTCTGAAAACAAAATAACTAATTCTGAGACTGCTCGACTAATGACAGGCCATGATGGATACACGCCCAATCCCTTCCTGTCTTCCACACTCGAGAGTCGGGTTTTCTGATTTTTTTTTTAAGATTGCGTTAAATATGTATACATTTTCATTGGGTTTTCATATATTAAAACTTGTAAACAACATTTGATACATAAGATAGCACATAAAATGACGGATGATTAGGGTTTTCCACATGAAGTGATAGATTCTTAATTAAAGAACCTTATCCATGGAAATGAATTCTTACTAAAAATACATGTCATTCATTATGATGATAAAAGTGTCAATTAACATGAAATTAGATTCAAAAATAACTTGATTTATCAACAACATTCACTGAATTAGGTAAAGCACCATTTGGACATGTTACTTTAAATCATTTTTAGCCTAATCTCACGAATTCAAAACATGTGAAGTTAATATAATTAAAACTTTTTAAATTAATGTATGTTTGACATAAATACATTTTGATTTAGCAAACACCAAAATTAACATTTATTAAATACCCTTAAAGTATTGGTTGCATTTAAAACACTAATCCTAAAAATCATTACTTGAAATTAGAGTTTTAAAAACCATATGATATATATATATATACAACTGTATATACACAATGTGTATATATGGGTTCTCATAATTAAACCATGTTTATTAATTTATTAAAGTAATAAATACTTTAAAATATTTTTAATACATCATTATTACTTGATTGGAAACTAAACCATGTTAGGTATATAACTTGTGTGACTGAATGTATATTCATATGTAAAAAATTTGGGTTTTGCATACTAAATATAAATCCTATTGAATTCAAAACATATTTCTCACCCAACCCATTATTTAAAGATTGGTATTCACCCTTTTAAAAATAATAACCAGATTTTTAATTAATTACCCATGTATATCCGAATATAAGAAAGTGTATATTTGGATTTGATTTAGTAAAACAATTCAAAATAAAACCCTGGAATCATTTAATTCTTAAAAATAATTGTAAACACAACTTTCAACCTTTGAATATATTGATTAGTTTGGATTTGAACCACATGTAAATGTATATATATATACCCTAATATACACTTAAGTATTTATTGGGTTCTATATAAAGTACAAATCTAATTGAATCCAAAACTTAATTTGCAACTAAAACATTATTTAAAGATTGGAAATCATCCTTTAAAATCCATAATTCTGGTTTGGATTGAGTCTAGGGTATACATGTACATACTCGAATATGAATATAAGTATATATTGGGTTTTGCATAAGAAGAACAATTCTAATTTAACCCAAAATATAATTCGCATCTAAACCGTCAGGTAAGATTTGTAAATCATCTTTTAAAAACTATAAAACAGACTTGTTTTGAACTACATACTTACATATATAAACAACCAAATATACAAAGTATATAAAAAATGGGTTTTGCAAGATTACAACATATTCAAAACAACCCATATATATATGTAACATTCTTTGTGAAACTTGATAATTATTTCTGGAACTTCATAAAGAAGGGTGGTATTAAAATATATATATATATATACACACACACACACACACATATATATCTGTATATTCTAAAGTCTCTAAAATATATTTTTTTAAACCATAACATAAGAACCCTTTTACATCATCCACACCATGAACATCAAAATAAGGTTATATACTTCTTTGAAATACCTCAAAACCGAGACGAGTTTGAAATACACATATATATATATATAAACAAAACTGTATATACAGAATATAAATATATATATGTTTTGTAAATTAAAATCAGATGAAAATAATCCCTTACCTAGAAAGATGAGGTGAGTCTGATTGGAAGAGGAGAGGAGAAGCTCTCTGGAGGTCCGTAGAACTTGAGAGAGTGAGATGAAGAGGTGGAGCAAGAATAAGAGAATGAACCCGTGGGGTTCATGCGCATGGAAGAGGGATCTTAAAAGATCTATAGGTCTCAACTCAACCAAAACAGAGGACCTACTGTTTGAATTACGAAGGTGCAAACAAACCCTTGAGTTTGGGTAGAGACAAAATGCAACATAAATAAAATTGACAGATTTAATATACAATTGCAGCGAGAAAGACAATTGCGGACTAAAACCCGTGGTCTGCTGTTCATAAATTGACAAAACAAGATTAAAAAAAAGAATAGTACTTCAAAAGAGATCCAAACTGGATCTTAAGGAACATGGAAATATAAACCTACAACCCTAACAGAGAACTGACGATAACCTTAGAAACAAACCGGGTGAAACCCTAATCGCAACACTCAGACCTTCACCCGACCTACCCACTGATGCGCACAACCTCGACGACACGAACCATCACCCTGATCCGGCCTCGCATGACTCCACCCTAGGCTCGTCCAACTTGAAACTGGCCGAAACGTGGCCTCGCCTCCGGCTTCTCTGATCCGAACTGGTGCACACCGGCAGTGCGATGCCCAGGCTCGACCTCATCCACACCTGACAACCCCTGTACCAGCCAGCGCGACACCCCGTCTACGACCTGTACTCGCGATGCAAACTCCCTTCCTCACGTACCTCTCCGGCTCAACATTCCTATTACGAGATTGTTTTTTTAACTTTATTTTGTCCAATTTTTCCCATTTTTTATTGTTGTTTTTATTTCCCTTTTTTTTGGTCCGTTGAGCTAACCCTAACCGGGTTCCCCCCCAAATCCCTTACGGGATTTCCTTCCCCCTTTTATTTATTTATTTATTTGTCTTTTTTTTATTTTAATAACCTATTATTATATCAACTTTTAAAATAGTCAAAAGTTATACTAAATTATTTAATAATCTATTATCTTATCTTCTTTTTTGTCAATCACACTTTTTTTGTCCATCACGCCTTCCACTTCATACCACCACTACTTTATAATTTGTTTCTTGTTTAATTATTACTAATACATCATTATCACTATTTAATTAGTTCCATTAATGTAATTTATATAAATTTTATCATAAGACATGCATTATAAGTTTAAATTTAAACATTAAAATAGTTTTAAGAAATGAGTTGTTCAAAATTCATAATTCCAAACATTTCATATGTTTAACATTAAAATATTTATACCATTATATTTTTTGTTAAACGAGAATCATAAAATTAATTATTTTATAAAAATTAATCTAATAATAAATTTATAAATTAAAACTATTAATTATTACTTTATATATATATATATATATATATCATATTTTCGAAAAAGGAATTATATATAAAACTCAAATAATTTTGATATATTCATTCCTGTGATAGTTTAAATATGCATTTTCATAAATTAAAAAGAAGTTCATTTTTATATTATTACATATTATCATTCATCCATTTTTAGCATCTAAATATACAATATAATAATTCAAATAATATTATTATATATTCAAAATGTTAATAATATTATGAGACATTAACCCAATTTATAATCTAAAAAAATTCATATTTTCATATATGCATAAAACCCACATAATTATTTATATAATAGTTTAAGTAACTATCTGCTTAATTAAATAGCGCAGAATGATGCCATTAAAATATTTTAAAATAACAATTTTCAATTTTATGTATGACCGCAATATATGATTATAATCTTATAATAGTATTGTCATATAATTCAAACCCAAAATACACACTTTTATACATATATATGTATATATATCACATTTTGGAAAACAAACAACAAATTAGTTATATTTCTTCAAAATAGATTTAATTTTTATTAAAAAAAATACATATTATTAATAATTTTATAAAACGCTAATATAAAAACAATAATTATAATTTCATTTATATATATATATCATTTTTTTGAAAATGTACGAAAGCATATAATTATTCATCTGTTTTCATAAAATAATGTATATCACTACAAAATAACAATATTATTTTTATTAATAATTTTATAACAAATTAATTTAATCATAATTTTATGATGATAATAATCCAAAACTATATTTATATAAAACAATAACATATATAAAGTACGTCGCTTATTATTATTACTAAATATATTTAATTAATTTTAACACGTCACTGAGTACTTAAATCATGACATTTTTATAAATTAAAGTATACCTTAAATTTTCATTTTGAAAACACATTGTTTTCTTAATTTATTTGTAACATTATTATAATAATTTAAAAATATTCTTTCTACTGAGACTCGGGGCATTACAGTTGAACCCTAGGGGTTTTGAGGTTTCCTAATTCTAACTTTGATCCTTGTTTCTAGGGGGTATCATGGTTCTATCAGGTCACCTGGGGCATGTTTTGGCATACGATGCTGAAGACAAAGTTGTTTGGATAGTCTTGGTTCATCTGCCACCATTTGGGGTTGGTTTATTCTTCTCTCTTTGTTTGGCCCGATTTAATTTGGTGCTTGTAGTGATTTATGTGTCTATGAAAACTCTATATTAGGTATGAATTGCATGAATAAGACTACTTTACATCTTGTATATCTATTTGTGTGTGTTTGTAGCTCATATCATGTTATATGTTCAAGATTCATCCTTTGGTATAATCATCTCATGTTTTTTTATTGATGGGTGAGTGGAGATATACTGAGAAACATGATATTGTACAATGTATATATGGGTATAATTGATTTTTTTTGGTATGTGCTATTATATTTGTCTAACACGGCCTAGTGTATGTTTGATTATACTTTCATTGAATCTTATTTTTATGATTCATTTTTTAATTTTGAATTGATGTTAATTATATTAATCTCATTTGGGTTATTTATCTTTTTTAATTCTGTTTATTTGATGTTTCATGGATGTCTAATGTATGGGTGACCCATTCTAGATTCTCAATAATTGATTCAATGCCACACATTCTTGAGGATGAAACAAACCAATTTAAATGAAACCAACATGAACTCATTCAAACTGAATTGAATGAAATAAGACATAATATAATTAGGAAAAATCAAAATAATCTGAATTGTATATTAACCTATAAAGAGTAAAATTGAATATTCCTAAATGAATCTACAAGACAACCTCAAATTTGTGGTATTAAGAAAGCCTATGTTTCAAAAGACTTACATGATTCAGCTGATTTTAAAATAACAAAGCAAATCTGAATACCCAGATCAATGCTAGCTAACACCCCTAGACCCAACAGAATATGGGTACCAAAGAAATTTGTTTGAATGTCTTTGCAGATAACAGGCCACCAGAGTAGAAAATATATATGGTACATGGACAATGGCTGCTCAAGACATATGAGTGGAAACTCATTGAATTTTTCTTCACTCACTCAAATGGAAGGAGGACTTGTCACATTTGGTGACAATGCCAAAGGAAAAATCATTGGTATTGGAACAGTTGGAGATAAAAAAACAGTCTCAATCAACAAAGTAATTTATGTAAAAGGATTAAAACACAACCTGATAAGTATCTCTCAACTTTATGATGATGGATATACTGTTGATTTTACTAACAATTGCTGTATTGTTTCTAAAGATAAACTATTTAAATTTAAAGCACCAAGAACTGATAATGTCTATACTTTGGATTAAAATTCCTTGTGTAAACAACAAGTAAACTGCTTGACTGCTAAAGTAAGTGAATCTTGGATCTATCATAGGAGACTTGGACATTGTAATATATATGTTTTAAATAAGTTATCTAAGAAACATTTAGTTTCTGATTTACCTAGTCTCAATTCTGAAAGTGACAGATTCTGTGATGCATGTCAACTTGGCAAGAAACAAAAATAATCCTTCAAATCTGTTAACAAAATTACTACATCTAAACCTCTAGAACTTATTCATATGGACTTGTTTGGACCCTAAAGAGTATAAAAAATTAGCGTATACTGAACAAATAAATTAAAACTAAACAGATCTAAAACAAATCATATCATGTTGTATCAAAAAAAATTATACATAATCAGTGACCTGCCTCAATTAGGATGACATCAAACATAACAAACCAAGATGAACCACAAGAAACCAAACCAAATAAGATTATGAATAGTAAACCCAAAATGAGTTGAACTAAATAAAGTGGCACCATAAAAACCCACAAATGATGTATCAAATTGGACCAAATATAATGAATTAGAACCTATGTAACCGCAACCGACATGAACTAAATTGAACTAAACCAAACTGATACGAACCAAATGTAATGAAACTAAATTGATTAGAACCCCATCTTGAAGTGATAACTTGCATGCCCTTTCAATAAGAGAGTCATCTCCATTTTAAATAATTGGCCCAGTCAGTGAAAGATAATGTGTGAAATAGAAACGGTCAGATCATCTCACCATATCAACAACCTCATTAGGTCCTAATGGTGTGTACTCAAATCAAGAGATGTATAGTAGCATGGGGTGAAACAAGGCACCAAGGATTACAGTGGTGTTGTGATAACTGTATCAATGAAGGTGATCCCCTATCTATCTAAATAAAACTGTAAAGGACCACTGAGTCTATAAGGGATATTTTTCTATTGAATATGGATCAAGAGATTCCAGAGGCCTATAAGGGTCAATACAACTATATTAAGAGGCCGAATCTTTACCACTTAAGCTGCCATTACCAAAGTGCCAACTTGGATTCCTGAATGCGCATCCCCTACTGGAAAAAACCACCCATTCAAAAATATTTCCATGAAACCATCAATACTAAGGATTATATATATTTAAAACCTCAACCAATAACACCATGTGGTGTATTCTCCTACTTCTATGATTTATGAATATGAACTAACACTATTATGGACCTTCTGGGAAGGGAACCAGTGAGGGCGTATATCGGTCGGCCAAGCTCTACTATGATAGAGTAAAATTTTGATCAAATATTTAAAAGAGATGAGCGATCGTATATAAATATCATTTCTTAACTTTTCTTTCATGATATTGAGCATATCCCTCACCAAAACTAGAGTCTATGAGGGGTTATCCTAGATATCCATGACAGGAAGAAATTTGTCTCACATTTCCCCAAGGGGGGGTATCCTGCCTATTCAATAGACATCCCAGAGGCTAATTCCAACTTCGTTGTGGGAAAAATGGAATGAGTTATTTTCAAGGAACCAATGGATAATTAGTTCTATTAGAATATTAGACTGGTGGTATATGATATACTAGGAAACCCATACTGGTTCATAAAGATGGATAACGTGTAGCTGGTCATAAAAATCTAAGTAACTTTACCTAACCAAGAATAGCCATGCTCATTAATCAGAGATGTGCCCATATGGTTCGCAAGACACCATGGAAGCCCTAGCGACATGTCTACCTTATCGCACAAGATCCGTTTGGCATGTTACATTCATCATAAAAAAGGTTTTAAACACGACCATTTGACTTTGTGTCACAATGAACGACTCCATGGAAATACTAAAGGGTTTTACATGATAATGATCATGCATCACCACAAGACCCTTCATTGGTGATGTGACATAGTACCAACAGGTAGAGAGATTATCTTCGATAACACTCTTACAAAGTTGCAAGACCCCTCGCCCTTCTCAAATAAAAAATTAAATAAAAGAGAAAATGGTGGATGATTCTTGTGGAGTGTGATACGTTGGAAATTACCCACATGGTTAGTCAATACCCCATTGGTTGGACAAAGTATAATAATTGGGGTGTAGGTGGAAGGTTATTGTGGTCAATGATCATTATGTGACACCCCATGAATAAACCATTGCTGGATCATCTAAAACACATAAAAACAATTCCATGATTGACTAGAACCCAAATGAATGAAATTGTCCAAGATAATATAAACAAAAACAAGACAAACTAAATCTAATGGAAATTCCCCAAACAAACGTGTATTGAACAAAACCAAACTAAGCTGAAACTTGAGCCAAACTAATTATATACCATTTATAGGAAGATTAATTGTTAATTAACAGGATTGTACTTTTTGATAGTATCATTTTGAAACATGGATTTGTTTCCCCCTTGATTGCAGGAACATGATTTGACCCATGTGGCATTGTGGTTCTTATATGTTGGGCGGTGACATGTATAGTCACAGGAGACAGGTATGTTTTAGTTTAGTTTTTATTTTATTTTCTTTATCACATTGGCCACTTATGTCTTTTACTGGTTTCTATGGACAAGAAGTAGTTATATTCTATGAAGGAGGCCAGAAGGGGTTCAGATTGTTTCAGTCCACCGGCTTTGATTCGAGGTAAGATTCTATGATTACTACTTGTCTCGCACCTCATATATTTTGAGGATTTCAATGTTTTTGACTCCATATTATGTTTTTGGTAGGGCGTTGGATCGTTTTGTGTTGGTTCAGGTGGATTTGGTTCTCCACTTCCAATCGAGGTAAGGATTTAATACTGTTGGTTGGTTTTTCACTGGTTATGCAGGGTCCTTTATGTGTTTTAAGGTTCTTAATATCCTTTGTGTAGTGCGTTGATCCCTGCTCGTTGGTTTCGAGTCACCAAGTCAAGGGTGACTCGCCTGCGTGTGAATAGGTAAGTAAGTATATGTATGTGGGTTCCCCCGTTACGTGTATAGTCAACCATGGAAATGATTATACATGTATGAGGCTAGGTGTGCCCATGTATATATATAAAAATGCATACGCAGGTGAGTAGAGACTGGTATATGAATATAAGCATATGTGTAAGGATCCCCTTTCACATGCTCATGGCCATGCGGGTGTGTGCATAGGGGATAAGTGTCCTTGAATGTGTGTGAAGGTGAATATACCCAGTGGGGGAGCATTAACTTTAAGTTAGAAAGCTCCAAGAGCTGAAGTAGATGGCTTGGATCCACCTTGAGGTAGCGTCCCTCCCGTAGCCTCTTTAATTTAAGAATTCTTTAAATTGAATTTAGCTTCTTTCTTAATTCTGCTTAATTATATTGAATTGCACATCTTGAATAAGTTTTCTTTAATATAATTGTTTCATTTGATAAATAAAGTCATGTTTTTATAATAAAACAACTTTTAAAAATAACAAATATAAAATATATATCTTTATCATACCACAATCCCAAATCAAGAGTCTGTTTTTTATAACCTAAGATCGGTTTCTATAATGTGAAGGACAACTACATAGGATTTATTTGGAATCCTGACCGGAAGATGCTGCCCCACAGATGTTGCTGGACTGGGCCAACACGCTGTGGTCATGCCGTGATTTGGCCCTACTCCAGAATGACACCCCGCGGTGGTTCGTAGTCTTTTCAGAATTCGATGTATGATACCTAGATAGAGTTTTAGACACATTACCCACCCATAGTTAATGAGGAGGGAGGCGACGACCAGAATTTTCCCCCGCTTCCTCCTACTCCCTTTGCTCCTAGATGGAAGATGCTGCCCCGCAAATGTCGCTGGACCGGGCCAACATGCCGTGGTCACGCCGTGGTCACGCCGTGATTTGGCCCTGCTCCAGGACGACACCCCGCGACAGTTCGCAGTCTTGTTGGAATTCGATGTATGATACCTAGATAGAGTTTCAGATACCTTACCCACCCATAGTTAATGGGGAGGGAGGCAACGACTAGAATGTTTCCCCGCTTCCTCCCACTCCCTTCGCTCCTGGCTGGAAGATGCTGCCCCACAGATGTTGCTGGACCGGACCAACACACTGTGGTCACGCCGCGGTCACGCCGTGATTTGGCCCTTCTCTAGGACGATACCCCGCGGCGGTTCGCTGTCTTGTCGGAATTCAATGTATGATACCTAGATAGAGTTTTAGATACATTACCCACCCATAGTTAATAGGGAGGGAGACGAAGACCAGAATGTTTCCCCGCTTCCTCCCGCTCCCTTCGCTTCTGGTTGGAAGTTGCTGCTCCACAGATGTCGCTGGACCGGGCCAACACGCCGCGGTCACGTCGCGATCACGCCGCGGTCATGCCGTGATTTGGCCCTGCTCCAGGACGACACCCCGAGGTGGTTCGTAGTCCTGTCGGAATTAGATGTATGATACCTAGATAGATTTTTAGATACATTACTCACCCATAGTTAATGGGGAGGGAGGCGATGGCCGGAATGTTTCCTCACCTCCTCCCGCTCCCTTCGCTCCTGGCCGGAAGATGCTGCCCCGTGGATGTCGCCGGATCGGGACAACACACCGCGGTCATGCCGCGGTCACGCCGCGGTCACACTGCGGTCAAACCGAGGCACGGTGTGGCCAGTACCACTCAAAGTGTCTCACTTTTATTTGAAATGGGCAACATTTTAAATAAAAACAATAAATGACATATGGAAAACCGACCAAACGGATTCAGATTATGTTGATACTTTAGAACAATGATACATGAGTCATTTGTGATGTTTACAATTCAACCCTGCCTCAATCCGAGGCACGGTGTGGCCGGTACCACTCAAAGTGCCTCACTTTTATTTGAAATGGACAACATTTTAAATGAAAACAACAACTGACATACAGAAAACCAACCAAACAGATTCAGATTGTGTTGATACTTTAAAACAATGATCCATGAGTCATTTTTGACATGTACAAGTCAACCCCGCCTCAATCCGAGGCATGGTGTGGCCGATACCACTCAAAGTGTCTCATTTTTATTTGAAATGGACAACATTATAAATGAAAACAATAATTGAGATACAGAAAACTGACCAAACGAATTCAGATTTTGTTGATACTTTAACACAATGATCCATGAGTCATTTGTGACATGTATGGGTCAACCCCGCCTCAATCTGAGGCACGATGTGGCTGGTACCACTCAAAGTGTTTCACTTTTATTTGAAATGGACAACATTTTAAGTGAAAATAACAACTGGCATACGGAAAACTGACCAAACGCATTTGGATTGTGTTGATACTTCAACACAACGATCCATGGGTAATTTTTGACGTGTATGAGTCAACCCTACCTCAATCCAATACACGGTGTGGCCGGTACCACTCAAAGTGTATTTATTTTTTTTAAATGGATACTCTTTTAAGTAAAAACAACTGGCATACGGAAAGCCGACCAAATGCATCCAGATTGTGTTTATACTTTAGTAAAACGATACATGGGTCATTTTTGATGTGTAAGAGTCAACCCCTCCTCAGTCCGAGGTGTGGTGTGGCCGAAACCACTCAAAGTGTCTCTCTTTTGTTTCAAAAGGACATCATTTTAAGTGAATACAACAACTGACATACGGAAAACCAACCAAAGGGATTCAGATTGTGTTGATACTTTAACACAATGATCCATGAGTCATTTGTGACGTGTACGAGTCAAACCCACCTTAATCCGAGACACAGTGTGGCTAGTACCACTCAAAGTGTTTCACTTTTATTTGAAATGGACAACATTTTAAGTGAAAACAACAACTGGCATACGAAAAACCAAACAAACACATTCGGATTGTGTTGATACTTTAGGAAAATGATCCATGGGTCATTTTTTATGTGTAAAAGTCAACCCCACCTCAATCCGAGGCACGGTGTGGCCGACAACACTCAAAGTGTCTCTCTTTTGTTTAAAATGGACATCATTTTAAGTGAAAACAACAACTGACATACAGAAAAATGACCAAACACATTCAAATTCTGTTGAAAATTTAGGACAACTATTCATGGGTCATATGTGACGTGTATGATTCAACCTCGCCTCAATCCGAGGCATGGTGTGGCCGGAACCACTCAAAGTGTCTCTCTTTTGTTTAAAATGGACATTATTTTAAGTGAAAACAAAAATTGACATACGGAAAACCGACCAAATGAATTCGGATTCTGTTGAAAATTTAGGACAATGATTTATGAGTCATATGTGATGTGTAAGAGTCAACCCCACCTCAATTAGAGGCATGGTGTGGCCGTCACCACTCAAAGTGTCTCTCTTTTGTATAAAATGGACATCATTTTAAGTGAAAACAACAACTGACATACGAAAAACCGACCAAACATATTCGAATTCTATTAAAACTTTAGGAAAACGATCCATGGGTCATATGTGACATGTATGAATCAACCCCTCCTCAATAGAATGCGTGGTGTGGACGGTATCACTCAAACTGTCTCTATTTTGTTTAAAATGGACACCATTTTAAGTAAAAACAACTGGCATATGGAAAACTGACCAAACACATTCAGATTGTGTTGATACTTTAGCACAATGATTCATGGGTCGTATGTGACGTGTACAAGTCAACCCCGCCTCAATCCGAGGTGTGATGTGGCTGACACCACTCAAAGTTTCTCACCTTTATTTGAAATGGAAAACATTTTAAGTGAAAACAACTGGCATACGGAAAACCGACCAAACACATTCAGATTCTGTTGATACTTTATGAAAACGATCCATGAGTCATCTATGATGTGTACGAGTCAACACCGCCTCAATATGAGGCACAGTGTGGCTAGTATCACTCTAAGTGTATGTCTTTTGTTTAAAATGGACATCATTTTAAGTAAAAACAACTGGTATACGGAAAACCGACCAAACGTATTCAGATTCTGTTGATACTTTATTTTGGGGTTATTAGTTTCTAATTCCTGAATTCAATCATGTATGTGTTATAGAAAATAAAATTTTGTATGTATTCTTAATTCTGTATAATCCACCCCCTAGACACCCCCACCCCCGTGGACAACCCCTCACCCCTGGACACCCCCAACCCGTGGACAACCCCTCACCCCTATACACCCCCACCCCCCGGGACAACCCCACCCCCCGGGACACCCCCAACCCCTTGTATGTCATATTATATATGTGTTATATATAATTCATAATTCTATATACAACATATTCAGAATTCTGTATGCAACATAATTCATTTTGTATGTGTTATTGATTCATAATTCAGAATTCATTACATAATTCATTCTGCATGTATTCAATTGGGAATTCAATTATGAATTCTGTATTGCATTGGGTAATTGGGTTCATATACATGATTATAAAAACAGTTCACAAGTTCTTGATTTTTTAAACCGATTTCAGATTTCCTACAACCGTGCTCTAAAAACTTTAGAGCAGTTCACAGGTTACAAAAAAAGTTCACAAATTCCTGATTTTGTAAACATATTTCAGATTTTTAATTTTCTGTAAACAAATTCCAGATTTTGACAACCCAACACATTGCAGAATTTACAACTTATCCCTTTTAGCAACTCTTTCTAAATACATGCTTCCCTTTTAGAGATCACTCCCCCAAAAGGTTAGACACATATCAAACTCTAAACGCACCTATCATTTCCAAAACCACACAATAGATGTATCGTGAAACCTTAAGAACCCACACTATGTGCTAACGTCAGTCAGTCTATCCTCATTTGACTCATTCCCTGAGAACCCATCTCTATTCATCGGCATGTTTCCACCTCAATTCATTTCAATTCCTTCACTACCAAAGGCATTACACAACCACCCAAACCCACCAATTGGAATCAGTACCTGACCCTAGTGTACTTCAATAGTCAAATACTATACTAACTCAAAACCACATTTGTTTCCTACTGCACGCAACAACTCACCTCAGATACCCACACCTCATATTTCTTTTCGAAAACACCCCAATCCCATGCCAACAATCGGCTCAATCATATACCCTAAATTATTTCCATTTAAACACCTTATGAAAACTAATTGCACACATCAAGGATTCCTCACTAGAATTACAATGCCACCCCAACCGATCCAATCACAATGCCACCCCAACCAATCCAAAGCCAGTTCCACAAAACTATGAGCCTTCTAGAACAAGGATTATATCTTTGCAACAAATACATCACTCCCCACCATAGAAGTTTCATCATCATCAACTCACCCAAAAAACCTAAACCACTTTGTCGAACTCTCCATGATCATAAACCCTAAGATGTTTCATATCTGTCCAAAAGACAGTAGGGTATCTAGACATATAACCATTGCCCCCCACTATTCTAATGAAGATATTATTGTTTTTGGAATGATCATCACTAAATAATTGTATGCTATGATTTTATCGATGAATACCACAACAATAATCTATTTCAGATGTCGCCAATCACTACATGGACATGTCAAAGTCATTTAAAAGTCTTGGTCATCCCTACCCATGATAATATCATCACATCAAAATCATTCATATGCCTACTCATAGTTTTCTTACCTACTCAAGAAACTCATCCTACGCCCTCTAACTAGTCCTACCCCTAGTAACCACATGCACTAGAAAAACACCAACACTCCAAGCGATTCTCATTTAATGAAAACCAGGCACCTCCATGTTCTTACTACCAAAACCAAATCTCCCATGCACAATATCTTCCCAAAGAGAAAGTTTTCACATAAAACCACATCAACCCACATTTCCTTGAGCACCTATTATTCTCATGATAAAATTTATAAGTATAAGGACCACCCATTTTAATATACATTACATGGGCTAGGCACCCAAACATGTCCATACCTCTAGAATCCAACCACAAGGGTAAACCCAAAGCACTCAAGTTATCTTCCTCAAAACCAAAGCCACCCTACATTCCAAAACCCATATCAGGTTTCACCATTCATTTACTAATTTCAAAGCTCCAAAAAATCCATCTTGATGTCACACACTCAAAATCACACATATCCTACTTGACCTATCTCATCTTCTGATGCATTTATCTAAGACTAATTTTACTTCTGAAGTAATCACACATTTATTCCTTTCATTTTATCATCTGATTCCAGAGCCTTAAACACAATATTTTATTCTTATTTATTACAAATTATTTTCAATTTAACATTTCATAATTTCTTCCGGCGATTACTACACCATGTTTTTTCTATATTTTTTTATTGGAACTCTCTTCATAAGGTGAATTTAACCTTACATTCCTCAGGAATCAATCTTATGGAATCAATCTTAAGGACATTTTCAATCGTTAATGTGTTCTATTATTTTGATCATCCTATTTTCTTCATATTTTGATAACCATAGTTTCTCGGTATTTATACAACCTTCAAAAGTAAAGTGTGTGAATTCTAGGTAGTCTATTAACCAAATTCGTCCCGATTTTGGGACGATTTGAAGACAACTGAAATCTTTGGGGAGAAATTTGTTTGTCCCCCTTTATATGGCATCCATTTCTCTCAGTGGTTTCGAACTCACCAAACAGATTCAATCCATTTCTTTCGGTGGTCCTATGAATTTCACTGGAATCGAGATCCTCCGACTGCTTCACTTTGGATGTTTCGAAACCTCATGCAAGTTTTGTGTAGCTTGAGGTCGACCAATGGGTTAGCAATCTGGTCCTTCATCTCTGACCTACAGATATGGTATTTTTGGATTGGATCTTGGGAAAAAAGAGGCATACCATGCAGGTTCACAGAACATGGAAGAAGCGGAGGTCTATAAGGAGGGTGATGTCGGCAGAGCCATTTCCAAGGGAGTTCCCCTTCAGAACAGATTATTAGATTTAGGTGAAGGGACTTCAGATGATGATGATTCATGGAGTGGAAAAGGGTTGGTAACAGAAATCCCAAGAAGGCTGGGAATTTTAAAAAGGAGAAATCTTCAGTGATTCAAGGAGAAATTGAACCTTCTAATAATTATCAGACTTTATTAGAGTAAGAGTATGAGAAACCAACATTTTTCTACTAAAATGGAATGAATAAAGGAAAGAAATTGGCCATTTAATTTGATGATCGCCTAATTACTATTAACCAAACAGTTTATTTAATATATCTCCAAAATTTCCTTTGGATTTTCAATCTCTATTAACCAACCAGTTTCTTTAATATATCTCCAAAATTTCCTTTGGATTTTCAATCTCTCCAACTATTGGCTTCTCAACATTTATCAAACCTTTTGTAAACATTTATCTTTAAACTATTAACACTTTGTATTTAACTTAAATATTAGTTTAACAACAATTTTGTATATTGGAGAGGTGTAGGTTTTCAGTTTTACAGGTTGGGAAATATATTGGAGAGGTACAGGTTTATAGTTTTACAGGTTGGGGTTTACATCTTTGGAATTAGGGGTTTACATGCAGGCTGTTTACATGCAGGCCGTTTACAGCAGGCTGTCCAGTTTTGGATGGAGGCTGTTTACAGCAGGCTGTCCAGTTTTGGGGATATAAGATGTATACCAACGATTTTTAGAACCGTTGGTATACAGAGTATGCTGGACATAGTATACCAACGATTCTAAAACGATTGGTATACAGGACAGAGTAGGAAAGAGTATTCCAATGGTTCTGAAACCGTTGGTATACAGGTATGCCAACGATTCTAAAACCATTGGTATACTACGGGCTGGAATAAAATGTATACCAACAGTCTGAAAACCGTTGGTATACCCACTAGTACCAACAGTTCTTCAACCGTTGGTACATATATATACCAACAGTTTAAGTAGAACTGTTGGTATAGACTAATTTCAGACCATATATGCCAATGGTTCTCTAGGAACCGTTGGTATAGAGCTACTTCCACACCTCACATACCAACGGGCTATGAAACCATTGGGAAATACTATCCCAATGGTTTCAGTGGATATCCCAATGGTTTAAAACTGTTGGAAAAGATTGAATTTCCTGTAGTTTTGATAGAAAAAAATAATGTTTTAAAACTCCCCCTATATCTTAACAGCCCCACACAACTTAATAAATCCCCTTTATTACTTCCTATTCATGAAAACTCTTCCATGATTATGAATAATATCCCCCTGTCAATAAACCCAAATTTCACTCCTTAATGGCCTGAAATAAGAAAAGAATAGTTATCAACACATAGGGAAATTTACAACATACCTCAGAGATTGGAGGTTATATATCTATACTATTTAATTGTGGGAGTCTACTGGACTCAAAGATCTATTCAATGGATTTCAAAGACTCCTTTATATAAGATCTTTGTCATGATTTCTATGACCTGAAGGCCTATAGGCATATACCCTAACATCACTAACCCATGCTCCACTTTATACTTTATAAAGAGACACTTTATTTCAATTTTATTTATCCTTGAGTGATAGATTATATTTTTTATAAGATTAATAACACTTAAATTATCACAATTGATTCCAACTAGAGACTTCACTTTAACTCCCATGTCTTCAAACTATTACTTTATCTATAGTAATTGTGTGCAATCTTGAGTGGACACAATATTTTTAAATTCTTCAATGCTCAGTGAAATACAATATTATTTCCAAATCAAACAAGAAATACCAAATCCACTAAGATAAAATGAACCACTTACTGTTGACTTTATATCATATGCTAAACCATCCCAATCAATGTCTGTATATCCCAATAACTCTAACCGATATGTTCCACTATATAATAAACCAAAATCGACCATGCCTTTGATATACTATATTATTCTTTTTTTACTATAAGAAATTGGATTTCTTTGGGATTCCTCTTATATTAACTCTTGAAACATGGAAAATATAATATCAATTTGTGACTCCATTAAGTAAAATAATATTTCAATGATCTTCATATATTCCATGACATTGACTGCTTTTCCATTATCATCTCTTGAAAACTTTATCCAGGTGGAAACTGGAGTTTTCATCTCCTTATAATCCTTAATTACAAATCTTTATAGACCCTCCCTAGTATATTTATATTAAGAGATGAATGTGCCATTCTATCCTTATAATACCTGTAGACTAAGGAAAATTGTTAATTATCCAATCATCAATATCTTGAACTCACATTTTGTGAATTATGTAAAGTATTTTCATTGTGCTTTATTTTATCCACTAAAGATTATGTCATATACATGTACTAGCACCATCATCTTTTGGCCATTCTTATTATTAACATAGATATTGTAATAAAATCCACCATATTAAAAACTAATATTCTTTATGTATTGATCTAGTATCGATTACTATGATCTTGGAGCTTTGTTTAGCCTATAAAGTGATTTCTTTAGATGAATTTGTTTCTCATATTTATGGACAAAAAAACCATCTAAAAGTCCAATTTACACATATTCTTCCAAAAATCCATTTAGAAATGCTGACTTGACATCCATCTATAATATTTTAAATTTACTTTTCATTGACATGACTAAGAATAAGAGAACCACCTCTAACCCTTACAAAGGTGAAAGTGTTTCATCTGCATCGATTACCATGATCTAGGAGTACCCCTTACACAATATTCATTTTTTTTCCAAATCACCTTTCCATATTCATTCTGTTTGTTATGGAAAAATCATTTGGTCTTGATAAAATTCTTATTTTTTGGCCTCAAAATGATCTCCCAAGTTTAATTTTTTTCATTTTTTAAGTTCTTTATTCATATCCTAAACTAAATTCTCATCTTTATAAGATTATTCAAAGCATTTTGTCTCTACTTGAGATAAGAATGATTTTTGATATGGATACTTCATTTGACTCAACATCATTAGTGATGTTTGGTCACTAATATATTATTCTCTCCAACTTCATATTGGATCTTTGTTTTGTATACATATGAAGGTCCTACTTCATATTACTCATCATCACTGTCTACTTTTGAATCATCATTAGGCCTTTATGACCCCATAAATTTCTCTATTATTCATCACTCTCCTCCTGAATTTTCTTACTTTTTTGTTGAAGTTTTTGGTCACTCTACACTATAGTGGAATTATTACTTTCAATAACCATAACTAGCCTCTTATTAAACTATTTATGTGTTTTTATCTTTCCTGGGTAACCATTTAAAATTTCTCAATATCCATGAGACTCAAACTTCCTATGTTTCTCTTTATTGAGAATAAAATACTTACTTTTGAATATTCAAAAGTACCCCAATAATGAATTATTTCAATATTACATCTTATATGAAGACTTTTCTTCTCCTAGAAAAAACAAATCTTTGTTATAAATTTAGGATGATGTTATAACTCCTTCCTTCAAAAATTTATATATTAGGTCTTTCTCAATAAACATCATTATATCCATGTTTTTTATAATCTATTTTCTCTTCTCAATATCAATATTTTTCTAAGGAGTTATCATTATTGATACTTGGTGCCTTATCTCATGTTTTTTGAGATAATAATCAACTTAGATGTTTGTGAACTCCATGAAATTATCAGTATGGAATTTCATAATCTTTTTCCCAAACATCTTTTTAGCCTTCATCCAATACTGAGTAATAAAATTGAGCACATCATACTTGTGAGTGATGACCATTATCTATTACATCCTACTATAATAAATAGTGAAAAGAACATAGTACCTCGTTCCATCAATGTACCTTAGTGATATTGGTCCACACACATCAACATGAACCAATTCAAGAACCCTTGTTGACTTCTATTATTTTGGATTATATATATTTTGAATTATCTTTCCCTTTTGAAAAAAATCACACATGTGTGTATGATCAAGTGATGGTTTAGGGAGATATCGAGATCCATTATTTTTCACAAGATCTTCCAAGTTTCACTAGCTAAAATTTAAAAGTTGTTTATGTCACAATATATATTCTTCTTCCTTGGATATAAATCACACATATTTTTCTGTACTAATAAGGTAGAGATTCCCCTTCATGTACTTACCCTTTATAATAATCAAACCATACTTTCCATCGATGATACATGTCTTCTTAGTAAATTTTACCACATTCCATGAGTTTCATAGTTTATTGAAACTTAGAAAGGTTCAAATGAGACCTTCCAAAACCAAAATATCTACATGTCTAATATATTTTCCCCTAAATTCATCTGTTTTGAATCCAATAATATTTAGTCCTTTATCAGTTCCAAATATAATGAGATCTTATTTTTCAAACGTGATGCCTTTTACAAGATCCTTAGTTACCATCATGTTGGAAGTGCATCCACTATTAAGGATCCATACACCAATATGATCTAATAATTTTAAGGAAATATATGGATCCATTTTCTACTCAAATATTATATTTTTTATCCATGTATTCAAATTTACACCTAGTAATGATTGACATGCTCGATCTTCTTCTGAATATGATAGAACTATATCATCTTATAAAGTTTAAAATCAATTTTGAGTTTTTGGCCTACTTGATGGTTCCTTGAGCTATTTCATATGACCATTTTGGGTCTTCATCAACACATTACTCTACATTGTTGATGATAAATACCTATCCATATGTCCAAATACTCTACATGAGAAATAGTTAACATCAAAAGTATGCCTATAATATTGAACTCTAATCATATGTATTTTTTTCTCTTATTCTCTTCAATACCTTTTGGCTATAGAACAAAATTTTTGTGAATGTCTTATCTTTCCACAAAATTAAGACTTGATATGAGGTGAATTATTCTATGTATTTGATAGAATATCAGTTTTCCATTGGGTTCTCTGAGTATTTTGATTGCAATTCAACCCAATTCAACCTTAAAATTTAGAGTGGGTGCTTGTGGCTTGGAATCAACCATTGTTTCTTTCTATTTGAAATCATTCCCTATATCAGCTTTGTTATTATGATGTCTTGTTTTATTATCCTAAAAACCCTATGACTATTTTTTTCTAGACCTCTAAGCTTCTCTTCTACATTTTTTTGTTACTAATTTTATTTTATTTACCAATGTAATACCATGAGTCAAAAGTCTCTCCCGATCTTCTATTTTTTATTGGAGGATGACAAACTCCTCTTAAAGTTATTTTATACACCTGAATCAGTCTTTCAACATGTTAGTAAAACCATAAAAAACCTATCTTGTTCTTCATATTTGATCTTGTACTCAAAAACCATCTCTAATATTTCTAGATTTTCAAATTTAAGATTTTAAATCATTACCTTCAACTTAGAATTCTCATCTTCTTGTTGTTGCATATAGAGTTTGGAATCATGAACTACTAAATTGAATTTATTCATTTTGGATCTCCAAATTTCTATCTATTTAAGTGTAGCCTCTAACTATACCTGAAGATCAATTCTCCCTTCCACTTATTCTTTTCCATTTTCACTCTCTTCCCTTATCTGGGAACTACCTACCACAACCACTAGAGTGTCTTTTTTGTGATATTTGTAGTCCTCAATTTCTCCTACATTAGTATATATTTAACTATTATCCTCTTAGGAAATAAGGTTATTTTTATTGAAGAAGTTTCATTTCATACTACTCATACCTTTCACATTGGAAGAAGATTTATTTATGGGAATTTCATCATCCTCATCACCATCTTGAAATTTCTTGGGATACTTTATTATAAGGTGCCTATTTTTTCCACATCAAAACCATGAAAGTGGAAGTTTCCCTTTAAAATTTCCTTTTCCCATTTAAATATTATAGGAAAGGAATTACATGACCTAATCCACCCATTTTTATTCCTAATCATTCTCCATGGTAAGATTCTTCAAAGATTTGAATGCCACATCCTTTAACTTCCCCTTTTCCACAATCTAATTATCTTTGTTTCTCATCTCATATGTGATAAGAGTACCATGTAGAATATCCAATGCCATCTCATTTAGATCTTTATCTTTAATTACACATAATTTTTTATTGAACTGGGGTGGAAACCTTCTCATGATGCACTTATAGATCTTGACATTATTGAGGGTTTCTCCAAGACCATGAATGTCCTCCAAAATTACATTAACCTAATAAAAGAATGCATCAACATATTCATTTGGGTGAATCCTTAAATTATCATAATTTTTCCATATAACCTTAAATTTATCATCTCAAACTTTTGAGTCACCTTTATAGATATAAATAAAATTCTCCCACATAGATTGTGAGGATTTACATGACATCACCTTCGTATAGATTATGTCAGACAATGATCCCCCAAAGAAATGATTCCTTTGGGGTCAGAATCTAGTTATTTATTGTATCCTTTTAATAATTCACCATTTTATATACTAACTAATATTCTATTCATATCATCTATAAAAACATCCACCCCTAAATATCATAAATAGTTCTGTATATGATTCTTCATAGTTGAAAGTTGTTTCCTTCAATGACCAGAATCCCTTTAGGATTAACTACTGGCATTACTTACATTGAGATATAATACCACTTAATTTAAGCTAGATTTGATACCAACCATTATCCAGAATAGTTTAAATACCCTAAGGGGTGAGGGGTGAATCGGGGTATGCTAGATTAAAATAATTTACCCTTTAATCTTGTTTTACCATTAAACAAAAATCTATTCTCTCTTATTCTTGAAAAAATATATAAACAGTTGTGAAAGCATGGAAGAGACATAATAATTTTACTTGGTTCACCATAAATAGGCTAATACAAGGAGAATACTCAAATCCTTTGTGATGTTTTATTGGTAACATGTTTTTTATTTATCGACAACTATACTTTTTTGAAAGTATGCTTTTGGTTTTTTAGGATCAGACCTAGTTCATCGGTATGAGTTTCTATAAGAAAGTAAAAATCTACTAAAAGTTTAAAACCAAAAATAAGTGGGGAGGAATTATTGAAAGTTGTTTTCTAGACAAAGGTTATCATAATGAACTGAACCAGACACTGAAGTTGTTAGAAAGATAAGTGCTGACAATTTTGTAAAGTTATTTATCAGACACACCATCGATCTTAGATCTATCAGCATGAAGTTCAGGATTAGTCAGACATGATATTTTTTGGAAATCCAGGAGAAGGTTTGAAAGAAATCCAGAGTGGTGATGAATCCTAGAAAGTAAGTTTCAAGGGAATATAGAATTAGAAAGTTCTTTAATTTCTAACCTTAAGTTAGATGGTGCTTTTCTGGTTTGTAATTATCAAATATCATAAGTTTTCTATAACACTTGTGATTAAAGCCTTATGAATAAAATGGGGAGAATAGGTTCTTCCAATTTTATTGAGTTTTGGTTGTAAATAAAGGAGGTTTTGAAAGTAAGGGAAGTAATAATAATTTCCTATTTTAATTAGATGATGCTTTGTTGGTAATAAAGTTCTCATAAATCATGATAAAGTCTCATGATAAATAATTTTGAATAATGGAGGCTGTTGAAGGTCTCTGGATAGTTTTTATTAGTTCCAGAAACTCAGACATAGAATATTAGATTGAGAATTACTATACACAAAATTTTTCATAAATCTATCTAAGTAAAGATGATAAAATTTAAAGAGTATCTGAGTGAAGCCACCATCAGATGCAGAACACCAGAGTAACCAAATTTGATGACATTAATTTATTAAAAAAAGATGAGCTATAAAAGTATCATATTATAAATGAGTTATGCTTACTTGAGAAAAGGAAAAGGAGTTAAATCAATTTTGATACCTATCCATTGGACTATAAACATACACCAATCCATTGGATGAATGTTTCACATCGATAAATATTTTTATGTAGTGGTTTAAGAAATCTGATTGTTCTAACCAATTTTATAAAGGATTCTATCATAAATAGCTAAGGAAGTTTCTTCATATTGAGATGAGGAAGTTCCATCGCAATGAGATAAGGAAGTTTCATCATAATGAGATGATGAGTTTCCATCAAACTAAAGAAATTTTAGGAAGTCCAAGAAGGGTAATTATGGAGAAGGCTCAAGAAGATTCTAGAATATTTGTGAAGATTTTAAGTGGTAAAAATTGAAATTCAAATATTCATATATCTTAGAGTTTTTGATTTTGAGATAGTAGGGAAAGTTTTCAAGTTTCCCACCTTTTCCATTATGAGATTCCTATAAATAGAAGAAAAATATATTCATACTTTGCAACCTTTAATGTGAGTAGAAAATGCAGAGTGCTTAAAAATTCATGGCAAATTTATATTTCCAAACTAAGACCTCATTAGAAGGTCAGAAATCTAAAATTTTTATTTACCGGATTGAGAAAGATCAGACTTAGCATTTGAGTAGAGTTTGATTAATGTATATTGATAATGGGTTCATCACATTGAGTCCATGAGACTGAATTCATCAGACTGAGTTCATCAGATCCAACCCCATTGGACTGAGAGAATAAAACCTAGCCACATCAGACCACAGATCTAGATAAAACTTTTGTGGATCAGTTTGAACAAAGTCTTTATTCTGTTTTTTTCTCAATCATTTGTAAGAAAACTTTGTAAACTGATGGGAGTCAGTATCATCATTCCTATTAAAAGATATAAGGTTTCTAATGGGATTTGGCACCAGTTTTATACACTTATTCATAATAGTGAATTTCTATAAACCCAAGGTAGTGTCTATGGAAAGGATATAGGTTCTCACACTATGGATGAACCTTATAAATCTCACATTCTTTAATTTCTTTCATAATTTTTCATGCATGAGTATTTACTAAAAGATGATAAGGTCATGAACTTTAACAGGATGTAGGGGTTAATTTTATAAAAGTTTTGAAACTTCTAAAAAGTATACAACCGATTCAACCCACCCTTATCAGTTGTTATTCGATCATTTGTAACTTCAATTGGTATGAGAGATAAGGGTCCCTTGTTGAATCATTATCATGGATAATCTCAATTATTTCAATAGTAGAGTAATTACTATATTTGATGGAAAAAATTATTATAGTTAGAAGTACAAGATGATTATATATCTCTTATCTCTTGGATTGGAAGTTGTTGATGCTGATACAATTGGTTTTCCACCTATTAAGAAACATTCTCCTATGATGTTTTCTGACAAGAAAAATATTGAAGTTGATGGAAAGGCTATAAATTATATCCTTATGTACTTATCAAAAAATATTTATATAAAGGTGATGGGTCTAAAAACTTCAAGGAGTATATGGGATAATATGGAAAGTATTTTTAAAGGGAATACTAAAGTAAAGGAAGCAAAAAAACAATTCTGGCATAGTAAGTATGAAGACATAAGAATGAGTTATAAAGAAACTATTGATGAATAATTCACCAGAGTAAATGAAATTGTTTGGAACATCAGAGAATTCATAGATTTCCTAGAATATTCTACAATTGTGAAGAAACTTATGAGAAAATTTCTAGATAGGCTTGATTCTAAAATTTATTATTTATAAGATAAAGATGATTTATCTCTTGATGAGTTTCATAAATTTCTTGTTTCTTCTAAAATGAGAAAAGCTCCAATGTTCAAAAATAAGATAAAAGATGAAATGGATTTTGAAGCTCTAAGAAAAATTAAAATTTAAGTTGTTGAATATGTTGATCCTTGTGACTCTAAAGATAAATAGGATGATGGGTTAAATGAAAAAATCATGTATCTTATATCTAAGAACTATCAAATAGGAAGAATAAAGTATGAAGGTAAACTTCCTATCAAATGTTTTGAGTGTGGTGGAATCAGACACTTTTCTATGGATTTCCACAATAAGAAATTTGGACAATATCAAGATGATTATAATGAAAAACCTTGATGGAATAAGTGGAAAAAAAGTTCTAAATAATAAATTCATCGAAAAAATACAAGAAGAAGTTTATTGGAGACAAAAGAAGTATGCTAAGTAAGAAAGTTGAATTAGACTCAACTGAAAACAATTCCTCAGAGGATGAAAGTTCAACCAGGTCATTTTGGTGAAGAATGTATCACTAATATTTAAAGGAAAGTTTTGTATTCATGAATATAAAATGAACCAGGAAAGAATAAATTTCAAGAAAGCGCCTTTATTGTTAAGACCACCTTGAAAGAAAGTTAAAAGAATAAACCATGGATACTTGATAGTGGTTGATCTTCACACATGATAGGTGATTTAAAAATCTTGAAACATGTTGAAAATCATGATGGATGTTTTGTTACCTTTGGGAATGATAGTTCTCTAAAAATCAGATGAATCAGAATGATAGAGATTGAAGTTGAAAATTTTAAATCTAAGGAAGTCTTGTTTATCGATGGACTAAAACATAACTTAATTAGTATAAGTAAACTTTGTGATGATGGAAAATAAGTGATATTCATAAAATATTCTTGTGTTATTAAAAGTGTGAAATATGTAAAATTCATTATAGAAGGAGAAATAACTAGTGAAAATCTCTTCCAAATAGGAGAATTTAACAAGTCATATTACTTATGTACTGAAGATGAAAATAAGTTATGGCAGCAAATACTTGGACACCATAGAAAAAAACATGAAAAAAATCTCTAAATTTGATGTTGTAAGAAGTTTTCTAGAATTAAAAATAAGAGAATAAGATTTTTGTGTAACTTTTCAGAAAGGGAAGATGGCTAATAAGAGTCATAAGAAAGTTGAGATTCAATATACGAGACCTATTGAACTCATTCATTCTAATTTATGTGGGACAATGATACATCAATAAAAAGTGTATTTTTTACTTTATCAATTTTATTAATGATTTCACTCGAATAACTGACATCATGTTTATGAAACACAAGTCAGAGGCTGTAGAAATTTTCATAGTTTTCAGAAGAAAAGTTAATAAAGGATTGGGGGTTTATATAAAGAAGTCGAGAATAGATAATGGTACTGAATTCACATGAAATAATTTTGAAACTTATATAAGAAAGAATGAAATCAAACATTAATATAGTTCTCTATATAACCCATAACAAAATAGAGTAGTAGAGAGGAAGAAAAGAAGTTTGGTAGAAATGGAAAGAAGCATGTTAGCAGAATAAAAACTTTCAAAGTTCTATTGGAGAGAAGTTATTTGTACTACTATACATGTACATAAAAGATTATTTTTGAGACTATAATCCAACATGAATTCTTATAAAATGTGTTATAATAAAAAAATTTCATTGAAATACTTCAAATTTTTTAGAAGTCCATGTTTACTTAAAAATAAAAATCTAGATCTTGTAAAGTTTGATGAGAAAGATGAAGAAGTAAATTTTATGGGTTATTCACCCAATGGAATATGTTTCAAGTGTTGGAAAAACTTTTACAAAATTTTGTTGAATCATATGATGTGAAAGTTATTGAAAATACAAACTCCTTAACAAAAGTTGATAAGAATTTTGAGGAAGACAAGCTGAAGATTTATAATGAATATGATAGTGATTAAAAAGAGACTTATCAAGATTCAGGTGAATCATGTGATTAGGAAAGTGAAGTTGGAAGAGGAACTCTGAAATTTCCTACTTTAAAAAAACATTTTGAGAACGAAAATATTCTTTTGAATCAATTTTTTTTAGTTTAGACCAGAAGAAAATTGATATTAGAAAACCAAACTTCACTTATTTCAAAAGTTGAATCGGAATCAATTTGAGAAGCTATTTAACACAAAGAATGGGTGAATGCTATGAATAAAGAGTTAGATCAAATTAATAAAAATTAAACATGGGAAATTTTTCCATGATATAAATGTAAAAATGTTATAATAAAAAATTGGGTTTGTAGAAACAAGTTGAATGAACATGGAGAAGTTTCAATAAACAAAGAAAGTATTTTTTTAAAGGATATTCACAGGTAAAAGGCGTGGATTTTGATGAAACCTTTTCCCCTGTTTCAAGGTTAGAAACTATTATAATGTTTCTATAAGTGTTTGCTCATCATAATTAAAAAGTGTATCAGATGGATGTAAAGTCAACCTTTTTAAATGGTGATATTTAAGAAGAAGTTTACATTGAGAAACCTTTTGGGTTTCTCATTGAAGAAGATGAAAACCAAGTTTTTAATGCCCCTTATCATAGATTGGAGCTCAGAATTGAGTATGAAAAGAAGCCACCATTTTGTGAAGTGTGAAAACTGATTGGGCACAACTTTGATAATTGTAGGGTAGTTAGGAAAAAAATGGACCCTCCTGTTAATAATTATTGGCAAGAGGTAAAGCATGTTAAAAAAGGGAAGAATGTCGTAGATAAATCTGAGCCCCCTCCAATAAAGAAAAGTATCTGGGTTAAAAAATCTAGCGACCTTCCATCCCTAGAAAGAAAATCTTGGGGTGACTTGGTTACGGAGGATTTGGCCTTACAAAACAATGATAATCCAAATGGTTTTGAAAAAACAGTTTTTGAAGGTAACAAAGGTAGTTCAGACAAAAGAAACCTTTTTACTATTTCCAATCCTGCTAATAATGCCTCTTCCTCTAGTACTTCAAGTTTAAATGAGAATCATTATAGGGACTTGGAGGCCTCAGTACCTTCAATTCTGAAGGAGAATACTGCTACTTCTAACAAGTCACAAGGTAAGAATGAAAACATTGCAGATCCAGGTAACTCTGTGTATTTCAATTCTGATGTTAAATCTGTTACTACTATTTATGAAGTTCCTGTAATAGATACTCAATATGCTAATCTTGCCTCTCTTGGAATTACCACTGCTCACAACTCATCACACACACTTGTTTCTGCCTTCATAGAACCTGTTTCGGTCAACAAGGAGGTGTCTATTACTCCGGTGGACATGCTGATTTCTGCTCTGTTGGAGAATCAGTCTGATAATTCTACTCCTGTATCTATTGAAAATACTGTTAGTCCTGCTAATGAATTTGTAATACATGCTGTTAATATTGATCCTTATTTTATTCATTTGGCACACAACATGTCACACACTACACTGCCTGTTGCCGTTTCATATACTGAAACTTTTCAAACACCTGCTTCCTGTTCAGTTAACAGGATGGTACCCACCCCTCCTGTTGACAAGCAGGATGCTGTTTTTAATTCTGGTTCTGTATCGTACCCCTTGAATCCTGCAGAGTCTGAAACTGTCCAGACTGAGACTGGAACTCATTCTCATCATGAGAAACCTGCTGCTCAGGATGCTGATTTAGAGATCATCTAGATAAGTCCTATTCTGCCCCCTGTCTCCTCAAAAATTTCCCCTTATAATCTGCCTAACCCACATCATCTCTCACAAGATAATAATCTCACTCTGGTTAGAGATGAGAAACAACTTCCATTTGAACATGCCAATGTTCATGGAGCTGAAAGAAATCACACACTAGATAGTACTGGCCCTATGAGTACTATAGTTTCTGCTCCCAATCCAAATGCAGATCTGAAATCTGATTCCTCTCAAAGTTCGGAAACTTATGAGAGTCAACAAAAATCTACTTCTTCCTCAATGGTTACGAGATCCCAAAAGAAGGAGGGATCTGGTAAATCTAAAAAAAAGAAGGGTTATAACTCAAACCGCAAATAGAAATGAATATCCTTTATTGGAACTGTCAAGGTGTGGATAACAATGACACCTCCACAACACTTAGGAGGTTTTTAAACACTCATAAACCCCAACTCTTTGACATTGCTGAACCTAAATTCAATTTTAAAATTAACTTCATGAGATTTGGCTCTCTCAACTATAGTTTTCTAGGTTCTTGTAAAAATGGTCCTCAAATTGACACTATGTGGATCTTTTTCCTTAATACTTTAAAAAATGTCAACATTTTTAGAATTTCTAAACAGAAACTTACCTGTGACTTCTTGTGGAATGGTCAACATATCTTTTTCACTATGGTTTATGCCAAGAATAGATATCAGGATAGGAGAGTTTTATGGCATTAACTTCTTGATATGGCTAAATACATTCAAGAATCTTGGGTTGTTTTAGGATACTTCAATGCCATTCTTACTCCTTTTAAAAAAATTGGACCCTCACACCTTTCTATATCCTCCAAGGAATTTAAATATACTATTGAGGATTCTAACCTCTTTGAAATCACTCTTATTGGCACAAAATACACTTGGTACAGGAAACATTACAACAAAAACATTGCTAGTAAACTTGACAGGGCTTTTGTCAACATGAAGGCTCTTGATAACTGAGACAAAATATCCCGTGTAACTCTTTTGAGACTCAACTCTGATCATCATCCTATCCTTGTTATCATGCTTTTGAATGATCAAAATCCTGTCCTTCCATTCAAATTTAATAATGCTTGGTCTACGAATCCTAATTGTGTCACCTTTATCTATAACACCTAGAATTATATGAATCATCATAAAGATTCTTTTGCTTGTCCTCACAAATTGAAAATTATCAAGCAGGCTCTAAAAGGATGGTGTAAAAATAAAAAATATCAAAAATATCTTGATATCTCCTATCTTGAAGATGAACTCAGTCATATCCAAACTCAGAACACTAATTCAGATTTTAATATGGATCCACAATTGGAAGCTAATATCTCTTCTAAACTTAATTCCTTACTCACATTTAAGGAAAATATTCATAAACAAATTTTCAGGACTAAATGGCTTACAGATGGTGTTCGCAATACCAAATTATATAATTGTCTTCAAAGAATTAGAAAGGCCAACCGTCCTCTTACTATGCTCATTAATAATGACTTGATCATTGATTCTGAAGAAGCCATTACGAATCATGTCACCTCGTATTTTTATAACATCTTTAATGGTCCTGATATAAATATTGATCTTAAACCTGATATTATTCATTTAATGGTGGATGAAAGAGACAACGAGTCTCTTTTAAGTACTCCACTTGATCATGAAATTAAAGACACAATCTTTGGTCACAATCCAGATAGTGCTCCTGGCCTGGATGGATTCAATAATGGTTTTTTCCAAAAACATTGGGATATAATACACAATGATGTTTGTAACCTTGTTAAGATCTTCTTCACTCATGGAGCACTGCCTCATGGAATCAGTGCTCAATTTTTAACCTTAATACCTAAGGTTGAGAATGCTTTTGAGATCCATCAATTCAGACCAATTGCTTTGATTAACACAATCTATAAAATCATTACCAAAATTATTGCAAATAGACTTGCTCCTATCTGAAATAGAATCGTCTCTTGGAACCAATTTGGATTTATTAAAGGAAGGTCCATCCAAGAATGTATTTGTATTGCTTTTGAATGTACCAATACTTTAAATAAAAACACAAGAGAGGGTTGTGTGGCTATCAAACTAGACATCAGAAAGGCTTTTGACACCATAGACTGGAATTTTATTTTCAAAGTTCTAAAAAACTCTGGCGTTTAATGATTACTTAATTGGTAGAATTAAGACTTTATTTTTCTTAGCCTCATCTCTATCCTGATTAATGGTACCCCTAGAGGCTTCTTTAATTTCTCAAAAGGTGTCAGGCAGGGCGACCCGCTTTCTGCCATCCTTTTCGTTATTGCTGAGGATTACCTAAGTAGACTTCTTAACAATCTGGTTGATCAAAATATGATTAAACCCATTCCAGTTTCCAAGAATTTAAATGCCCCTACCCACCTTTTATATGCTGATGATATTATTTTATTCATAAAAGGGGATCAAAAAAATCTTCATGTTCTCAAGCAAGCTATTTCTCACTATGAGGAAATCTCAGGTCAAGCAATTTCTTAGAACAAATCGTATATCTTTTTTGGAAATAATTTCCCTGTAAGAAGGAAAGCCAATATCACCACTTATCTGGGTATTAAATAGGGTCTTTTACCTTTCACTTATTTAGGTGTTCCAATATTTTGGGGTCGGCCCAAAGCATCCTATTTTGCTAACATCATTGATCAAATCACAAATCAACTCTCTACCTGGAAAGGGAAATCCCTCTCCATGGCTGGGAGAATTTGTTTGGTTAAATCGACCATTGTTTTTAAAATGGTCTATTCCCTTATAGTCTACAAATGGCCCGTCGGCATTTTAAAAAAAATTAATACATATATTAAAAACTTCATTTGGTTTGGAATCATTTTTAAAAAGAAACTTGTTACAATACCTTGGAAATCTTGCTGTAAACCCATTGATAATGGTGGAATTGGCATTAAAAATTTAAAGTTGTTCAATGATGCTCTTCAGGCCCACCTTACTTGGAACATTATTAATTCCACTTCTAAAGCTACTGATTTTCTGAACCATAGATTCCTATTTAAGCTTTTAAAAAGGAATTTTAATTTCATCAACTCATCCATCTGGCCTTCTATCCGGGACTCCTATCACAAGATCATGAAAAATTCTAGATGGATAGTCAATGCTGATTCCTCCATAAATTTTTGGTGTGAAAAATGGTGTGGTAACCCTATAATATCATTGTTACCCCATAATAATCTCCCTGAAGATACTAACTAGACTATAAAGGAGGTCTTACAATCTCATCAACATGATCTCCCTGATAATATTGTGCAAATTATTGATAATCATCTATTTTCTTCTGATAGTGATTTCCTTGTTTGGGAACCTTCTACAAATGGCATTCTAGATTCTAAAAACTATTATAAGCACAATTTCTCTGAAAATGACTCTATTTTTCTTTGGGTGAATCATTTTAACAAACCCTGGATCAAACCTTCTAGGCTCACCCTTATTTGGCGCATTGCCCATAATAGATTACTAACGGAAACTGGTCTACAAACTTTTGGTGTTCAACTCTGTTCTAAATGTCGCCTGTGTAATCAGCATAGGGAGGATTCCAATCATCTTTTTCTATCTTGTGTGACGACCTCTGCCCTACGGAATTATATTTTTGAATTATTTAATTACATATGGTTCTTTACTGACTCAATTTCCTTGTTATTAAAAAATTGCACTAGACATGAATTTTCTCTACAGGCTAAAAATCTTTTCCTTGCGGCAGTGGCAGAACTCCTGCATGAGATCTGGTACATTAGAAATGATCTCATTCACAATAATCACTCTCTCAATCTTAATGCAGGGAAATCTCGGATTCTTCTTGCGATTCATGAAGCTGCCTCAATTCAAAAAGACTGTTGTAACAACTCGGTTGGTGACTTTGAGATCCTTCGTCATCTCTGTGTTCCTGGCATCTACCCAAAGCCCAAACACTTCTTTGAAGTGTTATGGAAATCACCAATGCCAGGATGGATCAAAGTGAACGTTGATGGTGCTTCCAAAGGAAACCCAGGCCCTGCCAGTTGTGGTGCTATCTTCATAGAATCAACTGGCCAGTGTCAGGGCTGTTTCTATGTTGGATGTGGTCACTCTTCATCTCTGGAGGTGGAAATACTGGGGTCATTCATGCTGTCGATTTTGCGCTTCAAAGAGGTTGGAGAAATCTATGGATTGAAAGTGATTCAACCACTATCATTCATGCCATCTGGAATGGCAACATCCATCTAGCCTGGACTCTTACCACTTGTTGGATGAATTGTCCGAACTTGCTCCATGGGATCGATTATATAGATACTCATGCCTACCGTGAAGCGAATGCTATTGCCGATGCTCTTGCCAACAAAGGATTTCATCAGATCATGACTTGGATGGACTCTATCCTTCTGACTTACTACACCTTTTTGATAGAGATTGTAAAAAAATCCCATCCTTTCACCTCTTGTAATCCTTTTTTGTTTATCAATAAATTGTGCTTTGGTCTTTGACCAAAGCATTAACTTTGAAAAAAAACTTGTATGTGAAAGAATTCAACACCAACACACTATTTTTTATTCTACATGTGGACGATATAATTTTTTCCAGGGATGAAGAAAAAGTTTGTAAAGAAATTTCTGAGGTAATGAATAAGAATTTTGAAATGTAAATACTGGGAGAATTAAATTTCTTCCTTGGATTACAAGTTTAAAAAAAGGAAAAGTACATTTTATTATCTCTATAAAATTATTCCAGAGAACTATTATAAAAGTTTGGTATGGTAGATTCCAAATAAGTTTCTACTTCTATTTCAATTGGGATAAAGATGAGTAAAGATGAATATGAAGAAAGTGTGAATCCAAAGGATTTTTGGAAGCTTATAGGAAGTTTTCTTTATCTCACATCCTCAAGACTTGATGTTGTTTATGTTGTAACTTTGTGTACTTTGTATCAAATTAATTCAAAAGAATCTCATATGTTGGAAGTAAATAGAATTATGAGATATGTTAAAGGAAGAGCTTCATATGGTCTTTCATACAAAAGAAGTCATGGAATAAAGTTTCATGGTTATACTGATGCTGATTAGGATGGAGACTATAATGATATAAAATCAACTTCCAGAGGAACATTTTTCTAGGGAGAATGTTTTTTGTGTTGACATAGTAAGAAACAAAGTTTATTAACTATGATCATAACAGAATCATAATATGTTGTATCTACTTAGGCTTGTAATCAAATGTTGTGGATAAAAGTTCAGCTAGAAGACTTGAAAGTAGAAGTTTCTATACCGTTGAATATTATTTGTGATAATCATAGTGAAACTGATGTTTATAATAATACTATTCAACACTCAAGATCAAAACATATTGATATAAAGTTTCACTTTATAAATGATAAAGTTTCTACTAGAGATTTTTTTGGAATATATCTAAAAAAAGTATCAAATTGCTGATATATTCACAAAAGCTATGATGAAAGAGATATTTATGGAATTGAGGATGAAAATTCATGTTGAGCCTCCTCTAATGAATTCCTAAAAATCATATGGAAGTTCCCCCACTATTCTTTGAATTATGTTGACAAAGGGGGGGAATATGTACAACTTTATCCTTTAATGTAAAGGGAAGTGATTTTATTTCATAAATGAATATAAAGCTATGGTTATCATAAAATTGGGGAAAAAAACCAAGTGAGTGGAAAAATATAAAAGAAAGGGAGTTTATCTTAGCATGGCCGTAATTTTTGCTTGTCATAGAGGGACATAATTCCTTAAAAAAAATTATGTCATCCAATAGCGTATTTCAATGACACTCTTTTTGATAAATGATTGTTTTTGTAATAGTAAAAAACACGTGTTGTGAAAAAGTATGAGTGGTTGAAAATTGGTGAGTTAAGAAAGTTATTAAAAAAGGCTTTCAACCAATCCAAAGGGGGATATTAAAGATCCTTTGTGATGTTTTGTTGGTAACTTGGTTTGTATTTTTTGAAAACTATACTTTTGTGAAAGTATTTTTTTAATATTAGACCCAATTAATTGGTATGAGTTTCTATAATAAAGTCAAAATCTACTGAAAGTTTGAACCCAAACACAAAGAGGGAGAAAAGTATTAAAATTTGTTTTCTGGATGTAGTTTATTGGACTGAGTTGAACTGGACTCTGAAGTTGTTAGAACGATAAGTGATGATAGTTTTGTAAAGTTACCGATCAGACACACCATTAGTATCAGATCTATTGACATGAAGTTCAAGATCAATTAGACACGATGTTTGTTTGAAATCCAAGAGAAGTTGTGAAAGAAATTTGAAGTGGCGCTGAAGCCTAGAAAGTAAGTTACAAGGGAATCAGGAATTATGAAATTATTTACTTTCTTACCTTAAGTCATACAGTGCTTTTCTAGTTTGTAATTCTCAAATATCATAAGTTTTTTATAATAATTGTGATGAAAGCATTATGAAGAAAAGGGGTAGAATAGGTGTTTCCAATCATATTGAGTTTTGGTTGAAAATAAAGGAGGTGATGTAAGTAAGGGAATTCATAATACTTTATTATGTTAATCTGAAAATGCTTTGATGGTCACAAAGTTCTCTTAAATCATGATAAATCCTCATGATAAAATATTTTGAATAATGGCGGCTGCTGAAGGTCTCTGAATAGTTTATATCAGTTCTAGAAATCCAGAGATAGAAGATCAGATCGAGAAGTACCGAACACAAATTTTTTCAGAATCCTATATGAGTAAAGCTGATAAAGTTTGAAGAGTATCTGAGTAAAGTCTCCACCAGATGAAGAATATCAAAGTAATAAGAGTTTTTGACACTAATTCATAAAAAATAGAAGATTTAGGAAATAATGGAGATTATAAAGGAGTTATTATTACTTGAGAAATGAAAAAATAGTGAGTTCAATTTTGATACCAATCCACTGGATCGGGAATATACACCGATACATTGGATGAATGTTTCACAAATATAAATATTTTGATGTAGTGGTTCAATAAATCTGATTGGTTTAAGAAATTTTATAAAGGATTCTATCATAATTATCTAAGTAATTTCCTTCATAATGAGTTTAGGAGGTTCTATCGTAGCGAGCTAAGGAAATTTTTTCATAATTAGATGAGGAGGTTCCTTCTAACTGAAGAAAGGTTAGGAAGTCTAAGAAGGATGATTATGGAGAATAATTAATAAGATTTATTAATATTTTTGAAGTGTTGAATTGGTCAAACATGAAATTAAAATATGCATAGATCTAGGAGTTTTTGAATTTGAGATAGTGGGGAAAGTTTTCAAGTTCCCCACCTTTTCCATTATGAAATTATTATAAATAAAATCACAATACATTCATACTTTTATACCTTTAATGTGAAAAGAAAAGGTGGAGTGCTGCAGAATTTGTTTCAAAGTTATATTTCCAAACTGAGACCTCATTAGAAGTCCAGACATCTAAAATTTTTGTTTATCAGACTGAGGAAGTTCAGACTGAGCTTTTGAGAAGATTTTGAGTAATGTAGATTGATAATGGGTTCATCATACTGAGTCTATCAGACTGAATTCATCAGAATGATTTCATCACACCTAGACCCATCGAACTAAGAGAATTGAACCCAGCCTCATCAGACTGAGGATCTAGACATAGAATTTGTGGATCCATTTGAACAAATTCTTTATTCTTTTTTTGGATCAATTTTTTTTTATTTTTTTAAACTGATGAGAGTCAATATAATCATTCCTATCAAGAAATAGAAGGTGTCTAATGGGATTTGGAAAAAATTTTAATCACTTATTTATAAATGTGAATTTCCATAGACTCGCAGGAGTGGATATGGAAAGGATTTAGGTTCTCACATTGAGGCTGGACCTTATAAATCTCATGTGATTTACTTGCTTTCATACTTTTTCATGCACGAGTATATACTAAAATATGGTATGGTAATGAACTTTAATAGGTTATAGAGGTTAAGTTTCTAAAAGTGTTGAAACTTATAAAAAGTATACAACTGATTCAAACCCCTTTCTCAATTGTAATTTTATCCTTTGAAACTTCACATACAAAGGTAATGTGCCAATGTACCAGAATCACTAAAGTGTATTGCTATTACAATGTTCAGATCAGATTCACCATCCCTCCCTGTTTACAAGAACTTACTTATTTAAATCTTACCACTCTCTCTTTTGAAGTGTACTCACTATTCCTTTAGTAGAAACCTATGATAAGTAGAACCAATTTTTATTAAACCATAATTAGTGTTTCATGAATCTCTTCTTTTACCCAAATTAAGAACTCCAATTTACCACAAAAATTATGGGTAGTTCCCTTGTGGATTTCAAAACTCACTTTTGAAAAACCATTATAGAACTTTTTCATAACTCCACACTCTCATGAAACTTTCATAATTTTTGTAAAACTCCACACTTTCATGAAACTCCAAAATTTCATGAAAATATCTCATTCACAAAACAGAATCTCCTTTCGTCACACAATAAGTACTTTTATATAAGGCTTACATGAAAAAACCCTGGTATTTTCTCTAAGTCTTTCTCTCTTTATAATGAGAGACTAACGAACTATTTATAGGCATGGAAAACCCTTAACACAAATTTTTTGTACCCAAAAAATGTGGTACCTCCATTGATGCTTTTCACATGAAACTCTATTTGTGTATTATGTTCACATAACTCTACTTATGAAAATACTATGTTCATGAAACTCTACTTCTATGAGTTTACCTAGATTGCATGGTACTCTTTCCTTTATTGTATTTTGAATGAGTTAGCTTTGAACCCCAATGTTCATGCAACTATTAACTTGAAAAAAACCTTCCTTTGCTTCATTTCTATACACAAATTCTGAAATACCTTCCAAATATTCTATGCCCCTTCTTCATAAATATTTAAAGGACTTCATGGTACTAGAAATTTGTTAAGAAATTCTATCAAAAAACACACTGGAACTTTTCCAACTAGATTTTACAACAAACAAAACAACCCAAAAACCATGAATCAACATCATGAGGTTTTTTTTCCAATAACATTATACCCTTAATGACACAGTCGAATCGTATCCTATGATATGAATCACAAGCATATATATGGTCATGATATAGACTTATTATATAATATTATTGATCTATTTTAGTTCATATCTAATAATCTTTCAATAGCACTAAAATAAAGTAAGGACTTTATTCAAAACTTCACAAATATTTGTGAATCCATCTAAAATCTTTTGGATATAGTTTATAAAACTATCTTTAATTTGAAAAAAATACTTAACCCAAAATTTAATACTTATTCCAAGGACTATTAGTGTGACCCTACGGGCCTTTGTAGCATTAAAAATAAATATGAATTTTATAATTCATAAATTTAATAAAAGAGTGGACTCTAGAAAAATGTTTGTGCTTCTCAAGATATAAAGGGGTATGGTGTGATCTTGATCAAATACACTCATATCTCTATACTAACATGTCCACCAAAGATATATCATATGCATCATATATATACTTATATAATCCATTTTTCATGAAATCTAGTGACCTAGACATAGAATATGTCAATATAGTAGAGAACATCTCATATATTCATGATTATCTAAAATTGACAGACTCGTTTGAATAGATACATCAAATTTCATTCATCCATATAGTTTAGCACATCACATGTCACTCAACTAAGCAAGGACATGCATTTACTCACCCTAATTTAATCATGGTATGATATGTATTTTATTTTTATAAAAGTGGAAGAATATTATCTTGGTTAAGATCCAACCAAAAATAAAAAAACAACATACCCAACCATCCATTGATTAGCTAAGCCTCAAGGCTTGCATAATAAAGTTATCAAAGTGTGAAGGTTCTCATGTTAGGAATAACTCCAACCCTAGGTAATATGGATTAATAATAATAATTCACCCTTAAGTATATCAACAACTATATTTCATTCCATGCGATATACTTTAGTGGGTCATTCTAGATAATAAGTCTCAACTTATTATCTTATGAGTCCATTCTTCATACAACATAAAACTTTTGAATCATATACAAGATTATACTCATGATAATATTAACATATAATAAAAAACCATAATACACTATGATTATCATCGATTAAGGAAAACTCAAATTCATTATTTGAGGGGATATTATCATTACACTATTCATGTAATATAGATGAAGCACACATGAATGAATAATAAATGGATATTACCTTTATTATAAAACCATGATATATCTTACAACCATTACATCCAATCTCACATATATATAATACCAAGATATTCAACATTATCCTCGTGTTTTTGTTACGATTATGGTTTTTTCAAAGGAAGTATTTCATTGTCATTTATAACCACCCAAAATATATTTACATCATACCTCTCAATGATCTACCATAAGAAATGATATTTATAAAGGATGATTTTGGTTCTTAAATTAGACAAGGATTCCTTAGACTAAGAAATAGATCCATTATTGTCATAATAAATCTCAATTTATCTATCTATACTAGGAACCACCATAAGTTCAATGATGAACATATTGATCCAAAAAACTGATGGTAATATTCATTAAATCCTTATATATATATATGTGATATATATAGAGGCAATTTTATATTTCAAGAAAATTATGATTTTAATGAACATAAGGGTATATTATTTTATGCAATATGTAATTGTAGAAAAATGATAACTGTTATCATTTTATATTTCTATCATACATTCTATCATTTAATAATTATTTTTATGAGTTAATGCAGACACCACCCCAGAGCATTATTATGTTTTATATAAACCTAACTACCATATGATGGCAACAGGTCTAGATATTTTCCAATAACTCCTAGATCTCGAAGCTCTCATTATCATTCTATGCTTTTGAGGCTCTAGTAGTACATGGAGGATGGATAGATTCCACTCAAATATAGAGTGACTCAGGTGAAACCTATGGATATGCTATGAAGGAGGTAAGATTTTTTTACCACTTTGTGATCTCTCTCAAAATCATATGAAAGAGATGAAGATTTTTGTAGATGAACTTCAGTGTAAAGTTTTTTATTTTTTGCGGTTCTTCATTTATGTTTTCATACATGTTTTATATTTCTAGCATGGGAGATCCTTGGACAAGGGTTTAAATTTATTCCACATGATTTTATAATTTTTATTAGACTATAACACAACCCTTCAGTGGTATCAAATGGACACCATGATTTTAGATTTATGAAACCATTCTTGAAAGTAAGAATAATTGAAAAATAGAGCAATTTCATGTTTCTAGAAATTCGATTTCATAAAATGGATTACCCTTATGTAGTTGGGCTACATAAAGGTAACCAAAACATCACCCTTATTTAGCTAAGATGTGAAAGGGTAACTATAGAATTAACCATACACAGAGTGGTCTGCGTAAGAGTCATCACAACTTACCTTTAAAAAAATTACATATGTAAAGGTATTACCTATACACGAGGTACTACGTAAGGGTTGTTTCCTCCTTACCCTTATGAAATTAGCACCATGTAATGGTCTTACCCTTCTATAGAATATATGCATGAAGTTAGAGGACAATTACCCTTATATATAGTGTCTATGGAAGGGTAAAGGGAGAACACCCTTATGCAAGGATGAATTCCTACATAAGGGTAAATAAAAAAATTAATTTTTTTAGCATATAAAATATTTTTAATGATTTATAAAATGTTTATAAATAATTATAAAGGGTATTTTGGGTATATTTATTAATTAATAAATGGTTAATTAATTAATTGATTATAAAGGGGTTTTAATTAATTAATAAATGTTTATGAAACATTTATTATTAAATATTCCTTAAATAATAAATTTTTCTATTTGAAATATCTTTTAACCAAGTTATATGGCATAACTTATGATCCAAAAATAAAAAATTTTATTTATAAATCACATGTGATAATTTATTAAGAGTTACAAATTTTGAATTAAGTCCAAAATATAAAATGTTTTTATTTAAATTATGAATTGTTCATAAATAATTAATTGAATTATTAAAATTAAAGTGGCATTATTTGTATAGTATTTAAGCTCCATCAAAAGTGTTTTAATGAATGATATGGTCATGGTTTAAATAATATTAAATATATGACATTTAGATAACGTAAAATGTTTACAAAATATATATTGGATTATAAATAGTTTATAATTCATAAAATGGAAATCTATATAATTATTAATATGAAAAAGTTTCTATTGGAATGAATATAAAATATTTATAATCAAAATTAAAGTTTTAAATTATAAATGGGTCTATAGTTAGCTTAGATTTATGAGTTATTAAAAATTTTTTATCTCACATTTAAATATCTGAATTGTTTATTTATTTAAAAGTTATTCCTTGTTTTATTTATAGTTATAAATTTTTTATAATTTGAATATTTTTATTCCAAAATTCATATGATAAATTTCTTCTAGGGTAAAGCCTTGAATTTTCATACTAGGAATGACTCCATAATGAATTTAGTTTTTCATCTACCTTGAACTTAGTCTATAATTGAATTTATTAGCTTCAATGTAGTTTTTAAATATAGTTTGTGCATATTAAGTGTTATATTTATGATGATTTGGATTTTTTCTTGAGTAAAGTATCCCCAAGTAGAGGTAATTGGGGTTGGAATACCTACTTACCTGGAGGCCTATGCCTTGTCTAGGAAAGTGAACTAGGTTGGCTATATATTACTCTGGGCTTACTCATGTAGAGATTACTAATCTCATATAATTATAAACATTTAAATAAAGTGTTTATGTAACTTATTCATATGTTGTATTTGGATATGTATGAATATACTTGACTTCTAATTTTGGGTGAGTAACAAAAACTTGTGGGTTGTGTTAAGAGTTACACATCAATATGGTCTGGACATATTATTTTAGCAGAGGGAATATGATTCCAAAAAAAATAACTAGAAACATGCATACATAAAGGGAATAAAATGAGATAATATGGTGAGTCTAAATACCCTTAAAATACTAAGTGTAGGATTACTTCCAAAGAGGTACTTTTAAATACCTAGAACATCTAACTGGTAAGGTCATGATAAAGTTGGGGTCCCCTGGATTATCTTGTGTAATGAAAGAAAGTAATATGTGACTATGGATTATCCTAATGGGCAGGTCATGATAAAGTTGAGTGGCTCTAGATTGTCCCTTATTAGCTTGTTTTTAGTGTTTTATTTGGGTTATACTTGTTGGGAGACCATAATAGGATTATATTACTAGAGGAATAGAGTTAAGTATATCCATACAATGGATTTGGATGAAGAGTTTTACACTCAACTATCTAAGAGTCACAACTATTATGATTGAGATGATACCCTACCTAAATAGATAAAAAATAGGAGAAACACTAAAGCAACCCAGAGATTAGTGAAATTTATATCTTGTCCCATTAATGGATATAATGGTTTTTAAAAAGGTGGTCGTCATTTTAGTGGGAATACACTTAATAAAAGACCTTATTGAAGGATTATAAAACATGATATTCATATAATAAAATATTTTGATATATATAATACCATCATAATCATAATCAAGATAAAATTTGTGATTAATCTTTCAAGGAGAAGCTTAATATAAGAAAATACTAAGACTAGTAACTTAAGAAAAGTTATTAATAAAGATTTGTGACTTCAAAAAAGTTCTTAAAGAAAATTATATGTGTAAGAAAATTTACTTCCTGAGTAATCAAGTGTTTAAATTTTTCAATAAGTGAATTTATATGCTTATGGAATCAAAATGATACACTTTAGGTTTCAAATTCCTTAGTTAAAAAATGGCTCATTCTAGTTAGGGAATTTATCCTATTATCATCTATGGAAATGTTTTGAAAATATGATTAAATTCAAAGAACATTTACCTAGTATTATCAAAGTGTTGGGAATATATATATGAACTAGTAATATGATGTTTAGGTTCAAAATTATTATATAGATAATAAAATTTGGTAAAAGTACAAACCATAAGAAAAAAAGTTATTTGAATAATTTCATTAATGTTTCTTCAAGAATATAATCAAGATCATTGAAATATTTGATTTTTAAGAAGGAAAATTAATAGTTTAATATGATTTGATTATCAAAGATACACTTGAAAGAGTTTGTGAAAATGCATGTAATTTATATGTAAATTATGTATGTTATATAAATTAATTCTCCAATTTTGAAAGTTATGAGATACCAAATGTATATTTTACCATATTGTAAATAGATAGGAATTAAAAATCAAAGAATAATTTATTGATATTATAGTTTATATTCATAAGATGAAGTAAATAGTTACTACATCAAGGGTTTTAATGTAAATTATTTTATCAAGATCAAATGGATCCAAGTAAAATACGTGTATCTTCATCTTATTTCTCTTTTGTGATAAGATAAGATGTTCGATAAGTAAGAGTTGCTATGAACGACATGAGATGATTAATTATATAAACATGGTTTATGATTCATTAATTTCTATAACATGATTTGAGAAGAATATTTGGATAAAAATACTTATCCAATATAATGTTTTTATCGATATATTTATTAAAATATAAGGTAATGTGTTCCTACCATCTATCAGTGATATATTTTAATAAAATCTTCTTTTAAAAAAAGGAAAGGATCCTAAAAAATAGAATATCATATGTGATATGGAAACAATAGTTTATTTTTTTAATATTCCAACTAAAAAGGAAATAAATCTTATTCAATAACACAAAAGGGTTGTGTATCTTAGAAATACATCCTTAAAAGAATATAGTGTTTAAGGGGTTAGTGGGAGGATGTTTGGTATTAGAGAAGTTCAAAATTACCAAATAAAGTATAATACCAATATAAAGTTAAAGTGTTTCCACTTAATATCCTAAAATGTTTAGTATATTAAATGGTAAAGAAAAATATAAAGAGGTACATTTTGTTACCATTTAAAAGTGAATATCGCTATTTCCTAAAGTTTAATACCATTTTAAGATTAATTTTTTTTTTCACTCAATATCCTAAAAGAGTTTAGGATATATAACGATAAAGAAAAAAAATGTAAAGAGTTACATTTAGTTATCATGAAAAGTGAAAGATACTATTTCTATAAGGAAGTTCCAAAGGATTGAAGAGTAACTGAGAGGGGGGGTGGGGGTTGAATCATTCATTCACTTTTTATAAGTTTCAAGACTTTTAGAAACTTAAAGACTGAAACTTGTTATAGTTCATTACCTTATCATATTTTAGTAAATACTCATGCATGAAAAAGTTAGAAATAATGTAAATCACACAAGTTTTACAAGGTTTAGACTCAATGTGAGAACCTATATTCTTTCCATAGTCACTTCTGTGGGTCTATGAAAATTCATTATTACAAAGAAGTGAATATAACTTGTGCTAACTCTTGTTAGACACCTTCTATCTCCTGATAGGAATGATTATACCGACTCCTGTCAGTTTAAAAAGTTTTCTTACAAAAAATTGAGCCAAAAAAAATTATAAAGACTTTTTTCAAACTACTCCACAAAAGATCCTGGGTCCAATGACTTTGAGTCCGATGGCCTTCAGTCTGATGAACATAATCCGATTGATCCAGTCCAATCGACTCAATACGATGTTCCCTTTATTAATCTACACTTCTCAAACTCTTCTCAAATGAATACTCCTATCTTCCTCTGTATGATCTTACTCAATCCAATCATCCTCAGTCAAGTAAACAAAACTTTCAGCTATCTGATCTTATAACGGGATCTCTGTCCAGAAATATAACTTTGACATGAATTCTGCAGCACTCCGTCTTTTATGCTCACATCAAAAGTTACAAAGTAAAAATGTATTGTGCTTATATTTATAGTCATATCATAATATAGAAGGTGGTAAACTGAAAAGATTTTATAGTTTACTCAAATTCAAAGACTCTGAGATCTACACATATTTGAATTTCCAGTTTGACCACTTCAACTCATTATAAATCTTCTAGAATCTTCTTGAGACTTTTATGTAATCATTCTTCTTGGACTTCCTAACATTTCTTCAGTCTGATTGAACTTCCTCGACTCATTATGATGGAAATTCCTCATCTCATTATGATGAAACTTCCTCAGCTCATCACAAATTGAATTTCCTTATCAGAGTTAGTCTGGTTGAATTTCCTCATAAGAGTCAGTCTGATTAACTTTCCTTCTCAGAGTTAGTATGATTGAATTTCCTCCTCAGAGTGAGTCTGATGAAATCCTCATAATGATGGAATACTCATAACAATGGAATTATCATTACGATGGAATTCTCATTACGATGTAATTATCATTATAATAAAAACTCTATTATGAAAATTTGAAATCATTCAAACCTGATCAAGCATAACTCATTTAGACTTATGAAAACTTCTATGTTTGGTACTTTTAGATTCGATGAAAACTTTTTCTTAATTCCTAGAACCAATAAAATATTTATTATTTCTCTATTTCTTAAAAATATTTTATCATATGAGTTTCCATGATTTATGAGAACCTAAAGATTAACAAATCATCATCTGAATTACATTGGAAATTATTATGATTTCCCTTACTTTCAACACATTCTTTCTTTCCAACCAAAAACTCAATAATATTGGTAGAACCTATTCTACCCCTTTTCTTCTTAGGTATTGCATCATAATTGTTACATACAAATTATAATATTTGTGAATTACAAAATAGGAAATCATCATATGACTTAAGGTTATAAAGTTTAAGAACTTTCTAACTCCTAACATCAATATCTTCATTTAACATCTACAAAAAAATTCTGATTTTCATTCTCAATAACTTCTAAACTTCTAAAAAATACCATGTATGATGAATCTTGAACTTCATTTCGATGGATATGAGTCTGATGGTGTGTCTGATCAACAACTTTATAGAACTTTCTAATTCCATATTCCTTAAACCTTTTGTGTCTGGTACTACTCAGTTTGAAAACCCGTGTCCTGAAAAAAACTTTCTCAAAGATAAAATTTTTTATCCCCCATTTTTTTGGATTCAAACATTTATCTACTTTCACCTATTTTTCAAAAAAATTATTTTATAAAATATTAGTTTTAAAAAAATAATTTAAAAAAAAAACATAATAATGGGTCTTCAATATCCCCCTTTGGATTTGTTGAAAGATTTTTTTAACAATTTTTTTAACTCTTATAAAATTTTCACAACTCAATTTTTTGACAAAAAATATTTAAAACAACTTAAATTTTAAAAATTTTATCAAAACATATAGTTTCTCAAAAGAGAGTGTCGTGAAAACACACTACTCGATAAAGTAATATTTTGGAATAAATTCCATCCCTATGTGACAAGAATATTTTTTGGACATGTATAGATAACCCCCCTCACTTTTAGCTTTCATCACTATCCTTTTTTCTTCCCCATTTTATGATAACAACATATTCACATTCATAAATAAAAGATAATTAAAAACTTATTACAAAGTATAAAGTTATTACTTTCTCTCCCCAATTTTCAAAATAATCCAAATCATGGTTGGGGACATCCTTATGAGATTTAAGAAGTCCTTGGAGGAGTCAGAACATGAAGTTACAACCTCAACTAAAAAAAAATTTCTTTTGTAATTACCTTTATAAAGATATCAGCAATTTGATACTTTGTTGAGATATATTCTCTCAAAATATCTCCAGCAACAACTTTCTCTTTTATAAAGTGAAACTTTTATATCAATTTTATTTGATCTTTAATGTTTGATATTATTTTAAAAAAGATAAATTTCACTTTGATTATCAAAAAGTGTCTTCAATGGTTTAGAAACTTTTAATTTTAAATATTCTTGATAAAATTTCATCCAAAACATATGAGTACAATATTGAGTAGCTAAAACATATTTTGATTCCTCTATGATCAAAGTTACAGAACTTTCATTCTTACTTTTCCAACTTACACAACATTCATGCAAGAAAAATGTTCCTCTTATGGTTGATTTTCTATAATTACAATCTATATCCCAATCGACATTAGTATAATAATGAAACTTCATCTCACAATTTCTTTTTTATAAAAACCAATGTGAATTTATTCCTTTGAAATATCTCAAAATTCACTTTTCTTCCAACATACGTGATTCTTTTGGATTACTTTGATACCTGGAACACAAAGTCATAACATAAACAATATCAAGAACTGAGGCTATAAGTTAAAGTAGAATTCCTATCAGCTTTTGAAAGTCTTTATGATTCAAAATTTTTCCAAACTCATTTTTCTCAACTTCATCCCTACTAAGATAGGAGTTGAAAATTATTTAGATTCTACCATGCCAAACTTTTTTTTAACAATTCCCTAGAATATTTTTCATGATATAAGAAAATGTATTTTTATTTTTTTCTGAGCTTGTAAACCAAGGAAGAATGTTAATTCTCCTAACATTGACATATTAAAGTTACTTTTTATTTATTTAGAAAATGTTTTAAAATCATCTTCTCTATCCCCATAAAAAATTATATCACCCACATAACCAATTAAAATTAGGGTCCCAGAGTTAACATCTTTCACATATAAGTTGATATCAAATTTTCATTTAGAAAAATTCATCATTGTAAAATAATTGTCAAGCTTATAATACTATGCACATGGATCTTGTTTCATCCCATACAAATATTTCCTCAATATAAAATCTTTATTTTCATCATCATCAAGTATAAACCCAAAAGTTTGTTCAATGTAATCTTCTTCTTCAATTTTTCCATTGAGAAATGCAGAATTTACATCCATTTTATACACTTTTTAATTCCGATGAGTAGCCACTGCTAGAAACATTATGATAATTTCTAACCTTGTAGCATGGGAATATGTTTCGTAAAAATCTACACCCTCCACCTATGAATAGTATTTACAAACAAACCTGACTTTGTTTCTTGAAACTTTCCCCATGTTCATTCAACTTGTTTCTATAAAACCACTTTATTTTGATAACATTTTTAACTCTTGAATGTAGAACAAGTTCTCATGTTTCATTTTTCTCAATTTGATCCAAATCTTCATTCATAGTATTCACCCATTCTTTGTGTATAGTAGATTTTAAAACTGATTTCAGTTCAACTTTTGAAATGAGTGAAGTTAGATTTTCTAATCTTAGATTCCTTATAGTCAGAACTAGATCCTTTTGATTACCAAGAATATTTTCAGTCTCAATATGTATTTGTAAATTAGGAAATTTCAGAGTTCCTCTTCCTGCATCACTTTCCTCATCACATGATTCATATAAATATTCACGCACATTACTTTTTTTACTTTCATTTTCTTTAGAAATTTTATGTTTTTCTTCCTCAACATTCTCAGTAAATTTTCTTAAGGAAGTTTTATTTTAAATAACTTTCACATCATATGAGTCAACCAAATTTTGTAAAAAAAATTTCTAACATTTTTAGCTTCTTCCATTGGGTGAATAACCCATAAAATTTACTTCCTCATCTTTCTCATCAAGCTTTCCCAGATCCGAAATTTTGATTCTAAGAAAACATGGACCTCCAAAAACTTTGAATTAATTCAATAAAGGTTTTTTTCTATACAATATTTCTTAAGAAGTAATGTTGGATTCTATTCTCAAAAAACATATGTTCTAAATATGTACAGTAGTACTTATAGATTCTATCTAGTAGAACTAGGAAAGTTTGTATTCTGCTAACATTCTTCTTCCCATTTACAAAAAACTACTATTGTTTCTTTATGCTACTCCATTTTGTTGTGGAGTTTATGGATCACTATACTGATGTTTGATACCATTATTTCTTAGATAAGTTTTAAAAGTATTTCCTGTGGATTCGGTACCATTATCTATTCTCAACTTACTTATATAAACCCCCATTTCTTTCTCAACTTATTTTCCAAAAAACCTGAACATTTTCATAGCCTATGATTTTTATTTTATAAACATGATGCTTTTAATCTAAGTTAAATCATCAATAAAAGTGATAAAGTATAAATATACTTTTTTTATTAATGTCTCATTGGACCACATAAATTGTAATGAATAAGTTCAAGAGGTCTGGTAGACTGAATCTCAATTTTCTTATCACTTTTATTAGTCATTTTCTCTTTCTAAAAAGTTACAAAAACATATTATTCTCTTCTTTTCAATTTTGAAAAATTTCATGCAACATAAAATTTATAGAGATTTTTCATACTTTTATGCCCAAAGTGTCCAAGTCACTGGTGCCACAACTTATTATCATCTTTAATGCTTAGATAAAATGAGTTGTTAAGTTATCCAATCTGAAATATATTCCCACTAGTTATTTGTCCTTTTGTAATAACTTTTCTATCTTTCACACTTTTGATAACATAAGAATATTTTATGAAGATCACTTCTTTTCCATCATCATGAAGTTGACTCACACTAAGTAAGTTATGTTTTATTCCATCAAAAAATAAAACTTCCTTATATTTCAACTTTTTTTCTTCAATCTCAACCATTTTGATTCCTCTAATTTTTAAAGAACTATAATTCCCAAAGATAAAAAAACCTCCATAATAATTTTCAACATGTTTCAAGATCTTAAAATCACCTATCATGTGTGATGAACAAACACTATCAAGTATCCATGGTTTTTTCTTTTTTACTTGCTTTCAAAGCTTTCTAAAAAACAGAATCTCTTTCCTCAACTTTCTTATTTCCATCTTCTTTTTATTTTTGAACATAAGAAATTATTCTAAAAGGAGTGTCATACATATTTCGGTATGGTGACCAGCCTGGTCACATCTTTCAAAAACTTCTTAAAGAAATTCAAATTGATTTTTTATTATAAATTTTCTTACATCTTGAGAATTTTCTTTTCTAACTTCAAGTGTGTTAGGAAAGTTACTCATTCTTATTTCAACATTACTTTCTTTCTATTTAATCCTTTTTCCAGGAAGAGATAAGTTATGAAAATAATTATAATCTATGTTCCCATAGATTCCACAAAACCAACAAAAACTATCAAATCTTGATTTTCTATTGAAGTAATATCTTTCTCTGTAGAAACTTTTTTGAGGTTGAAAACTTATTTATATTCTAACATAATTTTGGTGTGGAACATATTTCATTATGAGTGAGTTTTCAAATTTTATAGATGTGATAGGTTGATAACATCCTTTTTCCACCCAAACTTTCCCAACACTTTTCTTATCACTCAAAATGTTAGAAAAATCAGATGAAACAATATTTTTGGTGGGTGTGAATTTCACCTGATTCTTGATTTTAGATTTCACAAAAACTTTAGAAGTCCCAAATTTTACTTACAAATCTTTTTTGAAGTTTTCATTCTTCTTCCTCAATGTAATTTCAGACTTAAGAAGTTTAGATTTAAATTTATTGACTTACTCTTCCTTAACTTCTAATTTCTTATTGATATATTAAACCATCTTTCACTATTCAGAAACTCTTAATTTATAACTTAATATCTTCTAAATTTATTCTTTCTCCTTCTTAATGATATATTTTCTTTATTCAAAAATTTCTTCACAATATTTATTCATTACTCTAATTTCTTTCTTGAGAGTTTTGTTTTGCTCGATACATGTAACAAGTTTTGTTTTGATTTGATACTCTCTATATGATTCTTCACCACCTTCTTCAATATCTAAGGAATCTTTTGTTTTATCAAATTTCATAATGAATGTTTTTAATTTTTATGAACTTTCATCTTCAAAATAATTGTTTCTAGTTGAGTTAAATTCATCTTTCTTACTCATCCTAATTCTTTTTTCTCTAGTGAACTTATTATTATATTTTTTGGATGAATTTTCTTCTTTAGAACTTTTTCTCCACTTTTACATTGATATTTTTCATCAGAATCATCTTGATATACTCCAACTTTATTCTTAGGACAATTCATAGCAAAATTTATGATTCCATCGCACTTAAAAAGTTTGCGAGGATTTTTACCTCCATAATTTACTCTTCATATTTGATAGTTCTTATATATAAGAGACATTATTTTGTCATTCAACTCATCATCCTCTTTATCTTCAGAGTCACAAGGATCAACATCTTCAACATCTTGTATTTTCATTTTTATCATGGATTCAAAATCCATTTCATCTTTCATATTCTTTTTGAACATTTGAGTTTTCCTCATTTCATAATCAATAAGAAAGTTATGCAGTTGATCAAGATATTAATCATCATTATCTTCTTAAGAGGAAATTTTAAAATCAAACTTGTTTGGAAAGTTTCTCATAAGTTTCTTCACAATAGTAGAATCTTTCAAGACATCTCTGAATCCTATGATATTGAAAAACATTTCATTTACTCTAGTGAAGTATTCATCCATAGTTTTTTCATCTCTCATTATTTTTTTTATACTCACTATGATATATTTTTAGCTTTTCCAACCTCACTTTCATATTCCATTTTAAAATACTTTCCTTCTTGTACCACATAATCTTTTGAAGTATTTAGACCCATCACTTTCATATACAAATTTTCTAATAAGGACATAATGATAAACTTTCTAGCTTTTCCATCATCTTCAACATTTCTCTTATCAGAAAAATTCATTAGGTAATTATTCTCAATTGGTGGGAACCCAATTGAAACAAAATCAAACAATTCCAATCCAAGAGATAGGAGATAAGGAATCATCCTATTTTCCCATACATAATAATTTTTCCATCAAATGTAGGAATTCCTATACCATTGAAAAAATTGATATTATCCATGATAAAGATTTGAAGGTCCCGCGCGTAGCAGAAGCTCGTGGGTGGATGTTCCCACTTGAGTTTTTTTCATTAGAAATGATCAATCCGGGATCAATACGATGATAAATTCCAGACTCCACGGATCGAATCACAGAAATAGACAAAGAAGAAAAATAATCCCGGAACCACAAAGGAGGATCATCATAGGTTGATTATAATTATTTTAATTAATTGACAAGAAGTAGATTTTATGGAATTCTTTCTTCATTGATATTTCTGATCACGTTCTGATGTGATTTTTCATTGCGTCATAGAAGCCAAGTGTAGACTTCCTCTAGCGATGATCCACATGTGCACCACGTATCTTTGGACGTCACCAAAGGAATATCCAGGTGCTAGCGTGGAGAAGCCTTTTCTTGTGTTGTCTGCCTTAGATCATCCTAATCTGATGGAGGAGGATCTCTATTGGTCTTGAGAGTGTTCTTAGAGGAAGGAGTTCTTTCATCCTTGAGATAATTCTCTAGAATTTTTGTGCACAATGATTAGGGAAAAATGTTGGGGTTTTGAGGATATTTATAATCAGGTTTGAGGTTATAGAGTTATGAAAATAAATAAAAGCGTTTTTCATTTTATTTATTTCATTAATTCTTATTTAAAACCCTCATGTCAAATCATTAATTCCTTGACATGCGCCCACACTGATTATAATAAATATCATTTAATAAAATGATATTATTTCCTTAAAATCCTCACTAGAAAAACTATATGGCGTGTAATCATTAATACACGATGTAAATACCAAAAGCTTGATGTACATAGAAATTACATTAATTTTTTGGAATACTTAATACATGACAAAAATAGAGGCCCAAAGACCGTATTAGTGTAGTGTCTTTGGAAACTCGGAACATAATCTTCTAATCATGATGAATGATCTCCAACATCTCCCATAAATATATTCCCCTTTTGTTTTCTTACCTAAAACCTTTATTTATATCATGGGGAAAAGAAAACATAAAAAGGGTGAGATAAAATGCTCAGTAAGGGTAAACATTGAGAATATAAAAACAATCCATAAACATTTGAACGTAAAAACATGAACATAAAACATCAAAATCTTGAGCAATGACATAAATCTTGACAGTACATAAGGAATAGACCATAAAGGAAAATTAATCATGATAAAATAGCATGGTAATAAAACATTTAATTGTGGAAAAATATTAGGCACATGATATGATTTCCATATTTTCCAAGGCATTTCTGCCTAGACCATCATAGTAGACAAAGTCCATTACTGAACCAGGTTTACATGCCATTCCAGCCCTGTATTACTGAACCAGATTTTACTTTTCGTTACATCCATGTATATATCATGAGATATAAATCTTTACCCAGTGCATTGGAGGGATATATAGGTCCCACCCATCTCATAATGAAATCATTCTTTGGTGATCCACAAAATAAACATAAATCATTCATCATAACCCAAAGAAGAATATGGGTTTCATAAACATCATCCCATCATAACATAATCCATATATAAAAATGGATGTCATTTATTCATAAGAAAAATCAAACCATGTAAATAATATAAACATTATACTTGAAACATAAACGTACTAAATAATGTCATCTTATATGGAAGGTGGTTTTGATAAAACACTTGAAATGAATTTTTGAGGAAAATATCCTTTCTTCTTCAGAATCATTTTCTTTTCAAAAAATGCCATAAAATTTTAAAAGGACAGGATTTTTGTTGAAAATAATCATGAAATTTTATAGAGTAAGCTTCATGAAAATAAGGTATTATGAAACCTTAAAAATCTGTTCATGCCGTATAAGTTAAAAAAAATTCTCCTCATACTTTTAACGGAAAAGTCAAAAAGTACCACGTATGGTAAAAAAAAGAATGATTCCTTCCATAAAACAAAGTAAAAGTCAAAGAGGGGTAAACATGACATTAAAAATATATGGAATAATATTAAACACTTTATAAAAAACATTTTATGGATGAAAAATATAACCCCAGTAAATACTTACGAATAAACAATCTCGAATAAGAATGAGATTGGAATAATTATCCCGTACCTTATGTCCAATTTCTTCTGTATGTGTCCGAGACTCCTGTATTGTGGGTTTAAACATATTATTAACTTTTAATAGAACCATAATAATATTTATAATATCATATATGATTCACTTATGACTTTATATTACCCATTCATTTGTCAATTCCATGTTAAAACAACGTTTTGGGTAAAATTGTTTCATTTATCATCCGTGTTTTGAATTGCAATTATTCATATGATTAATTAGATCATGATTAATTACTTCCAGAATGTAAAAAATGATTTATATATAATATATATTCAGAATATACATATATATAATAGATCGATAAATGGAAAGAAATACACCGTTCATGGAGAGGGTAGGCCGTACGTATGCACGGACACTGTTTTCGTTTCCTTATTAAATTGAATGGAAGTAAGTAAATAACATATACATAAATATAGTATCATTAATATGCCATATATTTCATGATTATTTATTATATATACTTTATAATCATTCTTGAATGGTTAACTTGGAGAATGAATCTCATCTCGTCGTGGAGACGGTAATCTGTACGTACGCACGAGCGATGCTATCGTTCCAATAATTATTGAATGGAATTAGAGTGGATGATATAATATCTAATAATTAGTACCATGTTATAATAACCATATATAGTTATTCTTTACACCATTATACCCATCCAAGTAAGGTGGTGGTGGAAAAACAGATTACACCACGGCGTGGAGACGGTATTCCGTACGCACGCACGTGCGGTGATTTCGTTTTTCATAGGATGGGTAAAAGGTAAAATAGCGTCGTTTCATATTTATAATAACATATAAGTATATTATTTATACTGATTTTATTACTTTATAATGAAAAAAGTAAATAAGAGGAAGTAGAAGAATAAATAAAGTTGAAAGAATCGGTAAAAGATATTACCTCTTCTTCGACGCGCCTCCTCTTAACCTCCTCTTAGGGCACTAAAGTTGGTCTTGGAAGAGGAAAATAACCTCTAGTAGGTTTATAGGGAAGTGTAGAAGTGAAATGGGAATGATTTTTCTGAGATTGAAGGCTCAAAATGGTGTGAAGAGGAGAGGGTTGAGGTGCCCTTTTATAAGAGAATAGAGGGGTACTTTTGGAAACCTCAAAAATATTAATTAATAATAAAATAAAACCCCACTTAAAAAATTTCAAAGTGACTCAAATTTGGATATGAGGTAATATAGGGTTGTAATCTCATCAACCAATCAAATTTAGACATGTTGGGAAATTATTTTAAACCTTATCAATTTGATTTATCCTTATTTTATTTATTTTATCTTATTTGTGGTAATACTATTATAAATTTTAAATTGTTATAAATAAATAATTATATGTAATCAATTTCCCATAATTGGATACTTTATAACCTTGTAGAATATATTATTTTAAAATTTTAATTTTTTAATTTTTTTTGTAATTTTAAATAATTTAATAATATGTTATTTTTATAAAATACCAAGTGTAAATTTTGACACTATTCAGTTAATTGAATTTAAATAAAATTCAAGCAGAGAATATATTCAAAAAAAATATTTAATAGGTTCCTAACATGTCATATTAATCTAGAAAATTCTTGTAGCATGTTAAATAGTTCATATAATATTTAGTTTAATATTTTTAAAACCATTTATTTGATATTTCTCTTAATAAAATAATTACTACAACATTTTTGTATATTTAGTTAATATACTTATTTGTTGCATAAAAATTAAATATAAAATTATATGATGAATATAAATCTAATATATTTCATAATATTACTTTTAGTCGAATTTATCTTCTAAAATACCCAACCTTTAAAATGATATATTTATTAAATTATGAAGGTCACAACTTTGACATCATTTAAAATAAAAAACTATAAATGTCATAATCACTTTTATAAAGCACCAAATGGTGAAAAATTAGACCTTTGTATGCTTAGGGTTCATATGTACAATACCAATAAGCTTTGGTCAGGTTTTTGGGCCTTTTATGGGTATTATTAGTCTAATAAAAACTATATTATTGATTTTTTCACTAAATAAATAATTTATTTATCATTAATGTATAAGATATTAAGGTAATTATATATTTCTTAAAAATTAAAAATAAATTATGATGATAAATAAAAATATTTTAGCTTTCAAATTAGTATTTATAACCGAATTTATATTCTATATAACCTTATATTAAAAATAATTTAATTATTAAAGTTTGAGTGAGACATATTTCACTTTCATTTAAATAAAATAAATTAAAGGTCTTAATCACATACAAGTGGTCTCTAATAGATACCATATCGACCCAAGTATACTTTAGGATGAAATATAATCATCCAATTATATTAATACAAGTGTTAGAGTAATTTTATAATATTATTTTTACCCTTAATTACCTAATTTACCTTTAACTGTGGTAAATAAAATTTACCGTAGTTACTATTCATAATGCCCAAAAACAAAAAAGTATCCTATTAAAAAAATTTGGACCCACTGATTCAAAATATAGAATCCATTTTTTAAAATTCAAAATATAGAATTTGTAGTAATTAATTTAAAACTAATCCCATTGTCGAAAAAATGAGTTTTTGTTTAAAACATTGCAAAAGATTGAATTGATTTAACCTACGAATTCAATGTAAAATCAATGATAATAACATAAATTATATTAAATGGTAAAAATATATTCTATTTATATTTTAAAATAATTTACTATTATAATTTAACCATATAAATTATCTCGATGAAAAAAAGTTGTTTTTAAGTAAAATTTAGCTTGTTTTTACTATTCATGAAAATAAGAACGTTGTCAGAAAAATAAGAAAACTTTATCCAATTTAAATTTTTATATCCTAATTCAAAATAAGAAGTTTATTTTGTAAAATTGAACTTATAAACTTGTCAAAAATTATATTTAAAATGGGTACGCCATCAAAAGGCGGAAAAACTGCATTTTTTGAAAAATTCTTCTTTTATCCGAAAATTGATTTTGTTCTCATAACTCATTCTATAAAATGTGTAAGATGAATTATAATGTTATAAAATTCAAAATTTAGTTAATACTATTCCTAATGGATAGTTCATAATAATATTATAACAATATATCGTTGTTTAGTGAAACTCGGTATTGCGTACAACACACCCTATTGAGGAAGGTCTCTCTTGCATGCAACACAAGCCAAGAATAGTGTTTGCATATACTAAAAGCTAATACAGTGTTGCGTATAGGGAAATATAATCTTTTTGTAGTGTACAACACAAGACATCAAAGAAATTAAAAATAATATTTCTCATAAAATCTTGGGGTGTTACATTTTACCCCCCTTAAAATGAATTTCGCCCTCGAAATTCGTCGGGGTTATAAATCGTTTACTACTTGAAAGTTTCTTTCATAGAAACCCACATTGTAAAAAGGAATACTAAAACTTAATTTTAAAAAGTAAAGTAAGAAACGTAATGGTTACCCAAATTAACTCATCACTTGGTTTCCACATAGGAGAACATAGGTGAAAACATGGATGTGGAAGAGAAATCTGACCATCAAGATCTGATAGAGAGTGGTAGAGAACATGGCTATGAAAAATCCAATAATCACAAAGCCATAAATTTGTGATGATCTAAGGTACTGTTTGATTCATCAGATATGAGAGTACTAGGACAATATTTTTGGTTTTCAAGATCATTTCCCTAATATTGATGTATTTTTTTCATAAGGAGAAATACTTACTTGATTTTAGTGTAATATCATTGTTGGTCATTCCATGAACAATTTCCAATTCATCTCTTATTTAAAGAAATGAAGTTGAATTTTTCATTCTTGAAGTGTTAGTAGATCATGTGATAGAATAAAAGGCCATTCCATCTGTCTTTATATTAAGAAGGTTAGCAAAAGTTATTAAATATACATAAGTCCATCTATGCTGAGATTAATCATATATGGTTCCTAAAATTGACTTATAATTCATCTATCATACCGCTGAATAAAATAAAATTAATTTATATGAACCAGGGACTTCCTATAGGATAATGGTAGGCAATAAAGGCTTATCGCACTTCGGTTGTGGGTTCGATTCCCGCATCCTTGTCCGACGCGATGGGTTTTCGCCCTTCCTACAGGTTGTACTTTTTCAAAAAATTTACTATTATAACATTTCAGAAATAATATCAAAAAGTTATAGCCTTAAACAAAACTATCTGATGTATAGATTAATCCATTCCAACCATTAGGCTTATCAAAAATACTTCTGTCCAATCTCATAGTATAAAGAAAACGATTAGTTGAAATTTCATCTACCGAGCATGGGAATACCATCATATATCCCCCATATATCATAAGATATATCTTGTTGGTCACATTACAAACATGTGAATACCTTAATCATATATTCTCTTGAAACATGAATTACCATAGAACCTTTCTGAAAACATGAATGCTGTCAAAAGTTAACTCTTTACACATATCAAAATCCCAAAAATTATATATACTCAAACCATGATATCCCTTTGTCCTTATATCTGTAATGAGCTCATTAATAACATCAAACGTATTATATTATCCTTATCCCTTCATTATGCTCATATCATCTGCTTTCCAAAAATATTTTAATCACTTTTCATGGTTATCGATACCATATTCTTATGGAAAACCACAGTGGATCAATACAAAGATATTCCAATATACCATAAAATTACCTCAACAACATTATTCCTGAATACCAATATATAAACACTTTAATCCATCCTCTTCAATTATTGTCATGGAATAAGACCTTCCTTGATTTAGAAGTAACCTCTTAGGTCAGGGCATTGAGTTGGGTAATGCCCATGTTCTCCACAGATAAGACCTTGAACTTCATAACAACCCGTCACTCTATGACCCATCTCCCCACACAGATAACATCTTCCCCTCCATTTGATGTATTCATCAAGGTTCTTCTTCCCTTATTTAGAAATCTCAATCTTCCTTTCTCTATGCTCCTCACAATGCGAACATGCATAAAAGTCCATCTTCCTCTTATTTGATGAATTAGGAATATCACTAAAGTTCACCTTGTTAATCATATATCGCGATGATTGATTCGGCATAATCACAATGTCTTTTTTTCTAGGCATTACACAATTTCGTTTCTCATAGTCACCAATTTTCCATTGGATTTAATGTTGACAAAATTCCTTCTGGTTCCCTCCATTTACTAAAACCAAAAACCATGGTGTAAGAAATAGTTAAAATAACGAGGAAACACATAATCATAAAAAGTATAACTTATCACACATTATTTAATCCATGACACCTTAGGTTCACCCTAGTTTATTCATGATTGTCAACAAAATTCTAGGAATGTAACCTATAGTTATACTAAACCTTAGGGACATCCCTAGACATACCTTAGAAATATATCTAGGGATCTCACTAAAGTTTTCGCATCCTAGTTTCCAAAGGTTAACTAAACCTTCACTCTGATACCAACTGTAACGACCCAAAGCTTGAAGTACATAGACATTACATTAATTTTGCGAAATACTTAATACATGACAAAAATAGATGCCAAAATACCGTATTATTTTAGTGTATTTGGAAACTCAGAACATAATCTTCTAATCATGGTGAAAGATCTCCAACGTCTCCCATAAATATCTTCCCTTTTTGTTTTCTTACCTAAAACCTTTCTTTATATCCTCGGGAAAAGAAAACATAAAAAGGGTGAGCTTGAATTCTCAGTAAGAGTAAACATTGAGAACATAAAAACAATCCATAAACATTTGAACGTAAAAACACAAAAATAAAACATCAAAATCTTGAGCAATGACATAAATCCTGACAGTACATAAGGAATAGATCATAAAGGAACATTAATCATGATAAAATGGAATGGGAATAAAACATGTAATTTTGGAAAACCATTAAGCATATGATATGATTTCCATAGTTTCCAAGGCATTTCTTCCAAGACCATCATAGTGGACAAAGTCCATTACTGAACCAGGTTTACATGCCGTTCCAGCCCTGTATTACTGAACCAGATTTTACTTGCCGTTCCAGCCATGTCTATCTCATGAGATATAAATCTTTACCCAATTCATTTTAGGGAGATATTGGTCCCACCCATCTCATAATGAAATCATTCTTTCGTGATCCACAAAATTAACGTAAATCATTCATCATAACCCAAAGAAGAATATGGGTTTCATAAACATCATCCCATCATAACATAATCCATATAAAAAAATGGATGTCATTTCTTCATAAGAAAATAAAACCATGTAAATAACATAAACATTATACTTGAAACATAAACATAATAAATAATGTCATCTTAGATGGAAGGTAGTTTTGATAAAACACTTGAAATGAATTCTTGAGGAAAATATCCATTCTTCTTCAAAATCATTTTCTTTTCAAAAAATTCCATGAAATTTTAAAAGGATAGGTTTTTTGTTGAAAATAATCATGAAATATTTTAGAGTAAGCTTCATGAAAATAAGGTATTATGATACCTTAAAAATATATTCATGCCGTATAAGTTAAAAAAACATTCTCCTCGTACTTTTAACAGAAAATTCAAAAAGTACCACGTATGGTAAACAAAAGAAAGATTCCTTCCATAACACAAATTAAAAGTAAAAGAGGGGTAAACATGACTTTAAACATATATGGAACAACATTAAACACTTTATGAAAAACATTTTATGGATGAAAAATATAACCCCAGTAAATACTTACGAATAAACAATCTCAGATAAGAACTAGATTGGAATAATTATCCCTTACCTTATGTCCAATTTCTTTTGTATGTGTCCGAGACTCCTGTATAGTGGGTTTAAACATATTATTAACATGTAATAGAACCATAATAATATTTATGATATCTATATGATTCACTTATGACTTTATATTACCCGTTCATTTGTCAATTCCATGTTAAAGCAGCGTTTTGGGTAAAATCGTTTCATTTATCATATGTGTTTTGACTTGTAATTATTCATATGATTACTTAGATAATGATTAATTACTTACAGAATTTAAAACATTATTTATATATAATATATATTCAGAATATACATATATATAATAAATAGATAAATGGAAATAAATACACCGTTTATGGAGACGGTAGGCCGTACGTATGCATGAACGCTGTTTTTGTTTCCTTATTAAATTGAATGGAATTAAGTAAATAACATATACATAAATATAGTATCATTAATATGTCATATATTTCATGATTATTTATTATATATAACTTATAATTATTCTTTAATGGTTAACTTGGAGAATGAATCTCATCGCGTCGTGGAGACGGTAATCCGTACGTACGCACGAGCGATGATATCGTTCCCATAATTATTGAATGGAATTAGAGTGGATGATATAATATCTCAAAATTAGTATCATGTTATAATAACCATATATAGTTATTCTTTACACCATTATACTCATCCAAGTAATGTGGTGGTGGAAAAACAGATTACACCACGGCGTGGAGATGATATTCTATACGTACGCACGCACGGTGATTTCATTTTTCGTAGGATGGGTATAAGGTGAAATTGGGTTGTTTCATATTTATAATAACATATAATTATATTAGTTATAATTATGTTATTACTTTATAATGAAATAAATAAATAATAGGAATTAGAAGAATAAAGAAACTTGAAAGAATCGGTATAATAGATTACCTCTTCTTCGATGCGCCTCCTCTTAACCTCATCTTAGGGCACTAAAGTTGGTCTTGGAAGAAGACCAGGACCTCTAGTAGGTTTCTAGGGAAGTGTAGAAGTAAAATGGGCAGGGGTTGGCTGAGCTTGAAGGCTCAAAATGGTGTGAAGAGGAGAGAGATGAGGTGCCCTTTTATAAGAGAAGAGAGGGGCACTTTTGGAAACCTCAAAAATATTAATTAATAATAAAATAAAACCCCACTTAAAAACTTAAAAAGTGACTAAAATTAAGATATGAGGTAAGATAGGGTTTTTATCTCATCAACCAATCAAATTTATACATGTTGGGAAATTAATTTAAACCTTATCAATTTTATTTATCCTTATTTAATTTATTTAATCTTATTTGTGGTAATAATATTCTAAATTTTAAATTGTAATAAATACAAAATTATATGTGGTAAATTTTCCATAATTGGATACTTTATAAACTTTTAGACCATGTAATTTTCAATTTTTAATTTTTTAAATATTTTTGTGATTTTTAAATAATTTAATAATATGTTATTTTTATAAAATACCAATAGTGTAAATTTTGACACTATTCAATTATTTGAATTTAAATAAAATAAACACAGAGAATATATTCGAAACAAAATCTTTAATATGTTTCTAACATGTCATAGTAATTTATAAAATTCTTGGAGAATGTTAATTAGTTCATATAATATTTATTTTAATATTTTTAAAACCATTTATTTGATATTTCTCTTAATAAAATAATTACTACAACATTTTTGTATAATTATTTAATATAATTATTTGTTGCATAAAAATTAAAAATAATATTATATGATGAATATAAATCTAATATATTTCATAATATTACTTTTATTAGAATTTATATTCTAAAACACCCAACTTTTAAAATGATATATTTATTAAATTATGAAGGTGACAACTTTGACATCATTTAAAATAAAAAACTATAAATGTAATAATCACTTTTATAATGCTCCAAATGGTAAAACATTCGACATTTGGATGTTTAAGGTTCATATGTACACGACCAATAAGTTTTGGTTAGGTTTTTGGGCCTTTTATGGGTAACATTAGTCTAATAAAAACTATATTATTGATTTTTCACTAAATAAATAATTTATTCATCATTAATTTATATGCTATTAAGGTAATTATATATTTCTTAAAAATTACAAATAAATTACCATGATAAATAAAAACATTTTAGATTTAAATTGAGTATTTATAACTTAATTTATATTCTGTATAACCTTATATTAAAAATAATTAAATTATTAAAGTTTGAGTGAGACATATTTCACTTTCATTTAAATAAAATAAATTAAAAGTCTTAATCACATACAAGTGGTTTCTAATAGATACTATTTCTACCCAAGTATATTTTAGGACAAAATATAATCATCCAATTATATTAGGACAAGTGTTAGGGTAATTTTATAATATTATTTTTACCCTTAATTACCTAATTTACCTTTAACTGTTGTAAATAAAATTTATCATAGTTACTATTCATAATGCCCAAAAATAAAAAAGTAGCCTATTAACATAATTTTTACCTAATTATTCCAAATATGGAATCCATTTTTCTAAATTCAAAACACATAAATCGCAGTAATTAATTTAAAATTAATCCTATTGTCGAAAAAAGCGGGTTTTTGTTTAAAAAATTGAAAAAGATTGAATTGATTTAACCTACGAATTCAATGTAAAATCAATGACAATGACATAAATTATATTAAATATTAAAAATATATTCTATTTATACTTTAAAACAATTTACTATTATAATTTAACCATATAAATTATCTCGATTAAAAAAAGTTGTTTTTAAGTAAAATTTAGCGTGTTTTTACTATTCGTCAAAATAAGAACGTTGTCAAAAATATATCAAAACTTTATCCAATGTAAATTTTTATATCCTGATTCAGAAGAAGAAGTTTATTTTGTAAAATGGAACTTATAAACTTGTCAAAAATTAGGTTTAAAATGGGTGCACCATCAAAAGGCGGAAAAACTGCATTTTTTGAAAAATACTTCTTTTATCCGAAAAATTGATTTTGTTCTCATAAATCATTATATAAAATGTGTAAGATGAATTATAATGTTATAAAATTAAAAATTAGGTTAATAATATTCATAATGGCTAGTTCATAATAATATTATAACAATAGATCGTTGTTTAGTGAAACTCAGTATTGCGTACAACACACCCTATTGAGGAAGGTCGCTTTGCGGGCAACACAAGACAAGAATAATGTTTGCCTATACTATAAGATAATACAGTGTTGTGTATAGAGAAATATAATCTTGGTGTATCATACAACACAATACATCAAAGAAATTAAAAATAATATTTCTCATAAAATATTGGGGTGTTACACACGACGTGTACTCGTTTTTCATTTCCTTTGCAAAATTAAAACTACACGGCCAATACATTCAATGTACACGGTTTTTTTATCTTGTTTTCAGGTTATTATTCCTCCAACATTAAAAAAATTTAGGATTCCTTGAATAATTATTAAACCACATATGAGAATAATCTTTATTCTACTTGAGATACTTAGATACACTTAGTGTGTGACCCTCTAGGCCTCTTTCTCGTTGGAATTAGGCAGGCTTGCCTAAAGTCCAAGATTACTGTCTAGCAACGGGTCAAGGAACCCAATAGAAAGAAGTTTATTCCACATTGATGTGTCACCTCATACGAACACTTACCGTGTAATTTAATCCCTTTGTCTCAATATCTCATCAAGCAGGTTTCATGGTAGTGTCATAAACCTATATGCTTGATCCGTCATTCTTTGACTTCCAGAAATAAAATCGTCGTGACACCATGGCCTTGGAATTTGGGTGACAGTTCTATTTAAATCAAAGGGACCAAGATATCTACTTCCATAAATATAGAAGGGACAAATCCTTCCTCGACTTATCCATTAACAACATGTCATTTGTGGCGCACCCAACGTATCCTACTTCCCACCAACTGTCTTCGTGATGGTTTTCGTCAGAAAATCTAAGTGTGGGAGTCATTAAATGAGTTAATTATAATCTTCTAGTCTAAGGACAATTACACACGCTCGTAGATAGAAATGTTCGATGACACCAAGACATGCGGAATTAATACTGGCGAGTATGTTCTCATAATCTACCATTTTGGAGATTAGCAAGTGCGAACTCCCGGAGAGAGAGTCTAGTCTTCTTACGAGTACTCACACATGAAGGTCTGTATACTATGTGTCCTATCATAGTATGTCATCCAACCGTAGAACTTTATTTAAGAATATTGTTATATAATTTCAAGGTTCTCATTATAACGGGGATCTTCCATGACCTTATTAATGCAACAAATATTCTAGGACATTATTATATTATAGTCATGCAGAACAATGAAAAATATATAATAAGTGTGCATTCATGTAATCAAAGTATAAACATTTGGTTCTCAGGACACAAACTCTAACAAACTCCCACTTGGACTAGATCCAGCTGCCTATGAATTTTAGTCCGCTAAACCTCACATGATGATCATGTTTCTGTTGAGTCAATGCTTTAGTCAAGGGGTCCTCCATGTTGTCTTCTGTGGAAATAATGCTCACTACAACTTCACCTCTTCGAGAAAAATCCCTCAAGAGATGATACTTCCAAATTATGTTCTTTGTCTGTTGATGTGACCTTGACTCTTTTTCAAGTGCCACCACTACAGTATTATCACAATAGAGTGTGATAGAATCTTTACCACTAGGTACTACATCCAGCTCTTGGATGAAGCTTTGCATCCATACTACTTATTTAGCTGCCTCAGAAGCTGCAATATACTCCGATTATGCTGTAGAATTTGTGACCACACCTTTCTTTGAGCTTTTCCAGCTCACTGCCCATCCATTAAAACTGAATATGTATCCAGTCTGTGACTTCATGTCATCTTGATCAGTCTGGAAACTAGCATCTACATGTCCTCTTATGACTAGTTCCTCATCTCCTCCATAAACTAGGAGCATATCCTTATTACGCCTCAGATACTTAAGGATAGTCTTGACTGGCATACAATGGCGGTCTCCTGGATCAGCTCGATATCTGCCTACCACACTTAATGCGCAAGAAACATCTAGCCTTGTACATAGAATATCATACATGACTGACCCAATCTTGGATGCGTAAGGGATCCTTGCCATTTTATTTCTTTCCTCATGTGTTTAAGGGCACATTTTCTTGGAAAGATGAATGCCACGTGACAATGACAACAATACCCTCTTGGACTGTTCCATACTGAATCTCTTTAGTATCTTGTCAATGTATGTACTTTGACTCAGGCCCAAAATTCTCTTGGATCTATCATGATTGATCTTGATCCCAAGAATATATTCTATCTCTCCCAGGTCTTTCATAAAGAAGAATTTATCCAACCATGCCTTAACTGACTGTAAGACATGTACTTCATTTCCAATTAGTGATATGTCATCAACATATACTGTTAGGAAAACGACTGCACTTCCTCTAAACCTTTTGTAGACACAAGGCTCACATTCATTCTTAACAAATCCAAATTCCATCATGACTTCATCAAAATGAATGTTCCGTGACCTTGATGCTTTCTTTAATCCATAAATGGATTTATGCAACTTGCATACCTTATTGGCATCCTTTGGAGTCACAAACCCTTCAGGTTGTGTCATGTAGACATCTTCCTAGAGGTTCCTATTAAGAAATGCTATTTTGACATCCATTTTCCGAATTTCATAGTCATGGTAAGCGGAAATGGCCAATAGGATTATGATGGATTTCAGCATCACAACCGGTGAAAAGGTTTCATCATAGTCAATTCCTTGATGCTGTCTAAAACCTTTTGCAACCAGTCATTCCTTATAGGTGATAACTTATCCCTCCATGTCCAGTTTCTTCTTGAATACCCATTTACTACCAACAGAATTTACATCAACTAGAGGATCTACCAAAATCCAGACTTGGTTTTGGTACATGGAATCCATTTCAGAATTCATGGCTTCTTGACACTTGGAAACATCTATTCCTTCAACTGCTTCCTTGTAGGTAAGAGGATCGTCATTTTTAACCAATAATGAGTCACCATCCTCAGTGATAAGGAAACCATATCGTTCTGGTTCTCTCACCTCTCTCATGCTCCTATGCGGTTCTTGTGTCTCTAGAACAGATTGCTCTTCCACAGGGATTTGTGAAATCTATTCTTGTACCAACTCCTGTGTATATTGAGCCTCGACTTCATCGAAGTCTATCTCGCTCCCACTATCTCTTTTGGAGATGTTCTCTCTATCAAGAAATATGGCGTGTCTTGCCACTGTAACCTTTTTATCTGAGGGGTTGTATAGGTAATATCCCATTGTTTCCTTGGGATATCCTATAAAGGTACACTTTGTGCCTTGGGGGTGCAAGTTTGTGACCTAAAGAGGCCTTAACAAATGCTTCGCTACCCCACACATGTAAATTTGATAACATGGATTTGTGTCCACTCCATAACTCGTATGGAATACCGTTTACCAATTTAGTTGGTACTTGGTTTAGTATGTGTGCTTCTGTTTGTAATGAATATCCCCAAAAGGATAATGGAAGACTCACATGAATCATCATTGATCTCACCATGTCCAATAGGGTGCAGTTCCTCCTTTCACTTACACCATTCCACTGAGGCATGTAAGGAGGAGTAAGTTGAGATAGAATCCCAAACTCCCGTAAGAAATCAATGAAGTCCTGATTAAGATATTCTCCTCCTTTGTCTGAGTGGAGTTTTTTAATCTTCTTACCAATCTGGTTCTCAATTTCATTCTTGTATTCTTTAAACCGATCAAAAGAATATGACTTATACCTTATTAAGTAAATATATCCATATCTACTAAAATCATTAGTAAAAGTTATAAAGTACAAGAACCCACCCCTTGCTTCAACTAGAAATGGTCCACACACATCTGTGTGAACTAATTCTAGAATCTATTTAGCCCTTCCACCTTTCCCACTAAATGGGGCTTTGGTCATTTTTCCTTGTAGACACAGATGACATACACCAAGTGGTTTTAGTTCGAAAGAATCTAAATACCCATCTTGATGTAATATTGTCAAACATTTCTCATTGACATGACCTAGCTAGTGATTCCAAAGTTGGGTGTGGTATGAGTCATGTGAATTAACTTTGTCATTGTTTGCCATTACTTGGTTTGTGTAGTCTAACACATAAACTCCATTATATAAATGTTCCCTACCAAAACAAATGCTATCTTTATAAAAGTAGAAACATTAATTTTTAAACTTGAAGATGAATCCATTAGTATCTAATCTGGATAATTAAATATTATTTTTGGTTATAGAGGGTACATAATAACATCCTTTTAATACCAAGACCATCCCAGTAGGCAATGTGATGTGGTAGTGTCCGACAGATACAACAGCGAGTCTGGCTCCGTTGGCTACTCATAGATCCACCTCACCTCGGTCAATATTTCTAAATCTACTTGGTTCCTATATTTAGATACAAATGTGAGCACCAAAAGCATTATCTAATACCCAATTGGTAGATATAGATAGATTTCATTCGATAAAAAATGAACCTAAAGCTTCCCCTTGCTTCCTTGGCTGGGTGCAGTTTTTCTTCCAGTGACCCTTCTTGCCACATGTGAAACAAACAACCTCCTAATCTATTGCTTCCCCTTTGATCTTCCTTTTCTTGGAAGGCCTTAAATAAGATTTGGGATTAAAGATCTTCACCTTCCCTTTTATTTTATTAAACATAAGGAAAAAAGACTTTTCACGCTTCATATCATTGTCCACTTGGAGAATGAGGATAAGAAGATCCGATAGAGACTTCTCAATGTAGTTCATGTTGAAATTTATAACAAAGTTAGAGAAGCTCTGGGGGAGTGATGCAAGAATGTGATCGATACCCAGTTCTTCGTGGAGTTTAAACCCTATAACCTCCAAGCACTCAATGTATCCAATGATCTTGAATACATGAGGCCCAACTGGGGCACCCTCCCCATGATTGCTCTGAAATAGGGCCTTAGAGATCTCAAACCTTTCCCATCTTGCTCTCTCCTGGTATAGACCACAGAGGTGCTCGAGCATGCTATAGGCATCCATGTCTTTACGAGACTTCATGAGCTCACTAGAAATTGATGACAACATCAAACATTGAATGCCGAGTGCATCGTTCAAATATTGATCATAGACCAGGAAATCTTCATCACTCACCCCTTGGGCAGGTGAATCAGGAAGTGAGGACTCCAACACATAAAACTTTTGTTCATGGCATAGGATAACTCGAAGGCGGCTAAACCATTCTAGAAAGTTACTACTGGTGAGGATATTGTCTTTATCCAGAATTGATCACAGAGAAAATGTGGTTAACAAGTTTGTCATATTGATTCTACAAATTAAAAGAGCAGATTTATCAGTACCTTTTGATTACATTTTTTGAAAAATAATAAATGAATTTATTAATTCTCTAACTATTTTATCATGTCCCAATGGCCACCAACATTGAAATTGGAATGCCTAGTTGCTATGACATTCTAGTGGCAAGGATCCATATTCCCCTTCGCATAATCCCAACAAAGGTTAGTCAAGCTATTTAATGGTATTTAGGTAGGCAGGTCTTTACTAACTGTGAGATTATAGTGCCTTGATCTGTTGAGTGGACTCCCCAATCCTGAAATCCTAACTTGGATTTCCTCAACACTTGCCTCCATTTTACAACAAGTCTAGAAATGGATACTCCTCTTGATGTAAAATTTTTAAGTCAACCCGAAACTTTCATAAGAGCTTCCTTTATAAAAGTAAGTGTCCCAACAAGGGTTAGTCAAACACATAATTTTATTGGGTCTTTCCCTTAATCAAGTAACAGAAGGCTTGTTTTGACTTAATATGGTATTTGAGGGATTTCAATACTTTATGAATAGTTTCGCATTATCACATGCTTGTTAATATTAAGTGATGCTTGCTTAAGTGATTAACCATGTTCTGATAATGTTTATGCATAGTCTAGTTTTTATTTTATTCCATCTTTGCATGCTTGTTTATTTCATTAACTATGTGATCATGACAACACATAAATAATAAATAAACCATGCAATCAGATAGAAATAAAATAAGATGGCATGATCATGAGCTTCTATTGGTTAGCTTATCTTGTGGTTTTAATAGCTAACCTTGACCTAGGAAAAAACAACTTGAACCTGATGGTTCATGTTTTGCAGCTCCCACCTATCCACCTTTGTATATTCTTGGGTCGGTTTCACCGCAGCTTCAGATTTTGAACCATCTCCTCTGGCTTAGGAGATCCTCTATTACATGGGGTTTACATTAAAGAAACCATGAGCATGCATGCCCTAAATTTTATTGGAAGAAGGATTGCAAAAAAATGAATTTAAATTAAATAAATTTAAATGAAACCATACACACACAAAGGGTCTTTGGTCTAGCTCATGATCATCCATAGCATGCAATGAAATTTACACATATTTAGTATTCAAATTATTTTAATCGTTATTTTATTCAAGATAATTCACACTTGAATTCAATTAATTATGATCTTATAATTAACCAATTATTTATCATAAATTACTTTCTGAATTTCCTTGAGATTCTTCTCATCCATATTCCTTGTACGGGTCTTTGTACTTTGAAGGAAACTTGGTGAAATTCCATTTATGGAAAGTACACGGTGTGTAGGCTATATTACACTGCGTGTATTTATTTTCACCCTTTATCCAAAGTACACACCAGGGGATTTGGCGTGTTTTCTATACTTTGGAAATTTTGGATACACGGCGTGTAGATTAATCTAACACAAAATGTACTTCCTTATTATGCAGTTACCGGACTGGCAATCCCATGTACATGGTTACACAGATTCTCCTTGTATACGGTTTCACTTGGGACTAATCGGACTGCACGACGTGTTGATTCAACATACACGCCGTGTATTCCAGTTTCCTCATTCCGTTCAGTTTTGGTCAACATGGTGTATTAAAAAAATTAGGTATGCTCAATTCACATGGCATGGTTTGGTGGACCAGTATCAGTTCATTGAACATAAGTACACAACGTGTAGATTTCACTACACACTGTATATTCCTGTGTTGTATAGACAGAATGAGTGGATAATCCGGATGAGTTCCTCATTTTTATTTTAATCAAAATTAAAATTAAAAGGTCGTTTCTATGATGTGAATCGAGAAACGAAGGAGGAATAATAGATCTTGTTTATTCAGTTTTATAGAACGATTTATCTTGAATTGAATCAAATATAAATTATCATTGAAAATTAAATAAATATAATCAACATTGTGACTGCTCTAATAGCACTTGAATATCCCGGGTGTAGCGAAAGCTTGTGGGTGGATGTGCCAACTTGAGTTTTTGTCATTAGAAATGATCAATCTGGGATCAATACGATGATAAATGCCAGACTCCACAGATCGAATCACAGAAATAGACAAAGAATAAGAATATTCCCGAAACCACAAAGGAAGATCATCACAGGTTGATTATAATTAATTTAATTAATTGACAAGAAGTATCTTTTATGGCGTTCTTTATTCGTTGATATTTCTGATCATGTTCCGATGTGATTCGTCGATGCGTTGTAGAAGCCAAGTGTAGACTTCCTCTAGCGGTGATCCACAAGTCAACCATGTATCTCTGGATGTCACCAAAGGAATATCTGGGTGCTAGCATGGAGAAGCCTTTGCTTGTGTTGTCCGCCTTAGATTGCCTTGATCCAATGGAGGAAGATCTCTCTCGGTCTTGAGAGAATTCTTGGAGGAAGGAGTTCTTTTGGCCTTGAGAGAATTCTCCAGAATTTTTGTGCACAATGATTAGGGAAAAGTTTTGGGGTTGTGAGGATATTTATAATTAGGTTTGAGGTTATTGAGTTATGACAATAAATAAACACGTTACGTGTTTTATTTATTTCATTAACTCTTATTGAAAACCCCCATGTCGAATCATTAATTACTTGACATGTTCCCACGCAGATTATAATAAATATCATTTAATAAAACGATATTATTTCCTCAAAATCCTGACTGGAAAAACTAAATGACGTGTAATTATTAATACACGACGTGTACTCGTTTTTCATTTCCTTTCCAAAATGAAAACTACACGGCGTGTACATTCAATGTACACGGCGTGTATATCTTGTTTTCATTTTATTCTTCCTCCAAAATTAAAATTATTTAGGCTTCCTTGAATAATTATTAAACCACATATGAGAATAATCTTTATTCTACTTGAGATACTTGGATACACTTAGTGTGGGACCCTCGAGGCCTCTTTCTTTTTGGCATTAGGAGGTCTTGCCTAAAGTCCAAGATTACTGTCTAGAAACGGGTCAAGGCACCCAAGAGAAAGAAGTTGACGCCACATTAACGTGTCACCTCATACGAACACTTACTGTGTAATTTAATCCATTTGTCTCATGGAAGTGTCATAAACCTATATGCTTGATCCGTTATTCTTTGACTTCCATAAATAAACTCATCGTGACACCATGGCCATGGAATTTGGGTGATAGTTTTATTTCAATCAAAGGGAATGAGATATCTACTTCCATAAATATGGAAGGGAAAAATCCTTCCTTGACATTAACAACATGTCATTCGTGACACACCCAACATACCCTACTTCCTGCCAACTGTCTCCGTGATAGTTTTCGTCAGAAAATCTAAGTGCGTGATTCATGAAATGAGTTAATGATAATATTCCAGTATAAGGACCATTACACACACTCGTAGATAGTAATGTCCGATGACACCAAGACATGCAGAATTACTACTGGCAGGTCTGTTCTCATAATCTCCCATCTTGGAGATTACCAAGTGCGAAATCCATGAGAGAGAGTCTCGTCTTTTTACGAGTACTTGTACATGATGTTTTGTATACTATGTGTCCTATCATTGTATGTAATCCAACCATAAAACTTTATTTAAGAATATTGTTATATCATTTCATGGTTCTCATCATAGCGGGGATCTTCTATGACCTTATTAATGCAACAAATATTCCAGGACATTATTATATTATAGTCATGCAGAATAATGAACAATATATAATAAGTGTACATTCATGTAATCAAAGTATAAATAGTTGGTTCTTAGGACACCAACTCTAACAGTATTCAACAAGGTAACCTTCCCTCTGATACAAACTAAAGTTCTAAATGATTGAATAAAAACTAATAGGGGGGGGGGGGTCAAATAAATTGTTCACTTTTTATATGTTTTAAAACTTTTAGAAAATTAATCCCTGCAAACTTTTAAAGTTCATACCTTATCATATTTTAGTAAATAATCATGCATGAAAAAGTAGAAAATAAAGTAAATAACAAAAGATTTAAAAGGTTCGACCTCAGTGTGAGAACCTACATCTTTACCATACCTACTCCCATGGGTTTATGTAAATTAACTATTATAAATAAGTAAATTCAACTTGTTCCAACTACCATTAGATAACTTATATCCCTTGATATGAATGATTATATTGACTCTCGTCAATTTATAAAGTTTTCTTACAAACAATTGATCCAAAAAAAGTATAAAGACTTTGTTCAAAATTCTCCACAATTTTTTTTGGGTATGATGACCCTGAGCCTGATGGCCTTTATTCTGATGAACATAATCCAATTGACTCAGTCCAATCAACTCAATATGATTCTCTATTTCTCAATATTCACTTCTCAAACTCTACTAAAATATTCAGTTTGATATTCATCAGTTTGTTCTTGCTTATTCTGATCTTCCTCTCTCTATTAAACAAAACTTTCAGATCTTTAATCTTCTAACGAGATCTATGTTTAGAAAGATACATTTGACATGAATTCTAAAAATATCTTCCTTTTCTGCTCACATAAAAAGTTGCGAAGTAATAATTTATTATTCTTCTATTTATAGACATATCAGAATGGAGAAGGCAGGAAAATTAAAAACTTTTCCCACTTACTCAAATTCAAAATCTCTTAGATATATGCATATTTGAATTTCAAGTTTGACCACTTAAACTCTTTACAAATCTTCTAGAATCTTCTTCGTAATCATACTTATCAGACTTCCTAACCTTTCTTCAGTCTTATGGAACTTCCTTATATCATTACAATGAAACTTCCTCATCTCATTATGAGTCTAGTTGACTTTCTTCCTCATAGTAAGTCTTATTAAATTTCCTTCTCAGAGTCGGTCTGATTGAATTTACTCCACAGAGTCATTCCTATGGAATCCTCATAATGATGTAATCTTCATAACCATGGAATTATAATTATTATGTAATTATCATTATGATTGAATTATCATTATTATGGAAATTCCACTCTGTAACTTTGAAATTCTTAAAACCACATCAACCATAACTCATTCATACTTCTAAAAACTCACGTGTTCAGTACTTATAGACCTTATGCAAACTTTTTCTTGATTCATAGAACTGATAAAATATTTAAAATTCCTCCATTTATTCAAAAGATTTTATCATGAGATTTTTCATGATTTAAGAGAACTTCAAGATTATTAAAGCATCGTCTAACTTACATAGGAATGTATTTTGACTTCCCTTACTTTCAACACCCTCTTTCTTTCCAAACAAAAATCAATATAATCAGCAACACCTATTCTCCACAGTTTCTTCATAGGTCTTTCATCACATGATTTATATACAAATTATGATATTTTATAATTAAAAACCAGAAAATCATCATTTTTCTTAAGGTTAGAAAGTTTAAGAACTTTCTAACTCCTGACATCATTATCTTTATTCAACCTCTATAACAATATTTCTATTTTCATTCTCTAGAAATCCTTAATTTCTAACCAAAATCAAGTCTGATGAATTTTGAACTTCATATCGATGGATCTGAGTCTAATAGCACATCCAATCAAAAACTTTATATAACTTACAACTTTCATATTCCTTACACTTTTTCTGTTTGATACTACTAAGTCCAAAAAATTGTGTCTAGAAAATAAATTTCTCAAAGATAAAAACTTTTCTCCCCCTTTGTGTTTGGATTAAAATATTCAGCCACTTTCACCTATTTTTAATAAACATTCTTTTATAAAAGATTATTTGTCAACGAATCCAAAACTTTGTTAAAAGAAAAATATCACAAAGGGTATTCAGATTATAGTTATCAAAATAAAAAGTGAATTACACTTTATATCCTAAAATAGTTTTAGGATATGATGGTAAAGAAAAATTTAAAGAGTTAAATTTAGTTTCCATTTTAAAGCAACCATCGCTTTACCATAAATGAGTTTTGGAGGACTGGTAAAATAATAATGTAATTTTTAATATTCTTTAAAAGATTTTTTTTGATGGAATAGTGTTCCAAGGATGATGATGATGAACTTAAAAGGTTCTAAATAAACAATATAAATTAGCATCATAACATTTTATTTTATGAACTTAATAATTTTGAACATGTTCAATAAGTTGAACAGTTTGGAATATGGTTCCTAAATCTCACCATTATTTAAACTAGCTTTCTTCATAGATGTTTCTCACTAAATATTTTAGTGGGAAGGTTTTATCATATGATCACATAGAGTTTTGAATGAATTATATATGATGTAATAAGTTATCAAAATCTAGAAAGTGTAAAAAACATAAGGCTAATCTAGTAGTTTATCATTTATGATGCGATAAACTGATGCTTATGTTTATTTTGTTAAGTACTCTTAAAGAGTTTAAGAATATTAAAATTCATAATATTAATGGAAACCTCTATTTTATCATTATTTCACATTGTATATATAAATGTATATATAGATATACATTTCATGAAGTGAAATGATAATTTACCTCTCAAAGTATGACTTTGAGTTTATCCTTAACCGATGACCATTATAGATTATTATAGGTTAGGATGAAATGTTTAGGTTCTTATAAGTATGATTCTTTTATAGTGATAAAAAATATTCTCATGAGGTAGAAAACACAAAATATGATTCTTTGTGTGCATTGGATGACATAAAAGGCAACCAAATTGAGTATCATATAGATGTATTTGATATACTAGGGGTGCATGGGTCATATTAGAGTCCCCAATAATTGAGGTTGGTGAGATACCTAAAATTATAACCTCTATACTTTTATACCCTACTTACGCAATTCTACATATTTACTTAGCTAATACGGGGGTGGTTGAGTATGTTGCTAATTATGTCTTTGATTGGAGCTTAATAAAAGTGGGATTTATCATCTTGTATGATGAGTATAACATCTGGGCCCTTGATTGAGATATATTATGGGAGTTTGTGTCTACACTAAGATATTATATATCTATCTGGATAAAGGGAATTTGATGTGATTATCCATAAGGATATATGACATGTGATATATTTATTGATCAGATTAGTCTATACATTATGAATAGATAATAGATGAGTAATCTATATGGGATTGACATGTTCTTTGTCTCATGGTCCCTTAATGTATTGGAAAAATGGAAAATATGAGAATGAATGTTTTCATGTGATAAAAATTGGTGGGCATAGGTATATAGATACACGTGTTTGATGGAGATCACTCATCCCTTTATATTTTGAGCAGCATTGATCCATTTCTAGAGGCTTCTATTTTCTTATATATATGTATCCAGTGATTCATATTTTTTTTTTCTATTCTAGAAAGGCTCATGGGGTCACACTTTGTGGTTGACTAAATAGAGATTGAGTTTTACTTAAAGAGTTACTCTAAAAGTGTTTTAAGGTTATTACAAAAGGTGTTTCGTATGGGAGTTCACAAGGAATAACATATGATTTAATACAAGGTGAAGCTAATGATAGATTTCCAAAAATGTTTTGGGTGATATCCAAAAGGAGTTTTGGATATGATTTCACAGTTATTGTTTACGATATAATATATGGGGAAATGACACAAAGTCTATTAGGATTTAGTGTAAGTGTGAGATTGATGGTAATATGACTTAAATCCTTATATATATATATATATATACAAAAATGATATATATATATATATATATAAGAAATTTCATATTTCATGAAAAATATGATTTTATTGCACATAAGGGTATACTATTTTATGCAATAAGCGAATGCAACAAAATGATAACTATTATAATTTTATGTTTCTCCCACATATGCTATCATTTAATAAGAATTTACATAAGATTAAATAGTTAGAGGAGTTATATTCATGTATATATAATGCATGAACCAGACAAGGGAATTAACTAATGAGTTATAATGAATGAGTTAACATGGACACCACCTAGGAGCGTCCTCAGGTTTTATATAAACCTGACTGTCATTTGATGGCATTAGAGGTGAATATTTAGATAATAAATATTGGATCCTAAATCTCTCTTTACCATTATCATTTTATTTTGATATTCTATCAGGACATAGAGTATTGATAGATTCCACTCAAAAGATGAGTGAATCTGGTGAAACCCATGGATACACTACAAAGGTGAGATAATTTTGTTTTCCACTTTGAGATCTCTCTCAAACTCTTCTAAGGTAGATCAATATTTTTTCAGATGCACTTTAGGGAAAGGTACACCATTTTCAACAGTTCTTAATTTTTTTCATGCAAATTTTATATTTATATCATGGGTGGTCCTTATAAAAGGGATCAAATTTATTTTTCTTGATTTGATAATTGTTATCAGACTCTAAAAAACCCTTTAAAGATTTTCTTCATAGAATTTGATGTAGTGATGTACTCTACCTTTTTTTGAGTCCTCCACGGTGGTGTAAAACCCCATGTCATTAAGGGGTGTGAAATTTAGAAGAAATTTTATTTTTTGACTCTAGATCAGGGGTCCTTTTGAGAAATGGTATTCAGATTATAATTCTAAGAGTTAGATAATTTCAAGGAGATGTTTTTGGATATGGATCGAGGATTGAGAGGTGTTTTAGGTTCTTGGATTAATCTAGAGATATTTGGGTTGAAGCTTGAAATTTTGGGAAGGGTTTAACCCCATTTCATGATTATTTCATAGTTTGGGAAAACTGTGTGTGATTTTTCTTGGGGTATTAGCGCATGGTTTACACTCAGTTGTTAATAAACTATGTAAAACCTATAATTCGAGTTTCAAAGGGATTTTCATGATTGATGCAAGATTTGAAAAACTATACAACCAAACAATGTGAGGGGGTGTAGGTTAGATAGTTCCACTGGTATAGTTGGTGTATTGTTTGGAAAACCATGTGAGGTGTGCAACCTTGGATAATAAGGTTTGCACAATTGATAAAAAATTTGTAAAACCATGTAGTAACTATGTGACTCCCTAAAATTTCTTAAAAATTGTAAAATTACCATTTCACCTCTGTCGATTTTAAACACTCTTCCCCCTTTCCCTCCCTCTCACATGGTTTAACCAGGTGATTCTCTTCCCACCCTCTTCCTCTCAACCCCACTTCAAGATAGGGTGATGTCATGGAATTTATATGATGCATTAAAGAGAGTTACTTCCTCTCTTCCTCCATTCAATTTCCCCCATTGTTCTCCTTTTGATTTAAAATATTCTGGCTAGGGTTTTGGTGATGATTTCCACTAAAAATTGGTATATTTCATCTGAGATAGTATAATTTTTTCTTAGTGTGGCTAGAAGATTTACCGAGAGGATAAACACATGTTGTTGCTTGAATTTTTATTTGAGGTAAATCTCCCTATGAATTTTTATATGGTTTTGATGTAATTGAATAAAATTTATAGATGAATTGGTGTCAATTGATAAGGATTTTTCTCAATATGGTGTTGAGGATATTCCAAGGACCTTTAGAGTGTAGTTAGTGATTTTAGTGTGATAATATGGCTCAGTGAGATTATAGGAGATTATACCCATTTAAATTAAATTGAATAATTAATTTAAAAATTCTATACTCAATTAAATTGGATATTATGGCTTGAGATGGGTTCAATGGATATGATATGATATTGGGAAAGGATTGAGAGATATTTTGTGGTGGTGGTCAAGATTTATTTAAATTAGAGACTTAAAATGAGGAATGTGATCCCTAAAAATATCCCCATGGTTATGCATGTTATTATATTCATTTGATATATGGTCTCACCACTATGGGTGATTGAACTTTTTGATTAAATAAAATCATATTTTAAATTAAAACACCTGTAGAATAAACAAAGTGTCTAGGGACAAGATGGATGCTCGAACACTAGTTAGTGCAGTGACCAATGATTTTTGAGAGTTTAATTATAAATGAGTTGGATGACGTACAAGTACCCTAAAGTGGTATAAATGAAATGGTTATAACACAAAGGACTTGGTATGGGTACCTTTGGGAACATCCATGTAGAGGATAGTGTGGGGTTGAGAATAGTTGGTCAAGTAGACCATGATGATTTGTGAGATGACAAGGATATAGAGAATTAGAGAGTAGAGTGAGTGTTCCTCTACCATTAGAATGATAGTACCTATGTGGGTATACTATGGGTAGATTTATATTAGGTTTGGTGAGAGGACCAACCTAGGATGTCTTGGGAAGTGAGATAGGCATTACACCATCTCTCTAGAGTGATTTCAGTGTGGCTTCCTCTATAAGCCTGATGAGGTCATGGGATGATTATGCTAATGTTGGGGGAAACTATGAATCTAGATGGAGGGATTTAGTCCTAGAGTTGGGAATGAGATAATAGACCCATATAGGGTTTCAAGATTACGATGAGACCTAGGGTACCTCGGTGGGTGACCCAATATGATGATGACCCTAGAGATGGTTAGTTTAGAGAAGTAGGTATCATTTATCTCAGTGTCACCTTAGAAACCGAGGATCAATAAGGATATCCTATTATGGTTGTTTTGATGAATATATGGTGTGAATTTTAGAGGAAATCAAAGGATATGTGTAACTGGTTTGGGAATGAGGCCAAACCATGTGATAACGATGATCAAATGTATGTTTCTTGGCAGTGAGGGTCTACCCATGAATTTTAGATTATCTAATATATGTTTCCTAGTAGGGTGCAAGTATTACCCTAAGTTTCTAGATGAAATTATATATTGTTTCCTGGCAGTGTGTGGGTACAACCCCGAGTTTCCTAATGATATTATATATGGTTTTTGGGAAGGGTGTGGGTATGCACTAGAGTTTTCAGATGACATTATATATGGTTTCCTGGTAGGGTACATGGATTGCTTTGAGTTTCTATATTTAATTATACATAGTTTATTGGAAGAGTTCAGGTACACCCCTGAGTTTCCTGATGAAATTTTATATGGTTTACTAGTAGGGTGTAGGGACACACCTGAGTTTCCATATGAAACTATATATGATTTCCTAGCAGGGTGTATGTACACCCCCAAGTTTCCAGATGATATATAGTTTCTAGGTAGGGAGAGGACACACACTTGAGTTTCCTAATGATGTTGGTTATGTTTCCCAATGGGGATAGTCTTCCCCTGAGTTTTCAGATGATTTTTATATCTTTCTCAGTAAGGAGAGTTTTCTCTTGGGTTCCAAATGATCTGATACTTGTTTCCTAGTGATGGGAGATTATTCCCCTCACTTTCATATAAGGTTTCTTATTTTACCTAGTGGAAATAATGTATTACCTCAGGATCCAGATAATAGTTTTCATGCTCAAAGACACTCTGCCACCGATAGAAGTAGGTACGATCGATCCCACATGTCACCTTAAAACCCAAGGATTTATGGTGATTATTTTATTATACTTTTAGTTATTTATTTATTTATTCTAAGTATATTATATGTGCATAAAATTTTGTACTTGTTATGTTAAGGACCTAATTAGTATTTCCCTATTTAGTTGTACTCACACCCTACTTGGGTGACCATGAAACTTGGGTACCCAAGAAGACTTCACTGTTCCCAACTTCAGGTTGTCCAGATGCCCAATGTTACATGATTTAGTAAGATATCTCAGATGGATTTTAGAGGCTATGATGTGATGAGGCTTGAGGATGGTAGTAGAGCCTCCTACATTTATCTATTTTATTTATTTTTTACATGTGGTAATCCCAGTGGTAAATCATTCATGATGTATGACTATATGATTCCAAATTACATTTATTATATAATTTATATTTTATTAGTTACACATACCCTGATTCTTCATTATGAAAGCTTTTTAGTTATTTTTCATAATTTTTTAAATTTTATATGAGGGTACAGTCTCCCCACAACAACACATTAGACCCTTTCTTTTAGTTAGGAGCCTCTCACATATGGGGAGAAATGCATGAGGTCATGTAACACCCCCGATCTAGACACTAGTGAGTGGTCTCAAATAGGGAAGCATTACAATGTGGTATAAAATCATTTTATTTTGTATTACTATTTAGGGAGATGGTAGAAAGGTGAAATAGGAATGTGTTAGAGCTTGTGATAGGACTTGGACTAGTGCATCATGAACACATTTTCAATGGAAAGTTCTTGCAACATCCCAAGATTTTTTGAATTACTATTTTTTGAATTAATTTAACCTTTTTGATATTTTGGATTTCACACAATACTAAAGATAATTTATTTTATATTAAAGCACTTTGTTTGGCTTGTGTTTTACGCAACACCAATTTAATTGTGCACTAAATGCAACATAAACTTTAACCTGCTCTACACGGAACACCGAGGTTTGACTACATTATATGCAACAATGACTTTCCTTGATTAATTGAGTAAAAAACAATACCAAGGTTTACCGAACAATAATATATTATTATAATATAATTATTTAATATAATAAGATAAAAAGTTGACATTAAATTAGATGTTATGAATAATATTAACTAATTTATGAATATATATGGTTTATACAATATAATATGAATTCATAGGTTACTAATTAATTATAAATGAAGATGAAAACTGATTGAATATAAAAATAAATATTATTATGGTCATAAAGTTATTTTACCCTAATAAATTAAATTTTTATTTATGTCTTGAAATATACTATGTCAAACATTCCTTTCACACATAAAATTGACTTGGTGTACTAATAAAACAAAATTTTATTGAATATTTTGTTGATAATAAATGAAATAATTTCCTCAAATTGTTCTAAATATGTTTATTTATAGAATATTTGGGATTAGATCATTCATTTGAAAATTTGATGAAAATTTCAGTTTTACCCTTTTAAAATTTACTGTAGTATTTCGGCCATAAATATTTTTATGTAAATTATTTTGACTTAAAATTTTGTAACTGTGTTACTAACTTAATTTTCTACAAACTGTATTCAGGATATTGGAGATGGATCGTGAATTTGAGTGGGATAAATGGTTCATGAAGTCAAAACTGGACTGGACTCACCAGATTGGATATCACTTTAGTATTTGGGCTGTATCCTTTTCATCCATGCTTAGAATGGGCCCAAATTTGGAGGGGAGATCAAGGAATAAATTCCTCACAAATAATATTTCTTCAAGGATAGATAATTAACTAATTTTGGAGGTTAAATATGTGGTGAGAATGGGATTAAAATATTTGTCCGAATTTCCCTTTCACACTTAAAAAAGTATTGTAACCCTATCCCTTAAAAACTCAATTTAAATGACATTTTAACTATTTGGGATAGTTGGTAGAGGAATTGGGAAGGTGTGGAAGAATTGGTGTCTCCTGGGAACATCTATAACCACTTGGAAGTAGTAAGGCCCTGTGCAAAGAACTCTTCCAAGAAGGCTCTCCTCTCCCACCTCCACTTTGTGTTTCTTTGCTTTTGTGCTTGTAACTTTAATTTTTCTTAAATTATTCTTATTTATTATTCTATTTTCATATTTTTATTTTTATTCGTAGTGATGGAATATAATAGTGAAGATGAGATTGGGTTTTCACCTTTCAATTCATTGTTTATACAAAACATCTCCATGATGACAACTCCGCCCATGGAGGAGTGATTTCCTTCATAGTTGATCTAATCCATACTCCCTTAATTTATTTATTTTGAATACATAAACATACTCTAATTCATAAATTGTGATAAATTAATTTATTTTTAATTTATAAGTTACTCGATCGACTTACACTTGGCCGCATGGTCGGGCTTGTGTGAATCGTGTGAGTGAAACCTCAATCTTAAAATCTAATCAACTTGGGATAGAATTTTAAGGTTCAAGTATCATCCCCAAACACAATTAATTATAAATTATAGGGAGGAGATGATTCCCAAACTGAAAATTGACCATAAGTTGGATTTTGGATCACAATCAAAGTAGGGTGCTGTGATTAGAAGTCCCAAAGTTGACCTAAGGCTCATTTTTCTAATATTTGTGGTCGTGTTAATTTCTATAGGGTTTGGGGGTTCACAAGGTTAGGGGATCATAATTTAAAGAATTATAATCATAAGGGATAATGATAAATGAATGATGAAGTGGGTAGATTAGATCAACTACATCTTCTAATATAAGCGTTTTTAAAGAAATTGTGTCTTCGATTGTTCCTTCTCGTTTATTGTTTAGTTTATTGTCTGAAAGACACTAAACTAAACCCCCCATACTGTGTTTCATTTGTTTTCAATTATTTTCTTATTTCATTCAAGACTATTAAGGGTTTTTTAATTCACTTACTCCTTGAGAGAAAAACCTAGGTAATCCACTGTTCTTCACTTAGTAAAATCACACATATTTTTGAGAGCGTGCACGACAACGCTCATCACATACGTTACACACAATACTGAGTTTCTATGAAACAACATTTTATTGTTATAATTATTCAAACGAGTTAGTTATAACCTAGACATTCAAACTTAGTAATATTAATATTAATAAATACTTCTAAAATATTGTTATAATGGTTTTATATAAATAAAATACATTGATAATGAAAAATATAATTTTTAGTATAGCCTTTATATATTTAAAAAATACTATTTTCTCAAATTAACTACTTTTAATATCCTTCTGTGAAAAATAATAAAATTAATTTTAGAAACATTTATAAATTTTATTTGATATTATAAACTTCATTTTTTTTAATTTAGAACATCGAAATTATCCTAGGGTGATTTTTTGGGATTTTGTGAGAAACTTCATTTTTTGATGAATAGTGAAAACTAATGCATTTTAGTTAAAAGTGACCTTTTTGTTTAAATAATTATTAATGTTAAATTATATTTTAAATTTGTTTTAAAGTCACATTAAATAAATTATAAATCTATGAACACAATGTAATTCATTAGAATCAATTTCAATATGAAATTGAATATAAAACCTTAACAAACATATAAACAATTTTCAACTTTAAAAACTCGTTATTTCGTCCCGTCTGTGGGATTAACATCAATATTAATTTTACCGCTTATATGAATTGAATTTAGAAAAACCTATATACACCATTGTAATCATTATAATATTTATATTCTAATAATATCGTATTAATTTTTTACCAAAAAGATTAGTAAAAGTGATTAAAATTAATCACAACAATTTGGGTCAAATTAAACTTAATTAGGGACTAAATCTTAATCTTAGGGGCCCAAATGACCTATCCACTTGTCCAAAACTCATTTATATCCATGAACATTCCATAAAATTTAAATTATTGATTTAGGTTGGTTTTTATGACATTTTTAGGTAAGAAAATGTGTACACCTAACTTTTTTTAGAAAATTCCATGTGAGTCATTTTCCTTCCCTATAAATGGCCACCACCTCTCTCACTTCCTCTCAACTATCCAACCTCTTAATTTAGGACAATACTTGACCAATACACTTACCTGAAATACTACCTTCCTCTTAGAATCCTTCTCTAGGGCAAAAGGCAATCCAAGGAAGTCTTTTGTCACAAACCAAAAGGAGTTACCCGATTTAGAGGTAACTTCTTCTCTCAAGTCATTTATTTTATTTTATTTTTCCACCCCCTATACTTTATTTTTTCCATGATTTTATAAAAAAATTATCATAAATATACTATGATGTTTTTATTCTAAGGGTTATAACTTCACTTATACACACCTCCATCTAATGGGTAACGAACATACTGTTTATGTGTACGACGAACTACCACCTCGCGAAACGATGATTGTTCATTTTTCCTTTACCACCTATCATGGTATCCATTTTGATGGAAAATATATTTATATATTTTATATATAATATTTATTATGTATTTAATCTTATTTATTACTTTTTAAAAAACATACATTTTTTACTTTTCATTTGGTGTTAATACAATAATCTCGTTTGAGGATGTGTGGACCCCCGCCCACTCAAAGCGATGTGATTCATTCATACACTACATGGAATGTATTAAGGATGAGTTTAGTTAAATTATATGATATATATAAAATTAAAATTATACTGTAATTATATTATATAAATATACACTTTTATGTCATTTTCTTTCTTTCTTTCAATATGACAATAAAAACGAAAACAACGTTCATGCGTACGTACGACTTACCGTCTCCATGAATGATTATTCCATTTTGTACAAATATATTTTATAGATTATTATAATAAAAATATAATAAATATGAATGATATTTATATCATGTTTTATATTTTTTAAATCATGATATAATTATAAGGACCAAAGAAATAACAAATTAAGACACATGCGAAAAAACAAAGCAAATATCACATGAAGCGTAACCTTAACATGAAATTGCTAACAAGCAGGTAATATAAAGTCATAATCAGTTCATATATTGTGTTATATATAATAATATGGTTCTATAAAAGTTTTATAATAAATTTATATTTATTATATAGGAGGTTTTAAGAAGCACAATGAGAGTCAAGACACGAGGTAAGGGGATTTCATCTCACTTTTTATTTTCATGAGATACATGCTATATTCATCACTCTTTCCTTTTGTATGGTGTATGTACTGACCAAGATTGTACTCTATGAATATTATAATTAAATTTATGGGAATTTACATATCCATTCTATGATACTTATTTTATGGGGTTTAAGTTTCAATAGTTACCAAATCGGTAAAAAAGTTTTGTCTTAATTTTCCTTCTTGAGATGCATGTTTTGTTATGAACCTAAATTATATTTTAAGGTGTATATACTTCCATTTTACATGATATATCATGAATTTAATTTCTTTAAAAATATTTTATGTTTCATGTAATTTCATTTCCTTACATGGAGAGTATGATCCCAAATTACCAAGTTATAAGAGTTTATTGAGGTAATCTCATCGCTTTTCAAGATTGTTTATGTTTATGATTCATTTGATGAAATAAAAAAACACATCTCTCAAGACATTAATAAATTTTATTTCCCTATGGTTATTCATGCTATAATATTGTATTGGTACCATATTTCTACTCTTTTTTACATAATATAGTTAAGAAAGTGTTTTTGAGAAATCCATACTTTACCCTCTCTTCAGCCGAAAAACAATGTTCTCTAAAAAGGGTTTCCAGGAATATTTTACTAATATCCTATGATCATTAAAAGAAATTTTTACCATTTTTGTCTTTTTATAATGTTTTCAAAAAAATATTCTTGTTATTTTATGAATGGGGAAATTTTTTTATCCTTTTTACCGTGTAAAAGGAATGTTCTTTTTACCTTATACGACATGTACAGATTTATCCACCGTTAATCCTTTGAAGATTTCTTTTCATGTTTAAAGGTTATTTTTTAAGAAAAAGTTTTTAAAATATATTCTAATGAAAAATGGTTTTTAAAACGTTTTGAACTTCTTTTATAAAGTTTTTAGGAAAATGGTTTTTAAAATGTTTTCAAGATTCATGTATATGTTTTCAAGGAAAATCGCTTTCAAAATGTTTTCAAGATTTATTTATAAGTTTTCAAATTATTTTCAAGGAAAATGGCTTTAAAAATGTTTTCAAGATTTATTTATAAGTTTTCAAATTATTTTCAAGGAAAGTAGTTTTCAAAACATTTTCAAGAACTATTTATAGGTTTTCAAAGTATATTCAAAGGACTATTTTTTAAAATGTCTTCAAGATTTTATTTATAAGTTTTCAAAGTGTTTTCTAAGAAAAAGGTTTTTAAAATGTTTTGAAGCTTATTTTAAAGTTTTCAAGGAAAAGGTTTTAAAATGATTTCAAGTATTATTTATAAGTTTTAAAGGTATTTTCTATGAAAATTATTATCAAATAGTTTTATGTATTAAAAATCCTTTTTCAAAAAATAAATGAAATTTTCCTCAAGAAATGTTTTTGAAAGATATTTCAAAATTATTTTCTATCTAAGATGACATTTATTGATGTTACTCATGCCATTATAGGGAATGATCTAAAGGTGCCATTCATATCCTTTTTATGAATGGGTTATGCTTAATGTCATGGACTTTAGGAAACATGTTTATCTTTCACAGGTTTTATGTTCATAAAATTCATTTCTCTTTCATGGGTTATATGTTTAAGAAATCCGTTTCTCTTTAACAAGTTATGATTTTAATGAAATGATTATGAAACCTATATCTTTTCCACAGGTTATGAAATGTTTACATGTTTATGATACTAATTTAATTGCATGGGTTAAGATATGATTGTTTATGATTTTGTGGAACATGTATGTATGATTTCAATATGAGATGGGTGGGACCTATAACTTCCGCCATTGAATTAGTTAAAGATTTATATCTCATGAGATCGACTAAGATGGTCTTGGTAATGAACCTTGACTACTAAGATGGCCATGTGAGTGAACCATTACTACCAAGATGGTATGAGGAGTGAACTAATGCTACTTAGATGGCCATGGGAGTGAACCATGACTACCAAGATGGTATGAGGAGTGGACTCATGCTACTAAGATGACCAAGGGAGTGAACCATGACTACCAAGATGGTATGGAGAGTGAAACCATACTACCAAGATGGTCTTGGTAGTAATTCCTCGACTACTATGGAAATCATATTTTATGCTTATGTGTCTGCCAAAATTCCATATTGTATTCCAATGTTATGCTTTCATGTCTTATGTTCTTTATTTTGTTATGATTCATGTCTTATGAACAACCAATATTCAAGCCATGATTCATAGATATGATATTTGATATGCAGGGTATGAACTTCTATTTTCATGATCATGTTCTCATACCCTTATGCTCATAATTATGCTTACATATCTCCCATGTTTACCCTTACTAAACATTTTATCTCACCCCTTTCTTATGTTTTCTTTCCCCAGGTTATAAAGAAAGGTTTTAGGGAGAATTACTAAAGGTGGATATCTTTAACAGAGTTGTTGAAGATCTTTCACCAGGATGGAATATTTTGTTTCCAAATTTCCAAATACACTAAACTATTACGGTCCTCTGAGATGTATATTTGTAATGTACTAAAGATTCATCTAAAATAATGTAATATCCATGTATATCAGCCTGAGTCATTATAGTCAGTATCAAAGGAAAGGTTTGTTGAATGCGTTTGAAGAGGAAGCAACTAACATGATGAGGAGTTATTTAAAGGTGACACTCAACATGGAACAATACTCATGGGTTGATAAACAAGACCTAATTCTTGTGGGAGGATTCAATAAAGGGAAGATCATCCTTGAGGAGTACATACATACCTGGGATCAGCTGGCTTCTGAAATTGAAAATCGGATGTCAACTGCCCCAAGCATCCAGGTATCCTCTATCTATTGGAATTTCTTTAGGGAAATGGTTTCTGGTAATCTAAAAATATCCTTCAATGATTCTGATTCAATGGGTGGAATCTGTTGAGTGATCGAGATGCATGTCGGTTCGGGTTCTATGGCTTTTGGAGAAGATTTTGTTTGTTTTTGAACGTTGCTTGGAGGTGTTTTACCAGCATTCTGAGGGGTCTGCTCCAGATGGGGATCGAAGTTTAAATCTTCACCAGCGCATGCCATTCAGAAGCTTGAGAGGGTATGGATTCGCCATCGGTTTCGGGCCCATGCATTCGTGTGCGGGACAACTTGCTGAGTGGTCAAGCGATGGTGAGGGTTTTTTCATCTTTTTGTATTGGCTAGGGAGGGGAGGTCTCTTTAGTTTGGTCTGGGTTTTATGGTTTATATAGTTTGTAATTCAGATCCGGGGTTTCTCACTTTTCCTCAAAAGTGTTTTGATTATAATTAAAAAAAACCAGTCTTTAAGGAAAAGTACAAGGATGAGTAAACGTTTAAGAAAATGACCTGGAATTTGGTAAAGGATAGAGTGAGTGGTTTCCTAGTAAAACCACTACGCCGAAATTCGAGTTGAGCGATAGTTTTTTTCATTTAGCGGTGGTTTAAACTATCGCTAAATCATTCCGTGATAGTTTTGAAAAACCGTCGCTTAATCATGTGTCAGTAATCAATTAGCGATGGTTTTTCAAAACCATCATATAACGATTTAGTGGCGTTTTTTATTTGTTTTATTTTTTAAACTATTTTATTATTTTATTATTTTATTGTTTGATTGTTCGATTATTTGATTATTTATTTGATTATTTATTTATTTATTATTTAATTATTATTAGATATTATTTATTATAATTTTTACTATTTATTACCACGCACATGCCCATGCACATGCATGTTCCGTATATAGAAATTCTACATTGGGTGAGATTTGAACCCCTTACCTCTTGTATATTCTTAAAAAACTTACCACTCCAACATGCTCTTCATGTGGTTAATAAACAGAATTTATCATACTTATATATATTAATTGAAAAAATAAATAATACATAACAAATAGATATAAACTCAATAATTATTAATTAATAATGATTAATCAATAATAGATAATAAACAACCAATAATGAACAATTAATAATTAATAATTAATAATAATTAACAATTACTAATTAATAAATAAAAAATAAATTAATAAAAAATAAAAAAATAAATATATGATATGGAAAAAAATGTTAAATAAAAAATAGTAAATAATAAATAATGATAATAAATATTAAATAATAATAAACAATATATATTAAATAATAATAAATATTAAATATTAAATAATAAATAAATAACAACTCAATAAATAACTAATAAATAAATAATATATAAATAATAAAAAAACAGAAAACAAAAAAAACAAAAAACAATAAATAAATAATAATAATAAATAATAAATAATAAATACAGATAAATAAATAATAATAAATAAAAAATAAAAAATAAAAAATAAATAAATAAACAGATAAATCAATAATAAATCAATCATAAATCAATCATAAATAAATAATAAATAAATAATAATAAATAATAAATAAATAATAAATAATAATAATAAATAAATAACTAAATAAATAAATAATAAAATTATGAAAATAAAATAATATAATAATAAAATTATGAAAATAAAATAATAAAATAATAAATAATAAATAATAAATAATAAATAATAAGTAATAAATAAATAGTAATAAATAAAAAATAAAAAATAATAAATAAAAAATAATAAATAAATAATAATAAATAATAATAATAAATAAATAATAATAAATAAAATAATAATAATAAAAAATAATAATAAATAATAACAATAAATAATAATAAATAGGTAAATAATAAATAATTAGTAAATCAATAATAAATAAATAAATCAATAATAAATAAATAATAAATAAATAATAATAATAAATAAATAAATAATAAGATTATGATAATAAAATAATAAAATATTGAAATCACAAAAATAAAATAATAAAATAATAAAATAATAAAATAATAAAATAATAAAATAATAAAATAATAAAATAATAAAATAATAAAATAATAAAATAATAAAATAATAAAATTATAAAATAATAAGTTATAAGTTAATAAATAATAAATAATAAATAAGACATAAAAAATAAAAAATAAAAAATAATGAATAAAAAATAAAAAATAATAAATAAATAATAAGAAATAAATAATAAGAAATAAATAATAACAAATAAATAATAATAAATAAATAATAATAAATAAATAATAAATAATTTATTAATAAATAAATAATATATTAAAATAAATCAATAAATAATAAATCAATGATAAATAAATAAAAAATAAAAAATAAAAAATAAAAATAAAAAATAAAAAATAAAAAATAATTGAAAAAATAATTAATGATAAATAGTAAATAATAAATAATAAATAATAAATAATAAATAATAAATAATAAATTATTAAAATAATAAAATAATAAAATAATAAAATAATAAAATAATAAAATAATAAAATAATAAAATAATAAAATAATAAAATAATAAAATAATAAAATAAAAAAATAAAAAAATAAAAAAATTATAAAATAATAAAATGATAAAGGGATATAAATATTTAAAAATATATATACTTATAACAAAATTTTGATAAATATATATGCACATATTTATGTTACGTAAATATATATAAACACACTCAGATTTATAATTGTATATTAATATAAAAATATATATAAACACAAGTAAATATAAATAAATAAATAAATAAATAAATAAATATATATATCTACACATATATGATATAAAATATATAGACATAAATATGTATAAATATTTAGAAATGTATATAGAATTGATAATTATTTATTTTAAATGAAATGAATAAAAAATATTTATTTTCATTTGGTTTATATGCTTAAAAATACATTTCTATGTAAATATACATTTATACAAGTGGTTTTATAAGTAAATATAAAGACATATGCATATAATTAATTATAAATAAAACAACGTTGTGAAAAATGATAAAGTTTCAAAACCATAATATCAATATGAATGTAATTCCTGAGAATAAATTAAGTCGCCAATAAAAAAAGGAACTAAGACCCCCTTAAACGAGGTTGAAAATCCATAGAATGTAAAAAAATTAGGGTACCCATAAAACACATAAAAACATTAAGAAACTCTAAAAACCCTAAAACCCCTAAAAACCATGAAACAACCATAAATTATAATTTAAGAGTTTGTTTCAGCACCACAACCACTCAAATCAAATTTCATGAAATGATCTTTGATATGATATGTGGTACATGCTAAACGAACAACCAGATCAGAAGTTATACCCATTTAAATTTTAAGAAACCAGGGTCAGTGACAAAAAACTCGGTTTTAGAGTCCTTCTAGGGGTTTTTGGGAAATAAAAACTAGAGAATGATCTTTGAACTAAATCTAAGACTATATCTGGTTAGATCTCATCACTGGATTTGATTTGATATGTGGTAGAGTCTAAACGAACACCCGGATCAAAAGTTACTACTGTTTGAAGTTAGAGTTTGATTTTCAACTTTTTTGAAATTTTATTATATATTTTTTCCTTTAATTATCACATGATTTAAATGTCATGTTGTTTTATCTCATTTCATAAGATTTGATTTAACTGGTTGTGAAGCTAAAACTGTCTCTCAGATCAAAAGTTATGGCCATTTGATGCCGAAGTTTGACTTTCAACTTATTGAAGATTTTTTTTCACTTTAAAATTATTATTAACTAATAATTATAAATATTTATTAATTGACACATTATAATTAATTAAAATTATAAATAGTAAACTATATATGATAATAAATAATAATTAATAAATAATAATTAATAAATAATAATACTTTTTTGATTTTTTTCTTCTATTTCGCGGTGAGTTTTTAAAAAAACCACCGCTAAAAATAGATGTTTTTTTTGAAAAAAATTATAAGAAAATTGTTAAAAGTATTTTAAGAACATTTAGCGGTGGTTTTTAAAAACAAAGCTAAAAAACACCTCTAAATTTTACCACAAAAATATTTAGTGGTAGTTTTGAAAACCGCCGTGAAAAAACTAATGCTAAATCACTATTTTCCTATAGTGTATATCCATGTCTAGATACTATATGTGAATGTGGATTTGGCATAGATGTACCTAGGGGTAACAACTCCAACAAGATATTCTGGGACTGACTCAGGGTAATCTGTTACATGACAATGGGGCTTGCTACATACCTAGTTTGACATTCCCAGGGGATATGATTTGGAAATACATAAACTCTTCACAAACCATCATGAATGATTTAAATATAAATTATCTATGAATAACCTTGGATGAACCTAGGGTGTCATAGATTAAGGAAGGTATCATGATTTATACATCCTATGAGGAATTATTTTCATGACTATGTAGTTTTCTGCTATGATAAGTAATGCTCACACTATACTTATGGTTTTAGTCAATGGTTGGAATTTGAAAGAATTGGATTAATGATGAATGTGATAGATGATTTACTGATGATCATTAAAGTGGGATGATCACTACAGTGAGAGATATTGTGATCATTCCTAATCACTTTTCACGAAACATGATTAATAACGTATACCTTCACCATCTCCCGGACTCACCAAGGAAGAGAAATAAGGAGTTTTCTAAGAGTTTGGGTAATGGAGACCATAGAGGAAAGAAGATTTTATTTCCTCTACATCAAGAATGTGGAAAGAATCACCTAAGTAAATGTCTTAAAGGAACGAGAAGATGTTTTGGCTGTGGTTAAGAAGGACACAAAGCAAGTAACTACAAGGGAAAAATAAAGAGTTCGATTAACGAAATGGATGAGAATATTGGCCTCCCTAAGATATCATCAAAGGTTAAGTGCTTTAAGTGTGGAGTAAATAGTTATTATGCAACTCAATTTCCCAAGAGGAAATCTTCTGAAGTGGATCAATAAGGTGGTGTGAGTAATGGTTACATTATTGATGATGATGAGACTAGAGATGAAATGTAAAAGGAAAGAGGTATTGTGTAATAGGATGAGGTACCCTTGTTAATGGAATAAGGATGAAGTGGAATAAACAAAGTTTATATGTATTTGGATTCAAAAATTAAGTTATATGAATGATGAAATATAAAAGGGTTGTTCAACTTATGTTTTTCACTTAGTATTTACAAGTTTATGTTGAATGTTCCCAATGGACCGGGGGAGTGATTTAATGATAATATGATATTTTGACTAAGGTAAGGTAACCCTTAATATGTTCTTTATGTTAAGATAATTCCATTATGGATAAGTAAATTGGAAGGTACTGATTACCTTTGAACTAATTAAGGACACATTGAAAAGTAGTTCATGACATCATGGATGAATTTTAAAAACTTATTAGATTTTTGGAATATATCTATTAATCTATGGAATAAGTAATCCTGCATGTTTTACAAAAGGATTTATGGTAATTAAGGTTATTACCATGTTTCAAAGGATTATACGATAAGGATATTCACATTTTTGGAATGTGACAAACAAGTGTCACTTTGTGATATATGTGGGATTAATGTTAATCTGATTTCATTAATTTATTTCTAAAGATTTATATTTCTATCTTTTATAAGGGTTATAAGGTTAGCCATTCATGAAAATTTAAGTCAAACTTTAGAGGAGGTATTTATATATTGAGTTTGTATTAAACACTTTAGATAAAAGGCTATTTAGTGATTAACCTTATTTCAAGGATGTCATTCATATTTATTTTGGAAATTATATTAGAATGGTTTTAGAAAAGGACATCATGTATATCGGGTGAAAACTAATCAAGTCTGGAAAGGCCACGAGTCTTGAACCCATGACCGAAGGATGATAAGGGTTTCACACCTCCCACCGACCTACTCAATGTACTAGTTTATGTATAATTATTTTTGATGAATAATTATTTATATTGAAATGATAGTGTTAATTTTTATTTTTATGGATTAATGTATTAACCATAATGATTTTAATAATAATTATAGATAAATAGTTATACTTTTCATTATTTTATGGGCCTTAATATCTGCTAAAATTGTATTTTAGTGCTTCAGTCATCAAAGTTGATTTATGGAAAACCATTTCTTGAAGTAATGGATGAATTGGAAATAGATAAAAGTAAAACCAAAGAAATAGATTTTTTGTATTCTTGGTCAATAAAATAATTACTTAATGATAAGATAATGATAAAAAAATATGTTGTCCTAATACCTTAATTTATGTTGAACTAATGACCTTTTAAATCATCACAAATTTATGAATTTGAGGCCCTCAACTTTTCTTTGATTATTCACTTGTTTGTGATTGATGACCCCAATCAATACTTATGAATATTTATGCTTTTCCACCATATCCAATCTTCACTCTCAACGTATGTTATCCTATGTGGAAACCTATTATATGTTACTTTAGGTAAACAATATGGTTCCAACTTTTATTTTTTAGGGAAGTTTTAGTATCCATTTTTACGATGTGAGTTTCTATGAATGAAACATTAAAAATATTAAACCTTTGATAACCTAGATGAATTTCAAGGGATAAATTCATTTTAAGGGGGGTAGAATGTAACACCCTGAGATTTGGTGAATTATTATTTTTTGAATTAATTTAAACTTTTTGAAATTTTGGATTTCACGCAACACTAAATATACTTTATTTTATATTAAAGCACTATGTTTTGTTTGCATTATATGAAACACCAATTTAATCATGAACTATACGCAACATAAACTTTGTCTGGATCTACACGCAACACCGAGGTCAACTTTCATTATACACAACATTGAATTTCCTTGATGATTTGCGTAACACGCAAGACTGAGGTTTTCCAAATAATAGAATATTATTAAAATATGTCATTTTAATATAATAAGATAAAACCTTGATGTTAAATTAGATATTATGAATATTATTAACTAATTTATGAAAATATATGGTTTATACAATATAATATGAATTTATAGGTTACCAATTAATTATAAATGAATATGAAATCCGATTAAATATAAAAGGAAATATTATTATAGTCACAAATATATTTTATCCTAATAAATTAAATTTTCATTTATGTTTTACAATGAACAAGTCAAATATTCCTTTCACATGGAACATCGACTTGGTGTACATTACACGTAATACCGAGTTTCTATGAAACACCATTTTATTATTATAATTATTTAAATGAGTTAGTTATAACCTATCCATTAAAACTTAGTAATATGAATAGTAATAACTACTTCAAAAATATTTTTATAATGGTTTTATATAAATAAAACATATTGATAATGAAAAATATAATTTTTAGTAAAGCCTTTATATGTTCAAAAAATACTATTTTCTCAAATGAACTACTTTTAATGTCCTTATATAAAAATTTAGAAATTGAATTTGATAATATAAAATTCATTTTTTCATTCATAACATTGAAATTATCATAGGGTGAATTTTTGGAATTTTTCTGAGAAACATCATTTTTTTGATGAATAGTGAAAACTACTGCATTTTAGTTAAAAAACGACTTTTTTTAAATAATTATTAATCTTAAATTATATTTTAAATTTGTTTTAAAGTCACATTAGATCAATTACACATCTATTAAAACGATTTAGTTCATTATAATCAATTTCACTTTGAAATTGAATATAAAACCTTAACAAACATTTGAACAAATTCTACTTTAAAAACTCGTTATTTCATCCTATCTGCAGGATTAACATTAATCTTAATTTTCATGATTTTTTGAATTGAATTTTGAAAAAAAACATAAAACATTTTAATCAGTATAATATTTAGTGTCTAACAATATTAACTTAATTTTTGACCAAAAAATTAGTAAAAGTGATTAAAATTAATCACAATGGTTAATGTCAAATTAATCTTAATTAGGGACTAAACCTTAATCTTAGGACAAAAAATGACCTATACCATTGTAAAAAACCCATTTTATGGAAATTAATCGGCTATTAAATTTCCATTATTAATTTATGTTTGTTTTTTATGACTTTTTTTTAGTTAAGAACACGTGTACACCTAACTTGTTTTCAAAATTCCAAGTGAGTCCTTTTCCTTCCCTATAAAAGGCCACCACATCTCCTACTTACTCACACCTATAAAACCTATTAATTTTGACCAATACCTGACCAATAAAATTACCAGGAATACTACCTTCATCATATAATACTTACATTGGTAATAAGTCAATCCAAGTAAGCATTTTGGTACAAGCTAGAAGGAGTTACCCAATTTAGAGGTAACTTCTTATCTCAAGTCCTTTCTTTTATTTTCTTTCACCACCCATCCACTTTATTTTTTCCTTGATTGTATAAAAAAACAATTATAATAAATATACTAGGATTTTATTATTCTAATTGTTAAACCTACACTTACACACACCTCCATAGAATGGGTAATGAACATACTGTTTCTGTGTACGGTGAACTACTGCCTTACAAAATGATGATTGTTCATTTTTCCTTTGCCACCTATCACGGTGGACATTATGATGGAAACTATATTTATATATGTTATATATAATATATAATATTTATTTAATCTTATATATTTATTTTCAAAACACATAACTTTTTGCTTTTCATTTGGTGTTAATACGATAATCTTGTTTGAGGAAGTGTGGACTACCACCCCCTCAAAGTGATGTGATTCATTCACACACTACATGGAATGTATTAAGGATGGATTTAGTGAAATTATATGATATATATAACATTATAATTATAATATAATGATATATATATATATATATATATATACACTTATATGTCATTTTCTTTCTTTCTTTCAATATGACGATAAAAACGGAAACAACGTTCATGCGTATGTACGACTTACCGTCTCCAAGAACCGTGTATTCCATTTTGTACATATATATTATATAGATTATTATAAAAAATATATAATAAATATGAATGATATTTATAACATGGTTTACGTTCTTAAAATCATGATATAATTATAAGGACTAAAGATATAACAAATTAAGACATAAGCAAAAAATAAAGAAAATATTACCTGAAGTGTAACCTTAACGTGAAATTGCTAACAAACAGGTAATATAAAGTCCTAATAAATCCATATATGGTATTATATATAATAAAATGGTTCTGTAAAATATTTATAATAAATTAATATTTATTATACAGTATAATTTAATGAGTATGATGAGATTCAAGACACAAGGTAAGGGGATTCCATCTCACTTTTTAGTTTTGTGAGATATATGCTATGTTCGCCACTCTTTTCTTTTGTATGGTGTATGTACATACCATGATTATAATATATATATATATATATATATATTATAATTATATTTATGGGTATTTACATATCCATTCTATGATTCTTTTTTTAGGGAGTTTAAGTTTCAAAAGTTAACAAATCAGTAAAATAGTTTTGTCCAAATTTTCCTTCTTTGAGGCTCATGTTTTGTTATGCACCTAAATTCTCTTTTGAGGTGTATATAATTCTATTTTACATATTATATAATGAATTTTATTTCATTCATGATATTTTAAGTTTCATTTAATTTTATTTTATGACAAGGAGAGTATGATCCCTAGTTACCAAGTTATAAGAGTTTATTGAGATAATCTCATCACTTTTCAAGATTGTTTATGTTTATGCTTCCTTTGATGAAATCGTACAACCCATCTCTCAATACATTAATGAATTTTCTTCCCCTTTGGTTATTCATACTATAACCATGTATTGGTACCATATTTATTCTCTTTGGTATATAATATAGTTAAGAAAGTGTTTTTAAGAAAGTCTGAATTTACCCTCTTTTCAGTCAGAAAACCATGTTCTCTAAAAAGGGTTTCCAAGAATATTATACTATTATACTAAGATATTTAAAAGGGGTTTTTACCATTTTTTTCTTTTACCAATTTTTTCAAAATAATATTCTTATCTCTTTTTTAAAGTGTCAATTTTATATCCTTTTTACCATGCAAAAGAATTGTTCTTTTTACATCGTACGACATGTATAGATTTATTCGCTATCAATCCTTTGAAGCTTTATTTTCATGTTCAAAGGTTATTTGTTTAAGAAAATGTTTTGAAAATATATTTTCAAGGAAAATGGTTTTAAAAATGTTTTCAAACTTATTTTATAATTTTTCAAGGAAAATGGATTTCAAAACATTTTAACACTTCTTTTATATGTTTTCAAATAAAATGGATTTCAAAACATTTTAAATATTTATTTATAATTTTTCAAAGTATTTTCAATGAAAATGGATTTAAAAACATTTTAAATCTTTTTTTATAAGTTTACAAATTATTTTCATGGAAAATAGTTTTCAAAACGTTTTCAAGTACTATTTATAAGTTTGAAAATTATTTTCAAAGAAATGATTTTCAAAACATTTTCAATATTTCTTAATAAGTTTTCAAAGTTTTTTTGAAGAAAAATGTTTTTAAAATGTTTTAAATATTATTTTATGAGTTTTCAAGGAAAAATGTTTTCAAATTATTTCAAGTATTATTTATAAGTTTTAAAAGTATTTTCTATGAAAATTATCATCAAATTGTTTTATGTATTAAAAAAAAATTTTCATAGAAGAAAGGATATTTTACTCAAGAAATGTTTTTCAAAGATATTTCAAAATTTTTTCCATCTAAGATGAAATACATTGATGTTACTCATTCCCTTATAGGAAATGATCTAAATGTTCCATTCATATCCTTTCTATGGATGCATTATGGTTAATGTCATGGTCTTTATGAAATCCATTTATCTTTCATGAGTTTTGTGTTTATTAAATACATTTCTATTTCATGGGTTATATTTTTATGAAATCCAATTCTCTTTTACGAGTTATGATTTTGATGAAATAATTATTAAACCTATATCTTTTTAAAAGGTGATGATATGTTTATATGTTTATGATACCCATTTTAATTTCATGGTTTAAGATATGATTGTTTCTGATTTTGTGGCACATGTATGTATGATTTTAGTATGAGATCGATGGGACCTATATCTCCATCCAATGCATTGGATAAAGATTTATATCTCATGAGATATACTAATATAGTCTTGGGAATGAACCTTGACTAATAGTATGGCCATTAGAGCGAACCATGACTACCAAGATGGTATAAAGAGTGAACTCATGCCATTAAGATGGACATTGGAGTGAACCGTGACTACCAAGATGATATGAGGTGTAAAATCATGCTACTAAGATGTTCATGTGAGTGAAACATGACTACCAAGATAGTATGGGGAGTGAAACCATACTACCAATATTGTCTTGCCAGTTATGCCTTGGATACTATTGAAATCATATTATATGCTTATGTGTCTGCTACAATTCCACATTTCATTACTATGTTATGTTTTCATGGATTATTTTCTTTATTTCCTTATGATTAATGTCTTATGAACTACCAATATTCATTCCATGATTCATGTATATGATATTTTTTATAAAGGGTATGAAGTTCTATTTTCATGATCACGTTCTCAAACCCTTATGCTCATGATTATGCTTACATATATCCCTTGTTTACCCTTAATGAGTATTTGAGATCACCCCTTTCTTATGTTTACTTTCCACAGGTTATAAAGAAATGTTTTAGGTAGAAGTACTAAAGGTGGAGATATTTATGGTATTTTTCGAAGATCTTTGACCACGATAGAAGATTTTGTTTCCATGTTTCCAAAGACACTAAACTATTATAGTCCACAGGCATGTATTTTTGTAGTTTACTGAATATTCATCTAAAATGATGTAATATCAATGTATGTCAAGCCTGTATATCTATAGTTATGGTTAACAGGTATCTGAGATGAATTTTCTTGGTTTTTATTGTTATAGTTGAGGTATTTATTTAAATGTGATGTGTGTATTTGAGATTGATGTTTATGTATTTGGATTTTGGACTGGTGAAAAGAGGTATGCAAACATTGATCATTCATAGAATTTTGGACTCACATTGAATACACATGCTTGTGTATGATTGATATCACTGATTATTGGGGGTTTAGAATTTTTATGTTTCAACAACAACTTATATGGTGTTTTCCTATATAACTTTTTGGTTGTATTCTACTCATCCGAACCATAATATATTTCTTTCCAAAGACAAGTCATATGGATCTTATGAAGGAGTGATCCTTGATAAAGAATATATAGTCCATCAATTAAGAGATGTATAGTGAACCCTAGTGTATTGGTATAGGCACTTGATTCCTTGATATCACTTCTATAAAAAAATGGGTTTGATTACTTAAAGTGTCGACAACAACTTATTTGGTATTTTCCCATAGATCTTCTTGGTAGAATTATACTTAAATGAACCATCAGACTATGGTATAATTGATAAAGATAATTATATAAAGACACTTATATATATATATGTGAGATTGTGGTCCTAGAGGGAGTAGTCTTGTATAAAGATGCTCGGTGAGGATTGGTTCTCAATATTGTGTTGATGGCTTGGCATGTGACGCTGATATATATTTGTATATGAGAACACTAGAGTGGGTGTTTTGTCTTGTGAGTTACTTTGTGATATTTGATATGGGAGTAGAAATGTTTCTCCATGATATATGACCCACATCAGAAATGGTTTATGGGAATTATGGGATATCCTAGTGCCTTTGTGTAGTGTCCCCACTCGAGAGTCACTAAAATGGTTCCTTGAGCCAGTTCGCTACGTGGCCTCAAGCATGCCTACTCATATGCAAGAGGCTACCAACAAGAAGTGAGGGTCTTAAGGTGGTATATAGGGGTATCTATACCCTCTGAATCAGTGATGAAATACCATCAAACCATTAATAAATAATTCAACATAAGATAATAATTGACAATTAATAAATAATGAATTAGAACCATGCATGAACATGCTAAAATGAACAAGAAGTAGACATACAGTTGGCGATACAATAAGTAGGACTATAATGGAAAGGTAAATAAATAAATAAATAGATAAATAAAAACTCTATCTTTGGAAGGTATCCCAAGTACATTCTCAGCCACTACTCCCAAAATCCCATGTCTAGTCCTAGTTCATAATGAAAACAACACATAACACGATCCATGATCCTAAACATGAAACCATGAGGTCTATTCAAGTAACAAGAGTATCCCAAATAGAGTGTGAGATAAAGTCAGAAATTCACCACAAATAATGTCTAATTCAATCTAGTATGTGAATATAAAATAAATCAGTGTGCAAGTATAATAAATAAATAAGTGAATAAATAAATGTAATCAAGTTGGGATCAGGTTCCACATGGACACATGGATGACCATACCTGCTTTGGACTAAGATGAAATATCTATGAATATGGGTCACCATGTATATAAGTATATATTATATAAGTAATTATGTATATATATGCACTATATGCTTGATAACATATATAGACAAATATATAGATACGTAGTACTAGACAAGACTCGAGGCGTAACTCATGCGTTCATGAATAATCATAATAATACCATAAGGGTCTGATAATCTAAATATGGGAATGAGCCTAAGAATATGAATAGGGGATATAGAGTTTCATGCTCAACCATCCTAATAACTAATGTGAAACATCATGTCCAACATCCTCGTCACGTGGTATGAAATGTCATGTCCAACCACCCAAATGAATGTGAAACTCCATGTGAAACATCTCGGACCAAGGGGGTGTGAAACGTCATGTCCAAAAACCCTAATAAAGGTATATAAATAATAATATTTTATGATTTAATCCTAATTACCCCCTGAGTGATTAACCAAGGATTTCTGTAAAGAAGAACCCAATATCACTCAAGGTGAAGTGTGATTCCTCTAACCAATGAGCCAGTCCAAGACATTCATACTTAGGGATCCGATATTTTATCAAGGAATAATAATCATTTCATCCTTTTTAGTAAAATAATTTGTAAAGTACAAACCATTCATAAAGTAAGGAATAATAAGGGCTAGGTGAACTATCCATAAGCAGTTAACACTATACATGTAAAAATGTATATGTTATGCCATGAGAATTATCCATGCTGAAATAGGTATGATTCATCATGATAATTCAATTTATCAATTTAGTTACAAGGAAAAAATAAGGACATTCAAGTATACATGCCACAAATCAATTCATCGTAATTCATTTATCATGTGTTCGAGGATAAGCATTTTATTTAATAAATTGGATGCATGCCAAGAGTAAATACATGCCTTTAAACATCCCATTCAATTCAAATTGGTCATTACATTAAAAGTGATGGATCTAGTATAATATAAATAAATTTCATAATAAAAGGGAGTTATCCAATATCCTTGTAAACGATTAAATTTTATTTAGCATCACATTTGATAAGAGGAAAGACAATGTACCTATATAGGTGGTTTAATTACATATCCAAGGAATATGAGCTATAGAAAACAAATAAACACACCTTAAGGGGTGGTTCAAGTTGAGGTTAATAGCCTCTAATGGTGTAATTAGACAAACAATTACTATAAAAACTAAGTCATTAGCATTTACTTAATTAATTTTATATTTAGGAAGTGATGCATGAAAAATTCAATATGTGGCATAATGGCATACTTTATAAATAATGAAAATTTAAGGGAAAGGCATATAGACCACCTAACTTATGATTAATATACTTCACTCATCCATTATCATTCTTTGATTTGAGTTGGAATGAGATAAATAGGAGGAATGGAGAAACAAAAAACAAAAAGGGTATGTGAGATTATATGGAAATCACATCCAATATAGATAAATAAATGAAGAAAAGTAGTAATAGAAATCATAATCTTATCGAGGGTGATCCAATGAAACTGATTATGATTGATTAAAATCTCGTATGAGGGAGATGCATCCTTTCCTAGGAGAATAGTCAAGAGGGAGAACCCACAAGAAGTTTCAGTACATGTGGGGGAGAAGAAAAGAGTGAAGGAAGAGATAAATTAGGTAGGAGAAAATAGTAAATTCCATCCCTTTAATCAGCCTCATGGGTTTTATGCATGGTTTGGAAAACTGTGTTTTGATAATGTGGTGAAACTATCCAAAGGGACACCCCCTCACATGGCTAAGAACATGTTTTAACAAACCATGCACAAGATGTGTAGTCCCATTTGTAATTTTATATAGACAAATATCTTGGAAATGCAGACTTGGGTGAACGGTTTGAAAAACCATGTGACAGCCCTTATAGGGATGCATGGTTAGGGTGCATGGTTTTTAGTAACCATGCACAAACCATGCACGCCCTCTACCTTTCCAAAAAAATTCGAACTTCAAAGCTTGACTCCTCCAAAACTCAAGCGAACACCCAAGACATCTCTCGGACCTTAAACCATATCTAAAAACATAATATTTAAGTGTTCCAACACTCAACTTTATATTCTAAGGTTTAGTTTAAGTTTCATCCCATCCACCAAATGAAAAGTTCAAATTATATTGGAAATTTCAACCTGGTCCAAAGCACATGACATTACAACCTCCCCACCTTAGAACTTATCATCCCCAAGAAGCCTCGGGGAAATAAAAAGTATCAACTGACCTACTTGAGTCATGAATTCCTATTCAAATGGACATGTTGAATTTCCCATACCCAACATACCTATAAGTTCTACTTTAACCCCATGGTACTTAAGCCTCTAAAAATCGATCCAAAACTAGTAACTACCAAAAGAACACTAAGATGATGCTTACCCAATCCCGTATAACTAGTGACATGAACATGTCATCATCTCTTTCCTCATCAAGCCTATGGTGATCCCCACCATAGGCCCTATCTTTATATATCCAATTCCAAACCACGATATAGCCACCATCAGAATTTCCTATTGAACTATAGTTCTGGAATCCTTATGATGATTATAGAATAATTCTCAAATCATGAAACCTGGTTTCAGATAAATAATATATCCATGGTCTATGATTATATTTAAATGGTAAAATCCAAATCAACCATGTTTTCCCTGATTGGGCTGGATTTTCCTTGAAAATACACAACCGAATCTTACACTGCAATCATCTCCTATGATGATGTACCTGACATTGTTCCACACTTGACCACATTCATCCAAACAAGATAACATGAGTTAAACAACCTCCATTTGACCATTTTGGCCAATTATTATTTAAAATCACAGAGTCCATGTGTTATAAAAAATATGATTCCAATTATTTTAAGATGAGGTTTCTTGAAATCATTTCAATCACGCTCACTACAACTCATAAAAAAACTTATATTCACAATTATTCAAGTAATTTAGTCATACCTGGTTCCATTTATTCAACAAAAAATAAGGTGCCCAAGAGACCATCTAAAAATTAGTCCTAAGATTTCATGAATCTTCTCATGAAAGATTCCACTCATCAAAATCAAAAAGATCACTGATTATCTTAGTGTATAACTAACACTCTCTTATCATACTTTTTATGATGTTAAGTTAGAGGAAATTATCATCTCTGAATGAGGAGAATGTTATGGAATTATTGATGATTACTATCTATGAGCATGTATAGATCTTACGATCCATGCTCCATAAATAGGGTGTATTTTACTTGAATCAATTCTAAGAACCATGTCTCACAAAGATGTGAGACCAAGTCAAACTATGATTCAACCACCTCACAGAAACCTAAACATGATTTTCATATAGAATAGGATGCACATTTTATGGCCTCATCCCACCATTGAGATTTTATTACCAAGGAATACATAAAATTACTCTAGAATGATCTATTGGGAAATTTCTAGCTTAAAAACCAATCTGGTATTTTAAATCTTGATCACATAACCTTAAATCTAAATGTACCTATGATCATTTAAGAGCATATACTGAAGTCTAATCCTGACACTCTTCATTCATCAATAGTTGGGTACACTACCAACCACTTCACCACTTTGTTTCCTTACAAGCACCAATACATCACTGACCCATCAAACCCTAGATATATTTTTTATTATAAGCCCGAATCCAGAATTTAGACTCCATCTAAATCTATAAATAGGTTTTATATCAAGTATCATATATTAGATTAGAAAACTTGAACTTACTAGCTCCATGAGATTTTAGAAGTGTTATGATCATTATCAAATGGTTCTCTATGATTGCGCTCCCTCTACTTGGAAGGACACACTTACATAGGTTCAATGCGATGGTCCCCAACTTAGGAGTATTCTAATGCTCATTTTCTAATAATGGTAACTCATCCCATGGCACACACTTTATAAACCATCAAAAACATGTTATATATGTGTAAAAAAATTTATATCAAGTGACCACATGATAAGATAGGGAAAACAGATGCTTAAAATCATAGTAGATCAGGTTCAATTTAGAAATATTCAGGACGCTCTCCCAATCCTTGAACATGGAAATCATTAGCATCATGAATAGAATCCAAACAAAACTAACTAGTATGTTACAACACCCAATCCTCTTTACAATGTCATCTTGAGAACTGGGATGAGTCATATTTCCTTTAACTCTTATGTAACTCTACTTTAGAGATGACATGAGAACATAGTGTAATAGCTCAAGGATTATATGTTTTCTATCAGTCTCATACATTTCACTATACCATATCTTAACTGATGATACCATGTGTAAATACACATGCTACTATGATAGAAAAATAGCACAATAAGAATTACCATCAGTTTTAATTTAATAGGCCCAACGACACTATGTATTCTAGAGTTGTATTACCCCAAATGACTGTTAACACAACTGAAAAAATACCATGTCATCCATCATTGAAAAATAAGGTTCAAATGACCAAATAAGTGGCGGGACTTTCCATAGGCATGTCTAGCCCACTAAACTCAGGCATTACATAATGCTCACATCCCTAGAATGGTTAAATTTATCACACAACCACCTACCTAGACTGGGTTTCATTTTATAAACTAAGAGTCCTAATGAAGTCAAGAAACACACTAATGACACCTCTCATCTAAAAATTGAAAGCAACATTTACCAGGGAAAATTTACCTCAAACGGAGCTACCTCAACTAGGATAGCCCCTTACTAAATTATAAAGCATAAACCCTAAAACTAGTTCAATCCAAAAATCTCATTAGGCTTACTGAACTAACCTATAAGATTATTCTAAAATAAAAAGGTTAACAAAAACCTATGGGCAACATCCATGTTTCCATCCAACATAAAAATTTTCAAACTACCCTTACTCGAGGGTTGAAACTAAGAACAACACATTAAGGTTTCAGGTTTAGGGAATTTAATTGATTCTCATTTATCAAAAAATATAAAGCATCACATGAATAAGGGATACCAGGTACCAGTTTTCAAGGAAACATTTACTAAGTACAATATTTATGTAACAAAACAAGGAAAAATAGGTAAGTTATATCAAACTTCCTTTCAAACATTATTTATTTAACTGACATATTATCACAATTTAGGCAATTTATCTTATATATTCCTTTTATCTATTTTATTTATCCATAAATATTCTCATATGTGGCACTATTAAATATAATTTCAATTCCAAGCTATATAGTAAAACACCCTTTAGGTTTTAATTGACATTTTATTTAAAATAAGACTCATATAATTAAATATCAAAAGAAAATAAAAGGTTTTTTTTTATCATTTTAAAGGGGTTTAGTTTAGTAATATTCTAACATAAATTTATACGTAACTTGTTTATGTGGATTCAGACACTTACCATATTTATCACAATCCCACCCCCATGGGGTTAAGTACCAAGTAATATAAAGATAAAGGTGATCTATGAGGGTTTCATCTACCAACCTAAGTCCATCTATGTGTTACCCAATAACAATTGATTTATTACTGATTAATTATATACTTAGTGGGTTTATCTCATAAGAAACATTCCCCAACTATCCTACTTGGATCCATTTGTGCATTTATGAATTTATTCATATAGGTTTTCAAGCCCAAATTATAGAGGTAAAATCCATTATAAGTTTCAATTAACATAATCATTTAAAAAAACAATTTTCTATCAAAAATACCACTCAAAATTTATACATAGATCATGGTCCAGTTTGATTCATATTCCATTACCAAGTTATAAAGGTACTATTCTTTATAAGTTACTATTGGTATTCATGTAATTACAACCAGATTTTTATCTTTGGTTTCATAATATAATAAGTTCATAAATGATAGTTTGATTACATGGGTTACCCTTATCAATTTATAAATTCCCATACAATTTATAAGTTGTTATTGGAACCCATTCAATCAAAATAATAAATGTTTCATCCTATGCAATAATGGTCCATAACCCAAACAGGTCATAATTTGTTAATTAAGGTTCCACCATCAATCTATATGATAAAACACTATTCAGGTTGATGCAGACACTTTAATAACCAATCCTATATCATAATTATTAAAAATAATACTAAATTATAAGGAAAATAATATCCATCAAGTATCAAGTAGTCAATCAATTCATCCTACATGGAATGGTATAAGCATGACATATGAATCTCTATGTACCTATAATGATGTATGTATGTGACTAGTCTATTATTATACTTTCCAAAAGGTAAAACCCATAAATCAATAAATCAATAAACCATGGAATTACAAAAATCACCCAAGGTGAAACAATAATCAACTATAATAAAAACAACATGAACAACAATCCCATCCCTATAAACTTGATCTTTCCCTCGTGCGAGGGTTGGTTTGAACCAGACATGAGCTATTTACCAAGTGATGAAACATTCCCAGTATCTTTTCTACCATCCCAAAATATAAATACAATAGGAAAAAGAGGTTTTGATACCACTGGTAGTGTCCCCACTTGAGAGTCGCTAAATTGTTTCCCTAGCTAGTTCATTACGTGGCCTCTAGAGTGCCTCCTTGTATGCCAAAGGCTACAAATTAGTAGTGAGGGTCTGATGGTGTTATAGTGGGGATACAATACCCCATGGATCATTGATGAAACATATTACAAGAATTAATAAATAAGTCTATGGAAGATATGAATTTAGAATTAATAAATAATTAATAAGAACCATGTATGAACATTCATCAATCTACAAGTAGTATACATACAACAGACAATACAATAAGCAAGGATAAAGTACAAGGGAAATAAATAAATAAATAAATAAAGGCACCATATCTAGAAGGAAGCCTGAGTACATACTCGACCACTACTCCCAAACTCCAATGTCCAGTTCTAATCCATAATGAAAACAACACATAGCATGATCCATGATCCTAAACCTGTAACCATGAGGTCTGTTTAGGTACCAAATGACAACCTGAACAGGGTGTGAGATAAACTTAGTATACCATAACCAATGGTTTCTAATACAATTTGTTTAATTAATATAAAATAAATCAGTGTGCAGGTATAATAAATAAAGTAGTAATTAAATAAATGTAATTAATTCGGGCTCAGATAACTGCTTTGGCCTAAGTCATAATATCTCTGAATATGTGTCACCATGTATATAGGTATATAATATATAAGTATGTATGTATATACATGTACTATATACATGATAATATATATATATATAAATATATATATAGAATCATAGTACTATCTAGGACCCGAGGTGTAACTTAGGTGTTTATGCATAATCATAATAATATGATAAGGGTCTCATTATGTAAATATGGGTACGAGCCCAAGCATTTAAACAAGGGATACATAGCATCATGTCTGGACATCACAATAAATTATTTGAAATATCAAATCCAACATCCTCATTAAGGGGCATAAAATATCATGTCCAACCACGCAAATAGATTTGAAATTCCATGTACAACATCCCAGACCAAGGGGGAATGAAAAATAATGTCCAACAACCCTAACCAAGGCCTCTAAATAATAATCATGTATGTGGTAATCCCACTTTCCCTAGGATCCCTTAACCATGGTGTTCCATAAAGAGGAACCCTGTATCTCCTAAGGTGTAGTGTAATTCCTATAACCTATGAGCCCATCCAAGTCATTCATAATTGGGAAACCAAGGTTATCTCAATGAATAATAATCATTTTACCACTTTAGTTACATAATTTATAAAGGATAGACCATGCATAAATTAAGGAATGAAAAAGTCTAGGTGAAGTGTCTATATGTTGTTAGTACCGTAAATGTAAAAAGGTATATGATATTCCATGAGAATTATACATGATAAAATAGATATGATTTGTCATGATGATTTAATTTTTCATCTTAGTTATAACAAAAAAATAAGTTCATGAAAGTATACATGTCACAAAAAATGCATTTTAATTAATTTATCATGTGCGTTAGGTCAAGAATTTTATTTATTAAATTGAATGCATGATAAGAGTAAATCCTTTCCTTTAAAAATTTTATTCAATTAAAATTGTTCATTACATCTTAAAGGTATGGATCTATCATAATATAAATAATGTTCATAACAAAGGGTTAATCCACTACCTCATAATTAATTAAATTCCATTTAGAATCTCATTTGATAAGAGGCAAGAAAATACACCTATAAAGGTGGTTTAATTATATAGACAAGGCATAGGATCCATGGAAAACAAAGAAACATACCCTAAGGGGTGGTTCAAGTTATGGTGAACAACCTCCAACAATGAAATTAAACGCGCAACGACTATCTAATTTATGGAATTAAAATTTATTTAATTAATTTTATTATTTTTAGGAGGTGAAACATGGAAATTTTGGTGCATTAAACAATTATGTACTTTATAAACAATTCAATTTTATGGGAAAGACATATATACCACCTACCTCATGCTTAGGATGCTCCACTCATCCATTATCATGCTTTGATTCAAACTATATTGAGAGAAATAGAAGGAATAGAAAAATGACCTAAAAATAGGATATGTTATATCACATGTAAATATCATCCAATATGGAAAAAGAAATGAGGAAAGGAAGAAATAAGAATCATTGTCTTACTAAGGGTGATCCAACACAATCGATGGTGAGCGATTCCAAGATCATATATGGGAGATCCATCCATGCCTAGGAGAAGATCCAAGTGGTATAACACATAGGAAGATACTTTGTGCATGGTGGAGAAGAAAATAGTGATGTAAGAGATAAATAAGGTTGGGGAAAATGGTAAATTCAATACCTTTAATTACCTTTAAGGTTAGGCTATGGGGTTTTGAAAACCTTGCGCCGATTGTGTGGTGCTACTATCCAAAGGGACCCCCATCACATGACTTGGAACATGTTTTGACAAACTGTGAACTTTCAGTGTTGTCCAATTTGAAATTTTTTTTAGATAAATTTAATGGATGTGTGGCATTGGGTGAATGGTTTGAAAAATTACAAGACACCCATTACATAGGCGCATGGTTTGGGTGCATAGTTTTCACTAACCATGCGCAAACCATGTGTCCCCCTCTACCTTTCTAAAAACCTAGAATTAAAATCCCAATGCTTTCAAAACTCAACCAAACACCCAAGACACATCTTGGGCCTTACATATAATCTAAAAAACCACATTTAATCATTTTAATGATTAGATTTACATTCTATGGCTCAGTTTAAGTTTCAACCCATCCACCAAATGAAAAGTTCAAATTCTCATAGAATTTTTAACCTGGTCCAAAACATAGGACGTTACATTTTGGGATGTGGATAATGATATTTGTGAGTTGAGTGATATATGATAGGGTAATCCAAGATAATATTTATCCTAGACTTGTGAGTTCCTGTATAGATGGGAATCAAGGGTAAATGCATTAGTTATGAGATCAGTGCATGGGAGGTGCTACCAGGTATATGGTTTTGGAATGGAAATGATTTGGGATTTTTAATGTAAATAACTTGAGGTGATTTGGTATGAAGGTTAGGTTTTGAGGGAAGGATTAGTGTAATTCTTATCCTTAGTGATTTATAACATGGTTTCCAATGAGATGGTGGATTGTGATTATCACACTAGGGTGTATATGCTGGTTTCACATTAATTTCCAATTGAAAATGGAATTTTTTATGAACATCATTGTATTGATGTATATAATATATTTTTATAGGAAACAATTGGGTGGATAATGGATAATTTATCAAATTTTTCTTGAACTAGGGGTTTTTAAGGAAAAATGGAAGTATGTGGTCTCATTTCTTGGGGTGCATTGTTTGTTAAAACCATGCACCCATCCCATGAAACCATACGAGAAGTAAATTTATATGGAAGTGAAAAATTTCTTGGTATACACATGTATAAATAAATAATGAACCTTCTTCTAGGATCAATGCGACTTAAAGTGAAGATGGACAAAACTGTATGCATGTTATACAAATGGTTTTTCTAACCGTGTGACCTAACAATCTTCCATTGGATAGATAGACACCTACTTCTCATCCACCACCATAACCACTCTTTGACTAGGGATTACAACACCTAACCAACCCTAGATATTTTGGGTACCCTAATTAATGTAATCTAACCATTTTTGTGGTAGGGTCATCATCCTAGAGAGGGATATTTAAGGGTGAACGGATTGAAACTCATTAGAGGTGGAATTCCAACATTTTTCTTGAAGGTGACTTGTATTTTTTTTCTTCTTCTCTATGATGTAATAAATAACAATGGTAATAAGATCTTGTTTTCATGTTTTTTATTATGCTTGTATAATTTATCCCCCACATTGGGGTTGTGGATGATAATGGTGAATCATTTTAAGTAATTAAATTATTATTGTTATGTTTGTTTGTTCATATACTCATTTCATAATTTATTTATACTAAATTTATTCTAACCATTGGATATATCATATTAGACCAAGAATAACATTTATAGGGATCCCCAAAGAATTTTTATGAATGTACCTATGACCATTAGGTGTGTTCATTGTTACCTTGGGTTTTATTCTATGAAAGTTTTGAAAACTGTATTATCAAAATAAGAAATGGATTTTAAAGACTTAATAAAAATATTTTAGACCAAGTTTATCTTGACACAATTGAATTATGATGATGAGATTTATTATTAATAACATTAAACATAAGATAGTTTGATCCTAACGATCCCCATTTAAGGTTATAACCCCGGAACATCTTTATTATAATTCACGAGACACCAATGTCATCTTCTGACATTTTTGTTTTCAGGTGATATTAGTTTTAGTAGATTTAATTTAGGGTCAATTGAAGTTCGAAATTTTTATAGATAAAAAATGAAACATTTAAATAATTTACCATATAATTCATGTCAACAACTACCCAATATTTCCTTGTTAAATGATCCCAAACTATCACTATATTCACTGTAGAGTTAGATAAAAAATTAATTTGGACCATACAAAAGTAACTAGTTGGGTAGTACCATACTAAATTTTGGCACCATTTCTAGTGAAATTATTTACACAGTGTATTTTTGATCATGTCAAGGTTGATTAATTTGAAAAAGAATTCATAAAAATTACATTATTAACCCAATTTTATTTTTATTTTAATTCTAGTTTTCCCCTTTTATGCTTGGTGCATTTTTTTGGGTAGGACTGTGATCATATGAGACACTACCTCACTCATTCCATGAGTGATGAGACATCATAGAGTCTCCCCTTTAACTTAGAAATCGAATGAATGGTATTAAGGTGATGAAAATCTCTAATTGGAGAGCATGTCTAAAACCCCCCAATGCTGAATATAGAAGTGAAAGACCTAGCTGGTGTCCATAGAGTTGGATAATAGTTTTCACCTAAAGGAGGGAAGAATCAATAGTTTTCACATGAAGTGGTCGGGAAACCACCTCTATTAATACCATAGTATGTTCCACCAAATCAACAACCACCTGTTCAATTTGTGCCAAGATATGTTCCCCAAGAACAACTGTATATGCCACAAGCCTCTCAAGTCTAGTTACCACCTCATCACACTATTATTGAGTATGATCTACCCTCAATAATTAGGATAACTCATGAATTGTTTGACCTCCCATTAAGACAATTTTTTTGAAATAAAATCAGTTATAATGAAACACATTCAAAATACAGTGCAATTTGGGGGTGTTCCGAGTGAAAGATCCAAATGCTCACTTGACCAATTTCCTAGTGATTTGTGACACATTCCATTATAATGGAGTGTTTTATGATGTAATTAATCTTAAAATATTCCCATTCTTATTAAGGGATAAGACCCAATATTGGATTAGGGGACTGCCTCAGTGCTTGATTCTCACATGGGAAGCCTTTACTCAATCATTTTTAGTAAAGTAATTTCCCCCATCCAAGATGATGATGTCTAGGATTGATATCCATAATTTCCAACATCATGAGAGTTAGTCTCTTTATGAATCTTAAAAGTGATTCAAGGAGATGTTGAGAAAATTTCCACACCATGGACTCCCATTAGAGATGAAAGTTTAAACTTTTTATGGAGGACTCACTAAAAAATCAAAAATCTATAGTGGATGTAGTGGATGAAGGAACGTTTATGTGGAAATGTCCCGAGGAACTATTAAACTTATTAGAAGAAATAACAGCTAATAGATTCTAATGGAATAGTGAGTAGTGAACACAAAAAATTGGTATGAAAAATTAATATTCCACAACCATTCTCTCTTCCCAACTATTTGTTATGTCAAAGAAAATTGATTATATCCATTTAAATTCAAATGCACAAGTTAAAGTTGTGAAACATCTAAGATACGATAAATTTGGTGATAAAAATTCCATGAGGGAGTGTCTAATTATAATTGTTGAACCATATACTAGTGAAGTGAGTTATATCTAAAAAAATTGAGGGCCAAATTTGTTTCTACAAAACCAAAAAATAACATGGAAAGATAATTCCAATTCTAGTTGGGGTGAAAAAAACAAATTCACTATTTTAGGCCTCAAATACCTCCTAGGTACACACAACCATAATACCATAATCCATACCCAAGGCATAAACAAGGTAATAAATACTAATAAGACCAATACCAAAAATAAAAAGGGTATCAAAACCCTCATCCAATGCATCCCCCTCGACAAAAAAAAAACAAAAAGATCAAAAAAAAAAATCTCAATAAGTGACAAAGTAAAATCTTAAGAAGATAATATATAAATTCATCACCACTATTGAGACTAGTTATTAGAACCAGGAGGCTGCCATATAAATCCTTGAGAAACAAATTGGAAATTATTCCAATCATCTCACGACAATATAACCTATTACACTTCCAAGTAACATTAAAAAGAACCTTGAGATAAATCCAAAGCAATTAACTTAAGGAGAAGAAAAGGGATTGCACAACTTTCCCCAATACAAAAAAGGAAGCGAATAATGAGAAGTAAGATGGACCTCTATAGCCTATATAGTAAATAACTAAATCCGATGTTTCACTATCATGTGAAGGAAAATGAAAGGGGAAATATGTGATTCAAGATAAAGAAAAGAAGGTGGTAAAATTTTATATACCACCTTTTCCCTTTATAGAGCGGATGAAGCAAATAAAGATTTACCAATAGTTTGGGATGTTTATGGAGGTGTTCTAGAAGCTTCAAATCAATATTTCCTTCACCAAATAATTGGATCAAATGACCACACATTCAAAGTTTATAAAAGAAATAATTTCCAACAAAATAAATATAGTGGACTTGGGAACCAATTCCCTCAACAAATAATGCTCAGAAGTATCACAACATGCAATTCCTATAAAGCTTCAAGACCCCATAGGTTTTTTTATCCCATTCACCATCGACCCATGTGAATTTTTTAAGGATATTTGTGATTTGGGAGCCAATTTAAATTTAATTCCATTTGTGTTTTTTATGAAATTAGGACTAGAAGAGATAAATACCACCCATGTGTAACTTCAACTATCTAATATATCCATTAAATATCCCAAGGGGATCCTAGAAGATGTATTGTTAAAGGCTAGGAAATTCATTTTTCTATCCAAATTCATCACCTTTGATATGGAAGAAGATGCTGAAGTACCCCTAATTTTATGGATACCATTCCTTTCTATAAGAAAAGTGTTGATTTATGTTCATATAAGTGAGATTATATTTTGAATAAGTGATGAAAAGGTATATACAATGTGCTTAAGGTTATTAAAAAATAACTTCTAGAATTTGAGGATTGTTACACTATATTTATGTTGGAAAGTTATTTTAGATGCACATAAATCAATATGGGCTATTATCAATAGATTTAAGAGTAGGGAAATGAAGAATTTAATCCTAAGCATGAACACATAGGTGAAATATGTATCTAGATTGAGTGATCATTATTGGTAGTGAGAATTCATGCTATACATCTTTGGTAGAGAGAAGAATAAAACCTTGGTGCCTTCAATTTTAAAGGCCCCACAGTATGAATTGAATCATCTTCTATCATTTTTGAAATATGGCTATTTGTATAAGGACTTATTGGTGGTTATTATTAACTTATTTATCATGAATAATTAAGAAAATGAACTTTTTCAAGTATTTAAAAGGTGACTTTAAGCCATTAGATGCAAATGATATTAAAGGCGTAAAACCTACAATTTTCACCCACATTGTGTTTTTGGAGGAAGGTACCGTGCCAACTCAAAAAACACAGTGAAGGTTAAATCCTATAATAAATGAGGTCATTAAAGAGAAGTTAGTTAAATTTTTGGATGCTGGAATCATCTATTTGATCTCAGATATCCCATGGTTGATCCATTTTCAAGGTGTACCAAATAAGGATGGTATCACAGTGATCTCAAATTAGAATAGTGAAATAATTCCTACATGGATGTTCATAGGCTTTCGAGTACGTGTTTACTATCATAAGATGAATAATGCCACTAGAAAAAACCACTTTCCACTCTCATTTATAAATAAAATTCTAGAGAGACTAGCGGTTCAAATTTTTTATTGTTTCTTAGATGATTATTTAGGATAAAATAATATCTCTATCACCCTTTAATAATAGGATAAGAGCACATTCACATGACTATATGGAACATTCACTTATCATCAAATTTCATTCAACATGTGTAATTATTTGGATACATTCAAACACCGCTTTTTGGAAAATTTTCATGACAGAGAGGAATAAATTTTGGAGGTATCTATGGATTATTAATTTGTATACGGGAAGTCATTTTAAGTATGATTAAAGAGCTTAGAGTTAGTTTTATAAAGGTGTGATAAATATAATATGGTTCTTAAATAGGATAAATTCCATTTTATGGAAAAAATAGTCCAAGGACATAGATTTTTTAGGAAAGGAATTTCACTTAACCGGACCAAGATCATAATAATATCCAACCTTCCCATCTTGACTTCAATTTAAGAAATTCAAAATTTTCTGGGACATATGGGATTTTATCATTGGTTTGTAAGACATTTTCCTAAAATTTATCAATCCTTAATGAAAATCTTGAAAAGTGATTATATTTTGAGTTTGATGAGACATGAATTAAATAATTTCATTTGTTAAAGAAAAAATTGGTGTAAGCTATGATAATGGTGCATACAGATTGGAATGATCTATTCCAACTCGTGTGATGCAAGTGACTATGCCATAGGAGCAGTGCTTGTCTAGAGCATTGATTGTATCTTTTTCATGATATATTATACAATTTGAGAATTTAATGAGGCCCAAATAAATTATAATACAATTGAAAAATAAATATTGGTGGTGTTATTTACATTCGATCGATTTCAATATTACGTAGTGTTGTTCTGTGTAGTTGTTTATACTGATCACACGGATCTCAAATACCACCTCAATAAAAAATATTCAAATCCATTATTGATTTGATGGGTGATTCTACTTCCAGAGTTTTACTTAGATATCTATGTTAAAAAGGGGAGTAAAAATCTTATGGATGACCACATATATTGTTTATAGTTTCCTCATTTTTCGGTAGAGGAAGATAAAGAGATTTAGGAGGACTTATCTGATGATAATATATTTTTTGTAATGGAATCCCCTCAACCATGGTTTGAAAGAATTAATAATTAGTTTTATACTTGAGTGATCCACCTTGATCCATCATGTTGACAAATAAAACATTTTAAATTAGAAGTTAATAAATATTTTTAGGAGGATCCACTTTTGTTTTGATTGTTTAGAGATGTAATAATTCATAATTGTGTTCCGTAGACTGAATTTCAAGGTATTTTGGAATATTTTCATTATTCACCTTCTAGGGGACATCATGGATTGTACCACACCATTTCCAAGATCCAACAATATGGTTTCTTTTATCCTACTATGCACAAAGACACCTGAATCTTCATAACACAATGTGATAGATTCCAGGATATGAGTAACATTGGGTGAAAAGCACAAATTCTATAGTATCCTATTCTAGAAGTTGAAATCATTGAATTATGAGTCATCAATTTTATAAAACCATTCCCACCCTCTTTCAAAAATAAATATCTCATGGTGTGTGCGGACTACATGTATAAATGGGTAGAATATATATCAATTGCACAAAGAAAATCCAAGGTAGTCATCTCATTCCTCAAAAAAAATGTTTCTAGCAAGTTTGGAATTCTTGAGGTGCTTATCAGTGTCTGAGGCACCCATGTTGACAAAACCTTGTTAAGGAATGTCTTGAATGATTGTATAGTGAAATATAACACCAGTACACCCAATCACCCTAGTCAAGTGGTTAGGTAGAAGTATCCAATAAGGAATTAAAGAAAACCATTTAGAATAGGATGGGTGATTCTTAGAAAGATTAGGTGAATAATCTTGATGATTCCATATAGGGATATAGGATAGCCTATAAAAATTACTTGGTAATGTCTCCCTTACGTTTGGTCTATCAAAATATGTGAAAATTACTAGTTTAATTGTAGCATAAGGCCTATTTTGAAGTTAGAGATTTAAATTTTTATCTTAAAACTACCGAGGATAAGAAAAATTTGCAGTTATCATCACTTGATAAGATCATAGTGGGAGGAATATAATAATTCCTCTATTTATAAGAAGAAAAAGCGATCCACGATCACATGATCACTCAAAAATCATTTCAACCTAGAGACCATGTATTTATTTTCAACTATCTATTGAGGCTCTTTCTGAGAAAATTAATTTTCAAGTGGTCCAGACCATTTTCTATCATCAATGTTTTAAACCATGGTGTGGTGGAGATCACTGGAGAGGATAGTAAATCCTTTAAGGTTAGCGACCAATGCCTCAAGCCATACTTTTTGATGAAGGAAAAGGTGGGAACATTTTCCACCATACAGTTTGAATAGTGAGAGGCCCATGTGTTTCTATATTGAGATATTAAATGTAGCATTGATTTGGAGGTAATTTTAAATTTCATAAAATTTTAAAAAAAGTTTGTTTTGGATTTTCCTAGAAAATAATGATAGTGTAATTTATATTTCATCTTCTTAAGTTATAGGATGGACGTGAAGTGTAAATTTTATGATTAAATTTATAATATATAATTATTAAGATGATTTTTATAGAAACCCTTTTATATTTCAAAACCTTTGGGGATTTCAAAATTTTCATTCAAGGGGATTTAATTTGTTTTTTAAATGGGATAAAAATAAAAAAATTTCAAAAAATAACATGCCAAACGGTTAAAATAGCTATGCACATAACCTTGTGGGTCAAGAAATCAACTAAGATATGACGATGAGTACCATATAGTTATACATAATATGATAAGAAACCATATGAGGGGATACGTGATTTCTAGTGAAAAACCACATGGTTAACCAAACTGGGTAGTATAACCGTGCACCCATTTTAAAACCCCAAAATTTATTTTAAGTTCACCTGAAACCAAAAAACCATGGCCCTAAATCATGAAAAACCCATGTAACCAACCCATCCCTTCCCTTATCTATTGTTATATCCTTCCTATTCCACTCCCTCATCTTCTTTCTCTGGTGTGGAAAACCCAAGGTATATTTCTTTTATTTTTTATCTTCTTCTTCTTGTTTACCCCCTATAACTTATCTTATTTCTCTTTTTTTATTTCAATCCTTCTCAGTTCTAGAAAACCCTCATTCCTTGCATTTTTTTTTTATTTTTTTTTGTTTTAATTCTCCGCTATTCTTTTCTTGTAAGAGTTTCCATGTTCAATTATTCATGGTCTTAGTTTTCACATGACACACACAACTTTTTTTTCCACCCCCCATTTTTTTTCATCATAAGAACTTTTTTTTGGATTTTGGGATACCATAGAACTATCCTAGGATTTATATGATTTAATTCAATAATGAAATTTTTACTTTATATTTTTTTGTAATTTCTTTGTTTTCCCCATATAGGGAACCTTGCTAACCCTTTTACTCTCTCTATATCCTCATTTAAGCATGCTCATGGCTCTGGTAATGAAAATTCATCTAGAATTCGCCTTTGATTCTATAGATGGATGAGAATAAGTATTTTTGAGCCCTTGAAACCTGATAAATCTTACCTTATTGAAATTTTGAGCCTCAAAAACTTATTGCGCTTAGTATTTAGGAGGAGATCTAAAACTTGGTTGCAAGGGGGGATCTCACAGATGCCCTTTCTGTACATGGATCAACATATAAAGAGATGGTATTAGAGTTTATTCCATTGTAAAAATAGTTATTCCACTAATGAAAATAGTGAGATTATTGTGAAAGATAGGTACGTTACATTTTTCTTTCTCAAGAAACTATATAACTTTAACCTCGATGACTTTGTTAATCCTATGAAGCTACATGATTAAGATTTTGTAAACAACATCGAATACACCAAAACCTCCATGACATTGGACACTAATTCGACCTGAGAATTTTAGGCCAAAATTAAACAATTAGGGCCTGCTTATGTCCCTTAAACTATTAATCCTTCTTGTTTGATAAATTGCATCCATCGGATCCTCCACCGAGTCCTCAAAACCTATTTTATGACCTACTTAGACAATGAAAGAAACATAACACTGTGGGACTTATTTTTAATATATTAAATAGTCTCTAGGTATCCCATAAACTTGGAATTCATCTTTACACCTTACCTTATACAATGCTTACCAATCCCAAGGGATATATTTTTGGAGACCCCTATATCATGCTCATGGATGAGCATATGGGGATACATTTTTGATAAGGATACCTTCACTAAACTTACCTCACATATTCCCTTTGACATCATTATGGTAAAAAATATGCAAATTCTTGAGTATGATGAGAAAAAAATAGTTTTAAAGGAGTCCAGAAGGTCAAATACAATGTTCTTAATGGTACCACCCCTACTCGAAGCCTCTCACTACACTCCAACACTCGAGGAGGATCACCACACCTCATTTCATACTACTAATGCTAAAATGACCCATTCTGACCACATCCATGCCACCAGCCTCTTATTACCCATATGCCAACCACCCTAATCTATAAGGTAATTTATATGATGACTCAGACCTCAAGTGAAAACATGATAAGGATATGTATGACATGTTCAAATGGAAGGTAAAATACACTCGAATCCAACTAGAAGGTGCAATCTATAGGATTTACATACCACAATCCTTTAACACTCCCTCACTAACCTTACACCCTAAAATTATATATAGACTTGTGATTTTACACATTATAGAACATCATGATCTCCCTCTCTATCTAGGGATCATACCAAAGTGGGTGGCAATTGGGATGGCATATCTTCGGCTAATGGTGGTGGGTGATGATGCTTCCCTTCTTTCCACTAGAAGTATAGATTATGCGACAAATAGATTAAATCTAGATTGGGATGAGGCTACCCAAGTAGTTTTTCTAGATCCCCATATCAGTGGACCATTAACATTCTAGGACTAATGGCTTCAAATATTTTTCTCACTTCATCTATTTTATTGTAATAATTTCAATGAATGCTGCTACACATTCCTTTAAAACCGCTTAATTATCTATTATACATGATTTTATTATTAATTTTATGGCGTGATTGTGTGCATTATCACCCCATCCCCAAAGGTACCCCTTTTGGGACAAAAAAGGGAAAAAGGGAGATTATAAAGCCCAAATCCCACCTTCAATAGGCCATGGGTTGGAGATAAGCACCAAGGGAACATCATAGACACAAATGGGATAAATTACCATTTAAGATAATTGAAACGAGAGTGATGTGATTGAAACACCAAAAAAATATTTCTCAAGATAAAAGGAAAAAAATATTCTTAGTACATACATTTAATTTTATACAACTAAAACAACTAAAAGAAGGGAGCTATAAGAACCAAAAGACAATCCTCATTAGTGTCCATAGAAGCCCAAAAAAATCCTAAATAACCCATGATCTTGAAATGTTAATCCCTATCACCAACAAGCTCCTAAGGTCCTAAAAAATATTTTATAAAGATGTAGGGTAAGAATAATAGATATACTCGGTAGGATCCTCCCTAGATCCTCTTGTGAAAATGATAAAGAAAGCATAGTAAATACTAGTTGAAAAAAGTAAAACATACTCATCACCTAAGTAGGTATACTATATTCCCAGCCTCACCATGAAAATATCTCACAAAGTATCAAATATAAGAGATAATGTAATATAATATAAAAAGAAGGCACCATGATACCACTTCCCTATTAGTTTTCCACTCTGCCCCAACATCACACATCCTGATCCATATCTCTCAAAAAGAAGCTGACCTGAAGACACCTAGGCTAAAGTATCATATAATGCACCTTGTGAATCCAAAAAAAATCATCATCACATACAATGAACCCCATTCATTAGATCATATCATAATCACATTCTATATCTCCAAAATGTAACTGAGTATTTTCTAGGAGTAACCATAGCCCGTATGTTGTGTATTATACCTCAATCCATCACTTCCCATACACGTCACACCTATAATAATCCATTGAATACTATATTTAGAGATACATGTGTGTGAAATAGCCACAAGTAATTACAACCCTCTATATACATATATGGGAAAGGCAACCACTGTGCATACCATCATATAATACTACTTGGAGAAGAGAGTGGAGTTATAGGGGTAGTATATCATTTGTTTTTCAAAAATTGGATATTATAGAAAACAACCTCCTAGAGTCCACTGGGATTCAGTCTCCCTACTGAAATGGGTAGGGTGGTGTATAAAATCTCATAACATACAAGATATAATATATCTCACAACCACACTATGAGAATTAACCTAGTATTTGCTCAACCGTCACTATTGTCTCTTGGACACATGACTACCATAGATAAGAACTAGATATCCTATAAGAACACAATCATTTAAGGCGCTTCCTTTAGTTAATTATTTCCATTTAATATTTCAGTTTATGTTTCTTAATTCACTATCCACTAATTAACATTATTCCATTCCCATTTCATTAACCATCAAGTGAAGTCCATTCCCTCCAGGTATAATAAAACCGATTGCATGGTTCTTGAAGATTATAAATATTTTAATTCCATTCAAGAACTAATCCCATGGGTTAAAAAATTAATTAATCATTATCATTCCATAATTCTGTGTGCTCTAGGAAACATACTAATCCACTATAAAAGAGATGCATAAACCAAGCATAACCAGCTACCTTAATTAGCAGTGAAAGAAATGTAGGTAAATAAGAAACCCAAACATCCAACCTTTAAGTAGATTTATTAATAATAGAGAATCCTAGATTTCATAAAAATTGTAGGAAATCCCAAGTTCAACCCATTCCATTAGTCCCGATTCCACCCCCGACACAACCATGCATATACCTATACATCTGTCTTTCCATCACCAACATCAACTTCTTCCACAAACCAAGGAATCGCTTCACATATTTTTATAAACTATAATATATATTAGTCTCACATAATGTTCCATAGAAATGATCACATTATAGAAACACACTAGGAAATAAAGTAACAAAAAAAGGTCAATAGGGTATCTTGGCCCTAAAAACCAAGTCATCCAGCCTTTATAAGAAAACATGCGGTCTTATCCCCAAATATTTATCTTTATCAGATAACTAGTTCTTTACCATCTTGAATTGACCAATTATTTTATCACAGGTTACAATCACTAGAAACCTAACGTATCAACTATTAAAAGTTTTAAATTATTAAAACTTGATCTAAAGTATAACTTATAGTTCAATTAAACTTTAATGAAAAAAATTCCATTAACATACCTATTTATTACTATCAACAACAAGAATTTATAGCTTAATGTTATTAACCAATTACATTAACATATGGAAGAATAATTTTAATTAAAGAAGCATTGAGAATCAGTTGATTTCTATCAAAATATAAAAATTAATGAAATCAATAAACACACCTCTTTAATTCTTTGGAAAATAAAATTACCAACTTTACTTTCTTAACCATTTTCATCATATAAAAAATTATAATCCATATCATAAACAAACATGCTAACCAAATAATAAATATAGATAGCACACCATGCAGTAAAATAATAGGAAAATTGAAATCATGATGGAAATAAATACGATCACTAATAAACAAATCCAATTATTTCATTAATCTGGTTTATTATTTATTAAGTTTAATTCCACCTTTATCCAAAGAGATAAATCATGATAACTATATGATTACACATAAAAACAAAGAGAAGTAGAAAATCCCCCACCTAAAGGATTTCAATGTTATTGAAATGAGAATGAAACAACAACACCTATATATGACCTCCTCTCCCAAAACGAAACCAAATACCCATAAGAACATTGTGCTATAATCGTTGAAAAAAAAAGAAAATAACTCCATGAAAAAATGAGATAAAAAAAATAGAATTAAAATATATAATGGGATAAAAAAATTGACCAGAAAATTAACCACAAGAGAAAGATGGAAAACTCACCTCAAGTCACCATAAATGATGCACGAGATGACGGAAATCGATCCCTTTCAAAAGGTCTTAAAAACAACCTGAAGAAGAACCTCTAGCTTCCTAGTATTGGGAGGGAATTATAGTTTTTGAGAAATTTTTATATGGTAAGTGGCTTTATAGGCATTCTTCTAGATAAAATTTCATTTCATGAATGGGAAATTCACATCCTAAATTTCCTAATTTTAAGACCCATCAAAAAGCGCAACACCCAGATTCAAAAAACCTAGGATTAATTCACATCCTGAAACACATGTTAATGTCATGAGTTTTCAAAGAAAGATTCACCAAATACAACCTCTCATACCTTAAAATCATTAACTAATTGTACACGTCATGAATCACACCATGCGAACTTCTATTCTTAGGTTGTGAATTACTATTCAGTCCATAAACCAAAATCTAATGTTGTGAACTAGAGTTCACATCATGAATTTCCCCAACTTCTAGATTCCAGCTCCCAAACTCTTCTGATCCCACTCTAGGATTCTTATAAGCACCACTGACTAAGAAAAAGTGCCCAAGAATGAGCTATAAGGATCCAGAAATTTACATCAGATACCTCTCAAAAAAATTTCATCCTTGAGAATTTAAAACCAAACCCAGAGAGAAAGGAATGAAAAAAGGTGTTATCCAAACAACCACAACACAATATACCTCTCAAGAATCTCATCATCATAGAAGCATAAACACATCACTTAGAGAAAAAAAAATCAAAAAATAGTGCAACACAAAAAACCATCTCCTAAACACTCTCCAAAGGGAGATACCCCTCAAACATGAGAAATCCCATAGACAGGCAATCAAGGAATAGAAAACCTTATCATATTCTAAATAAATGTTAACAAACAAAAAATATTGATATAGAAGAAGAGATAAACATAAAATAGATTAGGATACTGATCTTGTATCTATGACTCACATTCCCAATATCTCTTCCTTTCCATTTTTCTACCAAAGGAAAAAAACCAATGTAATACAATGCTTTTGAACCAACTTCTCTTGGAAGTTATGGATCTCCATAGGCTACTCCTTAATGGTCGCATCATTGTAAAAATCGATTTCTCCCCAATCAATGATGTGAGAGTCATCATGAAGATAATAGAAAATCTATGATACATGGAATCCATCATGTATCTATATCATTTATGGGGAAAGTTATATTTGATATACAATGACTCCAACATGATCCACCACCTAAAAAGTATCAAAAAACTAGGGAGAGAGCTTACTTCTTTGAACAAACATTCACTACCCATGATGAAGAGTCACCTTTAGTAACACATGATCTCCAACATAAAAATATATAGGTCACCTCCTTTGATTTAAATAATACTTATGATGATCATACACTACCTTTATACTCTCTTGAATCACGTAAACCATCTTTGTCATTATCTTCTTTAGTTTCAACCTGAGAATTGTTGACTCTCAGACCCTAGTCTAACATAATAGATAAAAACAAGTTTGACCATAAAAATATTCAAATGGAACCACACCAATGGTGAATTGAAAACCATTATTGTAAGTAAACTCCACCAAAGTTAGGTGCCTCATCCATGAACATCCAAAATCCAGGGCACAAACACGTAACATATCCTCAAGAATATAAATGGTCTACCCTATCTGACCATCCATCTATGGGTGGAATGTAGTGATAAGGCATAAATCTGAGTCAAAATCATATTAGATACCTCTCCACACCCTGTGGGTAAAACAAGGGTCACAATCAGATATAATTATCCTTGAGACTCCATGAAGTTTCACTATCTCCTCTAGGTATTTTCTTGAAAAAACCTTAACTAATATCAACTCCTTGATAACTATAAAGTGATATAATTTCTTTAAACAGTCTACTATCACTCATATGGCATCGAAGAATCTATAATACCAAGGTAAACTAGTGATTAGGTCCATCAAAATTTCCTCCCACTTTAATTGAGTAACATATAATGGCTAGAGAAAGGTACTGAGAACATGGTACTCCACTTTCACCTTCTAGAAGATCAAACATCAAGACACAAAATATAAAATTGAACTTTTCAATCTAGGACAAAAAAATTGACCTCTTAGAGATCAGTACGTATTTTTCATGCTAGGATGTACTACCAAGGGCGAGCTATAAAAATCATGGAGAACCACCTCACACATTTCCAAAGGGAAGAAAATCCCCCCTAGAACACCACGAGGTGTTGTTCATCCTCAGACCAACCATCTCAGGAATCACTAAAGAGAATTCGGTCTCTCTAGACCTCTAATTAAGAATCCCTTAATTGGGAATCATCCACCTACTGAACTGTCATCGAAAAAAATCATACCCTTCCACCAACCTCTGCCATATCATGTTTCATCACTAAGAGATCTTCCATTAATCATATAAATCTCTATATTTTCACATGGAATCACTATGTGACTTTCCACTCAGAGCATCAGCTACCATATTACCCTTACTCTCAAGGTCATAATCTTTCAAGAATTCCATCCACTGTCACTATCCCAAGTTCAGGTCATGTTAGGAGATTACATACCTTAGTATCATATGATTAGAAAAATCACAAAATTCTCACCGATGAGATAATACAACCAAAAATTGAATGAGAACACAACCGCTTCTAATTAAATATTATGAGTGTTATATTTATTCTATTAGAGACATAACTACTATGATCAATAAGAAACAAATAATTATCATTTCATCATAAGGCAACCCAAAAAAGACACAAATCATCATAGAAAATCTCGAACTAAACTCCTTATTGTAGAAATTGAAGGGGTGGATCACTGAACAAATTCTTATTCAGGTACTCAAAAGCTTCCTAACACTAATAAGTCTACAAGATTGACTAATACCTTCCAGTAAAGAATGTAATAAGAGTCAAAAATAGATATAAATTGGCTACAGACTTCATATAATAAACTCCAATACCAAGGAAACTTTAAACCTCTACAAATATGTTGGGGGATACCCAAGATAGGACCTACTCGATCTTTGAATCATCCATAACTACACCATGCTAGGAAATGATATTCCCCAAGAAATGAAATTCATGTGCCTAAGGAAGATAAATAAAGGACATGAATCCAATCCATACGAGGGTATCTATCACCAAAAAACAATATATGGTCTCCAACAACATCATAGAAAAAAACTATCTCCTGAAGTAATATACAATAACTTGCAATGAATACAACCATTCCATGCCAAGAATGATGTCATATGGATGTATCCGTAAAGATAATAAGTTTCCCTAAGAGTGGTATTTCCCCAACACTATATCATAGTCTCTCAAAAATTTATACAAATAATCTCAATCTCTTATTAGTGTAGTCAATAATAAATGAACTAGAATCCTCTTTACCATATGTCCTAAAACATGAAATAGAGATGGTGGTGTTAAGGAGTGCATAGATCCTATGTTAAATAAAGAATTCACCCAAGTAGAAAACAAGAAAAGGGTACCTCGAATTATGTCTGGCTCAGCCAGAACTAGAAACTCTAGAGCATGAAAATAACCATGTATTTCTATAAAAACTATATAAACCTGATGATGTCATCATATATGGTGTCACTATACACTCTAAGGATAGAAAGCATCTCAATGTTTTCCTCTTCCAAACTTGTATTCTCTATTATAATCCAAAGCTGGAGAAACCTACTATTGCTTCCTCAGATGTAACTACCTCAATGAATGAACTTGAATTGAAATACCTACTGAATGATACCTTCTCAGAAAAGGTCAGTCACTCTCACCTATTATGACCTCATCCTCCACACAAAAAAACATTTTTATAATCCATTTTTAGGGGACTAAGATCCTCCAACCCCAAAGAAACAATATGATGAGGTTTTTGACCTACCCTTGGATATCTGAAAGATCTTATATCTAGTTAATTGGAAACCCAGACCACAATTTTTCTACATGATGAATCCTAAGGATTCCCCTCTCATAATGATCTAGTACTGACTAATGTTCTCTCAATAAACTCCAATATCACCGACACTTCAAGATACATTGACAGTATAAATAGGGTGACCAGACGCTGGATATATGGATGTAAATCCTACTTGAAATGCTTTACCTTGGACTCCTTATCTGAAAATAGTTTTGAAATAAAATGTAGAGGGGTATGAAAATGGATCCTGAACTCATGCTTCCATGAAAAAACCTAAATACCTTGGTACGCTAATATCCAAGACGTCTCTAAGATAATTTTAAGGATGTTCTTGATCACCATTGGTTGACGATAATCACCTGGAATCATACAAGATCAAATAGGTAATGGTTTTTGACACAAAATAGTGGAAGATAAATGATAAAAGTCAACATGATCAACAGTACGGGGAATAAAGTACCAGAAAAAAAATTTAAAACAATATATTGATAAAAAGATAAACATCCCAAAGGAAAAAATAATGATAACCAAACAAAATTCTCCAAAATACTATGTAACAAGTGGAAAATAGCTCTAATAGTCACCGTCACCCCTCCACGGTCCGAAGGATTAAGATTATGAACCACCTCCAAGTGGATATTTCCCTTTTCTTGGACCCGTCATAAGAAAATCTACAAACGTTTTATGGAATAGGTATGGTGTGAGATATAAATCCCATTAGGGTCTCAAAAAGTGTTCCATAATCAATTCCATAATAATTAAACCAAATATTATTTATTTTAATTAAACAAGGAATGGTATATAATTCACATATTTTAAACCAAAACATTATTTCATAAGAAAAGAGATTATAGATATATCAAAACTGTATTAAATGAAAATTTTATGTAAAACACTTATATAAATCAATTTTAATTAATAAAACTATTTAATAATCATTGGAATTTATAACCAAGTCAACAAATAATAACACCACATACAAAATCCCCATGGTATGTTAGTTTTATTAATTGGATCCTGACACATTTTCATAATGTTCCCAACTCAAGATAGTTGTGAACTCTCAAATCAATGTACACCCCAATCGGGGAGCCCTCATGGGGAATATACACCCCAAAAAGGGGAACCCTCTCAGGCATTCATTTCAATGTTGTTTTTTAATAGTTATCATCATCAATATAGTTATATAGAGTCAAAGTCCTAGCTTTCTTTTCTTAGTTACCAATAACTACCTAGGATAACATGTGCTTCAAACAATCAATCAATAAAACATGGGATAATCAAAAATTTCTAATCAATTGGAATTAAAATTTCCTAGTTTTCAATTTTCAAAATGCCTTTCTCATTTTAAAACCAAAACAAAGGTTTTAATCAATTCATTCCATTTAAAATCATCTTTCACTTTAATCCATTTTCTCAAGATTCAAAAAAAATCAATTGATAAAATAAATTTTAAAATCAAGCCATCATTTTCTTAAAATATTCCCCACATTTCAATTCCATTAAAATTGGTATCCTTCACAAATTCTATACCATTTCAAATCACACATCAAATCCTTTAAAATTTGGGTTTTTAAATCCATGAAAAAATTATTTCAATTTAAATAAGAATTATAAGGTTTCAATCATATAGAAAAGAATCATGTAACCAGCTACCTTTAATCACATATTCAAAGATAACACTCATAATAGGATCACAAATGAATAATGAGGTGAAATAGATCAAGAAACACAACCTAGAATCAAGATTAAATGAAATAGAGTTTATATCTATAAATAACATGATGATATATTAAAATCTAATGAAGAGAGAAAGTGAGATCAAAATAAACCACATGAGGGGAGATCCACTTACCCAAAAGAGATCGAACAAGATCAATGACACTTCGATCAACTAAGAAAAGGGATTTTAGGAGCCAAAATTTCCTTTTGGGAGCCTTCAAGGACCAAGGATTAGAGTTTGGGTTGAAATAGTATGATTAGGGGTTAAATTGTGGGGATTCCAGATTTTAATAATTTTTTCTAGGAAATTAAAACCCCAATGCATTGTTTGCTGGGTAGGTCTGCAAAGTTAGACAAACCATGCGACCTAACCATGCGCCCCTATTGGAAGGGTGTACAATTTTTCAAACTTTTTACAACCATATAAACCCTCTCTATCTGAAATTTCATAGTTTCTAGGGTCCAACAACATGGTTTGGAAAAATTGTGCTCTGCTTTCTAGTGGATCATAATAGGGTACATGATATCCTGGGTCAAACTACACAATTTGACCAAACAATGCATCAACCATTAACTACCCCTTGGGATTCCAAATTTTTTCAAATTCTCCTAAAATGATCCTAAAAAAACCCGACTTAAAGTATATCAAAAAAGGGTCTAGAAGAACTTTAAATAAAAAAATTTTATGTTATAACCTCCCCACCATAATAAATTTCTACCCAGAAATCCTATCAAGAAAACTCTATATCAAAGAGGTGATTCCACTTCTCTCTCATTAGTGCCTTATGCTCCCACATCTCATGAAAATCAGAACCATGATTCCATAGAACAGTAACCAAAGGTATCATCCTCCCATGAAGAACCTTTTTGTTAGATTCAATGATCCTGACTATATGCTTAGTCACAGATAAATCAGGATCAACATCAAGATCCTTCCAACTCAAGACATGAGATGGGTTAGAAAGATACTTCTAAAGCTATGATACATGGAATACACTATGTATCAATTTCAACTACATCGAAAGTGACAAATGTTAAGACACTTTCCACACCTTCTCAACTACCTCAAAAGGTCCCAAAAATTATGGTGAAATATTTCCCTATTTACCAAGCCTTTGATGAACCAAAAAAGGTGAAACTCTCAAAAACACCTGGCCAAAAAATAAAAAATCCAAAGGTCTCCTTCAACATTCATCATAATATTTGTACCATCTTTGTGTCATCAAATTTATATATTGATTTAACTAAATATTCATCATTTTTTAGTGAACAAACTTGATCCAACAAAAGAACGTTTTCCAATATTTTACCAACACAATAAAGATTTACCAGGCTAGCCATATAAGGCCTCAGAAGGAGCTATAAAAATTGCATATTAGTAGCTGTTATTATAAGAAAACCCAAACAGTCCCAAATGATGTCCCAAGCTCCACCAAAATCAAGAATAGAATCATGTAACATGTCCTCAAGAATATGTATATATCATTATTCTTGGACATCCACCTATAGATTATGTTCCATCCTCAAAAAAATATGATACTATAGTTCCCCCTAGAGGACTCTCCAAAAGTGATAAGTAAAACGGTGATCCCTCTTAGAGACTATAGTATAAGGGACACCATATAATTTTAGTCTCCTACACATAGATATGTCCCAACAATTGAACTTTTATTGTATCATGAATGGGTATAATGTGAGCTGATTTGGTCAAACAATAGATCACAACCCATAACACATTATTCTTCTGAGGAGTATGCAAAAAACCAACCAAAAATTCCATAGAGATCTCATCCCACTTCCAAGTAAAAACTAGAGGCGGTTGAAGTAAACCTGAAAGTTTTTGGTGCTCATTTTTGACATGATTCTAGTTTTAAAAAAAATAAACAAATTCAGCGATGTATCATCACATACCTTTCCACTGGAATCATCCCCATACATCATAGAACAACTTTGTGGTTCCAAGGTTCACTTCCCACTAATAAATATGAAATTCCCCCATCATAGCCTTTCTTATAGGGAAAAGGAACCAAAAATAGATTATGAAAACATAGGATTCCCTATGATGAGAATATCCATTCTTCAACAATATCCACACAATAAAGAGTGTCCCTAATGATATGGAATTCATAATCAAGTTTATATTCCTAAAGAACCATCTTGAGAAGAGTATAGGTCAAAAGAACACTTTCCAAGACAACCTCATACTCTTCGTCCCAGATTCCCAAATGTAACTAATAAAAAAGAGACATCAAGTTCTACTCTTCTGATGATTCTTTCACCGTCTCATTTGGAAGTTTCCTATTGAAGAATAAACAATAATATTTCCTTTCCACAAGGTGAAGGAAATTTTGAATTCAAAATACTGTAGGTGCTCCACCCAACACCTCTATCAGAGGTTCAAATATTTTTTTAGATATGATATAACTCAAGATTTTTTGATCAGAATAAATGGTAATAATTTCTCTAAAAAGGTAATGCCTCTAACTCTTAAGATCATGAATCATATATGTGAGTTCCAGATCATGGCGTGGATAATTATTCTTGTATAAACTAAGCTATCTAGATTCATAGGATACTACCCGATTGCCCTGTATAATAAAACCACCCAAACCTGAACCATATGCATCACAGAAGAACAAATAACCCTGCCCAGCCTTTGGAAGAGTTAACACTGATGTAGAAGTCAAAATATGTTTTGGCTCAATAAAAAAACTATGAAATTTTTCTCCCCAAATGAACTTCACTCCCTTTTGAGTGAGGGTGATGATTGGATAATCCATTTTTGATAAATATTTGACAAACTTATGGAAATACCCCACCAATCCTTAGAAGATCCATATCTCCAAAAAATTATGCAATTACTTCCATGTCATAATAGCATCGAACTTCTTAGGATTGAATGATATTTCATGTTTTGGAACAATGTTTCCTAAGAACTTCACTTACTATAAATAAAAATTACTTTTTTGAAAGATTCACATAAAGTCTGTGATATATCAAGATTTCTAGGACTGCTCTCAAATGATGAACATGGTCCTCCTCAATTTTGGAGTAAACCAAAATGTCATCTATAAAGACTACTAAAAACGAGTCAAGGTACTCATTAAAAATCCAATTAATGAAATCCATAAAAACTACAAGAGAATTGGTTAGAAAAAATGCAATGATAAGATAATCATAATGGTTATATATACACATGAAGGCAGTCTTATGAATATCATATTCTTTTATTCTCAACTGGTGATAAACATATCAAAGACCAATATTCAAGAACTAATTTTCCTCCTTCAAATAGTGAAATAGATCATCAATCAATGGTAATGGATACATGTTCTTTACCATAAATTTATTTAGTTTTAAAAAATCAATGCATAGGAGAAGTGTTTTGTCAAATTTCTTTGTAAATAGAATAGGTGTCACCCAAGTTTACACACTCAGGTGTATGAATCCCTTCTCTAATATATCATACAATTGATTATTTAACTCATTAATCTCTATTGGAACTATATGGTATGAAGGAATATATACCAGCTAAGTACCAGGTACTAAATCAATAAATAAATTTACCTCTCTTACCGGTGATAGACTAGAGAAATCAGAAGGAAACACGCTGGGATACTCGATGATGACTGGAGGGAGATCATCACTCAAATATCTTCACTCTAATTCAAAATAAATCATCGATATTACCTTTCCCATCTCTAGAAAAGATAGTCCGGCTCTACTCGACATTGAGTCACATTCTACCTAAACGACACGACACACCCCATCGAGTGCAGTAAAGAAGACTTGTTGAAGATAAAAATCAATTCAGGCCTTATTAGCAATCATCCAATCCATTTTGAGGATGATGTCATGAGGTTTCATATCAATAAATAGAAACTTCTAGGTAATATTAGTCTCTAATAAAGAGAAAACACAAACAAGATAATGGAGACCCTTCTCTATCTTCATTTTAAAGGTGTAGTAATATCCATAACATAAGACAAAATATACATAGGAAAATTTAGTAGGTTTAAAGTAAGAGTAAATATAAAAAAAGTGAGATAAAATAGTGTAAAATAAAGTAATTACTAAAGATGAATGTATAGTGATGGTACCTCTTATAGTCACTGGACCTGTATCAGTTTCCTCTGGAGACTCTTCCACTATATTAAGAATATTTGTTTCTGATTACTATATATGGAACCCCTTATATCTTGAAACATTTTTTTTTCACTGTAGTAACTTTTTGACTTAATGATACAGTTACATTGTTCGAAGTAAAAAATAAATGGTTGTACTTTTTTAGATTTACTAAGTGACCACATGTACTTTAGATATTTGTTGCCTCGATACAAAAATGTCTTAAATTCCCAACCTTTATACACAAAAATCAAGTCAATGGGACTCTTCCAAAAACTACATGAGGTTTTGAAGACACATTATATCTAGAATCACTACAATACTCATCATGCTTCCTCTTTATTTTACATGAACTCACAGAACTACCATAGGGAGAAAAATGAACTCCTATAAAACTTGATTTACCATCCTGTTCAAGCTCAAACATAAACGACCTATCAATCAAATTAGTATAAGAAGAATGATTTATCAAGAAAACATATGATCAGTTGTTATATTGAAAATCCATATCAAATATTCATGCCTTAAGTTATCATTAGTCACTACCTCTGGAGAAAACTGAACAAGATCAGCAAAGTGGTTTGTATAATGGATCACAGTCATGTCACCCTACTGGAGTTTCAGAAACTCCATGGATTTATCCAAGACAATTGATTTTGGATTCAAATGATTAGTGAAAATTACTTGAAAGTATTTTCATTCCAAACCCTCATGATTCTTCTCTATCACCATCAAATCCCATAATATCCTACTAGTCCCATCCAACTTAAAGGTAACACATTTCACATTAATAGCTTTGGGAATTTCCAAGAACTCAAAAAGAAGCTATATATTTTTCAACTAGTCCTCAACCTCTTAAGGATTATTAGATCCTTGAAAAGTAGGTGGATTCTAGTGAATAAAATCTTAATCATGATCATAAGATTCATCTCTTTGAGGTTTCACTACGAGATCCTGAACATGAATGAGTTTAGGTAATTTTCCTAGAGCTTAGACAACCAAAACCAATATATCAACAAGATTAAAGTTAATTGATGTATTTTCTCACTATGGTTGACTAGTTTCTTCCTCCTAAGGAATATTTAAAAATCTTCTTAGAGGTATAATGCTACAAAAAATTAACAAAAAAAAACTAAATACATCAAAAAAATATACATTTTCAAAAATCAAACAAGAGATATAGGAATCTCAATTACATAAATAAGGAATTTAATATTGGTATTTTAACATAATCAGATCAAAGGTATAGAAAAGACTATAATCAGATCAAAAAATTCCATAACGAATCTTTTCACAAACACCAATAGTGACTTAAGGCTCTTTACGGTGAGAGATGGTCAGACACATGCTCATAACTACAACCTAAGTCCCATTAATACATCTCAAACTACATACTGTTATGAAGGAGTGATGCTAAACCTGTAACTTTGATACCACCTTTTCAAGAACCAACATGGATACCCTATTACACCGATACCTGAGCTAGATCTGACATATCCTGATGGGAATTATCAATCCCTATGGGTTAATGAAAAGCACCTAGAATCATAAAAGATAAAATAGAGAATGTTTTTTTTTCACAAAATAGTGGAAGATTAAAGATACAAGTTGGAATGCTCAATATTTCAAAGGGAGAAAGTACCAGAAATAGATATATAAAATAGTACCTGTATAGAAAGATAATCATCTCAAAGGAAACAACAATTAAAACAAAAAAAAAAGTCTCAAAAAATAATGTGTAACAAGTGGAAAACAACTCCACTGGTCACCATCACCCCCCCACCGTCACAAGGATCAAGGAAATCCAACACCTTTAAGTAGAACTTTCCCTATTCTCAGACCTGACATAAGAAAATATGAAAACGCTCGAAGGAAAAGGTAGGGTGTGAGATATAAATCCCACTAGGGTCTCACAAAATGTTCCATAATAAATTTCATAATAATTAAAATAATTATGCTTTATTTTAATTAAAAAAGTAGTGGTATATCATTCACATATTTTATACCAAAACATGATTTCACAAGAAAATGATGGTGAATATATAAAAATTGACTTAAATGAAAATTTTAAATAAAAAACTTATATAAAGTAGTTATCATGAATAAAACAGTTCAATAATCAATAAAATGTATAATCAAGTCAATAAATCACATTAAAAAAACCCTTACGGTATGTTATTTTAGGTAATATAATCCTCAAAAATCTCAATAATGATATAGACTCAAGATATGTGTGAACCCTCAAATCAATATGCACCCAAATTGGGGAACCCTCATGGGCCATCTACACCCCAAAAGGGGAACCCTCTTAGGCTTTCATGCCACAATTTTTTAGTAATATTTGTCATCATCAATCTAATTCTACGGAGTTAATTTCCTAGCATGATTGTTCTAGTTACCACTAACAACCCAGGATAACATGTTCTTCAAATAATCAATTAATCATACATGGGAAAATTAAAAATTTAAAATCAATTTAAATTACAATGACCTAGTTTTCAGTTTTCAACATGCCTTTATCATTTCAAAACCAAAATAGTGGTTTTCATAAATTCATTCCATTTCAAATCATATTTTACTTTAATAAATTTTTCTCAAGGTTTAACAGCAAATCATTTGATCAAATCAATTTTAAAATCAAGAAATAAAATTCCCAAAAACCTCCTAAATTTAAACTCCATTAAAATTGGTGGTTTTCACAAATTCCATGCCATTTCAGCTAACACATCAAATCCTTGAAATTTAGGGTTTTAAATCCATTAAAAACTAATTTAAATTCAACTAAGCATTATAAGGTTTCAATCTTAGGGAAAAGAATCATAGAACCAGCTACCTTTAATCACGTGGTCAAAGATAAAACCCACAATGGGATCACCAACTAAGAATGAGGAAAATGAGATCAATAAATGTAACCTAGAATCAATATAAAAAATAGAGTTTAGATACATATAAGGAGGAGACATAGAGAGATTAGAAGAAATGGCATGAATGAGAAGATTGGATGAGATCAATGATGCTTTGATCTACTAATAAAAGGGGATTGAGGAGACAAAATCACCTCTTGGGAGACTTCAAATACATACGAAAACCAATAATCTTTTAAATAATGGATCTAACCAAAGGATATATTCACCTAATCTAACTAGTACTTTATCTATGAGTTTGAAATAGATCCCTAATAATTCTACCGACTCTGGCACCGAAACTCTCAAAGTGTCCACCTCTAAGTGGCATAATCATTAAAATCTAATCTATAAAGATCTTATGGAACATCCTTATGAACAAATTTGGCATAAACCTAAATAATATGTGGAATTGAAGCCATAAATTCAAAATAAAAAACTATTAGGGGCTCCTAAACTTGGAATATGTAATATTTAAGATTTATGAATTATTTATTTGTTCAAAGTTCAACCAAATACTAATGTATACCCATTTCAAATATAGGCACAAAGTAGAATGAAACATGATCCTTTCCTAGGAATCTACCTTGAAGCTATTATCACTTAGTAGGTTCAGTGAACTTAAAGATCCATGCATCATATCATAGGAGACCCTAAATACCAACATCTCAGTATGTCTCCATTATTTACATTGCTTACTAAACTTATCTAACATCATTTACTTACCAAACCTTTAAATACTCACCTATTCCTACCTCCTAACTCATTCTTATCCCTTAACTTGAACCATTTATACCAAATTTTCATAACCCCACCCCAAAGGCACCCCTCCTAGGATTTTAATGAGATAATGGGATAATGATTCCTAAAGAACTCCTCCAATAGGCCATGAGTTGATGAAAATCACCAAGGGTATATCATACACATAGATGAGAGACATTATCCTCTAAGATATGATAAATTAGAGTGATAAGATAGAAACACAAAAAACCTCATCCCCAACATAAAATTAAATAAATATCCCAAGTATATGCATGAAAGTTTATACAGCTGAAATAATTACAAAAAGTGTACTACAAGCATAAAAAGATAATCCTCAACAGCAACCAAGAAATCCCAAACAGCTCCTGAACTACCCATGAGCTAGTAATTTCCATCATGATCACCAAATATATCCTTGGGATCTAAAAAATAGTTCATAAAGATGTTGGGTGATAATAACATGTATAGTAAGAAGGATCCTCCGTGAAGCCTCTCATGTAAAAGATAAAGGAATCATACTAAACCTGAGTAAATAAATAGTGAAGCTAACTCACTTCCAAAGTAGGTATACTATATCCCCATCCTCACCCTGACTATGTATCACCAAGTATATCATACAAGATATAATATATATTATATCAAAATAAGGTACCCTACTACCCCTTCCCCTAATGGTTTTCCACTCTACCCTAATATCGCATGTCCTGAGCCATATCTCTCTAAAATAAGTATTCCCAAAGACACCTTGGATAAAGTATCATATCATGCACCCAGTGAATCACAACATATCATTATTTCATATAATTAACCTCATGAGTCACATCATCTTATCAACCCATGAATCATCTCCAAATAGTAACCTAGTTGTTTCTTGGAGCCACCACAACCCATATTTTGTGTATTATACCTCAAGCCATCATAACCCATAAACATCATAACTATAATAATCCATGGGATACTATATCAAGAGATACATGTGTGTGAAATAAACTCAAGTTATTATATCCCTCTACACACAAATATGGTAAAGGTAACCATCATGAATACTAGTACATAATACTACCAAGAGAAGAGAGTAGGGTCGGGGGAGGTAGTCATCTATCTATTGCTCGCCAACCTAGATTTAGGGAAAATTCCCTCCCAGAGTCCATTGAGTGTTAGTTTACCTACCAAAATGGGTGGGATAGAGTATGAAATCACATAACATATAGGATATAATATATCTCATAACCACAATATGGGAATTAACCTAGTTTTAGTCTCAAATCCAACTATTGTTTCTTAAAAACCATCCTACCCCCACTAAGAACTATATATCCTATAAGCATACAATCATTCAAGTTACTTTACTTAATTAATTGTTTCATTTTAAGATTTAACTTTATTTTTACTAATTCACTATCTATTAATTAACATTATTCCATTCACATTTTATTAAACACCAAGTGAAGTACGTGCCCTCCATGCATAATCTAGCTGATTCTACATTTCCTCAAGTTTATCAACATTTGAATTCCATTCAATAACCAACCCCATGGGTTAAAAAATTTATTAATCATTCTAATTATATAATTAAAGGTACTATATTAAACATCCTAAGATACCAAAAAATAGATGCATAAACCAAGAATAACTAGCTGCCTCAAGCTATGGGGAAATGAATGCTGGTAAAGAGGAAACTCAACCATTCGACCTTTAAGTAGATTTTTAAAAAGAAATAATCCTAGAATTTGGAACAATAATGGAAAAGACAAATTCAAACCATTCCATTAGTCCTAGTTCCACCCCCAAACCCCCATTAATATAACCATGAATCCATATGTCTATGATAGACATCAACTATTCCCACAAACCCCTGTCTCCCCACCCATATCTATCCAAACCATCATCCATACAAAGATCATATCACGTCATATAGAAAGGTTCACATCAAAGAAACACATAAGTAAGGGAAAAACAAACAGATTCAATAGGTAATATAGGCCCTAAAATTAAATGTTCCCATCCTTTATAATAAAACAAGCATGCTTATCCCCAAAAACTTATTTTTATAAAATAAAAAGTTATTTACCAACATGAATTAACCGATTCATTTATCACAGTTTACAACCACGAGAAACCTAAGGCATCAACTATTAAAAACTAAAAATTATTAAAAAAATATTTAATGAATAACTTCCAATTTCATTAAACTTTAAGTAAGAACAATTCCATTAAAATTCTACATTATTATTATTAATAAAAATCATTTCCATCTTTATGTTCTTTTTCCAATTATATTAACATATAGAAGAAACTTTTTCTTTTTTTAAAAATAGAATCCCCGCGTGTGGCCTTTTCAAACCCTACACACAAGGGAAACCCCCTCTCCATGAAGAGGTCACTCCAAAGAGATCTCCATATTGAAAGGAGTTATTTCTAGTAGAGATGGCAGAGTGTCCGAGAGGGTGAAATCCTAATCGACATATGAAAGAATGATTTTAATTAAACAAGCATCATGAATAATTTAATTTCCATTAAAATATAAAAATCAATGGATTAAATAAACATTCATCTTTAATTATTTATCCAAAAACATTACTATATTTATGTTCTTTAATCATTTAAATAATATAAAATATGATTAAACATATTATTAAAAAATCCTAAAAAAATAATAAACATAGATAACACACTATCTAGTAAAACAAAATCATTTTTGTAATAGAAACTCATAAGATTGATAACAACCCAAAATAATTCTTTCATCAATATAGTTTATTTATTATTAAGGTTAATGACACCATTATACAAATAGATAAAGCATGATAAACTTAAAATAATGTGGTTCTCTGATCACTCCTTCCAAAAGGAAACTATAGTCACAAAAGAATGCTATGATATAACCATCCTAAAAAATATAAAATAACTCTATAAGAATAAAGGATATCAGCTGCTATAGCATGGAAAGAAAGAATGGGAGGATACAAACTGATCAGAGAATAAATCATAAAATAAATAGGGAAAATTCCCCTCAGATCACCATAGATTGAACATAGGAATCTAGGGATAAATAACTTTTGAAAGGTCTTCAAAAAATCATAATGAAGCAACTCTATCTTCTTGGGTATGGTAGAGAATCATAATTTTTGAGAAAATTTTAAAATTTAAGAGGATTTATAGTTATTATTCTAGAAAGACTCTCATAACATTAATGTTCCATTCACGCTGTGAATGTACTGAGTTAAATAACTTAAAGAAAACACATTTACCAAATCAAAAAAACCTAAGATTAATTAACATCTGAGCCTTAACATTGTGCTCCTACAATTTTCCCTACTATTGTACTATATTTATTACTTCATGTTCTCTTATTTATATAGTTTAGATAATAGGATGACTAATCCAATTTATTTAAACACACTTTTCTACTCAATAATATCTTTCACACCTATATCTTTCTCTCATAACACATCAATCTAGGGGAGTTACCATTATTTGTTTTAAATTATATAATTTCACTTACCACTATATTCCCTACAATTCACCACCTCACCCTTCTCCACCTTACCATAATCATATTGGACCTTTCTCAATATTAAGTGTAGGAGAGGGTACCTAAATATTAGATACCACATTTAGTCATTACCTTAACAATTCTAAGGATAAAATATTTACCTTAAAGAACATTTAATAGTTGGTTAACTATCATATACTTATATTAGTTAAATAAAAATGGTTTTAGGTGAACCATTTTAAGATTTTGTATATACTAAGATTAATAAACTTGTTCTTTATGTGAGTGAGAATAGAAAAAATTTAATGAGAGTTCTTTAAAATCCCATATTAAAAAGTTATTTTTAAGAATTAATTCTTTTATGGAGTAGTTTAAATTAAGGAAAATTTTGAAATAGAAGTCAATTTATGGATTGGGGGGATAAAGCATTGTAATTGTTGACACCATACACATAGTTATTACACGGTCTTAATTTCATGAGCTATTGAATTTCTTAAACAGTTATTCAAGGTGATTAATATGACATAATGGGTATATAAATACAATGATAGTATATCACATTAATGAAATATATGATATATCAAAATTCATACCCAAAATTATGATGACTATATCCCACTTCAAGTAGAAAGTCAATAATATTATGTGACCTGTAAAAGTGATAGCCCACCATTTAGTGTCGATGAAATCTCATGCCTAACCAAATCAAGTGTGTGATGATATGGAAATGGATGTAGGGACGTTATTTTAAATGAAGAAGGAAAATTTAATATTAAAATAATAATAATTTAAGTTGGAATCTTGAAAAATTAAAATTGAGTTTACTTTGATTGTTTTCATTAAGTATTGATGGGTTCATATAGGATTTTGAATAATTATTCATCACATATTATGTTCATTTGGTTGATATGAACTATGAAATATCTACCTATTTCTTAGGTAGTCCCTTTGTAATGATTTTCAAGGTACTTTTATTAGGATAACAAATGATCAAGTGGGGGGGGGGGGTTGATTAACTCGGGTACATGGGTTGGTTTCACATTAATTTCCACTTGAAAATTATTTTTTTGTATGCACATCATTTTATTTATGGCCTTAAAATGTTTTTATAGGTAAATTTTTTTGTACAACGGAGAATTGATTGATGTTTTTTTTAAACCAGGGGTTTTGGAGGGAAAATGGAAGAGTTTAAGCTCATTTACCAAGGAAAACTATTTATTTAAACCATGGAACCAACCTAGGAAACCATAAAATATACAAAAACAATAGATAAAACCCCCCACATGGTCTAAACATGGTTACATTAACTGTTCACCCATCCCAGGAATCTGTGTGAGAAGAAAAGTTATGAGGTAGTGTTGAATTTCACGGTTCACACATGGTTAACTGAACTGTGTGAATCTCTCTAGGAACCACACAACTCTAAGTGAAGATAGATAGAACCATGAACATGGTCTATTCATAGTTAATCCAACCATGTGCCTTAACCATGTTCCATTGTATGGCTAGATACCTACTTCAAATCCATCACCATAACCACCCTTTGACTTAGGATTCTAATTCCAAACCACCCCTAGACATTGGGGGTTACTTAATTAATGGTATATAACCATTTTTGGTATAAGGGATAATCCAAGAGAGGGATATTGAAGGGATAAGTGCTTGAAACTTACAAGAATTGGAATTATAGTATTTTTCTTGAAGGAAAATTATATTTTTATTCCACTTATCTATGCTGTAATGAACACTAGTGGTAATCAGATCTTGTTTTTCATCATTTTTATTACGTGCAACTAATTTATTCCTTATTTTGGGGATATGGATGACAATGGTAAATAATTTTGAGTGATTAATTTTTTTTTGTGTTTGGTTGTTTGTATGTTTATTTCAAAATTTCTTCATGATAACTTTATTCCAACCACTAGATATGTCATATTAGACCATGAACAACATTTTGAGGGATCTCTAAATGAATTGCAGTTAATATACCTATAATTGTTGGTGTTTTCTTCATCACCTTATCTTATCTTTTATTAAAGTTCTAAAAATTGTATTTTCATACAAATAAATAGATTTTAAGGACTTAATCAAAATCTATTGGACCAAGGAGATATTGACACTATTGAATCCTGATGATGTGATTTATTATGAGAAACATGACACATATTATAGTTTGACCTCATTGATTGTCATTTAAGGACATAACACAAATTCCTCTTTATCATAAATCAAGAGAAACAAATTTCATCTTCTAACATTTCTATTTTTGGGTGATATTAGTTTTAAGAGTTTTAATTTAGGAATAATTGAAGCTTATTTTTTCTAAAAAAATAATCAAACATTCAATTAATTTACCATGGAATTTATTTTGACAAGTACCCCAGATTTACCCATGGATAAACCCCATACTTTGGCTATACTCGTAGTAGCGTTGGGTACAAATTTAATTTGGGCTATATAAAAGTAACTAGTTGGGAGAAATGAATGTAGTGATACTAGATGGTTGGATCTAGGATAGATATTGCATGATTAGATGATTTTGGTTTTAGGGAATAAACCCAGGATATTGGGTGATTGTGTGGTTATTCTAGGTATGGGTTAAATGTCATGATTGATGAAAAAATCACTAATGTACTTCTTGATGGATGAGATTGACACATATTGGGGAATATTTAGTTATTTAGGATTTCAAGCCTTGGATTTATAGGATTTGACTTGACATAGTCTGAGTCTATGATATAGTAGGGTATCATTTGGGAGCATACATGGTTGAGTATGCCTTGTTTTAAGAATGAGGGATATTGAGAACTATTATAAGGAATGACTTGTGTGGTGTGTTTGAAATTGTTTTATAAGTTTATTTCACTTAAAATGTATCATCTAGCCATTTTTTTAGAATATTATCATGGAAATAGTAACATGGGGGATTTGGATGAGAACTAAAGGTTACATCTATGTGATGATGATGAAATAATTGATAGATAGTGTTAGGGGTTGACATGATGGGTGAATGTGAATTGGGAGGAGAAACATGCATTTAATGATGTAACCTATTGATCTTTTACTCAAAGAGAGGTAAAATGAAATCCATATGTTAGGGATTCCACCATTAGATGTAGGAGGGTGTGACCCTTGTTAGGGATGAAAATTTGGTAGATGTTGGGAATGATATTCCTAGTGAGTCAGGAATGGTCAGTGATTGATGTTTCATGTTGGAACTTAGGTTTGAGTGGGAAAACTATATCTAATCATTATGTGTGGTAATGGACGATTCATGGTTCATAGAGATTGATGTTTTTGTTTATTTTAGTGATGATAAGGGCACCCCTATGGTGGGGAACATCATATCACTTGGGAATGTATAATCCCATGTTGGTATGGTTGTGGGTGTAATGAGATCGATATTTGGATGGTCATGATTGAACTAAGGTTACAATGTATTGGTAAATATGTTTTTTATTTTAATTTCTTGGTAAATACTAGTATCTATATTCATATGTGGTATTCTATAGATTCCATGCATTTATAATAGGTTTGGGTGGATTGAATGTGAGCTAAGGGGGCGTCAGATCGATGTTGTGTCATTGCTTGGGGTAAGAGCATGATGGATGGTATGGTTGGTTGATGATCCAACCATATAATTACACTATATTTTATATTCAAAATTTATCATGGGTGTTTGGATGATCTTGGGATTCATTTAGGAGTTAAGGAATCATTTTGAGTGATATGTTAGTGCATCAAGAGGTGTGATCGAGCATTTTTATAAATGCTAAACTATAAGATGAAAACCCAATGTTTTTAATTGAAATTGGGAATGAAGATATGAAAAATGCATCAAACACATCATTAGACATCTAATAATTCATTTCAGTAGGAATTTTTGATAGTAGAGAGAACCATGGATTATAATCTACCTTTATTAATAGATACTTATGATGGGGAGCACTATAATCCCAAATATGAATCAGTTGATGACACCTTCATGTCATAGGATAAATAGGAATGGTTGAGTTCCATTGTAACAGCCCGAAATTTTGAATAAATATTTTTTCCTAATTTCATGTGTTATTTTATTTTTATACTCAACAAAAAAGTTTTTTTTGATAAACATGATTATAATTAAAATGAGACCATTGGGTTCTGACTGTTTTATGACCATCGATCAATATGACCACTGTGAACAAAATGTTTTGATTATTGTCTCTAAATACAAGTAATCTTGGTTAATTATTATAGAAAGAAGATTTGATGGCGTCACCTAGTAGTCGTGGACCGATCGAAGCCCATCTAACAGAGCTTGGGAAGGAGGTAGCACCATTGGGCTTTGCTCTGGACCAAATCCAAGCCGAACTTCATCATGTGAAGCTAGAACGGAATCGCCTTCACGAGAAGTTCAAACTGATAGAAATTACTACTCGGGCAATGTTGACTGAGCCGCCCCAAGATTCTATCACCCTAGCACACCTTACTCTTAGGTCCTATGCTGGTATTATAAGGGGCTATGTAATGAGACCGTAACTGCCTTGTGTAATCCTTGTTTTAAATAAAAATTGGGATTTCTTCTTATGATGAAGTTTATGAATTTTCAAATGACCGGATAAAAACAGTATGCATATTTTTGATGAATTTTCAAAAGGATATTTTAAAAAAAATGTTTATGTAAACCTTAAATAATTTAAAATGTGTAATGATTTTCAAAAAATGGTCTTCTACAATTATGTTCAGTACAAAATTTGGAGTTTAATAAGATCAACTTGATTTTTGATGAATAGTAAATTATGAATAGTGATTTTATGATTAGGATTAGTAATATGACCAAATGGATTAGTAATCTCACTTAAAGAAAGTTTTAAAATAATATAGGCACCTTGATTAAGTAATGTGATTCAATAAAATGGTTAAATAACGGTTTCATAAATTATTATTCAAGTATTAGTTTTTCGGGTGAATAGTGTTTTTTAATTAAAAATTTAATTAAAAATATTTAGAAAATTATTTTTATAAAACGTATTTCATTTTTGAACTCAGAGCATCGATATTATGTTAAGGTAATTTTTGGGGTTTTTTTCTGAAAAAATGAATTTTCGGTGAATAGTGTATTTATTTAAAAATAAAATTAAAAATATTTAGAAAATTATTTTTATAAAATGGAGTTCATTTTTGAAATCATAGCATTGATATTTGGTTAATGTGAAATTTTGGGATTTTTCTGAGAAAGTTGAATTTTCAGTGAATAGTAAAAATACATTTTTAGGGTTTCGGTATGTTTAATGACATTATAACTGTGTCATGATGATGTCATGAGATCTTTTAAGGGTTGTCTGGCCAAGGGTGATGAATTATTGTTTTGGGGGCCCCATGTGGCCTAACTCCATGACAAATGCCAAGGGAGAGCACATGGGTTTGAGAAAAGCACATGTGAGGTGTCCCTTGGCCATTAATGCCTTGTCCCCTCACTTTCCCTATAAATACCAATCCATCCTCTAATCTATTTCGACTCCTCACTCTCCCCCAACGAAGTTCTGGTCTCATTACCTCCCAAAGAGTCCTCCCAAGGTGCCCTCAAGCCCTCAAGGTCCCAACCTTTGAGTTTTAAGAGTTACATTTTAAGGTAAGGGATCCGACCTCTCTCTTTCATTTCAAGTAATCTCTTTTATGTCATTACTTTTATGCTCCATGTTATTATGTTGGAGGATGTTCTTTTATACTCCTCTTACTTCCCTTTTCATGTTCATATAATGAGATATCCCCTCTTACTCTCATTATTTCGTTTTATGATGTTGTAAGTGGCGTCGTTAGGCTGCCGAAATTTTTGTAACGGATTCTTTCTCCCTTCTAATTTTTCAAGATCTATTTTCATGTAAAGTATTTAAAGTTCCTTTTTATTATGTTGGGGTATGATCTCTAAATTTATCATACTGATCTTTTATGATCATATGATGAGAGACCCCATTTGATCTCTTCAATTCAGTATTTTGAAGCTTTAAGTGGCGCCGTTAGGCTGCCGAATTTTTAAGTGGTTCTTCACCCTTCTCATTTTGAAGTTCTACATTCATGTCAATTCTTTCAAGTTACTTTTTGTTATGTTGGGGTATGAACTCTATATCTATCATACTGGACTCTTTTTTTCATATGATGAGAGACCCCATTTGATCTCTTCAATTCAGTATTTTGAAGTTTTAAGTGGCGCCGTTAGGCTGCCGAATTTTTAAGTGGTTCTTCACCCTTCTCATTTTGAAGTTCTACTTTCATGTCAATTCTTTCAAGTTCCTTTTTTTTATGTTGGGGTATGATATCTATATATATCATACTGGACTCTTATGTTCATATGATGAGAGACCCCATTTGATCTCTTCAATTCAGTATTTTGAAGCTTTAAGTGGCGCCGTTAGGCTGCCGAATTTTCATAAGAGAAATCTAATTTTTGTCTTCCTTCCATGTTTTTCATTTCAAATGGTATGTCCTTAAAATTTCATTAACATGATCATGTATCCTTCTTATTCTGTCCATCTAATATTTTACGGGTCATTTATGAATGTTTGACCCATTTTCCCTCTCCTTTTAATGTCTTCTAAAACCTCGTAGCATAGCCGTTATGCTGCAGAATTTCCGTCTCAAAATGTCTCTCTCTTTTTCTAAAGTTCTTTTATATTATTAAGTGAATACTCAAAGCTCTTTCTTCTAAAGGGGTATTCACATATATACCAAAATTTTCTATTGTAAATTCTGGGATTTACATACATGAGACCCACCTTCCTTTTCTGTGGGTTTTAAAGTGACGTAAAGATCATGTCTTTAAAGCAGTTTTTAAAACGTTGTGATTATGAAATGAAACCCATTTATTTTATTCTATATGGGTTATTTATGAAATGTTTTATGATGATATATGTGTCTCACATGATAATAAAGGCAAATTTAAGGGTGCGCCCTAATAGCGCTTCAATGCATTGGGTAATGATGTAACCACCAGAGATTACAATTTTCACGATAACTTGGTGAATAACCTTGGTAATTTTCAAATGACACCTTGGGGATGGACCTTGGTGATATGTTCATGATTTTCTATGTTAAATGATGTAGCCACATCTTCAAGTTATGAAAAATGTTACTTTTATTATGATATATCTCATGATTTCTTTCTCATGCCTTAAAGTTCTTTTCATTACCTTATTGAAGTATCTCAAGTTCACATGTAAAATGTTTCTCTTGTTTTCCTTACTGGGCCTTCTACTCACCCTCTCCTTTGATGTATGTCCCCAGGTTTTGAGATGCAGTAATGAACCTAGGATGAACATAAGTAGAAGCCTTTCAAGTGTTTAAGAAGAATGTTTTTTTTGTTGTTTCATGTTTTAAGTTCCTGGTTTCCAAGACACTAAACCTTAAAGATCCTCGGTTTTTTGTAAAATGTAATGAAAGTTTATGTGATAAAAAGGCGGGATGCTATAGTTGGTATCAAAGGATGGTTTAGTTATTTTTGGAAATTAGGATATGAAAACTTTAGGAAGAAGCCTATAGAAAAGTTAAAATATAGGAAATCTTCCTGGTATTTTGGTGAGTATTGAGTAAGGGGTTGCCAAGCAAATACATCCCCGTCTGGATACGAGCAGGTAGAGGTGGCTCTGGAACATATGTACATAGGGGTAAAACCCGAAAACACCGCTTTGACCTAGACTCGAATGGGAACTGGTACACGACAACGGGCCTTGCTGCACTCTTGGTTACGACACTCCCGGGGGATATGCTTTGGTAAATTCATAAGCTTAGTATGAACCATTGTTAAAGGAACAAAGATAAAATAAAATGAAGATTCACATAAGAATATATGATCATGGATAACCTAGATGGGAACCTAGGGGATCACAAGTTAGGGTATACTTTTCTACTACAATTTATCCTTATATGCTTTAAGTTTCTTTTCATGATTATTCACTAAGTATTTAAGCCCCTAATTATAGTTTCTTTTCTTAGTTAATGGCAGGAAATGGAAGAACATGTCTCAACAACCAATGTGATAGGAAATGCTACGATTTCCGTATTAATATGACAGATATGATTAGGGGATTAAAATATTATTTTTATTTTGGAATATGTTCACTATTTTGGGGACCCTATATGATCGAGGTAAATAGATTACAACGGTATTTTCATTGAGGAGTAAGGTTGACTTATATTTGAAGAATCGATGAATTTAAGGTGGAATTATAGTAATTTAGGTTACTTACGGGAATGATTAACCTATCTTGGGTTAAATATGTTTAGGTTAGATACTTTTGTTATAAGATGTTAGGAGTGGTTGATGTTGTTTGGAGATAAACAATGAAGTTTATTTGGGAAGACTATGTTATCAAATCCTTCTTGTATTTGGGTTTCAATATTAGTTTGGTTTATTTTGAGTAATTTTAAGGACCGTTATTTATGGAATGGACTATGATGAACTTCGGGTAGTACCATGGAATTTTGAATATTTAAAAGTAGTTTCCATTCCTATGGGATTCTTTCTTTTTGAAGAGTTGTTTTACCTTACCCTTTCAGTTTTTAGGATAATGTTTAAAGATAAAGGAAATAGTTAGTTAATCTTTTGTGGATTATGTGATTCTCTAGAAGATGATTCTTGTGTTTTGATGAGACCAAGTAGTTTTGAATGCTCATAGTTTAGAGAAAAGATTAGTTTTGGGTAGAAACTTATTAAAGGATGAAACTCTACATGATGGTAGATATATTTCCTTATGTTTTTGTTCTATGTTGTAAATGAATTCCTCAAAGTTATGAAAAGTAACGTAAAACAAAAACGTTGTTGGTTTACGTTTCCTACTAGGTAATCAAAGACCTCTTGCACACATCATAATTTTGGGATTTTCTGGTGGTTAACTTCCTCCTAATCATGTTTTCTATCACTCTCCTTTAGGGCGTGACCCTTTGTTTTCTCCTCCATGTCCATGTTTCCTACATGGAATCATAGTATGAGTAAACTCGGGTGGCCTTTGTACTTCCTTTGCTTTCTTTTAAAGTAATGGTGTCACATACTCTTTTTCCGATGTGGGACTTTCAATGAAATTTCAAAACCCAATTTTTTTTAAAATTGCGAGGACGCAATTTCTTAAGGGGGGAAGATTGTAACGACCCGAAATTTTGAATAAATATTGTTTCCTAATTTCATGTGTTATTTTATTTTTATACTCAACAAAAATGTTTTTTTTTTGATAAAATGATTATAATTAAAATGAGACCATTGGGTTCTGACTGTTTTATGACCATAGATCAATATGACCACTGTGAACAAAATGTTTTGATTATTGTCTCTAAATACAAGTAATCTTGGTTAATTATTATAGAAAGAAGATTTGATGGCGTCACCTAGTAGTCTTGGACCGATCGAAGCCCATCTAACAGAGTTTGGGAAGGAGGTAGCACCATTGGGCTTTGCTCTGGACCAAATCCAAGACGAACTTCATCATGTGAAGCTAGAACGGAATCGCCTTCGCGAGAAGTTCAAACTGATAGAAATTACTACTCGGGCAATGTTGACTGGGCCGCCCCAAGATTCTATCACCCTAGTACACCTTACTCTTAGGTCCTATGCTGGTATTATAAGGGTCTATGTAATGAGACCGTAACTGCCTTGTGTAATCCTTGTTTTAAATAAAAATTGGGATTTCTTCTTATGATGAAGTTTATGAATTTTCAAATGACCGGATAAAAACACTATGCATATTTTTGATGAATTTTCAAAAGGATATTTTAAAAAAAATGTTTATGTAAACCTTAAATAATTTAAAATGTGTAATGATTTTCAAAAAATGGTCTTCTACAATTATGTTCAGTACAAAATTTGGAGTCTAATAAGATAAACTTGATTTTTGATGAATAGTAAATTATGAATAGTGATTTTATGATTAGGATTAGTAATATGACCAAATGGATTAGTAATCTCACTTAAAGAAAGTTTTAAAATAATATAGGCACCTTGATTAAGTAATGTGATTCAATAAAATGGTTAAATAACGGTTTCATAAATTATTATTCAAGTATTAGTTTTTCAGGTGAATAGTGTTTTTTAATTAAAAATTTAATTAAAAATATTTAGAAAATTATTTTTATAAAACGGATTTCATTTTTGAACTCAGAGCATCGATATTATGTTAAGGTAATTTTTGGGGTTTTTTTCTGAAAAAATGAATTTTCGGTGAATAGTGTATTTATTTAAAAATAAAATTAAAAATATTTATAAAATTATTTTTATAAAATGGAGTTCATTTTTGAAATCATAGCATTGATATTTGGTTAATGTGAAATTTTGGGATTTTTCTGAGAAAGTTGAATTTTCAGTGAGTAGTAAAAATACATTTTTAGGGTTTCGGTATGTTTAATGACATCATAACTGTGTCATGATGATGTCATGAGATCTTTTAAGGGTTGTCCGGCCAAGGGTGATGAATTATTGTTTTGGGGGCCCCATGTGGCCTAACTCCATGATAAATGTCAAGGGAGAGCACATGGGTTTGAGAAAAGCACATGTGAGGTGTCCCTTGGCCATTAATGCCTTTTCCCCTCACTTTCCCTATAAATACCAAGCCATCCTCTCATCTATTTCGACTCCCCACTCTCCCCCAACGAAGTTCTGGTCTCATTACCTCCCAAAGAGTCCTCCCAAGGTGCCCTCAAGCCCTCAAGGTCCCAACCTTTGAGTTTTAAGAGTTACATTTTAAGGTAAGGGATCCGACCTCTCTCTTTCATTTCAAGTAATCTCTTTTATGTCATTACTTTTATGCTCCATGTTATTATGTTGGAGGATGTTCTTTTATACTCCTCTTACTTCCCTTTTCATGTTCATATAATGAGAGATCCCCTCTTACTCTCATTATTTCGTTTTATGATGTTTTAAGTGGCGTCGTTAGGCTGCCGAAATTTTTGTGACGGATTCTTTCTCCCTTCTAATTTTTCAAGATCTATTTTCATGTAAAGTATTTAAAGTTCCTTTTTATTATGTTGGGGTATGATATCTAAATTTTTAATACTGATCTTTTATGATCATATGATTAGATACCCCATTTGATCTCTTCAATTCAGTATTTTGAAGCTTTAAGTGGCGCCGTTAGGCTGCCGAATTTTTAAGTGGTTCTTCACCCTTCTCATTTTGAAGTTCTACATTCATGTCAATTCTTTCAAGTTACTTTTTGTTATGTTGGGGTATGATCTCTATATCTATCATACTTGAATCTTTTGTTCATATGATGAGAGACCCCATTTGATCTCTTCAATTCAGTATTTTGAAGTTTTAAGTGGCGCCGTTAGGCTGCCGAATTTTTAAGTGGTTCTTCACCCTTCTCATTTTAAAGTTCTACTTTCATGTCAATTCTTTCAAATTCCTTTTTGTTATGTTGGGGTATGATCTATATATCTATCATACTGGACTCTTATGTTCATATGATGAGGGACCCCATTTGATCTCTTCAATTCAGTATTTTGAAGCTTTAAGTGGCGCCGTTAGGCTGCCGAATTTTCACAAGAGAAATCTAATTTTTGTCTTCCTTCCATGTTTTTCATTTCAAATGGTATGTCCTTAAAATTTCATTACCATGATCATGTATCCCACTTATTCGTTCCATATACTGTTTTACGGGTCATTTATGAATGTTTGACCCATTTTCCCTCTCCTTTTAATGTCTTCTAAAACCTCGTAGCATAGCCGTTATGCTGCAGAATTTCCGTCTCAAAATGTCTCTCTCTTTTTCTAAAGTTCTTTTATATTATTAAGTTAATACTCAAAGCTCTTTCTTCTAAAGGTGTATTCACATATATACCAAAATGTTCTATTTTAAATTCTGGGATTTACATACATGAGACCCACCTTCCTTTTCTGTGGGTTTTAAAGTGACGTAAAGATCATGTCTTTAAAGAAGTTTTTAAAACGTTGTGATTATGAAATGAAACCCATTTATTTTATGCTATATGGGTTATTTATGAAATGTTTGATGATGATATATGTGGCTCACATGATAATAAAGGCAAATTTAAGGGTGCTCCCTGATAGCGCTCCAATGCATTGGGTAATGATGTAACCACTAGAGATTACAATTTTCACGATACCTTGGTGAATAACCTTGGTAATTTTCAAATGACACCTTGGGGATGGACCTTGGTGATATGTTCATGATTGTCTATGTTAAATGATGTAGCCACATCTTCAAGTTATGAAAAATGTTACTTTTATTATGATATATCTCATGATTTATTTCTCATGCCTTAAAGTTCTTTTCATTACCTTATTGAAGTATCTCAAGTTCACATGTAAAATGTTTCTCTTGTTTTCCTTACTGGGCCTTCTGCTCACCCTCTCCTTTGATGTATGTCCCCAGGTTTTGAGATGCAGTAATGAACCTAGGATGAACATAAGGATAATTCTTTAAAGTGTTTAAGAAGAATGTTTTTTTTGTTGTTTCATGTTTTATGTTCCTGGTTTCCAAGACACTAAACCTTAAAGATCCTCGGTTTTTTGTAAAATGTAATGAAAGTTTATGTGATAAAAAGGTGGGATGCTATAGTTGGTATCAAAGGATGGTTTAGTTATTTGTGGAAATTAGGATATGAAAACTTTAGGAATAAGCCTATAGAAAAGTTAAAATATAGGAAATCTTCCTGGTATTTTGGTGAGTATTGAGTAAGGGGTTGCCAAGAAAATACATCCCTGTCTAGATACGAGCAGGTAGAGGTGGCTCTGGCATAGATGTACATAGGGGTAAAACCCGAAAACACCGCTTTGAGCTAGACTAGAACGGGAACTGGTACACGACAACGGGCCTTGCTGCACTCTTGGTTACGACACTCCCGGGGGATATGCTTTGGTAAATTCATAAGCTTAGTATGAACCATTGTTAAAGGAACAAAGATAAAATAAAATGAAGATTCACATAAGAATATATGATCATGTATAACCTAGATGGGAACCTAGGGGATCACAAGTTAGGGTATACTTTTCAACTACAATTTATCCTTATATGCTTTAAGTTTTTTTCATGATTATTCGCTAAGTATTTAAGCCCCTAATTATAGTTTCTTTTCTTAGTTAATGGCGGTAAATGGAAGAACATGTCTCAACAACCAATGTGATAGGAAATGCTATGATTGCCGTATTAATATGACAGAGATGATTAGGGGATTAAAATATGATTTTTATTTTAGAATATGTTCACTATTTTGGGGACCCTATATGATCGAGGTAAATAGATTACAACGGTATTTTCATTGAGGAGTAAGGTTGACTTATATTTGAAAAATCGATAAATTTAAGGTGGAATTATAGTAATTTAGGTTACTTACGGGAATGATTAACCTATCTTGGGTTAAATATGTTTAGGTTAGATACTTTTGTTATAAGATGTTAGGAGTGGTTGATGTTGTTTGGAGATAAACAATGAAGTTTATTTGGGAAGACTATGTTATCAAATCCTTCTTGTATTTGGGTTTCAATATTAGTTTGGTTTATTTTGAGGAATTTTAAGGACCGTTATTTATGGAATGGACTATGATGAACTTCGGGTAGTACCATGGAACTTTGAAGATTTAAAAGTAGTTTCCATTCCTATGGGATTCTTTCTTTCTGAAGAGTTGTTTTACCTTACCCTTTCAGTTTTTAGGATAATGTTTAAAGATAAAGGAAATAGATAGTTAATCTTTTGTGGATTATGTGATTCTCTAGAAGATGATTCTTGTGTTTTGATGAGACCAAGTAGTTTTGAATGCTCATAGTTTAGAGAAAAGATTAGTTTTGGGTAGAAACTTATTAAAGGATGAAACTCTACATGAAGGTAGATATATTTCCTTATGTTTTTGTTCTATGTTGTAAATGAATTCGTCAAAGTTATGAAAAGTAACGTAAAAAAAAAACGTTGTTGGTTTACGTTTCCTACTAGGTAATCAAAGACCGCTTGCACAAATCATAATTTTGGGATTTTCTGATGGTTAACTTCCTCCTAATCATGTTTTCTATCACTCTCCTTTAGGACGTGACCCTTTGTTTTCTCCTCCATGTCCATGTTTCCTACATGGAATCATAGTATGAGTAAACTCGGGTGGCCTTTGTACTTCCTTTGCTTTCTTTTAAAGTAATGGTGTCACATACTCTTTTTCCGATGTGGGACTTTCAATGAAATTTCAAAACCCAATTTTTTTTTAAAATTGCGAGGACGCAATTTCTTAAGGGGGGAAGATTGTAACGGCCCGAAATTTTGAATAAATATTGTTTCCTAATTTCATGTGTTATTTTATTTTTATACTCAACAAAAATGATTTTTTTGATAAACATGATTATAATTAAAATGAGACCATTGGGTTCTGACTGTTTTATGACCATCGATCAATATGACCACTGTGAACAAAGTGTTTTGATTATTGTCTCTAAATACAAGTAATCTTGGTTAATTATTATAGAAAGAAGATTTGATGGCGTCACCTAGTAGTCTTGGACCGATCGAAGCCCATCTAACAGAGCTTGGGAAGGAGGTAGCACCATTGGGCTTTGCTCTGGACCAAATCCAAGCCGAACTTCATCATGTGAAGCTAGAACGGAATCGCCTTCGCGAGAAGTTCAAACTGATAGAAATTACTACTCGGGCAATGTTGACTGAGCCGCCCCAAGATTCTATCACCCTAGAACACCTTACTCTTAGGTCCTATGCTGGTATTATAAGGGGCCATGTAATGAGACCGTAACTGCCTTGTGTAATCCTTGTTTTAAATAAAAATTGGGATTTCTTCTTATGATGAAGTTTATGAATTTTCAAATGACCGGATAAAAACAGTATGCATATTTTTGATGAATTTTCAAAAGGATATTTAAAAAAAATGTTTATGTAAACCTTAAATAATTTAAAATGTGTAATGATTTTCAAAAAATGGTCTTCTACAATTATGTTCAGTACAAAATTTGGAGTCTAATAAGATCAACTTGATTTTTGATGAATAGTAAATTATGAATAGTGATTTTATGATTAGGATTAGTAATATGACCAAATGGATTAGTAATCTCACTTAAAGAAAGTTTTAAAATAATATAGGCACCTTGATTAAGTAATGTGATTCAATAAAATGGTTAAATAACGGTTTCATAAATTATTATTCAAGTATTAGTTTTTCAGGTGAATAGTGTTTTTTAATTAAAAATTTAATTAAAAATATTTAGAAAATTATTTTTATAAAACAGATTTCATTTTTGAACTCAGAGCATCGATATTATGTTAAGGTAATTTTTGGGGTTTTTTCTGAAAAAATGAATTTTCGGTGAATAGTGTATTTATTTAAAAATAAAATTAAAAATATTTAGAAAATTATTTTTATAAAATGGAGTTCATTTTTGAAATCATAGCATTGATATTTGGTTAATGTGAAATTTTGGGATTTTTCTGAGAAAGTTGAATTTTCAGTGAATAGTAAAAATACATTTTTAGGGTTTCGGTATGTCTAATGACATCATAACTATGTCATGATGATGTCATGAGATCTTTTAAGGGTTGTCCGGCCAAGGGTGATGAATTATTGTTTTGGGGGCCCCATGTGGCCTAACTCCATGATAAATGCCAAGGGAGAGCACATGGGTTTGAGAAAAGCACATGTGAGGTGTCCCTTGGCCATTAATGCCTTGTCCCCTCACTTTCCCTATAAATACCAAGCCATCCTCTCATCTATTTCGACTCCTCACTCTCCCCCAACGAAGTTATAGTCTCATTACCTCCCAAAGAGTCCTCCCAAGGTGCCCTCATGCCCTCAAAGTCCCAACCTTTGAGTTTTAAGAGTTACATTTTAAGGTAAGGGATCCGACCTCTCTCTTTCATTTCAAGTAATCTATTTTATGTAATTCCTTTTATGCTCCATGTTATTATGTTGGAGGATGTTCTTTTATACTCCTCTTACTGCCCTTTTCATTTTCATATAATGAGAGATCCCCTCTTACTCTCATTATTTCGTTTTATGATGTTTTAAGTGGCGTCGTTAGGCTTCCGAAATTTTTGTAACGGATTCTTTCTCCCTTCTAATTTTTCAAGATCTATTTTCATGTAAAGTATTTCAAGTTCCTTTTTATTATGTTGGGGTATGATCTCTAAATTTATCATACTGATCTTTTATGATCATATGATGAGATACCCCATTTGATCTCTTCAATTCAGTATTTTGAAGCTTTAAGTGGCGCCGGTAGGCTGCCGAATTTTTAAGTGGTTCTTCACCCTTCTCATTTTGAAGTTCTACATTCATGTCAATTATTTCAAGTTACTTTTTGTTATGTTGGGGTATGATCTCTATATCTATCATACTGGAATCTTTTGTTCATATGATGAGAGACCCCATTTGATCTCTTCAATTCAGTATTTTGAAGTTTTAAGTGGCGCCGTTAGGCTGCCGAATTTTTAAGTAGTTCTTCACCCTTCTCATTTTGAAGTTCTACTTTCATGTCAATTCTTTCAAGTTCCTTTTTGTTATGTTGGGGTATGATCTCTATATCTATCATACTGGACTCTTATGTTCATATGATGAGAGACCCCATTTGATCTCTTCAATTCAGTATTTTGAAGCTTTAATTGGCACCGTTAGGCTGCCGAATTTTCAAAAGAGAAATCTAATTTTTGTCTTCCTTCCATGTTTTTCATTTCAAATGGTATGTACTTAAATTTTCATTACCATGATCATGTATCCTTATTATTCTGTCCATCTACTGTTTTACAGGTCATTTATGAATGTTTGACCCATTTTCCCTCTCCTTTTAATGTCTTCTAAAACCTCGTAGCATAGCCGTTATGCTGCAGAATTTCCGTCTCAAAATGTCTCTCTCTTTTTCTAAATTTCTTTTATATTATTAAGTTAATACTCAAAGCTCTTTCTTCTAAAGGGGTATTCACATATATACCAAAATGTTCTATTTTAAATTCTGGGATTTACATACATGAGACCCACCTTCCTTTTCTTTGGGTTTTAAAGTGACGTAAAGATCATGTCTTTAAAGCAGTTTTTAAAACGTTGTGATTATGAAATGAAACCCATTTATTTTATGCTATATGGGTTTTTTATGAAATGTTTGATGATGATATATGTGGCTCACATGATAATAAAGGCAAATTTAAGGGTGCGCCCTGATAGCGCTCTAATGCATTGGGTAATGATGTAACCACTAGAGATTACAATTTTCACGATACCTTGGTGAATAACCTTGGTAATTTTCAAATGACACCTTGGGGATGGACCTTGGTGATATATTCATGATTGTCTATGTTAAATGATGTAGCCACATCTTCAAGTTATGAAAAATGTTACTTTTATTATGATATATCTCATGATTTCTTTCTCATGCCTTAAAGTTCTTTTCATTACCTTATTTAAGTATCTCAAGTTCACATGTAAAATGTTTCTCTTGTTTTCCTTACTAGGCCTTCTGCTCACCCTCTCCTTTGATGTATGTCCACAGGTTTTGAGATGCAGTAATGAACCTAGGATGAACATAAGGAGAAGCCTTTCAAGTGTTTAAGAAGAATGTTTTTTTTGTTGTTTCATGTTTTAAGTTCCTGGTTTCCAAGACACTAAGCCTTAAAGATCCTCGGTTTTTTGTAAAATGTAATGAAAGTTTATGTGATAAAAAGGCGGGATGATATATCCATCTTAGTTTTGGTGATAGTAAAGAGCATGTGGGTTTGTTTTTGAATAAATGGAATGTCTCATGATTGGAGTTACGGAATGAAGTCTCATTTGATGTTTGTGGATAGAATGTGGTGAGTTGATTGTGAATTGACAGTTGAGATAGGTCAAGATTGATGGTTGAAAGGGAACTATGACTTATTTGGTATTATAATTGTTATGGTGTGTGGGGGGGGGGGGGGGGTAAACCTCATGCTGTTATGGGATGTGAAATTAATGGTAAATTTTAATTTTTGACTCTCGAGGAGGGGTTGTTTTGAGAATCAAGATTTAGATTGGAGTTCTTAGAGTTGGAGAATATCAAGGATATATTTATCGATATATATCAAAGTTCAGAAGGTGTTTTTGGGTTCTTGGGTTTATCTTAGGAGATTTAGTTTGAAGTTTGAAATTTTATAAATGGACATACCATGTCACATGTTTAGGGAAAGTCATGCAATTAAACTATACAAATTGGTTTTTCTTGGGGTGTTGGTACACAGTTGTGCACAATTTTAGAGAAACCATTGAAAACTATAATTTTTGGTTTCAAAGGGATTTGCATGGTTTTTATATAGTTTGGAAAACTATGTAGCCAAATCATATGGAAGGGTGTAGGTTGGATAGTGCAGACCACATGAATGGTGCATAGTTTGGTAAAATGTGTGACCAAACTATGCGATGAATGAAACCTTAGATAATATTGTTTTCCTAGTTATCCAATAGTTTGAAAAAATGAAAGATAACTATGAAAATAACCCAAATCTATTAAAAAAGGTAAAATTAGCATCCCTACCATCAATTTTAAACACCTCTTCCCCTTTCTCTTCCTATCGTATGACCAAACTAGGGGGAGTTGAGTTATAGAATCATTTTATATTTAGTTTTTAAAGTCACATTGCACTCTTGTTTTAATTTTACCAAGTTGAAGGTTTTTGTTTTATCTTTTTTGTTATAAAAAATTAATTTTTGGTAACCTTAATTCTATAGTATAAAAATATAGGGATCTAAGTTTTCTATCCATATTATATTCACTATATTTATAAGCACTATGTTGGTGATTGTATGAAATTATCATAATATATGTAGTGTTTTTGGGTTCATAGAAATATGAAAATTTTTATTTCAATTTAGTTAAAATTGATCTAAAATAATTTAGATTTTTATCATTTAAGGTTTTCCTATAAATTGGACTATATCTTTGTGACTAGAAGAAATAAATAATGAGATTTCTTTGAAACCTTTCAATCAATTGAAATCTATAATAGCTTGTTGTTGTGAGTTCACTTTCTATTGTTCTTCATTTCTGAATGTTTCTATAAATATATTTTTTATGATGCTTAAATTTTAAATATCTTATATTTTCTTTCTTAATTACTATGTTTCCAATCATTTGAGATCAAGGGAATCCAAGGAGGAAGATAGAGATGTATTCGATTTGTGTGATTGTGATATTCTGGGGTGAGGAAGCATAGATACTACATATTTGGTTAATCAAGGGATTAATAAGAGGATGATAGAGTGTCTGGGTTTAGACCCTGATACCTTCTGAAAAGTTAAGTCAAGTAATTATATGAAATTATAAGACCAAACTTATGATAGGATTATTCGAGGGTTTTATGGGAATTAGAAGAAAGACCTTTTGACAAGATAAATTTGAGGATACCTTGAATTGGGTCTATATATTCTCCTTGTACTTTAGATAAAATAATGGTTTCTAATATCCTTTACGCGGTACTTGATTTTTGAATCAGTAGCCCATGTTTTGTTTAATTTGCACTATGCCTAGAAGTTCTTGACTTGGTTTAATTACCGTAATGTATTTGTTTTTCAGAAGTACAAAAATTATAATCATTTTAATTTCCTCCACACTTACTTGATTTACTATGATATATTTTTGTTTTACCATAAGTTCATAATTTTTTTAAGTTTTAATACATGAGGAGGTGAAAAATTATAAGTCACAGTTTTTACTATAATTCACCCTCTTTTAGCTTACCTTCTGTGTTAATTTGGGATAACATTTGGTTTTAAAGAAGTTATCAACATCTAAGATCGAGAATGATATAATTATTTTTTATTTCCATTAGTTTATTAGAATTTTATTCTTTAGTATCCTTGTACTAAATATAGTGATAGAGAATAGTTTTTTATGATGATTTGAATTCATGTTGGAAGTATTGAAAATATTAATCCTAATAAAACTTCTATATTTTATGGGAATTATTATTAATACTGGATAGATCGTGTGGATACTTTTATTATTAATAACGAATTCGAGAATTTTTCTATGTCAACCGGTAGTTACAATATCATAAATAAATTATTTTTTACTTTTTCTAGAGAGTCAATAACTAAATTTTAGTTGAATTTTTGACTAAGCAATACTTTCTTTATAATATTTAGAGAAACATATATAGTCAAGTTTCATATTTTCTACCAACCAATGAAATTTAAAAGAAACTTGAAGTTACACAGTTCAGAACTTTGATGGTGTTAGAGAAAAAGTGTCCCATTATGAGGGCTGATTATGAAGAATTAGATTTAATATTTGGTGAGAGTGTCACCCAAATGTGTCAAAGGTTGATTAAAATTTTTAATATTCTAAAATATATTAGAGAGGAGTATTTTTTGAATGAAAAAGCTTATTGAAAAATTTATTAATATTGTACCTAAGGAGGAGTGTAAGAATACTATTATTAATGATACGAAACATATTAATAAGTTGAGTATGGATGACTTGATCATAACTTTAAAATAATATGAGAGTTTCTTAAAGATAGATAATAATTAATAGAAGAATAAAACTGGATTTTATTTTGCTTTACCTTTAAGATCTTTAAATTATGAAGGAAATTATTCAAGGAGTAATGTTAAAAGTCCATATGATGATAGTTTCCAAAATATTAATGAGGATGAGTTTAAATATATGGAAAGAAAAATATTTATAAGTTCCAATTTCAATAGATATTTCAGGAAAGAAAAAATAGAGAAAAGTATAAGAATGACTCTATGGAAACAATTTTCTATAAATGCAGAAAATAATGGCACATTGGAACTGATTGTCCTGAGTTAAAGAGAAGAGATATAAAATATTATAAGAAATATTATAAATGGATATATAATAAAATAATAAAGGATTTAGATACCTAGAGTGTAAGGGGAGGAGATAATACTTCCAAAATTCCTTCAGATGATAGCGATGATAGCCAAAAGATCACTAGTTTGTATAAAAACATAAAAATGCTAGAAAATGTTAAATACTTTGTGGGTAAAATAAATAGTGGAGAGATACTATATCCATACATGGAATATTTTTATATTGACAAGTAAAGTGATGATGAACATTCTAATTATTTAGATAATGATAAGAATTTAATAACTCATGAATTATTAAAGGACTATATTGATAAAGTTGAATAATCTTATAAGAAGATATAAAAAACTTATATTAGGATAAAGACTGATATTATCAAGAAAAAACATATATGAGTAATTTTAATAATGTGATTTTAAATTTAACTTCTGAGTTTAATTCTATGAAAACTGTGATATCAAAATTTAAAAGTGAAGTTAGAGAACTTACTTATGAGTTGAACAAAAGAATTGATTTTTTTAATTCAATAGAATAATATTTTATAAAAGTTTGAAAATGAGAATATGAAACATGTTTTAGATATTAAAATTTTATAGAAAATATTTTAAGATTGATGTATAAGTTTAAAGGGAAAAAAACCATTAAACCACCAGAAGATCATTTGTTTGGTATTTAAGAGTTAAAAAAATTTCTCGAAAGAAAGTAAAATACACTAAAGGTAAAGTTTTAGTTATCAATACAAAGTTTTAAATTGAATGTTTAAAGAATATTTTGACTAAATTCACTATAAGGAATACATTTTTTGAAAAAATACATGGAAAATTGTGAGTAAAAGAATTTATATTCAGTCTTTGTAAAAAAATTGCCATAAATTCCACATATCAAAATACTTATTTTGTACCATGTTAAGAAATTTATATACTATATGCTAAAGAGGATTATATTGGAAGATAAATTTTATGCTAAATAGAGTTTAATATTTCAAAAGATTATAAGCCTTTATCCCAACTAAATTGGATGCCTATGATTATCAGTGATATATATAGATTTGTGTTACAAAATTTATTTTCAAAGTAAATTTTATACCTAAGAAGGTATTTCTTTTAACGACTTAATTTATGAGGAAATGAAGTTATTTTATATCGATAAATAAATACTTATCACCAATACCTGGTAACTATGTTTTTAAGTTTACCATAACTTAATTTTAATTTGAATAATTTTTTTTGTAACTTATAAATTTTATAAGTTTTTCTTTATCTTATAAACTCTCTTATTGAGGAAGTGTTTACTTTTTTATTTGACTAAATTTTTAGTATATTGTAGTTTTCCTATTTTTTGTTTCTTTTAATGGATATTTTTTAAAATAATTTCTGAGGACAATATTTGTTAGAATAAGTTCATGCTATTATCATGAATGATAAATTTTAATTTTTTTTATATTTGATCTTAAAATTTGTAGTTTTTATTTTAATCAAAGAAAAAATTATAAATGTATTTATTTCATTACCTACATTCTTACTTTAATATTCAGTTTATCAAAATTTTAAATTTTAAAAAACCTTGTAATGTCAAAATATGAAATTTAGAACTTTAATTTTTTAAAATAAAATCTTTTTAATATTTTGGTATCACTGTCTTTTGAATGAGTTATTGTGGACTATTAGATAATCCTAGAAGTCTTGAGATTAGTGGATGCTGAATGTCATATAAATACCTTTGGGTCCTAAAAATTTTCTTTTTTGGTATTTTTTGTGAAGCACTATAGTTTTCTAGGCAATAATTTCCAGATTATTATTATTTTTCTACTTCTCAAATGAAATCTTCTAGAGAAATTTCATCAATAGAAATAATTATAGAAAGGTTTATGGATCTTATTTTTTATGAAAAAAATAATCTTTGTTAAAATAATTTTTTCAGTATCAAGTATAGGAGAATATAATATTAATTAGTTAATCTCATGAATATTTTTTTCCACATTTTATCCAAGAATTTTATAGTACATATTTTTTTAGGTTTTTCATGTTAAGAAAATAAAGTTTTAAGGTTGTATAGATGATCATGTTATTTATATGAAATATTAAGAAGATATTATAGGTTTTACTCTTAAGGGTGGGTCCCAATTTTATTTTCACAAAATTTTAGTGACATAAAGATTGTTCTCAAAAGAAAAAGTGGATGATCCTCATTTTCATGTTCAGGAAAAAGTTTACAAAATGATCTTTTTATATCCTAAAGTTTGGATTTTATTTTAATGGGTTTAATATTTTATTCATCCAAGGAAAGGTGATAAAGATTCAATGAAGATACAAAAATTTACATCTCTTTGATTTTCTTTGCAATATAAGACAGTTAAATTTGGTAAAATTTTTATAGGATTATATTGATCTTGTATGTTTAAACTCTATAAATTTATAATTCTTACCTTATGAAATAATTTTGAATAGAGTTCTTGTTAATATATTATTTAAGGATGGAGTTTATAATTTATGCATTCTTTAGAGAGAATAGGATAATACTTTTAACTTGCAGAACATTGAAATAATGAAGCTAATATATGCTTTGATAGAAATAAAATTTATTGAAAAAATTTCAAAAGTTACACCTCAAAATAATGTTTTAACATAAATGAATAAATATTCAAATAAAAAGAGAAGAGAATCAAAATATAGAGTACTAGATCTTCCTTGATCTCAAAAATGGAAGATATCTAATAATGAGTTCAAGGATTTATATAAAAATAAAAAGGTCATGAAATCTCTTGTTCATCTATGATTAATGAGAATAATGCATTTATCTGAAACATCCACTAATAATATGAAATAAAAACCATTAGATGATATTAATTTTTTATCTGTGGGAGTTCTACCGTAATCAAGTACTTGTACATTGAGCCTTAGAGAAATTAGGGTTATGACTGAAGTTTATCATAATTACTCTCTATTTTGTGAAGTTCCAAATGTATCTATTTTGAAAAGTTCTTCAGAATCACACTCTAAATTTTTAGTGTTGATTAGTTTATTGGTATATGAAACCACTTTTATAATAAAATTATACATCAATTAAAAGTGAGTTTTTCAGATGTTGAAAAGAATAAGTCACTAGAAGCATCATATCAATCTATTTATAAAGTAAAAGGTTTGAAAGAGGAAAATATTCCAAACCAGTTGAAGTTGAGAAGGTTTCTACCCCGAAAGATAGAAGTAAACCCACTAACTTTGTTGAAGGAGAATAACAATTTCCAAAGAAAAATTCTTCAAAACTTAGCACCTGGAGTGAGAGAAATGAAAAGTATCACGAAGTTATAATAAATAAATTGCAAGAGATATATAATATTATATATATTATTACATAGATTCATTCTAATATAAATTTGAATAATGATAGTATTACATAAATCCCTTCATCTTATACTTTGACATTATTTATTAATCAACAAACTGAATTAAAATTTGATTATATTATCTTTGAAAATAATTATGAAATTCGTATTTGAGATCTTGAGAAAGTTTTCAAGTATGAGAAAATCCATTGTAAGGAAATGAAGGAACTAATTTATTATAATTAAAATAATATAATAGAGTAATATTAAATGAATATTTTTATTTTATATAATAAAAATTCAAAAATATTTAGAAGAAGTTAAAAGAAGTTAATTTGGAGATAAAATATTAAGTAAAAAATATTTTATCTTTAAAGGAAGTTATAAAAAAAGAATCAAAATCAATAAGTTTTGTAAACAACTATAGAGAATCTTGAGAGAAGAAAATTAAGTATTGATAAGATAATCTCTAAAATCCATAAATAGTATTGAAATTCAAATATTTTATTTACTTCTAATATGTTTTTTTGGTTTCTATGAAATTACTATTTTCTATGACCATTTATTGTATATTTTGTTCATAAATTACTCTGATTTTTGAAACTTAATTACTTAAATATAATTTTCAAATGTATAAATGTATATAGTTTTCACTATGAATAACCCAAAAAGAAATAAAGTTTTTTTATTTATTTTTTAGGACCTTATTTCAAAACCCTATGGGGGAGAAGTTTAACAAAGTTTATATCTTTCCATAGAGGAAATTTATCTTTTAAGTCTAAAAAAATTACTATTTGGGGTATATTTTCTTAAATTTCCTACTTTATTTTCTTTTTAAAAATAAAAAAGGTGAATAAATTTTTAGAAAAATGTTATCATCTATGTTTCCAAGAAAAAATTTGGAATCACTTTATTTAAAAAGGGTGAGAAGCTTTGAAATTTTTTTATAATTGTTTTGTTTTGTGGGAGGGATATATTTTTATAAAGGAAGAAAAGTATGTAATATATAGAGAAATTTTTAGAAATATTGATTTTATGAGAAGTTTAATATATTTTTTATTTTATTAAAGGAAATAATTCATTTATGGGGTGTTTTTTTTAAATTTTCATTTTTATGATTTTCCAAAAGGGGGAGATTGTTGGTTCCTAGAATCACTTTATCTTTAGTTTTAAAAATAACAAAACAATCATGTTTTAATTTATCCTATCTTGAAGGTTTTTATTTTAAGTTTTTTTTTCACAGAATTAATTTCCAGTAACCTTAACTCTAAAGGATGAAAATATGGAGTTATAAGATTTGTTTCCTAATTATATTCATTGGATTTACATAAATTTTAGTAGTGTTGGATTGAATTCATCAGAATATACAAAGCATTACCGAGTTCATCATAATATAAAGAAGATTCTTTTGATGAATTTATAGTAGTTCACAAAGAGTATGGATTTTTACCATTAAAGGGTTTTCTATAAATTAGACCATAACTTTGAGAATTGAATAATGTAATAATGAGATTACTCTAAAATATTTCAATACCTTAAAATATAGATTTTTTTTTGTTATGAGTTCACTTACGATTGTATTTTATTTTTCAGTGTTTTTGATAAGATCTCATTTTTGAGGTTTACATTATAAAGATATTAGAATTTATTTTGATAATGTTGAGTTTTTAATACTTAAATATTAAGGGATTTTTAGGAGGAATAAAATTATATATATTATATTTTTGACCACGAGCTTCTTGGGTGAGGATGTAGAGCTCCTACCGATTAGGTTGATCGAGGGATTCCAAGGATGAAGATATAGTGTATGTGTTTGGAAACCCATTCCTTATGATTGGTTTAGATGAGGGATTCCAAGATATTGGAGTACAAACCTTTTGATAGGTTAAGTTGAGGGATTCTAGATTATTTGAAAAGAAACCTTTTGATAGATTAAAGTCCAGGATAAAGTGAGTCTGATCCATATATTCTCATTATGTTTTGGATAAAGTATGGTTTATAATATCCTTTAAGGGGAACCTAATTTGTGAATTAGTACTCTGTGTTTTCTAAATTTTTTCTATTCCTATAAGTTATTTAGTTGTTTTAATTTCTGTTATGTATTTTTTAAAATTTATAGATGAGGGTTTTAGTGACTATTTCCACTTAATCATGGTAGAAATCATCTGAGATGATGAGGTTTTTGGTTAATGTTCCTAGATGACCTACCAAGAGGATGAAAAAACGTCATTTCTCACCACTTTATTGAAGTTACATCACACTATTGTTTTTTTGGGTTTTCAATGTAATTGAATGAAATTAATAAATGGATTAGTGTCATTTGATTTGGATTTTACTCGGTACGGTGTTGGGGGTACTCTATGGACCTTCCATGTGTAATTGCTTGTAGTTTTGGTGTGATGAGATGGCTTGGTGATATTTTAGGAAATTTTTACCATTTAAATTAAATTTAATAATTAATTATAAAATTTTATACTTAGTTGAATTAGATGTTATTCCTTGAGATTGGATATTAGGAGATGATACAAACTTGGGTGAGGCTTGGAAGATGTTAGGCAGTAATGTCAAATATTAATTTAAGGGAGTGGATTCAAACATGTTAGGTGGTCCCTAAACCTCTTCATATCATTATGCATACTGTCATATGCATGTGATATGTGGTCTCACCACTACAAGTGATTAGCCTTTTCAATTAAATTAACTATTCTTTTAATTTAAAACACCTATGAAATAAACTATGTGTCAAGGTACATGATTAATGCAGATTAGAGTATGGAATTTATAATGGTTGTCCAAGTAGTCCATGATGAGATGTAAGACACCTTAGAGCATTGGTCTAGGAAATTATAGAGTGGGGTGTGTGTTCCTATCCAAATAGCATGAGAGTACCTTAGTGGGTATACCCTGGGTATATTTATGTTAGGTTGGTTGAGTGAATCGACCTAAGATGGATTGGGAAGTGACATGGGAATTATGCCATCTCTCTAGAGTGACACTGATGTGGCTTCCTCTATAAGTTCAGTGAGTCCATGACATTATTATTGAGATGATAAGGGATTCTATACCTCTGGGTGGTGGTATTTAGACCTATATATGGGAATAAGATAATAGATCCATGTAGGGTGTTGATATTGTGATAAGACTCAAGGGACCTTAGTGGGTGACTCGACGAGTTGTTGACCCCAGAGAGGGTTAGTATAGGGAAGAAAGTATCATCAATCTTTGTGTCACCATAGAACCTATGGATCAATGAGGGTATCCTTGTATGGATATAGTGATGGATATATCTTGTGCAATTGAGAGGGAAACCTAGGATATGTGTAATGGATTCGAGTGTGAGGTCAACCCATGCGAGGATGATAATCTCATATATGTTTTTTGGAAGTAAGACTATAACCATGGGTTTTGGATGATCTGATATGCGTGTTGTGGAAGAGTAAGGGTATACCCTTGAGTTTCCAAATGACATTATATGTGGTTTCCTGGTACGGTGAAGGTGTATTGGTGAGTTTTGATACGATATTATATATGATTTACTGATAGGGTGTGGGCATGCCCCTAAGTTTCCATATGACAATATATGCTACTTCTTGTAAGGTTACATGGATACCCTTGAGTTTATAGATGAAATTATATATGTTTTCCTAGTAGTTTATGGGTACACCCTTTATTTTAAAAATGAAATTATATATGGTTTCCTATTAGGGAATGTTTTCTCCCCTAAGTTTCTAGATGACATTATATATGATTTCTTAGAAGGGTGTGGGAACACCTATAATTTTCCAAATGATATACAGTTTCTAGATAGATAAGGGATGCATCTGTGAGTTTCCTAATGATGTAGGTTATGTTTCTTGATGGGGAGAGTATTATCCCGAGTTTTTGGGAGATCTTTTTATGTTTCCTAGTAAGTAGAGTCTTCCCCTAGGTTTAATATAATATCATACTTGTTTCCTAATGGGGAGTGGTTATGTCCCTGAGGTCCATATGAGGTTACTTACACTTTATAGTTGGGAGCGTGTAAGCCCATAAGTTCCATAGGATGGTTTTCATTCTTATAGAAACTTCATCACAAGTTGAAGGAGGTATGATCAATCCTGGATGTCACATTAGAACCCAAGGATCAACAATGATTATTTTATTACACTTATGAAACTATTTATTTATTTATGATAAGCAAATATTATGTGTATACACAATTGTATTGGTTATGTTAGGGACCCCCTTAGTGGTGCCTTGCTGATTTTTACTCACACCCTTCCCAGGAAACCATGGTGCTTGGGTATTTGAGTAGACTTCACTATTCATAGGTTTAGTGAGGGAAGAGGCCCAATGTTTATTGATCAAGTAGGATAGATCTATTAAATTTTAGAGGTTGGGATGTGATGAGGCTTGAGGATACTAGTAGAGCCTCCTATATTTATCTATTTTTTATTCTATATATGTGGAAAACCTAGTGGGATACCAAACAAAATGTATGAATGCATGAATCCATATTTCATTTGTCATAGAATTTTTGTTTTATTGATTACACATACTCTAATTATTCATTAAGGATGTTGTTTAATTACTTTCCACCATTTCTTCACTCTGATATGAATATATAGTCTTCCTATGAAAACACATTAGACCCTCACTACTATTTAGTAGCCTCTGACATATAGGGAGGAATTCCTAAGGTCACATAACACCCCGAGTCAAGATATTGGTGAGTGGTCTCAGTTTGGGAGCATTATACTTGGATTGTTTGAAAATATTCTATCTAATATATAAACTATTTAGGTAAAATAAAAAACTATATTGATATCTCATATCAACATTATTGTATTGGAAACTATCATCAGTGTAACCCCTTGCAATGAGATTATCCTCACCTCCAAAGACCAATAATATATAATTACTTCTTCTTAAGTACTTGAGGATACTATTAAAAATAATCCAGTGACTCTCACTATAATTGGATTGACATTTACTAGTTATTCTCAAATCATAAGTGACATTAGGTCGAGTACATAATATGGAATACATGATAGATCCTATAGTTGACACATAATAAATCCTATCCATCCTTTATAACTCTTTGCAAGGGTCTTGAATATTCTTAAGATTCATATCATGAAACACTATAAAAGACCAATTTTTGGAGATATCCATGTTAAACCACTTTATAACTTTACAAATATATGTGTTTTGACTTATTCCAAGAATATCCTTTGATCTATCTCTATAAATCTTCATACCTAGTGTGTAGGCAGCTTCACCCATGTCTTTCATTGAGAATATTTTTTATAACCATGCCTTTATAGAATGTAAATTCAGGACATTTATTTTGATAAAGAGTATTTCATCCACATAAAATATTATAAATACAAAAAAATCCCAATAAATTACTTGTATAGACAATAATAATACACATTATTTATGAAATCGAACAATTTGATAATATCATCAATTTAGATGTTCTAACCCTGAGAATATTACTTCAATCCATAAATGAATCATTGTAATTTTCAAACCTTAGTAGACTCATTTGGAACTTAAAGACCTTTAGGTTATATCTTGTACAAGTCATAGAAAAAATTCATGTTATGGGAATAAGATTTAAAATAAATATGATATATCTCATAATAAAAATGAGTTTCTATGAAAATAAATATCTAAATGGGATTTATCAACGTGAATGGATAAAAGGTTTATTTATAATAAATACCATGAATTTTTATATAAACATTTTCCACTAGGTGATATTTATATGTGAAAACTTGATATAGGAAATAAATTCATTATATTTTATTTATATTTAGTTAATTTTATTCCTTCATATTTATTAATTAATCAATTTTTATAGAGTTTTTAAATTAAAGGATAATTTTGTTGGATTTAGCGAATATTTTTGAAAATGACCAAAATTATGAATTTAGTTGATTTATTTAATTTATGGAATAAATTGAATATATACATATTTATAATCATTTTATTTTTTATATTTAAGTATAAGAATATAGATAAAGTATCCAAAGAATAAAATTTGGAAAATGCATCATCTTGGTTGCTAATAAATTTACAAAGAACTCTTTGATACAAAATAGTTTCTCTCTTGATATGTAAGAGTTTCCTACTTGAAATTTAAGAGTACTCATTTGAGGATACTTTTGGTGGAATTGGAAAATTAGGTTCATATATAAGAGTTACCAAATGATAATTAAGGGTTCCTTACCCATATATAAGTGATTTTCCCCATAAGTAGGTGAAATTCCTTTTCCACTTAAGTGAAGAGTTGAAGTGGTATATAAGAAAAGTACCTTTACCATGGGGATTAAACACTTGATATGTAAAGGTCACATATCTAATACATAATATACCGATAGACAATAAAAAATATATTTTATTATAAGTAAGGTTTTTTACTTAGAGTAATTTTGGACAAGTTGATGTACACGATACATAAGATTTGTATGCTCTTATATAAGGGCTCCCAATATGAAAATGAGATTTGTAAAGGTCAAAATGACATATATGAACATATATAATGGTTAATTGGTATGAAAATACGACATTTAAGGGCCAAATCAGTTTATAATGAGATATGTAAAGATTCAATCCTTTGAAAAATCAAAAGAACCATTGGTCAAATGATAAATAAATATTTTCAATAACTTAAAAGAACTATGGTTGTAAAGATTATCTCAAATATTCTTGTAATTAATTACTCCTATCCTTGACTCAAAATATATTCTTATAAATTTTTTTTACCACACACATTAATCCAAGGGAGAAGAATGGAACATTATTGTGATGAATATTTGAATAGATTAAAAATTCAAAGATGTGGATTTATAAGAAGTCCAAAATCTTAGAAAATATATAAAAAATAAAATAGTATAGAACCTAAAAAATACAACCTTCAATTAATAAGGTAATGGAGAATCTATAAAAAGATGTAGGATACTGAGGAGAAAGGTGGATCGATCAATATTTTGAGTTTTGTTTTTCTTTCCTGATGTATTTTCTATTTTCCCTTTTTCGATGCATGTAACATCTTGTATAGAGGGGTAAAACATTTTAGTGATTTAAATAGGGGGAAGGGTGAAACATTTATAATGCTTGAGTCTAAAATTCATTGAATAAAATTATTATTATGTTGATTGGTTTCTATATTCAGTGGAATGATATTATTTTGAGTGTGATTGTATTATATTTATTATTACATTGAATTTTTACTACTTCAATTGATAATAAAAATTATTTCTCTATTCAATTTTTCTTATATATTATGGAATATAAATGATTTATTAGTGAGTATTCAGTGATTTCTGATATTCATGTCGAAGGAATTGGCTTATGTATTGAATTATTTTGGATTACCTCAACTTTATTGGGATTTACTTCAGTTGTTCAGGGATAGTTTATTATTGAGATGCCATTTGATATTTTCCACACACAAGGGAAAGAGGGTTAACCTACAGTGATAATAGCTAGATTAAACCTCATAATTTATCTTAACCTATGGTTAAGGATAATTAGATTTTGTATTTCTTCACTAATCAATTAATGGGAAGAAGAGTAAACAATTTTTGAAACTAGTATAACATTACAACAGGAAATCCAACCATGAAACGATCATTAATCATCACTTAAATAATATTATCTTATATAAATTGTTTTATAATTCCATCAATTTTTTTTTCATAAAAACGATTTTTAATAATTATGAAAAAATTATTTTACACCCCTACTTGGAGGGTAACTTTGGTACCCACTATGCTATTGTATAACCTTAGGTTTTTAATTTCTTTTTGCACACCCATGATAGTTTTTACAAAAATGGCAGAAATTATAGGGAGGTGGAGTCAAATTATTTTCCATAAATTAAATATCACATAACACTAACTATTTATTTCCTCCTAATCTATATATTTAGAGAAAATTTCTAACTAAAATTATAGAATTAATAAACACTAAAAATTTGAAAAGAAATTTTAAAAACACTACAGTAGAAGAATCAATTAAAACTTCAAGTTTTCATTATATATTTGAGACCATACCATATCATACAAACCAAAACCTTATAGATATTTGTGAATCAAATTTCATAAACCAAAAAAACTAAATTTCTATACTTATATTACAAGCTGATTTTGTGCTTAAAACGGGACCCATTCAATTATTTCCAATATTTCATAGAATGTTTGGTGAGAATCCAAACAAGAACATAAAAAAAGTTATACTGATTTTTGATACTATAAAGTTCATGAGATTAGATAAAGAAAAAGTAAAATGAAGATAATTTTAATTTTATTATGAAGGAGAAACTAAATAATGACTCTACAGTCTATAAAATGTTGATATTAGTGACTAGGATGACCATTAGAGGAATTTTTCCTAGCTGTTCTTTCAAACTATAAAGAGAATTTCTCTGAGGAAATAGATTTATTCCATAAGGTAGGAATCAGGAGAGACTTTGTATCATTACTAAGAAATATTCAATAAGGTGTGTGCAAATTTTCCATAATAATAAATTAAGGGAGATAATTTCCTTATTTTATTCTATCAAGGTTTATCTAATAAGGATATGATTTTTTTTGGATGAAATTTTAAGAGTTTTTTTGATTGAGTAGTCTCTAGTAAAATCTAAAGGACTGATTGAGAATATGGATCAAAATTCATAGTAGTGTAGTGAAAGAGGTACTAGGAAAAGAGGGGTTCATGATATAAAATGTCCTAAATTACGCATACTTGAGTCTAAAATTGAGGAAATAACCACTTTGGTTAGATAGATATATCTCAATAAATAAAATTTATAACTCACACCAGTCAAGTTATGTCATATTTTATTTTTTAAAAATCATTATAATGACCAATATGATTATGTACAAGAAACTGAAAGCTATAAATTTTCCCATCACTAGAGGAAATTTTAACAGCCCAACCAAAGATAGAGAGACACTTTCCATGTTTATTATAGCTTTGGGAGCCAATAAAATCAAGCCATACCAATTTTTAAATACTAATATCAATGATCTCCACCATTCTAACAATATTTCAAGGAACCATACAATTAACAAACCTTTTGGACACTGACCTTTCAAAAAAATCAATCCTTTTAATATCCCTTAACCTATTCACAACCAAAAATTCAGATCCAACCAAATTAATGGATTTAAGAGTTATAAAATTATATAAAAGAATTGAAAAATTAGTTAGAGAGTATTTGATAAATTATGACAAAAAATATAATACAACTATAAGCTCAACCCATTCCAAATTCAAAAGGTAATGTGAGCATGGTAATAACAAGGATTGGTAAATTGATCAACCCTTTTCCAAACTCTGAACCCATACTAGTCATAGAAAAACCTAGGGATTCTAATAAAAAATAGGAATATAATCCTAAGGAGATTAAAAAAATCATAATTTCAATCATAAAAAATATTCCAAGGAGAATGGAAACCTTAACTTACTATTTACCTCAATAATGTTTCAAAAAAAAAAAATTCATTAGGAAGAAATCAAAAGATAAATTATAGACACCATCAAAAAGGTTTAAATAAATATCCCTCTTCTTTAAACCCTCAAATGGATTCCTAAATATACTAAGTTTATTAATGAAATGTGTATAGAAAAGTAGATTTCAAGGAAATGAGAGATTAAATTTAGTGAGAAATGTTTCAACCATGATCACACCACAACTTACAACCAAATTTAAAGATATAGGGACATTTTATATTCCTTGTACAATTGGATCTATGTATTTCAAAGATTTATTATGTGATATAATATTTACTATTAATGTCATTCCACATTTTTCCTTTTCTTCCTTTTAAATTGGAGAAATTTAACCAAAAAGAGTGATTGTATAATTAACCAATTGATCAATGACATTCTCAGATATAGTTATTAAATATATCCTAGTTAAAGTGTATAATTTGATCTTCCATATTGAATAATATGAATTAAACATGGAATAAGATAGGATTCCAACTCATTCACCCATCATTTTGGGAAGACCGTTCCTAAAAACAATAAAGAAAATCATAAATGTTCATGAAGGTACTCTAAAAATGGATTTTGGTTAAAACACTATATACTTTAATATTTTTGATACTATAAAGTATCTATATGAAGAGAATTAAACTTTTATGCAGTCACATTCTAATGAATCTAGTATAAGTGAGGAAAATGACGTGTTGAAAGAAATTATAAATTTAGGTATCAGACTAAGATTTGAAAAATCTATGAACAAATTTCAAGAACCACCTATTTCCACCATATACCATTATAAAATGAGGTAATTTTTTATTTATATAATGATTTTGATAATTTATTCTCAAATAAAGAAGATAACTGTGAGTTTTTTTGTATTGGAATCTAAGGATGTGGAGGTAAGTAGACCAAATAAAATTTCATCCATAAATATTTAATTAAATACATTTCCATATAATTTAAATTTTGTGTTTTTAATAGATAAGAACAATATTCCAATAGTTAATACTGTCAAATTGTCTTATAATCAAGAAAAAACATTATAAATATTTTGGGAGAAAATGTGAGAGATATCGGATAGAATTTAGGAAACATTTTTGGGATTGGTTCCAAAACATTCATATACATAATTTTGATATAAAGTGATGAAAAACCTGTTAGTCAACTTTAGAAGAGACCTAACCAAAAAATTATAGACGTGATTAAAAAAGAAATTTTAAATTTATTCTAAGAGTAAATCATTTACCGAATTTCTCATTCATAATTGGCCAATCTAGTACATATAGTTCCCAAAAAATATTGTTTTAATATTTTGAATAATGGAAAAAATGAGATAACTCCTATGACTGTCCAAAAAAGTTGGAGAGTTTTCATAGAATGTAGAAAATTGAATTATGTTACAAGAAAATATCATTTTCCCATACCATTTTTGGCCAAATTCTTGAAATAATATTAGGAAGATACCACTACCTTGAGATATTTATAGACGATTCCAATATGTGTGGATTTGTTTTGATCAATGTTTATAAAATATAGACAAGGTCTTGAAAAATTGTATTGAAAAAAATATTGTCTTTAATTTTGAAAATTTTCATTTCTTGGTAGAAATATGCATTATTAATAGACATATAATTTCACAAAATGAGTTTGAGTTTGAAAATTTTAAATTAAAATTATTAATGAATTACCTTACCCAGCTTGTGTGAAACATGTTAGATCATTTTTAGGACATACATGATTATAAAAAAGGTTCATCAATGATTTTAATTGAATTTATTTTCTAATTTATAGATTAGTTTTAAATTATTTTGAATTTATTTTTGGTGATCATTATTGGAAATATTTTTGATGAGTTGAAGTGTAAAATGAATGCACAACCAGTCATACAACCACCTAATCAGAGATATCCATTTGAGCTGATGTGTGATGCTTTAAACAATAAAATTAAATTATTTTTTTATTATAAAATTGAAGGGAGGAACCATTTTATTTCCCATCATTCAATAAACATGGATGTAACTCAGAACCATTATACAATCGTTGAAAATTATTTTTAGTAGTTGATTTTCCTAAAATAAGTTGAATTCATATATGATTGGTACTGAAGTATCTATTTTCTCTGATTTTTTAACCATCAGTTACTTAATGAAGAAGGAAAAATATAAAATTCAAGGTTTTTGGTATATATTTTTCTACTATGGGAGTTTTATTTATAGATAAAGAAAAAAATTGGATCTAAAAACCAAGTAGCAGATCACGTGAGAAGGATTACCCACATATCAAGGTAGAAATTCTAGACAAATATCCATTTAATTAATTCATTCCAAGTGAAAACTTTATTTAATTGAAAGAGAGATACCGTGGTATATGGATATGATAATTTTTCTCATAACTTCTCAAATTCTATCACCTATGAACCCAAAAAAAATTAGTCTCAAAACTGAATCAACATTTTATATATGGGATAATCCATATATTTGGAAGATTTTTAATGATCAAATGATTAAGATATGTTTTCTAAAAAGTGAAGTATATTATATACTATTGTTTTTCAATAAATTAGATTTTGGAGGAAAATTTGGAACTCAAATAATTGCTAGGAAAATCTTGGAATCTAGAATATAATATCCTATGCCATTTAAATATGCCTATGTTTTTTTAATAAATGTGAGAGATGGAAATCCAATGGAAATATTTCAAAGAGAAAATAAATTCCTAAAAGTCCTATGAATTTTTGTAAAACATTTGATGTATGGTGAATATATTTAAAGGGACCCTTTACCATGTCATTTGGATATTCTTATATATTGTTAGCTAGGGATAATGTTTCAAAATGTGTGGAATATTAAGTCACCAAAATTAGTGATTCCATTTATGTTGGTACTTTCTTCAAGACTAATGTATTTTGAAGATTTGGAACCCCAAAAGCATTCATAAGTGACAAAGGAACTTCATTTTACAATAAGAGAATGAAATATTTAATGAAATGACATGGGGTGACCAAAAAAACTCAACACCCTATCATCTAGAGACCAATGGATAAGATAAGGTTTTCAACCTAATGATTAATAGAATTTTTTTAAAGGCTATTAATATAAATAGGAAATATTTACTCCAAATTTTGGAGGTAACCTTGTGTGATTATAGAGAAACTTAAAAAATCTAAATCAGAATGAGCCTATACCAGTTGATCTATAAAAAAAGATGTCAGTTACCTATGAAGATGAAGCTAAAGTCCAGTTGGGAAGTCATGACGAAGGATATTAATATGGAAAATATTGTATGATAAATAAGAATTTAGATTCATCAACTATATGAGATTAGTAGTTAATACTTTTTGAACTCCAAAATTTATAAGGAAAGAATAATTGTTTCACATGATTAGTTTATTTAACATAGATACTTCTATACAAGATAACATGTGATTATTTACAAATCAAGACTAAAATTAATTCCATATATATTTTTTCTAGACGTAAAAGACCATTTACTATCACTAAGGTCTACATTTTTAGTTATATGAATATTATTAAATAAGGGGAGAATAATAAATTAAATATGAATGGACACATGCAGAAGAAATATTTTGGATATATAATAGACACACCAGTGGAGCATGTCACACTCCTCCAACCCTTCCATAAATAAAAACCATAGGTTATAGATTTCCTTATCCCTATTGCCTACTGTACTTTTATCAAAAAATTTCATACTATCATTTTTTTTAATAATACATTGAGTATGCTATATCATTCATGTATGGGGGATGGAAACCTTGTAGTTTTTAGGAATTTCAAAATTTTGAGTTTTTCTTTTTCATTATTGTGTTTTTTTGTTTTACTTTTTAGAGTTTTTGAAACATGTTGTGCTCAAATTGAATTCATTTTTAAGTTTAGAACCTATTATAATTCCAAGGGACTGATTTAATATAAGAAACTTAACTTTTATTAATGCTAAAATGGACTTATTTTCATATTGAAACTTTTTTAATTCATGAAAAGACCGCTGATTTTTTAATCCCATGACCTAAAATACAATTGAATATTAAAATAACTTACCAGAGAGGCCTTTAAACATTTTTTTAACATCTTATTTACAATTTCCTCATTTCTTGAGAGAACCAAGCCATGATTTAATAACCAGCCTTTTCTAAGAATTTAAATTAAAATATTGTATAATTGAGGAACTTGTGTAAAAAATGATCGAATCATTCTTTTGATTAAAAATCCATTTTTATAAAAAGCATATTTTGAAACCCACCATGACATATGAACTTTTTTAACCCCTAGAATCAATGAAAACCATTTATAATAAACCACATAATAATCATAGAATCCATAACCACCCAACTATAAAAGTAAATTCATAACCATAGTTTAACTCTTGTGTGGGTGGAATCTATGTTGTGAGAAGATCTAGGGAGAAGCATCATGTTTAGGAAGATATAAGGGAAAATATCCTTATAAATTAGGTAAGGAAGTTTAAAAAAATTGTTCAAAGATTAAATATTCCTCTGTATCATCAAAAATAAAATTTGTACAAAATTGATATAGAAAAAAGAAACAAAAATAGAATTAAGTATATAGAAGGACATTTTTTTACTTATTATTCTAAATTTATTATTGTATGAACATTAAATTATAATCAAAAGGATATAGAGGTGAATCATTACAAGGGAGAGTGAGTGAGGATACCATCCTGGATTGAGAACCATTAATCATGTATTTTGATTTATTATGAGCCAAAACTTTTCATTCTCATCATAAATTTTAACATCATAATATATTAATCCTTAAACATAGAACAAACGTGAAATTTTCTCATGATAGAAAAGTTACTTGAATCAAATTTTCAAGATTTAAAAAATTCAAAAAGCCTATAGTGGCCCCTACATGAGTTTGGAATGAGAAATTATTTTCTTGAAATTCAAACCTTGTGTGATGTGAGAAATATTTCTAGAAAGGTAAGTATGATAAGTATGGGAGGAAGAAAGAAGTGGAAATGAATTTATGGTACCCAATTGGAAAAAAAATTAAAAACACATAGCAGGAATAATAAAATAAAATTGAGTGAAATGTATATTATAAAATTAACTCACATTGGATATTGTTTTCAATATTACTTATGTAATATTTTTTGATGTTAAATTGTCAAAGATTCCAAGGTTTAAGTGTGGAGGAATTTAAAGAGGCAAAAAATTCATTATATTTTTTTGACAATCAATTAATTTTAATCAATCACATTTAATAATTAAATATTTTTTAAAGATTTTTGGTCTTGAATGATCATTTCATTATATTGTGAAAATATTGTTGAAAATTACTAAAATTATGAATTTAATTGATTTATTTAATCTATTGAATAAATTAAATATCCAGTTATTGATAATACTTTGGTTATTTTTTTGAAATAGAATAATAATATAATCTACTGATGGAGGAAATATATAATTTTTTTCATCCGAGTCGCTAAGAAATTAAAAAAAGGCTCTTTGTTATGTTAGAGTTTTCTGCTTGATATATAAGAGTTTACATGTTGGTAAGTAAGAGTTTCCAACTTGATACACAATAAATTTTATCTAGATATGTAAGGGTAACCAGCTAGGGAAAATTAAGCGTAATGGGAAAAGTATGAGAATTTATAAGAGTTACCAATTAATATATAAGGTTTACCTACCCATACATGTGATATTTTTTTCTTACATAAGTGAAATGACTTTTCTACTAAATTGAAGAGCTGAGACCCCCTTCAAAATTTAAGAGTATTTTTTTCATACATAAGGGGTTTTCTAAGCCATGCTGAAACATAAGATATAGATCTAGGAATATGTAAAGGTTACCCTATGATTTGAATTGATTCATATGGAAAATTTATTTTCCATAGGGATGGAACACTTGATACATAAAGTTCTTCTAACCAATACATAAGAGTCCTATGTCCAATATGAAAAATATTTAGAGATACAAAAGGTTTTTTTTCTTATATAATTTTTTTCCAAGATGATTTACATGATACATCAGAGTTTTATTCCGTTACATAAAGTTTTCAAATCCATAAAAGATATATATAAAGGTTAATAGGTCATATCAACACTCACATAAGGATTAATTAGAATGAAAGGATGATAAATAAGGAAACATTAGTTCATAATGGGATATATAAAGGATTTTTTCCTTTAAAAATTCATAAGAACCAAAGATCACATGAAAATAAAATATTTTCAATCACTCAAAATAATTGTGATTATTAATATCATATTGAAGATTATTGGAATAAATTCCCGATATCATCAACCAAAAATATATTTTCATAAATTTATTTGACCACACAAATTAATCAAATGGAGAAAAAGGGAATAGAAGCATTAAGAAAATTTGAGGGGATTAATAATTAAATGATTTAGATTTATAGGAAGCCTACAATATTAAAGATGATATTCAAAATCAAAGGGAATAGAATCTCACAAATCTTAACAGCCATTAAAAATGGAGTAAAGAATCTATAAAAGGGAGTAGGAGAGCATAAAGAAGGGGAGATTGATTAAAGTTATGTGTTCTGTTTTGTTTTGTTTTTTGTTTTTTTCCATTTTTTGATGCCCATTACCTGTCACATGGAGGGTTAAACCCTTTTAGTGATTGATAGAGGGGAATGAAGACCCTTTTGTAATGCTTTATTCAACGCCACATTGAATAAAATTATCCTTTTATTTATTTATTTATTTATTCAATGTCATGACATTATTTTGATTTCAATTTCATTCTATTTATTATTCCTACATATTGTTTATTTCCTAGGTTGATAATCATAATTTTCCATTTGTTTAATTTTTCTTATATAGGATGGAATTTTAAAGATTGAGTAGTGATTATCTATAGATTGTTGATACATGTATGGAAGTAAATGAATTATCTTTTTAATTACTTGAAAATTCCTTAGCCTAATTTGGATTTACTGTATTAGTTTAAGGATTATTTATTACTAAGATTCCATCTAATATAATCCCACACAAATATGAAGTAGGGTTGACCAACAATAATGATTATAGGATTAATTCTCACAATTTCTCTCAAACTAAGTTGCTGGATAATTAGATTTTGGATTCTTTCATTGACTGATTAATGAGAATAAGAGTAAACCATTTTTAAGATTAGGATAACATTACAATTGGTAATCTAAACAAATAACCAATCACCAATCAGACCTTTGATAAATTCCTCTTGTTTAAATTGTTTTCTATTTCTATAAACCTAAAATTCACCAAAAACCTTTTCATTAATTGTGAAAAAAATGATATTTCACTCCTCCTTGGAGGCTAAGTTTGGTCCGCACTTTATTATATAATAACTTTAGGTTTTTAATTTATTTTTTTACACCCATGATAGTTGTGTCAATACTATACAATCCATGCCATTTTTCTTTATAAAAACCCACTTTCACCCTCTAGGTATCACCCCTTAAAGTACATCCACCATGTTCCAATGTCAGTTAGTGTTCCTAGACTCCATATTATATTTCAGAACATTTTACCATTTCTTATAATTAGAACTCACAATAGCCTCTCAGTAGGTAGTTGTTTCATTATTTAATAACAATAATTCATCATCATTTTCCTTAAAAAATCATTATCTATCAGTCTCTTGAAGAATCCTTCTAGACATTTTAGGTTCATGTGTAACCTGATTTTGTTCTTCATTTATAACTCTTTATAAAACTGTGTTAACATTCATCTTAGTGACAATTTCTATTTATTGGTATTGATCTTATCCTAGTTCAATTTTCCTCCCACTAACTCCTTGATTCATGTGTTTCCTCTCATGGAAAAACCCAAATTGAGTCATAAATACCTTTTTAAGTTGGATTATAAAAATATAATTTCATAGTCTATATAGGATAACCAAAAAAACAAACACATTTCTAATTTATGGTTGTGATTTTAAAAATCCAAAATACATATGTATTCTTTAAAACCTCAAGTCCTCATAAAGGACATATTAGAAAATTTCACAGACCATATATCATCTGGTGTCTTTATGAATACTTTAAATAGAGCATGATTAAGTAGAAATTAAATGGATTCTAGCGAATATTAAAAAAAATGAAATGTGAAGGCCACGATAAGTATTCATTGATCGAACCATTTCTAAAAATGTATGATTCCTCCTTTTAAAAACAACATTCCACTATGGTTTTCCAAGAGGACTGAGTATCAAGATTCATGCAATAATCAATAATAAAAGTGTATCTATAGATTAGTACCATGTTTTATATTTTTTAATCAAAGACTTTAATGAAAATAATACCACTAAAATTATGACCCCGTATATCATTGCCTTTAGTGGTCCAAGATCCATATTTCACAAAGTTTTTAGTCTAATTTAGTGTTAATATAAAAAAATATCTATTTAGATAGACTATATTTCTGATCATATCACACATAACACTCAAATAGTTGAGTGGACAACCCCTTTACAAAATTAAGAATATGGATAAACTCAAATATATTCTTTTGGTATCTTGTATCATATGGTTTTCCAACTAAGTTACACCCAGATTTTACAATAATATTTTGTTACCTAAATATTAGGGTATCCACATCCACTTTTCCTTATATAAGTTAATTAATGGTAACCTAACATTAGCATGGAACTACCTAGTTTGATGATCAAGGCCTTGGATGGTTCTTTATTTGGATGGAATCTCACACTTAGTATTTAAGGTTGTTTCTTTCAAAATCTCACTATTTTAATATACATCCCATTAATGATAAATTTATAACTATTTCATCATATTAAATCTTTATTATAACATGTTTTATTCCTTTATGTATACATGTTTCTAACGATATAGTTTTTGAAACTGAATTTCACTCACAAAATTAATATGTTCAAACCATATTAATATATAACCCTTTTACACAACTCACCATTTGTGTTACTCATGGAAAAATAGAATCCATACATATTTACACATATCAATATGTGTCTCATTCATATGGTACATGAACTCTTTCATGTAATGGTTTGTAATTGTATGAAATCAATAATCCCATAAGATTAAGTATGGAGTAATATATAGCCAACCCCCCTCTTTTCTTAAAAAAATCATAAGCCTTCGGGATAGTGAGAAGTTCGACTCAAAGTCCCTTTGCCCAAAGATACTTTAATTAGTAAATAGTTAAATTGTATCATAAGCTTAACACCTAATATGTATAAATAATATTCAACCACTAAATTCAAGATAATAACTTAAATAAAAAACTAATGTCACGGTAGATGAATAATTAAACCTATGTTGTGATACCTAACATGGAATGAAAATTTTATAAGTAATTTATCACTTAAATTTAAGAATACATAATATTCACATTATATAAATTATATATATATGAATATTTAAAAGTTATAAATAAATAAATAAACTTTTTATTTATTTTTCAAACATGAGATATTAATATTAACATTTCATATTCAATTTAGGGATAAAAATATTCTATTTATAATGACCAATACTTATATTTTATGAACATTTTATAAACAATATAAATAAATTTTTATTAGGTTTATGCATATATCATATTTTATGATATATAGGGGTTTTTTTCAATCCTAACCCATGATTCATTTAACAATTATGACATGTTATGTTGTGTTTTTCCATTCATAATCAATGATATATTCTATATCACCATTATGATTTGATAATTTGTTTTTTAAAACCTATAATCTAAGCCCCAGGATTTGATATCATAGCTAATAACCTCATGTAAAAAATATGGGATTCGATGAATCATACACTATGATTCATCTAACCATACCTTATGACATAAGAAAAATATAAATATCTCCTTTTGATATCCTATATCATATATAAATCCAAAGTGATTCAAAAACTAACATTTAACTATGTTATATCATACATTATGTTATAGCCATATAAATATACAATATACATGTTATTTATGAAATTAGTAGAAAAACAAGTTGATTCGAAGATGAAGGTAGATTTGATACCACTAATGGTGGTGGAATCTTTATTCCTTATATGAACATGTCCAATTTTAAATCTATACAAACCTATAAAATCACTATATTTCCCAAACTATTTAGCCTATAAAACTCTTTATATCGAAAAAGGACATCTCAAGTGGAGAGCCACACTTCATTATTTTTCGTTTTTAAGAGTTCACAAGAATAATTTTATTCTTAATCTTTGATCTGATACCATTGTTAAGTTTTGTAGGATAATATCATGTCCAATGTAGTAGAAGAACCATAATTGAAAAATTAAATTTACCATACTTGTTTCAACATGATAATGAACATGAATATAAATGGGAATACATTATTTCTAGAACGCTCCATCTCAATGAAGTTTGTTTGAGGGAGACCACTATGAGACAACCAATAGACTCTCCCCTATATAATTAGTACACCTAACACAAGAATCCTTTTATATTATGTGATTATAATGGAAACTACAATGGTTTTATAGCACATTATAATTGAATATAAATAGGGAACCAATCTTGAAGATAGATTTGACTTTAACAAGACCTTCATGCACGCGGGTGCACACACGCACACATAGTAATGCCCCTTGAATTTATAAGGTGCATTCAATTTTTTTTCTCCTTTTCATATTATATTTGTTTTTTTTGAGCAATGATTTTTTAGGGTTTGTATTTTTTATGTTTTTATATAGTTTTTAGATGTTTTGGAAGCATTTTAAAGGGAACACAATTGGATCATAGTTAGGGGAAACTGTATGAATTCCCCAGGTAACCCTAAAATTTGAGAATTTATAGATAGTGATGTCCACATAGTTGGAACATGGTTTATTAATCCATATTTCCCAACCATGTGACCTAACCTAGTTTTGGATAGTGGCTCTCAAATAGTTTTTCAAATCATACGACCAAACCATGAACGTGATATTACTTAATCTGAAAACTAGAATTTTAACCCGAAACCTACTAAAAATATCTCATTCTTCCTACTGTGGCTAGGGATATCAAAAAATAAGACTAATTTAGTAAAGTTTTTGTATTTATTTCAATCCAAAATGAGTTTTTATTGGATATTTTATTTTTATATCTAAAAATCGAAGGTATGTCTCAATTTTGTTCTTATTCTCTATGATCTTCTAATATTCTCTCAAAAGAAACCCAAGATCAAATATTTCATGCATAGATCTAAGTTCTAGATAATGATATGATAAATATTTTTTATATCATTAAAGTAGGGGTACCAAAATCATTTATATTTTTCTCTATTTTCTTATTCGATATAAGATTTGTTCGTTGTGATGGATTCTGTCTTATATGCCTAAGCCTATCTTAACCCAAGATATTTTAATCTTATTCAAAATTCCATATATAATCCCTATGTGATAAATTTAGGTTTTATTCTAGGGATTGGTGTGTTGGTATTGTTTTAGGTGGTGGATCTTAGTGATTTAATTTCTGATACACATGAGGTTGGAAGTCCTTACCATTTTAATGATTTTATAAAAAGATTTATGTTTGATTATAATGTGGTTGTGTGTATCCCCACGACAACCTTGATATATTATTTTATTGGAATGTGAGTGTGTTTATACCCATGATAACTTTTATATGTGATTTTATTGGAATGTGTAACACCCCGAGCTTTCACGATACGCTTCTCTTTCAATAATGTAATAGCTTGCATTGTACGCAAGTTCAAGATTCTAACACACCGCGACTAATCAAAGTAGCCATTATGAATAGTAATACCCACTTTTTGAAATTATATAAATTTTATATTTCAAAATGGACTTCATTTTTGTATTCAGAATATCGAAATTATCCTAAGTTGAATTTTTGTAATTCTCTGAGAACTTCCAATTTTCTATGAATAGTGAAAAATACATAAAAAAACTTTTTTAATAAAAATAATTTATAGTGATAAATTATACTATTGAGTGGTTTTAAAGTATAATTAGAATATATTTTTACCATTTTATCAAATGGTGTTCATTAGAATTAATTTCACTTTGAAATTGGACATAAACAATTGTCAATCTTTTGATATATATTGTTTCTTAAAAGCACGCTATTTGTTGTGAAAACGGGAATTAATTATAAAATTAATTAATGAAACTTATATGTTTGTAATTTTTTAAAATACACATCATTTTTGAATTCAGAATATCAATTATAGCTTAGGGTGAAATTTTGGCATTGTTCTGAAAAACTTCAATTTTTGGTGAATAGTGAAACCACTAAGTGGTAGTTAAAAAACTAATTTTTCGTTTAAATGAAACATTACCACTTCTGTGATTTTATTTTCAAAAATCCGACATTCATGTTTGTCATTAGGAAGTAAAATGTGGTTCAATGGGATTAAAATAATTTTTTGGTGAATAGTAACTTTTAAGTTTAATTAATCGTGATTAAAGGTAATTAGTGATATTTAAGGTAAAAATGATATTATAAAAATATGAAAATACCTTTAAACTTGTCCTACCACTATTGGATGTGTCATTTCCGACCATTAAAATCCATGGGTCAACTTGGGGACCCCATGGAGCCACTTTGGTAGGAAAATGACATAAATAACTTTTATTTAAAGTTAAAATAAAAATGTCACAAACATAAGTTGTTTTACTAAAACATTTTTTAAATGGGGTTATACAAGTCATATTTTTTACAATAAATATTAATTATAAATATAAAAATATTTCCTACATCATGATAGTTTTTTTATAATTTTTAGATATTAAATGAATTAAATTATTTATGACACCATGATGATGCAGTGATTACCTAATTAATTAACTATTTAAATAAAATGAAACGATAATGTAAAATACAAGGCTTACACTTGTCAAAAACATATTGGATGAGTATATTTAGAACCCTTATCACCTTATCCTAGAATTATATAAGTTTGGGACCTTTAAAATCCGAAACTCATTATATAATAAAGTAACATTTCATTACTTTCCAAGAGTGCCCCTCCTCTCCACTTATAAAAGGTCCCCACCACTACCACCTTAATCACACTTTCAAAGCCTTTTGGCTCGACCAAACTCTGCCCAAATACTCTCCCAACTTCTTTACCTTACTCCTAGAAGCCTCACTTTGGGTAGAATTCTTCCCAAGGAAGCCTTTGGCTCAAATCAAAAGAGTTACCCGATTTTAAGGTAATGTCTTCTCTTATGTTATTTTGTTTTATTTTAATTATCCAACCCCCTAAACTCTTTTTATTCATTTATTTTGTAACAAAAAAATTATCCTAAATATACTAGGATGTTTTTATAAGAATTATTTGAGCTACACTTACACACACCTACATCTAATGGTTAAAAAACATACTGTTTCTGTGGATGGAGAATTTCTGCCTCATGAAACGATGATTGTTCAACACTCATATAACACCTTCAAAGGTGGCCATTAATATGTAACTATATTTATATATAATATATATAATATGTTTATGTTTTACTTATGGTTCTGTATTTTTCATTTTTGGCATACCTTTATTGTTTCCATTATGGGTAAACGCGATATTTTCATTTTAGGAAGTGCGGACTACCGCTCCCTCAAAGTGATTTGAATCGTTAATCCCATATTTGGGATGTATAAAGGATGGAGTAAATGATATTATATATGATATTATACTGGAATTATAATATACCTTTATATCATTATGATTTCATTAAATACAAAATAGAAATGAAAGTAGCGTTCATGCGTACATACGGCTTACCGTCTCCATGAACGGTGCATTTCATTTCTTACCTCTAAAAGTTATGGAATATTATAAATGCATGTATATACTGGATATATATGAGATATATTATATCTATATCATGAATATAATTCTGGATATAATGGATATATCACCACATGAAAAACTTGTAATTATAAGAAGTTTATTTTTGACTCAAGTACCAAGGATCGACAAAACGACCGTTGTTAACTTAAATAATTACATAATGTTCATAACATGGTAATAAGTGATATAAAAGGAATAAAAAACTTGAAAAAGGTTCTTAAGAAATTATAAATTAACTCTAGTTTATTATTCATGAGGTTAAAGAACGGTCGAGTCAAGACAGGACGCAAGGTAAGGGAACTTCTTAACCCAATTTCTATTCTTTGGGTTAATCTCCCACTTTCAAATTATGTCATGATATTATTATGTCCTATCTTGTATTTGTACTTTATTTATGTGTACTTATAGTGAATACACATAATAGATCTACTTTATTTAAAAAAAATGATCTCTGTAAGGGTCTTCGTCTCAATCTCCTTTCATTGAGGCATATTTTGTTTTATACATAACTTTCTTTTATACGATGTATAAACCCCTTTGAATTTTACGTTTATTCAAAAGGAATATTTTTTATACGAAGCATTTTACTAAACGACAAAAAGGGAATGTTTTTCTTGCCGTACATATGCGGCGACAACGACTTCTCCGCCGTCGTGACCATTATTTGAGTTTCGGCTTCCTCTACAAGCCATAACTTTTTTTTAAATGAAAAATAAATACAAAGTTTTAATTTTCTTTAATTTTGGTATTGAAAATGGTTTTGAAAGTGTTTTTATTATATCAATGTGTTGTATTGATATCTTGTGATTGAAATTTGGAAATGTAATGTTTCCTTTATGCATTTTTTATGTGATACGATTATGTTATGGTTTATGATATGTTTAAACCTATTTATATGAGGAATGAATTGGACTTAATAAGTGACGCATAGATCCCGCTATAGCTCTTCGATGCATCGGTAGGTCTCATGAGACAAACTAGTGTCTTGACACGAGGCCTTGACAAAATCTTATTTGTGGTCTTGGCACGAGGCCTTGGCTATATGGTTATGATAGTCTGGCATTATGCATTCCATCATTATGAAAGTGGTTATTGATATTGCATGTGATTATTCGACTAGTAGAATATCCATGTGAGTAAGTAAATGGCATTATTTAATTTTATTTTTTCCATATTATGCTGAAGTTAAAGTTTAAAAAGGCTTTTGTTTTAGTTATAAATTGCCTTAAATGTTAATGTTTATTTACGAATGATTTCGCAATATTGTTATCCTTACCGAGCATCTGAGATCACCCCTTTCAATGTTTTAATATTTTCCAGGATGTGAAGAAGTATTGTATGAATTACCTACAGGGATAGTTAGAAGAGGATATGAGTGTGGACTATGGAGACTTTGTTCTTGTAGTTTTTCACTTTATGATGTAATGTAACATTTATGAATGTATCTAGTGTTTCCAAGGCTACTAAACTAATCAGTCTTTCAAGACTTGATCTTTTGTGATCATGCCAATGTTACGCAATAATGCACCGACTCTGGGTAACTGGGGACGGGGCATTATAGAATGTGTGTGCGTGTGTATCCATATGAGAACCTTTTTGTGTGATTTGATGAGAATGTGGGTGCATGTGTTTCCATGTAAGAACTTTGACGCCAACGATCCTGTACCCGAGTGGTAAGGGCTCCTGCTTGGCATCAAAGAGACCCGGGTTCAAAACCGGGTGGAGGAGAATTTCTGGGTACTGTAGTAGTTACTGTAGCAGTACTGTGGCAGCTAATATAACAATTACTGTTCGGTACTGTAGCAGCCAGAACTATTCACTCGATTTGGGCCTTTGGGCCACGGGTTTGGGCCTACGGGTCTCCATGGCCTTCGGGTCATCAAAGGCCTTCGGACCACAGGGCCTTCGGGTCATGTAGACCATGGAGTATCCCAGTTAACATAGAAAAATCCCCAGAAGAGGATCAGAGCAACCGGAGTAGCAACCACCAGATGCAGAGCTAACCGGATTAGAAGAATGAGAGGGTATGGCAGCCGCCATCGGGACCAGGCACCGTGCAGCTTTGTACGGGGCAATGCTAGCCGATCAGCAATGCAAGGTGGGGAGATAAGGAGATCAATGATGCAAGATGCTGGGGAGGGGAAGTTCTAGTGGGTTGGGCCTACGGGTCATGTAATGGGCATGGTATGCCTCTGGGCCTTCGAGTCATGTATTACGGGTCATGTTGGGCCTTGGGCCTTGGGCCTACGGGTCATGTATGGGTTCCCCTTCAACCCTTAAAAGGGGTATTATCTATAATAAAATAAAAAATAAGGCCTTCGGTCCATTTGGGCTGTGAGAAATTTGACATGTGGTTTATTTGGAATGTGCATTCTAATTATATAGTGGTTATCCCTTGGTGATCAGGTTGAGTTATGGAATAAATTTTGTTCTATTTACTAATTATATTGGGGTTATCCATCGATCAGATGGTTGAGTCATTGGAATAAATTATGTTATTTATTCTAATTATATTGGGGATATCCATTGATGAGATGGTTGAGTCATGGAATGAATTATGATAACTTGTTTACATTATGTGACTCAATATAAATGACTTATATTTTGATAAGGATCCAAATCAGGTTGGACTGGGGTTCATGGAAGCCTGATTAGCACACGATGACTCGGCTGGTTGTGTGTTTATTTATACATTTATTACCAGTTATTGCATACACCTTCATATACACATGTCACACTTATTACAAGTATTCATTGGTGGTTTCCTATTGTTTTTTATACTCACACCCTTCACGAGAATCTATATGTGCATACATAATTTATGGTCAGGGATCTAGTGAAGGGAAACGACCCTATGTTGGGAAGTTGAGTAGGAGGAGTAGGGTGGACTGAGGAAATGTTGAGACATACTCCATAATCTTTTTCTATCACCCATAATTTATATTTCTTTCTTTTATTTATTTTGGTACATTAATCCATCGTATATAGGGATCCTACTGAATTGAAATTAATATTGTATCCCATTTGTTACAATATGAATACTGTTTCCTTTTTTTCTTCCTCTATATTGATATGGGTGTTGTTTGTTTAATTATTTTATTGCTTCTTTTACTATATTTATGTTTGTTGGATATCTTCTACCAAGAGAATAATATCCCCACATTACCTCCTTGTTCTTCACCATTAGTTAATGGCCTATTATATACAGAAGCCACACATGAGGTCATATGGTGCCTCGAATCAGATAGGAATATTTGGGTTGGGGCTCTACAAAGTGGTATAAAAGGATTATTTTTTATGATTTGGCACTTAGTAGAATAGATATATGATGGTTTGAACTTGGGAAAGGGAATTATATTAGTTTCTGGAGAACACATGTATAATGGACCTCCAAGTTATTAGGGATGTGGGATTTATTTTACCAGTTATGTTATTATAGTTTCATTTCATTCTATGGGTATCATTTTATGGTTAAAATTTATGGGATTTTCTCCTAGCCGATTGGAAATATTTGGTGAGTCTATGCATCATGGATAAGCATGTAGGTTCACAATTCATACACGTATTTCCTATGATTACTATAACTTCAGTATGATATAAATTATTATGTATATAATTACGACTAACATGTAAGTACCATGATGGGTTTAGGCCTTGGGTAGTTAAGGGCTAGTGTGCCTCGTAATCATGGGTAGACTATTATAGTGTTCTTCATAGGGTCAGAATATGCTAATTAATATATGAACATTTTATTGATGATTTATGCTATTAAGGTAAATTATAATTTTACTTCTGACATCTCATAGATTCCTCTAAGACAATGTCCCATTGTTCAACCCAGGTGTAGGTCAGTGATATGAGATAAAATGGAAATAGGGGGGGGGGTGAATTTCTTTTTTAAAAATTTAATGGAAAAAAATCTAGTGTATAAAAATTTATTTATAAATGAGTAAAAAAATCAATGTATTAAAAGCAAAATAATATAATTTATTATAATAATAAAACCATATGAATAAAATGAATAGTGATTCAAATAATAAAATGATTGATTACATTTTATGGATTAAAAAAATTATGAAATAAAAAAATTAAAGTGATAAATTAATGAAATTACTGATAGTAAATAGGACCCAATATTTGGTAAGGTAGCTCAAAAATAGTACCTAAAGAAACCCCTATGAATACCACCTATATGTCTTGAAGATTTAATTTATTATTCCCTTAGATTTATTTGTAGCTAAGATGCTGTAACCATATAATTCTTTTGTGGTTATAATAAGAAACTGTATACAAAAGATATTATATTTTTAATGATGTAGCTAAAAACCTAAAATGAATAGTCCCTTGTATTTTGAAATGAAAAAGGGAAGTTAACCTTAGTCCCTTACTTTAATGGTAGTAAGCAAAAAAATAGAAGAAAGATGAGAAAGATGATCCTTTTAGCATAGTCTCAACTCTGCCAAGGATTATGATGAACACAATAGGGAATGAGAATATAGAGAGAGTGAGAAAGATATTACAATTTTTACACACACAATTATAGGGAAAATTGGATTTATAATGATATATATTTGAGATCTTGATGGTAAATTGATCACATTGGCAAAAAGGATGAGTGAACTACTATGGATTGATTTTGATTTTCTAAGCCTCTAAATTTCTGTATTTGTAGCCTTCAAAGGATTTGGAAAGGTTATAGAATAATCCAGGCCATTAAGTCGTTTAAGTCTGCATTCCATGAATATTGAACAACATTATTTCTTTGCATGCCTTGACCCCTTTAAATAAGAATTAACTTAATAAGATCAAGGAAATAATTAGTCAATTAAAATTCAAAAAATAATAATAATATTTCATAATTATCGAAGAGAGAAGGATATTATAGATAAAAATATCATTTGAATTTAAAAACATTAAATCAATTAAAACTAATATTAAGTCACTCATTTATAAAGTTTAAAAACATTATACAATAATAAGTCAAAGAATATACACAAATCTCACATAGATAAATTCTAAAATAATAAATTTTTTAAATTCAAACTACATTCCATATTCATACATGTGATAATCACAAACTATAAAGTTACCAAATTAAAAAATAAAAAACAAGTTTGAATAAATTCATTCATATTAAAAATGATTTTATAAATTATTAAATCAAAGAAAAAACATAAAATAATAAAATCAAATCATTTGATTTTCATGCTGAAAATATATACATGAAAGAAGAACAAATTTAATATTTACATAAAAGAGTTTAAAAAACTATAAAAAATACTTCACATAGGATCTATTAAATTAATATGAATTTATAGAATCATTAAATTAATTTAAATAGATGTAATTAACTTGCCGTAATTCAAAATAGAGTGAGTATAAAAAAAGAGTAAAATGGATTATCAGATTCACATATGGGTAAAATTGCATGTTGTGTAAATGTAAGCATTAAAATGTATAAGTCATGTAAAGGTATAAAGAAATTATATTCAATTCATAAAGGTATCTTGCACTGTGTAAGAGTAGACTCAAATTTAAACTTTCTACATAAGGGTACTGCCATGCACTTTGTAAGGGTACAAGAAGCTCGTATAAGGGTAACAAACAATTTGAACATGTTATGTAAGGTTAAACTAAGAGTTATGTAAGGATAAATATGAAATCCAACTACTTATATACGATTAATCTAGAACATGAATAAGGGTAACAAGGAGTTTCATAAAGATAAACTAATAAGTAAACTACTTATGTAAGGGTAAACTGGAATATACATAAGGGTAGATACAAAATTTTATTACATGCATAAGGGTAAAATGAAATCTATGTAAGGGTAAAAATTGACTTTGAATTATCACTTAAGGTAAATAACAAAACATAAATCTTGCATAAGGGTAGGAGAGATATTACATAAGGGTAACAAAAAATATTTAAATTAAATGTAAGGGTAAAAACTAGGATTACGCAAAGGTAACAGGAAAAATAAAACTCTTATGTAAGGGTAAAAACAAACTTTAGAAAGTTAATTTTTCACTAAAAATAATTAAAAATAAATATATAAAATAATAAGAATAATAAGAATAAAATAAAATAAAATAAAATAAAATAAAATAAAATAATTATAATAAATAAAAACAATAATATTTTTAATTATTAAAATAATACAATAAAACAATTTAAGAATGTTCATGATCATTAATATCAAATAATGGAGAGAAGTATAATAATATCTCCCTTTTTGATGATCACAAACACTTGAATAAAAAAATTAAATGAAACAAGATTGAAGAAAGAAAACTCTCCCCACAAACATAACATCTACTACTTTGGGATGTGGAGGTAAAAATTCTCCCCCTTGAGAAAATCAAACATAATTTATACTTGTGGTTAGATGATTAAGAGATAAAAATAAAATATATTTTTATCATCGATAATGATATTTTTAAAAAGATGAAAATTAATGATTCTGAAAATATTTTTAAAAGGCTAAATAAATTTGTATGAAAAATAAAAAAAATTGAAAAACTGATTTGAAAAACAAAATATACTTTCTAGGATCATTTGAGTATTAAAAATATTAGCTCTACCTTAATTAAATAAATCAAAAGTGTTTGAAGATAATGTAGTCATTAAACTAAAAAAATTAAGAAATAAAAGATTTAAAAAAATATTTTGAAAAATAATTTTTATCACAAAGTTTTATCAAATATTGTATTAATAAACCATAAAAAATTCCCTAGGAGTGTCAAACTAGGTGTTCATTAAAGGTCCATTTTTTGTTCCCTAGATGGAGAAAGGGTAGGCAAAACCAATAAACCATTTTTGTGATAAATCCCTTGGATCATCTATGCCATAACCTCATCCATTGTTTTGTATCTAGATAGATTTTTTCCTTATATAATTATAATCACTTCACTTTTCAAAAATTATGAAGAGTTTTAAAAAATATTTTTAAATAAAATAAATTGAAATTCAATTTGCAAATATTTTTTGAAATAAATACTTTTGAAAAAGCTTTCAAAGATATTAAAAGATATGTATCAAAATCTAATCACACCCAAATCACCTTTGATGAATTTAAATGGGTAAAGAGGAAGGAGTTTAGTGAAGATATCAACAATTTGAATGTTTTTGAAAACAAATTCAAGAATAATATCAAATTTTTGGAAGTGATATGATAGAAAATGGCATCTTAAGTCAATCTGCTTAGTGAGAGAGTGTTGGATAGGACTTTTAGAAATACTTATTACACTAGTGTTGTCATACTTGATAGGAAAATAAGAATATGTTAACCCAATGACCAAGAGAGCATGTTTCATCCTTATAAATTGGGTGCAATAACTCCTAAAAACTATATATTCCACTTATGCAATAGAAAGATAAACTAAGTTTTGTTTCTTACTGCTCCAAGAGATGATAGATTTTCATAGTAGATGAAAATTTACACTAGGAATTTTCCTACCTAGTTGGTGCCCTAAAAATCTACATTGTAAATAAATAAATTTTAAAAGTGACTTCCTTGGGATAAAATAATCCAACATTTTTAGTTCCTTTAAAATAACAAAAAATTATTTTAAGGAATTTTAAATGAGATTCCTTTGGGTTTGATTAAAATTGAGTACAAAGGAATACACTGAACATGATATTCATATGGGTTGTATTATGGTAAAAATAAATATCCAATCATATTTCAATAAATATTATTGTCGACTGATTGGACGACTTCATCCAAAGTTAGCTTAAATTTCATACTCATGGGAATTATAATTTACTTTGCATGATCTATTTCAAACTACTTTATATGTTAATTAGTGTATTTACTTTGGTTTTAAAAGGTTCTATCATAATTTTGGAAAATTTTTAAACCAAAGAATAATTGAAGTTCTCCTATATGAATCATTTCAGACTATTTATTCATTAAATCATAAAATTCATTACAAAAATTTTCTTTAGTTGAGTTGAAAATAACACCGTCAACATAAATTTGAATGATTAATAAATAATTTGAAATTTTTTTGAGAAGAAGGGTGGAATCATATTTTCAAAATTTGAAATAATTTGATAAAATAAATTTGGTTAACTTCTCATTCTATATCCTAAGGGATTATTTTGAACTGTATAGAGCTTTGGTTAACTTGAAAATAGAATTTAGAAATTTATGATTTTTTAAAATAGGTGGTTGGTCAATAAAATATTTTTAGAAATACAACCATTTAAAAATCAATTTTGACATCCATTTGAAAACATTTAAAATTAAAATGGGAAGCGAATTCCAATAAGATTATAATGTATTCAAGTTGATAATTTGGTTAGAAGTATTCACCATAATCAATACCTTCTTCTTGATTATATACTGAGATTTTTTATGAAAAATATTTAATTGTTCATCATGATTGTTTTGAAAAATCCACTTGGTGTCAATGATAAGATGATAGTAAGGACATTCTATGATATTAAAAATGTTGTTCCTTTAAAATTGGTTCAACTCCTATTTCATATAAAGTATCTAATTTTCATCATTAATAATGTCATGAAGGGAATCAGGTTCAATATTCAAGATAAAATCTTGATGTTCAACCTCATTTAATACCGAACTTCTAGTACAAGTTCTAGATTGTAATTCTATAATAAAATTCTAAAGGGGATGATCTTTGGATTGAGTCTAAGTCTTGGGTAAAGGAGAGGGTAGGTATTCCATATCATATTAATTTTTTTAGAAGTTTGAGGTTAAGGAAGGGTTAAACTAGGTTGGTCAACATCATTATTACTCTTTGGATGTGATTTAGGAAGATTATTATCAAATTTGATGTGAAGAGAATATTATAGGGTTTTGGTCCTCTTATTAAATTCTAAAAAGTATTTACTTAAGTTTGATTACCCAATTATGATTCCTTCATCTAATTGAAGTTCAAACCTTCCTAAAGTATCCATGGTATCAAGGTTAAATCATTTAGAACCATAGTTTTTAAAGATTCCAAATTTCTGAATTTTTCTTTTCTAAAGTTCATAAGTTTTTTTCTAAGATGGGTATTATATGAAAATGATTAATGATAAAGTATGTGATATTGGCCGCCTCAACCCATAAGCATTGTGGATGAGAAAACTCATTAAGTATTCTCCTAGACATTTCTTGGAGGGTCTTATTTCATCTTTTTGAAACCCCATTTTGTTAATGTGTTCTCGGATAGGATAATGAGTGATGAAAAACTTAAGAATTATAGAAATCATCAAATTATTTATTATAAAATTTTCCACCATGGACTCTTTTAATGGAAAAGGTTTCTTGTCCTTTTTTATTTTTATCTTTCATTTAGAAGTTTATAAAGACTTTAAAATCCTCATTCTTACGAGATAAGAATAAAACCCTTGAAAATCTAGAAAATCCATAAATAATTACAAATATATAATTTTTTACTTCTAATACCGGTTACTTGAGTTTGTCCAAAAAGATAAAGGTGGACTATTTATAGGGATTTAGAATAGGATACAAGGTTTTTAGGTTTAAAGGAATATTTTTTTGCCTTCTATGTCGGTAATGTTAAAAAAAATGTTATGTTTAAAAGATATTTTTGGTAATTCTAATATTAGTATATTATGACTAAGTTATAAAAGAGAATGTATATTAGAATAAACTAGGTGTCTGGTCCAAATACAAGAATCATTATCATGTACACTTAATAACTTTTCATTTTATCTTGATAGAGATTTTAAATCGATAATATGAGAATTTTGAAAAAGAAATATGGTAAATAAAATATTTCTTTTAGAATTAAAAAAATTTCAAAAATCATTAATAAAACTAATTTTAAAACCAATATCACATAATTTACTAATAATTTGTAAATTAAACTTCAAGAATTTGAGAAATAAAATATCTTTATTTAGAGTAGAGTTGGAGAAATCAATTGAATTTGGAAATCTCAACACCCATAAGTCTTGGGAACCCACTATCCATATACCTTGTAGTTTCTTTGGTTTTTCTATTTATACACAAAATATTAAGAAACTATAACTTTTGGTACCCATATTTTATTCCCACTTGAGTTAGCTAATAAATATTTTGGAATCTACACTTGTTTGGAGCAAGTTTTTACATTTTAAATATGAGAAAAAATATGAATTCTTTTAGGTCTAACCTATATATCATTTTTAATGTTACATTCATAAACTAAATGAACAAATTTATTGCAATAATTACATTTTTTTAGAAATTCCATTCACAAAAATTGTATTTTGGGATATTTTGGAAAAATATATTTTTTGAAAAACAATAATCATAGTGATTTTTTAAAAGGTTTTTGAGAAACCAAAATTTTATTTAATTATTTTCTCAGCTTAAATAAAAAAGATATTTTTTAAGATCTTTAATTTCAAATTAAAAATTTTCAATATTTAGTTAATCTCTTAATTTTAAAATTAAATCCTAATTTACTCAGAGAAGATGATATTTTTTTTAAAACAATAAGATTGTGTTTCTCTTTAATATCTTTGAATTTTGAAAAAAGATCACAAAAACCATTTTGAAGTTCATTTTCAGTATTGATAAGATCTTCATAAGTTAAATAAGTGGTATAAGAAGTAGAATAGTAAGAAAATGGTTGAGGGTGAGAAAGATAAATTTTATAACTAAACTTAATTCCATCGTTGACATGTGTCATCATAAACTTTGGAATTTCATTGCTTTATTTGTATGTTGAAATAGAGTCCTTGTTGGCACTCCAAGTTGAAACATTTAAATATTTATTACCTTGATTATTATCTTTTGAATTTTTATTGATCAAAGGAAAATATGGTTTGATGTGGAGATTATTTTTATTGCCAAAATAAATCACCTCAAAGCCTTTATTTTTCTTTTTAAAGTGTAGGGTGAATCTATTATTTTTTTTACTTTTCCATATTCTTGGTAAAGTTGAAAATGAGTCACTACCAGCTGATTTATCACTATTTTACTTGAATAAAATGGTTTTTTAGTATCATTAGACTCCTTAGAATACTTTACAACTTATCACTTAAAGTTTATCTCATATTTCATAATATACCTATGAGTTCCTTGATTATCTGTTCTTACATATTTAGATTCTCAGAACACAGTGAATTTTGGTGCCCAAATTCTAGGTAAAACCCAAAGGATTTTCAGGAATAAAGTTTCTGTATAGTTAGAATCACAAATATTTTTTTAATTAATTACAAATTTTAATAAATTTAGTAAATATATCAGTGATATATTCTCTAGTATTCATGGAGAAACTCTCAAAGTCTTTTTTAATCATGTCAATCCTAGTATCGTTAACTTTATTTATTCCTTCTTGTGTAACTTATAATCATTTATAGATTTCATGTGTTGTTGTACATAAAGAAACTATATTAAAATCATTAATATATAATCTACAATGCAAGGAATTCATAGCTTTACCATCTAATTCCAAATAAAAAAAATCATTAGGGGTCCATTTATCTTTTTTTTTGTTTTAGGAGCATATGAATGTACAAAAAATATTTTAAACATGATATCCAATTAATATAAGAAAAGTAAACCTATTAATTCTCCAATAACCATAATTACTTCCATGAAAAATGAATCATGACCCAAGGATTTTCCTTTGGTATAACCATGAGTGTTTTAAAAATCCATTTTAAAAAAGTGATCTTTATTAGAAAAAATGGTTAAATATTTTGATAATAAAAACATCAAAAGAATAATATACTTTTTAAAGGAAAATAATATAATTTTTTTAAAAGTTATTTATACAATAATAAAATAATCAATGTATTGAAAGAAAAACAGTATAATTAAATATATTAATAAAATGGGAAGAATAAAATGAAGTGTGATTCAAATTATAAAATGATTAGGAAAATTTGATGGATTAAAAAAATATGAAATGAACAATTTAATGTGATAGATAAATGAAATTATGAAAAAAATAGGATATGATATTTGGTAATTCAGGTCGATAATAGTATCTAATGGTACCACTATGTTTTCCACCTCAATCTATAGGATTTAATGTATCAATCCCTTAGATTTATTGAAAGGTAAGATACCAGAACTATGACTTTATTTTTTAGGTTATAGTAAGAAACCAGATACAATAGAGACTAGCTCTTTAATGGTGAAGCTAAAAACATCAAATGAACAGTCCCTTGTCTTTTGAAAGGAAAAAAGACAATTAAACCTTAATACCTTACTTTAATGGTAGTAAGCAATTTTTTTTGAAGAAATACGAGGAATATGATCTTTTTAGATTAGTCTCAATTCTCCCAAAAAACATGATAAACATAAGGGGAGAATAAGAATATAGAGAAAGTGAGAAAGATATTATAGTTTTTACACACACTCTTTGAAGGAATAAGAGGATTTAGAATGATTTATATTTGAGATATTGAAGATAAATTAATAACATTAGTAGAAATGATGATAAAGTTGTTGTAGATTGGTTGTGAATTTCCAAGCCTTTGAAGGTCTCTACTTATAGCCTTCAAAATCTTCAATAAAGTTCTAGAACCATTCAGGTCTTTAAGTTGATGAATTCCACATTCCATGAATATTGACCAAGATTATTTCTATTCATGACTTGACCTGTTTAAAGAAAAATTAACTCAACCAGGCCAAGGAAATTGTGAGGCCTTTAAAATTCGAAAGAATAATATTATTATTTTATAATTATCAAAGTGAGAAGTAGATTATTGATAAAACTATCATTAGAATTTAAAAAATTTTAACAACAAAAACTAATATGAAATCACCCATTTAGAAAATTTAAATCAATTCCATAATAATATGTCAAATAAAATACACAAACCAGTCATAAATATATTCTAAAATAATCAAAATTTTAAATTTAAACCGCTTTCTGTATTCATATATATGATAATATCAAACTATAAAGTTAGTATATTAAAAACTAAAAATGAATTTTGAATAAATTAATTTAGATTAAACATGATTTTAGAAATAATGAAATCAAATGAGAAAACTCAAAATAATAAAATTTAATTATTTAAGTTTCATGCTGAAAATATATACATGAAAGAAGAACATATTTTATATTTACATAATAGATCTTAAAACACTGTAAAAATACTTTTCATAGGATCTATTACATTAATATGAATTTATAGATTCATTAAAATAATTTAAACACATGTAATTAATATGCATCAAATTCATATATCAAGAATATAAAAATTTAGAATAAATTGGATTATCCAGATTCACGTAAGGGTTAAATTGCATGCTACATAAAGGTAATATTTACAATACACATGCTATATAAAAGTAAGAATTAAAATATATTTATTATGTGAAGGTAGAAAGAAATTATATGAACCATGTAAATGTATCTTACACCACATGGGTAAACCAAACTTTAAACCCCCTACATAAGGGTACATTCATGCGCTGTGTAAGGGTACAAGAAACTCACGTAAGGGTAACAAAAATTTCCAGCACATTATGTAAGGGTAAACAGGGAGTTGTGTAAGGGTAATCATGAATTTCAACAACTTACATAAGGGTAAGATAGAACATGAGTAAGGGTGATAGGGAGTTTCATAAGGGTAAACATATAAGTAAGATTCTTACATAAGGGTAAACTAGAACATGCTTAAGGGTAGAAATAAATTCTAATCCATGTGTAAGGGTAAAAGGAAAGCTATGTAATCATAAAAAAAAACTTTTAATTCTCATGTAAAGGTAAATAAAAAAATAAATCTTTAATAAGGGTACAATGGAATTTACATAACAGTAATAATAAATATTCAAAAAAATGTATGGGTAAAAACCATGGTTACGTAAGGGAAACATGAAAAATATAAGGCTTACGTAAGGGTAAAAATAAACTTTAGAAAATTTATTTTTTACCAAAGATAATAAAAAAATAATACTAAGAATAATAAAAATAAAATAAAACAAAACAAAACAATATAAAATAAAATAAAATAATTATAATAAATAAAAACAATATTTTTTTGATTATTAAAATAATAAAAAACACATTAATAATTTTTGTGATCATTAAAATAAAATAATTGTGAGAATCACATCACTGGGAACTTAGGTCAATAGGTTCTTGAGGTGGGAGATAATTCTGTTGTGCCTCTGGATATGCATGTGGATTTGGATTGTAATGTTTCAATAACTATGCCAGAAGTCTAGAAAACATAACTATTCCAACCTAGGTGTTTTTGTTTAGTGCGAGTTTAGGGTGGTGAAAAAGTAGAGTTGGGATGAAAATGGTGGATTTTTCTTGGGATTTTTAGTTTCATCATCCTTTGAAATTAAAACATGCATGAGGTCCTCAAGATACAGAGCATTGCATATATGTCATCAATGGGAACTTTGATATGGTAAAGACTCCTAACCATAACAAGGTGAAGCTAGCCTCCTATATACTTTAAGGACCAACTAGGAGGTGGTGGGGAATCATTATTCAGAAAAATAGTAATGAGGGTTTGATATGTGGGGATTCCAAAGACCTATTATTTGAGGAATTATTTCCATTGAATTTTATATTAAATAAATTATAGGATTTTATGGAGCTTTAGTAAGGAGAAATGTCGACAACTATTTATGTCACTTGTTTTGTATATTTTCTATTCTTTGCACTTATATTGGTTGGGAATGAGGCCCAAAAGCTAAATAAATTTGAAATTAGGTAACATAATGAGGCGAGTCACTAGGTTAGTAACTTTTACCAGATTTATCACCCTGATATTTTGAAATAACATAATGTTGAATAGCGTATAAAACACACAATACCAAGCTTAAGCGAACCACAAAATATTATTATTTAAATATGAAAATTATAACATAGCCATTAAATTTGAGGGTATGAATAAAAATAACAAAATTATGAAATATATATTAAGTTCATACTCTATAAAAATTTATTGGTTAATTCTTAGGAAATAAACACGCAAATTCTTCAAAAATATGTTTTCCTCAAAAAAAATTACTGCTTTTTGTAAGAAAATAATATAATTAAATTTTACCACTTCTAGAAAATTTATTCAATAAAATGAAATTTATTTTTAAGTAAAATTATCAAAATTATATTAGGGTTAATGTTTTAGTTTTTTTTTGAAAAGATTTATTTTCCAATGAGTAGTAAAAAATAGTTTTTTTTATTTAGAACTGTATTTTTTGTTTCAGGCATCTACAAAGGTAAATTTTATTTTAAAATATTTTCAAAGTAAAATTATATATATTATATTATATATCACCAAATTAAGTTCATTTTAAGAAATTTTATGGTTGATTTTGGTATAATTTTTTTTGTACTTTAAATCGATTTTTCTGAAAAACTGTTTTCATTGAATTTTGTGATTTTATCACAAATTAATTTCTTCCAATAATAAGAATTGAATCTTGAAAAATGGAAATCATATTTTTTATTATTATGTATTAATTTTTTTTAATAGTTACTGTTTTATTTTTTGACATTATGAATAGTAACCTTAGTAATTTTTATTATCACAGTAAAGGGTAAATTGGGTAATTAAGGTTAAATATAAAATGAAAAGGACTCAAAAATGACCCTTAAACTTGAATTAAATTAACTGGATGATTATATCACATCTATAATCATCCAAAATTCAAATATATTTCATTTTGTTTCCATTTAGACTTGATTTTGACCTTTATATTGTTTTATTTACAGAAAAATCAAAAAACGACACTCTTTGTTTTATAATATTTAAAATTTTAACAAAAGGATAAATATGGGATGTTTTTGGTTAATTTTAAATATATTTTTTTATAGTTGTAATTTATTTCTACTTTTTAATTAAAAAATTATTACCTTAAATGCCTGCACAACACTGAAACAACATTTATTTAATTAACAGAAAATTAATATAATTGATTTTAAAAATACTAAAACTAATATAATTTGAATGAATTAATGTTTCCAAAAAATATTATAGCTATATATGAAATTATAGGCAAGTTTAAAAGGATTATATTCTAATATCTCTTTTTATTGAGGTATTTTAAGTCATATTAAAGGAATAAAGTCAAATTTGATATTAAAAATATTTTATAATAAATAATATTTTATTATATGATTTAGTTTTTTTAAAAAAATATTACTTTCTAACAAATTAATTGCATATGGTTTAAAACATCAACCGTGGTCAATTTATGGGTCTTTTTTCATATATAGTAACATTCTTGACCCTGAAATGGTAGAAAACATTAATATTATGATAATTATTGAAATGGTTAATGAGGTGTAAAAACTAAAAGATAAGGGTGGAAACATAACTAAAATTTAGTACCCACCGATTTTAGGTACTTGAACCTTGTTTTATGTATTTTAAGACTGTATAATGATCGAGTTACATTTTGGGATACTTTGTGGAGTTTTGTCATTTTTGATGAATTTTTAGAGGTGGACGGTTTATACACAGTCTATAAAAACCATGCACCACCTCTAGGAAATCATGAAAGGGAAGAAAGAGGGAAATGGTTAGTTTCACAGTTGGTGCCTGATATGGACAAAACCTGTGATTTCCTAGGTTAAACTGTGCAACTTGAAATAGTGGGTAAACAAAGTTGGATCATGATTTTTCTAACAATGCAAGCTAATCATGTGAGGGGTTGGCTTAAGATAGTAGCACCACATGGTTGGCACACATGTTTCCAAACCTTGTAGACTAACTATGTAGTGTACAGTCGTTACAACTAAAAATGTGAATCTAATCTGAATTAAGAACCAAAACCTCCTTTAATCACCTAATCCATCAATATACCGAATTCATTTTTCTCCCTAGGCTTCAGAGACAATCCCTTTCAATCTGGAAGCAATTTTTTAAAAAATAAAAGTGCTTTGGAGGTCCATATTCATCATTAAGAACCTGTTCTTCCTCATTTTTCTTATATCCAAGGTTGTTCTCTCTCCTATAACTATATATCTAGCCTGTTATGGATATATCTATGTGTTATGATTTTTTTTAATGAAATATTATTGGATATAGTGGAGGGAATGTGGTTTGTGATCTGATCTTGATGTTTTGTTATGTTGTTCTTCATTTTTTCTAACCATTACAAAGTATGTGGATTCTCTATTTTCTTCACATGACTTATAAATTAATGGCTTATTATTTATTAATTTATTTTATTGTAATGTTTTTGAAAGACTTGTGTGATTATTTATGGAAAACCAATTTATCTGTGGATTTGGAATTTGGAAAAAATGGATAGATTTTGGGAAAACTTCCTTTGTTTATAATTTTAAAATTATTATTTTTAAATATGATTTGGTTTTGATGCATGTTAATTTTTTACAAAAATTATTTAAAGAATTAAAAGGTATTATGTAGAATGGGTTGGCATGGTTATTTATCAAAATTGGTTGGTGTGAGTACATTAACAGATGTGACCCTATGGATGGGGGTGTTCCATTGGGGAACTTGGTATTAGTCACCATGTGACGACTTGGTGGATCAATTTGGGACCTCTCATGAACATGAAACTATTAATTTTACATGCACGGTTTGTATGGAGACATAGTTATGGGTACGCCAAATAAATGAGAAAGGTTTTAGACTTGCAAATGTTTTTCTTGGAATTTTTTTATGGTATTGATATATATTATTTAAATTTAATTTAAACTATTTTATATAATTTTTTCTAACAATATTTTTCCTAATGTAGCGAGTTTGGAAGTCATTGGGGAAGTACTACTGATTTTAGACTCACCCCCTGTCTTGGGAACTATTGTGCATTTGTAGATGTTATTTATCGAGACACTAGTAAAGGAAAGGTATCTTAGTTATTTAGTGATGCTTCTTAATACCATTGGAATGAAATTCAGAGTTAGATATTGGAGCAAGTCGTGTGTTACTAGTTGATTTTACTTGAGAGTTTTTAGTTTTGTGGTCTTTTTGTTCTACTCAAGTATGTATTTTGGTTTATTCTTATACTCTAATATAGTTTATTGACTTGGTTAGATTTTGAACTGTATTTTTGTACTCATGAATCATATAGTGGTTTGTATTTTTATTTTCTATATAGTTTGTATGTTTTATATTTTAAATGGGAAGTCATACCCCAAATGTTATAGAGGACCATGGAATTTAATTCCAGACTTTGGTGTATTTGGGATGTCACCTAAGGCCTAGTAGCACACTCATCACTTCTCAAGCCAATGAGGCAGGGCGGGATGTTACAAATGGTATTGTCTTGTTTATTCCTTTAGTTATAAATAGAATCATTCTTGGTTGGTCTAAATGTCTTTTTTGGAAAGAATAATATCATTTTTTAATTGTTGAGTTGGGTTGGATTCATGAAGATTGTATGTCGGGATATGAAATATAGAGCATTAAAAAACATAGCTAACCTTTTTATGTTTAACTTCAAGTTACCAAGGTAGTTGGGTACAAAAGGTTTTAGAGACACTTATAGGTGTTTTTCATTTCATCATTATGAGTTTAGACAATTATAATTGTATGAAATGCATTGATAGTAAGACACTAAACTAGAACAATATTGTTCATTCCGAGTTTAATGGTTTACCAAATGGAAAAAACTATTTATTTTTTTAAATAGTGAAAATGGTTATTATGAAAATCATGGTTTTATTATTTTCAAAGAGGATTAATATTTTGAAAATTGTTGAATTGTAGAAGGCTATGTTTGTGATATGAGTTGATATGGTAAATTGAAATTTATAATACTTCAGTTGTTGACGATTGTGACTAAAAGATTTTTTTTCTAGTTATATCGAATTTCATTGGGTATGTTTCATATAAATCAACAAGAAGAGGCTATTAATAATATGGTTGCACCTAATCCATAGGTGAACCAACAGATAGTCCAAAGAATGGTCTAGGGTGTTTAGGCCTTGGATGAGGGTAATTTGAAATATGAACCTCAAAAAGTGAAAAATCCAGTTTAATTCCAAAAGTAGAATCCTCCCATCTTTCAAAGAGATTATGAATCAAAAAAAGTAGAAGTCTGGTTGAATATGATGAATCATATCTTCTATTTCCTTAGGACACTAGTAGATTTGAAAATAATGTTAGAAATGTATATTCTAAATGATTTGGAACAAAAATGGTGGGAATTAGTAGTTAATATAAATTCAACCAAGTCATGAAATCAGTGTATTTCAATGAATTATTTAATAAGAAATTCTATTCTCACACATTTCAGATTTCTAAGACAATAGACTTATTTAGTTTTAATCAAGATAATTACTTGGTATCATAGAATGTGGTTAAATTTATAAATTATTATTCTTTTCCCCATAAGTTACTACAAGTGCATCATTAAAGGATTTAATTTTTGATTCACGATTGAGGATAGATATTCCCTCAAAGGTTTATATTCTTTTTATAACAGGTTATACATAAATGGGAAATAGAGCGATGGTGGTAGAAATGGATATATTTATAAATACAGTTGTAGGAAGCAAGTTTATTTCTATATTAATACATGGGAACTATAATGATAGAAATAAGCGGAAGATGTATGCCTATTTCTAGAGTGGTGGTACGCCTTAGAATCAGATCATGGGATTAGGAAAAATTCCTCATTGATTGAAAATTAAGCCATGATGTTTTCAATATGGTTCTTTCGACCATATAAAGTGATATTGTATGGAACCACCTATAGCTTGTCACAATTACAACCCAATGGGACATCTTTAGTTTAAAGGTAGGGTGCTAGAGACACATCACACAGTTCTAAAACAATGTATGATTCACCAGGATGAGTATTATAGAAAAATTCCCATAATCAGAACTGAGTGAGAAAAGGTGATTCTAGGAACACCATGAATTCTCAACCAGTGAAATCTCTACAGGGTAGAAAAATGAAACGTGAAGTGATTAATAAATTGTATGTAGTAGATAAAGTGATCGTGGATAACCAACATAGTCCTTCATTGGTGAGAGGTATGACTTTTTTTAATTCTACCCTTATAAAATATTTGTTTGATACGAGAACATCCCAATTATTTATTTTTTCTTATGCTATTGATCATATGGGTTTTTATGTTGAGATGAATCGTTCTACATTGAAACTTCAAACTCATCTTGAATAAATATAATTTCGAGACTTTATATGTAAAGCATATTCTATAACTATATTTGGGGTTGAGTTGCTATAGGGTTTTCTATGATTTAGATGGATGTATATGACTTGATTTTAGGAATGGATTGGTTGAGATCAGTCATGACCCACAATGAATTTTATGAAAAAAGGTTAGTTTCACATCTCTGGATGGAATCAAGCATCTATTTAGAGGATATTGGGATTTAAAGACTAGTATATTAGGACTTTCAGCACTGGTTATTGGAAGTTTCTTGTATCAGTTAGAATATGTGGATAAGATAGAGAATATATATTTTTCATTTATTGTTGACCAATTTCTTGATGTGTTTCCTGAAATTTTCTCATAGTTTCCACCAAAGAGAGAAGTGGGGTTTATGATTGATCTACTTCCAGGAACCAGTCTTATTTCACTTTCATCTTATCATATGGAAGAAACAAAATTGAGGGAGTTGAAATTTCAGTTGGAAGAGATATAATGTTAAGCGGTTATTTTACCTAGTATGTCTTCAGGGGTAGCATCGATTCTATTTGTGAAGAGGGTGGATATAACTCTTATACTTTGTTTTGAGTATCTTAATATTAAAAAAAGTTACTATAAATAATATGTATCATATTCTATACATTGATGATCTATTTGACCAATTTAAGGGAGCCCATTGGATCTATAAATTTGACATATATTCAGGGTATCAAAAGCTGTGATTTTGTAAGTAGGATATTCTAAAAATATCTTTTAGAAGAATACATGGATGTTATGAATATTTTTTTATTCCTTTCGGTCTTACGAATACACCATTAATATTTATGGAATTGATGAATCAAATCCTTCATAGGTATTTGTATTCCTTTATGATGGTGTTTGTTAATGATAATCTAGTGTATTCTAGTAGAGAAACAGATTATGATAAACACTTGTTTTAGTCTTGGGTATCTTGAAGGAACATCACCTTTATGTTAAGTTATCAAAGTGTAATTTCTAGATATAATAGGTACATTTCCTTGGCCATGTCATTTATGAAAAATGTATTTATGTGGATCCTGAAAATATAGAAGCTATTATCTCTTAAAAACTATCAAAGAATTTATTTGAGATATGTAGTTTCCTTGGTTTATCTGGATACTAAAAATTATTTTCTCATTATTTTTTATATATATCCTCACAAATTACATCTTTGACGAGTAAATGCATTCATTTCTAATAGAATGATGAATGTTAGAAATCCTTTCAAAAACTTAAGGTAAGAGTAACATCCACACATATTCTCACATTGCTATAATATAGAAAGATATATATATATTCTATTATGATGCATCAGGATCTGGGTTGGGATGAGTTCTCATGTAGGAAGGCCACATTTTTGCTTTTGGATTGTATCATTTATAGTTTCATGAGAAGAACTACCCAATGCATGATTTATAATTGACTATTATGGTCCATGCTATAAAGACTTTTCATAATTACCTCTTTAGTGATAAATTCATAGTGTTTATAGATCATAAGATTTTGAAACTCTTTCTATCACTAAGGGACTTTAATTTAAGGAAACACAAATGTATGGAGTATTTGTAGATGTTTGACTTTGACTTGATGTATATATCGGGTAAAGGGAACTCTTTGGTGTATGAATTGAGCAGGAAGTCATATGATTAGTTGGATAAAGATGCTTTAGACTAGTGGAAACTAATTTAAGTCATAGAGGATATGTATCTATTGTGCTCAGATTAAGGTGGTGTTGTAGTTTTCTTTCTAGTTTCATTTTTTCTTGATTTGGTTGAGCAGGAAAGAGTTTCTTAGACATCTAATCCTGATTATGTTACTATGAGGTAAAAACTCAATGGTGGGGAGACCATTGAGGGATTGAAGATGGATGGGAATTAAATGTTATAGTTTAGATATCATATGGTCATACATTAAGATTATAAGGAATAAATTCTTAATGCCTACCACCATTTGAGCTGGTTTGTTCACCCAGGGAATTAGAAATTGTATAAAGTTTTGAAAGTGCCTTTTTTGTGGGTTCACATGAAATGATATATAGTAGAGTATCTATCAAGATGCCTCACCTATCAGCAGGTCAAGGTAGAGCATCAACAGCCAGTGGGTATGATGTAGTCTTTACTGACTCCCATGAGAAAATAGGATCATATAGCCATAAATTTTATAATAGGTCCATCAAGGATGGTTAGGAAACACGATTACATATGGGTTATTGTGGATAAACTCAAAAAGTCAACCCACTTCATGCATATTCATAAGACTAATATGGTGTAATAATATTCCAAAATCTACATTTGGGAAATTTTAAAGATTCATGACCTTCCAATCTAGATTATATAAGACTAGGACCCTAGTTTTATATCTCATTTTTGGAAATACTTGCAGTAATCCCTTGGAACATAATTGACTAGGTGCATGGATTATCATCCTCAAATGGATGGATAGTCTAAATGGAAAATCCAAACATTTGAGTTAATTTTTAGGGCTTGTGTAATGGATTTTGGTGGTTCTTTGGATGAAAATATACCTTTAGTAGAGTTATCATACAATAACAGTTATCAAGCCTCAATACATATGGATCCTTTTGAATCATTACAAAAGTGTTCTTTTAATTATCCACTTTGTTGGGTGGAAATATATGAGAATTCACTAATTGAACCTAGGATTATGCAAGAGACAATAGAGAAGATTCAGATGATCATAAATGGGATAGAGACAACTTAGAATTTTTAGAAATCGCAAGTGGATCATCATCGATAACCATTGTTGTTTTAGGTGAGTGATCATGTCTTCTTGTGAATCTCTCCAAAACTTGGGCAACATCATTATAGTAAGAAATGAAAGTTGTTTCCTTGGAATATATTCCCTTTTGAGACACTTGAACATGTTAGTGAGGTGACATATCAGTTGACCTTTCCACCATGGTTCAGTTCCGTGCACAATGTGTTTTATGTACCTTAGTTGAATAAGTACCAACAAAATACTAAACATGTTATTTATTTTTATCATGTTGACCTAGAGCTAGATTAAACTTTGATTCATGTTTTGATACATATTATAGATAGGTAAGAGAACATATTTCATAGTAAAATAATCATTCTAGTTTGGAGTTTATCTAAAAATGTCCAGACTTAGGAAGATACGTGAGAGCATGAAAATGAAATGTTAGAGTAGTTTCTAGAACACTTATAGGACACCTTTAGTTTTTAAATTTATAGGTATGGAATTACCAATGGGTGGAAGATTGTAACACCCTTGGTTTTAGGTACTTTAACCTTGTTTGAAATATTTTAATCTTATATAATGAGCAGGTAAAGATTTTGGAGGTTATGTGGGGGTTTTCATGTTTTGGAGGCATTTATGGATCATCGTTTGTACATGGTTAGTAGAAACTATACACCACCTCTAAGAAACTATGAAAGGGAAGAAAGTGGGAACTAGGTAGGTGCATGGTTGGCACATGTTTTGGTCAAATCATGCAACTACCTAGGGGAAACCATGAAAATTAAAACAATGGAAAAAACTGGTTAGTGCATGGTTTTTAACAATGCGAGCCAACCGTGGGGGGGGGGGGTTAAGATAGTAGAACCAAAAGGTTGGAACATGGTTTTCCAAACCATGTATCCTAACTATGTGGTGTATAGTCAGAACCCCAAAAATGTGGATATTATCTAAATTAAGTTAAAAAACTTACTCTATATTCATCAATATGTACCCATTATTCCTTTTTATTCTTAGAATTGAGGTTCTTTTCTCTCCCAGAACCATTGATCTATTCTATTATGGATATATCTATGTGTTATGAATTATTTTATGATGAAATCTTGTTTGATCTAGTGAAGGGAATGTGGTTTGTGATTGAATATTGAAGTTATATATCATCGTTCTTCATTTTCACCAAACATTGTGAGGTAGGTGGATTCTCTATTATCTTCACATTACTTAGAACTTTAAGGATTAGTTTTTATTAAAATATTTTCTTTAAATGTTTTTGAAATCCTTATGTGATTCTTGATGGGTACCCATTTTTGTTATGGCTTCGAAATGTAGAAAAATTTGATGGATTTTGGGAAAAACCCCTTTGTTTATAATTTTAAAATGATGATATTAAAATGATGATTTGGTTTTGATGCATTTAAATTGTTTTTTTAAATTATTTAAAGAATGAAAATATTTTATATAGAATGGTTTGTCATGGGTATTTGGCATACATGGTTGGTGTGAGTGTATTCATAGACATGACCCTGTGGAAGGGGCATATTCCATTGAGAAACCTAGTATCGGTCAACTTATGATGACTTGGTAGATCGATGAGTGACCTCTCATGAGTATGGAACTGTCACCTGGGAATGCATGGTGTTTTTTTGGAGACATGGTTATGGGTATTCCAAATAAATAGGATTGATTTTATGCTTGAAAATGTTTCATTGGAAATTATTTATGGTTTTGATATAAATTGTTTAAATCACTTTTAAACCATTTTATATAAATTTTGATAATAATATTTCTTATAGTGGTGTGAGTTGGGAAGTCATTGGGGAAATCTTACTAAGTTTAGACTCACCCCCTTCTTGGGCACTGTTGTGCATTTTCAAATTTCATTTATCGGGACACAATTAAAGGCAAGGTATCCCAATACTTTAGTGATGCTTCTTGATACCGTGGGAATGGAATGTGGAGTTATATATTAGAGTGGGTTGGGTGTTTTTGGTTGATGTCACTTGGGAGTTTTGAGTTTTTTAGTCTTTTGGTTGTCTTTGAGTATGTATTTTGGTTTCCACTTATACTTTGATACGGTTTGTTGGTTTGGTTATGTTATGAGTTTTATTTTATACACATTCATCATATAGAGGTATGTTTGGTTATTGTTTATGTAGTTTTAAAGTTTTATCTTGCATAGGTAAAATCATCCCCAAAATTTTCTTTATTCCCTTGTAATTTATTTCCTTCCGTTGGTGTATTGTGGATGTCACCAAAAGCCTAATATCACACTCGTCACTTCTCAAGCCAATGAGGAGGGGCAATATGTTATATAAAACTTGAAAAAAATTTATTGGATATGATTATTTAGATTCATCATCATATTATATCAAAATTATATCAATTTTTATCCATTTATAAATGAAATGTAATTTATATTCATTTAATACATTAAATAATTTTTACCCTCCCGTCACTTATAAAAGAACACCGCTTCTCTCAATTATTCACACCAATTTGAGCCATATGTCTCAACAAAAATCTACTCATTTCTCTTATAAATACCCTTATCTAAATTGTAGTGGTTATATTCCTTCCAAAACACCAACCCTAGTTCCCTTAAGAAGACATCTAATGGAATTATATCGAATAATAAGAAATCATCTTTACCAAGTGCTTCAAGTTTATTTTTTCTTCTAATTCCACTTAAAGTGTTGTACCCATCCTAAAATAAGAAATCCAATATCATCAATACACTTTTATTTTATAGGGTAATGAGATAATAATATTCCATCTATTTTCTATGATATAAAAAGAGAAAAAAGTGCATACATATGACTTACTGCCACTATGAAATGATGTGACCAATTTTTCATTTTCACATTATATGTATGGTAATAAGGTCAGATTTGATGAATATATATTATATATAAGACATAATAATTATTTTATATGGGTTAATTATTATTTATCTTTTTTTCCATCCTTTGAAAAGTTAAAATAGTGTTCATGTGTATGTATGGTCCACCGTCTCCATGAATGGTGTAAGTCATTTTTCTACCACTATATTTTATGTATGACTATATATATATATATATTAAATAAATATTATATTTATATAATTAATAAAATTATGGATATGATGAAACCATGATCAAAGTGCAAGGACCAAAATTATCGAACCAAAACATACATGAAAGACGAAGTAAAAAACACCAAAAATAATGATTTCAACAAATAAGTATTTATAAACAAGTGATAAATGGTTATAATTAAATCATATATATGATTATTTTTTGGAATTGATGTATAAAATTTTTATATTTATTATATATGAGGTTCAAGCACATATGAAGGAAGTTGGGCTAGAGATAAGGGATTGCATCTTGATTTCATTTCCATTGAGACTTATTTGGTAATATGAACAAATTTACTTTATGTGATGTATATACCATCCATTTGAAGTATTTTACATGAATATATATTTATTATATATTATTAATGATTCAATTAAAGTTACACTTTCAATATTAATGTTTAAAATGAAATCCGATCTTATTTATCTTCCTAATCAGGTATATTTCTCTTCCATTTTCATATTTTTCAAAACTGTTTTAAAAAATACTTTTTATTTACAAAGACAATTTATAAATTATATTTCATGTTATCCTTGAAATTTTACATAGTATGAAAGAAATATTTTTAATGTTTTTCTAAAAGGGTTCATTTTCAACTTTCTTAATAAAAAGTCAAAAGGATTTATTTACTTATATGGAATTAAAGGACTTTCCCGTTACTATATGTAATGATCCACATCTTGAACTGGGCTAAAAAGAAAAGGTTTTTAAACCTTTTCAATTACTCAATGGGTAATTTTCAAATCCAAGATTTGAAACTCAATTTTGTGAGTTGTAACCCTTCAAAGTAATGTTTTTGGACTCGTGTGAAATCTCATTATTTTTTTTGGGTGGATCAAGGAGTTTTGGGAGCACCAGACCTGAAAATAGAAAGTTTTGAAAGACTGTAGAGGGAGCACAATTTTTCTGAAAACCATGCGCCCCCCAACAAAAATTGTGTGGCCTTGTGCAGGTGAGGTAGAGGTGTTTCTAATGGGCTGAATACAGTTTTCCAAACTGTTCGGCCAACCAGTGCAGGGTGCTCTAGATTTCTAGTGGAGGATGCATGATTGATGCACAGTTTACCAAACTGTGCAGCTTAACCGTGTGCAACACCCAGTTTTTAGAAATTTAATTATTTTAAATTAAATTAAAAATAAAATAAAAACATAAACATAACCCTCACACCTCCTATCTCACTCAAACCGAATGAAGCAACTCCCCCTCTTCTCTCTCGTGGGTCATATGACACCCCTTCCACAGCTCCCTCTCCTCTCATCAATCTGACCAGATTCCTTCGTGTTCATTTTCCGAATCATCAATGTAGGATCTCTCCTCCCTTATCCTCCATGATTTCAGCCAATTTCTAGCCTCTTCGTCACTAGGTATGGTGCGGATAAACCCTAGGGGTTGGGGGTGATTCTATTTTTGGTTTTATTTTAGTTATAGTGTGTGTGAATGGCCTCTCAGGTCTTATTGTTGCATGTTCTAAAATCCACCACCAAAGGCGAGGTGGTTTGGCTTGTTTCAGTTCACCACCGCTATCCGAGGTGAGTATTTTTATTTTCTTCTTGTTTTCAAACCTACTAAATTAGGGTCTTTATGTGTTTTAAGGTTTGTAGTATTTATCTTGTAGTGCGTTGGTCTTTGCTTTTTGATTTCAGGTCACCGTGTCAAGGGAAACTCTCCAATGTGTGCATAGGTAAGTATATATATATATATATATATATATGCGGGTTCCTCCACTGTATGTATATTCACCCATGGGAGTGATTACAAACATATGGGGATAAGTGATCTCATTTATATATATAAAAAATTCATACATAGGTGAGTGAATATGGTTATATGCATATAAGCGTATATGTAAGGATCCCCTTGTGCATGTTTATAGAAATGTGGGTGTGTGTATAGGGGCTAGGTATTTTTGCATGTATGTGAAGGTGCATATGCTTAGTTGGGGAGAAGAATCCTTTAGTTAGAAAGCGACTTGAGCCATAGTAGATGGATTGGTTCCACCCTGAGGTAGGGTCCCTTTACTTGCCCTATTTATTTAAGAAAGCAATAAATATCTGATTGCTTGGGTTCATGCCTTTTATTTAATGATTTCCTCATATGGTAGTTCATTTCTGAAATGATTCCTTAGTAAATTTAATAAAGTGGTTAAGGTTGATAAATGATTTTTTTTCCAAAAAAGACATGTTTTTATAAGAAAAACCCTTCAATGGAGGTGCGCTTCCTTCAAGCTAAAAATGAAGTGATAAACTACTATGCAACCTACATTATTGCATTGCTATTTTCTTTATACTTGGGTTAGAATTTATAAAGGACATGTTAGGTTTCTTGGACCCTTTATGGTTATTTTTCCCAAGTAGGTATATGCCTTGTATCCTTGGAAATACTTATTACACTTGAACCCTTAAACCAATTTTCCATGTCTAGGAAAATTGTATGAGATGAACTTGACTAAGGAACTTACAATAAATGACATTCTTCAGATTAAATGGTTAGGTTATAATGAGTTTCTTGCCTCATATTAAAGGGTTTAAATGCAACTCCTTCCTTGAAATGGGATTGAATGTGGCTAATGAAATACATGGGAAGTCCTTGGCTCATGGTATGTTTTGAAGGTTACTAAGACCTTGTTGATGTTTAATTGAAATACTTCAGTTGGTTGGCCTTCAGTATGAATGTGAGTGTGATTTATTATATTATGAATATGGTATGAATATTTGGAATGCATAAGAGGTACTACCTTATGAATTAAATTATAACTATGAAAATAATTGTAGTTGATTATGTATGGGAGGAATTCATACTCCATGAAACCTATGTATTTGATTATGGATGTGTGGCATTCATACCCCATTCCATATATGTATTTGACCAATGGATGAGAGGAATTCTTACCTCATTCCATTTAAATAATCTCCTATAAATGAGAGTCGTTATTACGTCATGCCATTTATATAATATTATATGGAAGAGAGTCATTCTTACCTCATTCCATTTATATAATCTCCTATGGATGAGATTCATTCTTCCCTCGTTCCATTTATATAATCTCATATGGATGAGAGACATTCTTACCTCATTACATGTATATAATATCCAATGGAAGAGAGACATTCTTACCTCGTGCTATTTACATAATCTTACTTGGAAAATAGGCATTCCTACCTCATGCCAAGGATAACCTCTATATATATATGAAGAGAGGATATGCATTCTTACCTCATCCCAATGATAACGTATATATATATATTTATGTATATATATATATATATATATTTACATGGTAAATTGATCAGACATACTAGCCATGGGCTAAAGAAAGTATTGCTATTAGGTGTCCCATAGGAACCTGAATGGGTGTTTATTATTTATTTAATTCTATCCTTAATATTTCATACCTTCACATTGTTAGATTTATATTTCACTGTCTGGATAGGTCTCGACACCAATGGTGTTGGCCTACTGAGATTTATATCTCACACCCTACTCGGGCCTCCATTTCACTAGGGTACCTAAGTAGACCTTTCTTATTCATAGGACTATGGATCTTGGACCTTTCTTGTTGTTGTATACTCATTCCTGGAGTTAGGAGAAAAGGACTGAGTTGGATCTCAGGATTCTTGTGGATATTTTCCTTAAGAATTTTTAGTTCTTTTCCTTATTTGAGTCATGTATTTTATTTTTGTCTTGTTGTGGAAATCATGGTGGTTATTTATTGCTTTCATATATGTATCATTACCATGTCACACATTCATATGTTATATAAAATGGTGTTGGACACTTTTATTAGATTGTTATTTTCTGTCTTCCACTACTTTTTTATTGATTTATACTTATTTTGCTATTTTTCACCTATTTATATTCTATTATACCATTATGAAACTCTGACCAGGAGGTTATAGTCTCCACACAATTACCTTCTTATACCCTCACTGTTATTCAACAACCTCTAGCATACGGAGAGAAATTATTGAGGTTATGTAACCCACCAGTCTGGATATCAGGTTAATGATCAATTAGGTTCGGAACATTACAAAGTGGTATCAAAGGTCTTTCTTTTCCTTTGTCTTACTATTTTGGGTTGGTATATAGAAGATTAGAAATTTTTTCACTTGGTTAATAGTCATGCTTGGGAGTGATCACCCAATGTATGGGAAATGACCAAGTGTCTAGGGATAAGTTTTTTGTTTTTGGTGCTCGTTGTTACATTTGATATGATTTCACCTAGAGTGACTGATGTACTTTCTACTACTTATGATTTATGGAATTTCTGGTATTACTATCCTTGGCCTGTTGTGTCAAGGAAGTTTTATTCATTCATCATACTAGGCACATATAAATTTACATGTCAGGCATAGTGCCATTCCATATAGTTTCATATATAGGAAGCATGTTGATTTGATTAAGTATTATGCTATTCCTTGTATTCTTTAGCATGTCTTTTTTATAACATGCTCTTTTGTTAGTGCTTGTGATAGAATTCGTGTACTATTTGATATATGTAAACTAGTTGTGATTACATCGGGAGTTGATTTTCAGCAGTAAGGTGTATGGGTGCCTTATAACTAGGAAAGGGTAACCCTTGTATTCGAACCATTTTAAAAGGCTACTAAATTAAGATGATAAAGTGAATTGATTTTAATTAAAGGGAGAAAAATGAAAAACTATAAATTGTATGGTGTTTTACAGGTTGGTAGGTGGCCACTATGTTTGAACCATGGACTTTGAGCATGTTAAAATTATGAATGGAGTTTGGTTTCAATTAATGGGATCCAATTCTCAATCCATGAAGTGTATGGGTGATTCATGAATTTGGAAATGGAAACCCATGTTAGATGAAATGGAATTATGTCTTGTGTGATGTTTATAAATGAGAACTCTATTTAGTTTTAAATTGAAATGAACTGGTTCATTATTAAATGTGAAACTAGACCCAAGTAGGTCAGTTGGGGAATTTTTATTATGAAAACACCTATTGGTATGTTTACAACTTTAATGTATGAGAAACTACTATTGGGTTGTTTTTTTGAGAACCCAGGTTGACTTAGTGGGACCCTCATAGGTTTCCTTAACTATTAAAAGGAATTTATTTTGATAAATTTACTAGTTATGATGGGATTCCATTGAATGTATAATTATAAATTTTTTAAAAAGGAAGTTTGAAGTAACTTGCCAATGTTTCCCTTGGGGAGTTATCTAAATCAAGTACCCTGTGTTTTATTTTAAATGGTACTTGATGCTTGAGATTAAATATTTTATATGTTTAAATATTTTAAAGTGATTAAATATAAAGGGCATGGAAATGAAACCTATAGTGGTATCCTTGTGTGAGACCCTCATGAAGGGGTAGTTTTGAGTTTCTCTTTGAGTTGCCTTGGAAAATAACCGTATGTGTTTTTATATAGGAATTGTTTCTTTAGCACTGACTTAGAGGTTAGGCTCATGAGCTTGTAACTTTTGTTTAACGTGACCCAACATTGGGGATGACATTTGGTCTTTAGGAGGGGCTAGCCTGTGGTAGATATTGTCTTTAAAACGTGAATACCTTGCTGAATCCAATGATCTATCTGATGTTTTGTGGAGTTAGGGAACCATTTTACCTTCTAGTACTTTTGGATAACGATGTCACCCTTATTCGGATGGCTGATCATGCTATATTTGACCTTGTTATGTCGTGAGCAGTGAGTGAACCTCATTTTCAGCTAGTTTGACATGCTGCAAGGATGGTCAATCGCTTCGTAGATCATTTGACCCTTTCTTTTCCTCAGTGATGGATGACTCAATATATCTTCAACAAGTTTAATGGCCATATGTGTCAATACGATGATGTAATTAATCTCTTGTGTTGTTGAGTACTATCTTGGGTTATCTTCATTATAGACTGACTTGTGAGTTAATGATTTAGGTCTGTCCCAATGTTCGGGAGAACTATATTGAGAATCATGTGTTTTTACATGTCGGTTCATGTTTTTTTTGTTTCCATTTCTAATGTCTCAATGTTGCAATTGTAGATCAGAGGATCACCGTGATTGTTTTGGTAAATATTCCCTTCCAAGTAGAAGGGGTAACTAAAGAAAGATCATTTGGAAATGGTCAGGTTTCTTAAAATCCCTTAGGGCAGTTGAGTTTTGTAGATGTTGGTGTTTACTTGGTAGTGAAATTTTGAGATATTTTAGTTGTGTATGTAACCCCTAATAAACACCATTGGTTGTGGTTAGACTTTAGTGATAGAGTTTGAATGATCACATAATTTCCATGAGTGGAAAACACATTGTGATTGGTTTGAATAATGGTTCATCAGTAGGTGAAGTCGAGTCCCTTCCTGTTAGTTGACCAGTTGTGGTTTGAACTTCCTTCCTTCCAACATCCAGGTATGATTGATTAAAATCCATTAAAAATCCTCTTAGGGTATTCTACTAAGTGACGAGCATGTCCCCCATCTTGTCTTCATCCTAGATGCACTAAGAGAGCGTCGGTCTTACATCGCACTAACAATTTAAAGCTATTGGTATTTATTGGGTGGTTCTATTAAGGAGTTTCACATGGGATGTATGGTTTCCTTTGTGGTTTTATCATAGAAACATCACCGGGAGTTGGGTGTAGGGTTTGGTGAGTATTATTTTTATAAATGCAACATTCCTTGAGAGAAGGAATCATGGTTCAACTTATAAAACATCAACCATATAAACCAGGAGTTTTATTGATTAGTCATTCATAGTGTCTTGACTCTTTATTTTCTTGTGTAATGGTTACAGTTTTTGAAGAAGCATTTTAAGGCACCTCGTCAAGTGAAGATGAGTGCCTTTGGTGTTGTCCAGGGCCTTTCAAGAAAAGTTGACTTGACTTGGACTTTAAGGTCAATGGGGAGTCAACCAGTCCATCATTTCAAAATCACATTGGGAGTGTCATTGGAATGCTTGGATCATTATATGAAAGACAATTCAAACGGTGGAGGAGTTTTAGTTTGAATTTGTTCATTTAACAATAAAGCCTAAGGTGGGAAGTTCCTTTATCCTATTTCTTGATGATATGGCAACGTGATCATGTCTCTAGTTACATGAGATCAGGTAAGCATCATCTCAATGTTTTGATTGGAAAAATAGTGTTGGATAGAGTTTTAAATGGGTTATGTGCCACTTTCTTAAATGGGTGCTTAAGGGTGCATTAGAAATTTGGGAATGAAATGATAAAATTTGAATGAAGCCTCACAACCCCTATAGTTCAGGTGATGTGTCACATTATTCCTAAAGGCTTCTCGGGGATGAGAAGTTCTAAGGTGGGAAGGTAGTAATGATATGAGTTTTGAACTTGTCTAAAAATTGAAGTATTTTGAAATTTTTCAATTACTAAATGGGTCATTTTTAAAACCGTGCTTCGGAAATCAATTTTGAGAGTTTGAACCCTTAAGAGTAATGTTTCTGGACTCAAGTGAAGGCTCATTAAGTTTTTTGGGTGGGTTGAGGAGTTTCGGGTGCACCAGACCTGAAAATGGAAAGTTTTGAAAGACTGTAGAGGGCACACAGTTTGTTTGAAAACCATACGTCCCACAATAGGAACCGTGAAACCTTGTGCAGGTGAGGAAGAGGATTTTCACATGGGTTGCACATAGTTTTCCAAACCGTGTAGCCAACCTGTGTGGGGTGCTTCTGATGTCCAATGGAGGACACATTTTTGACACACAATTTACCAAAACGTGCACCTTAACCGTGCATGACACCCATTTTTTAGAAATTTAATTATTTTAAATTAAATTAAAAATAAAATAAAAACATAAACATAACCATCACCCCTCCTCTCTTTCTTGACCCAAACAAAGTAGTTCCCCCTATTCTCTCCTGTGGGTTGCACGAAACCCCCTTCCACAACTCCCTCTCCTCTCATCAATCCATCCAGATTCCATCACATTCGTTATCCGAATCATCAAGGTAGGCTCTCTCCTTCCTTCTCCTTCTTGATTCCAGACAATTTTTGGCCTCTCCATCACTAGGTATGTTGCGTTCTAAACCTAGGTCTTGAAGGTGATTCGATTTTTGGTTGTAGGGCGCACAAATGGCTTCTTAGGTCTTGTTGGTGCGTGTTTCGACAACCACCACTGAAGGCAAGGTGATTTGGTTTGTTTTGGTTCATTACTGCCATACATGGTGAGTATTTCTATTTTCTTCTTGGTTTCAAACCTACTAAATTAGGTTATTTATGTCTTTTAAGGTTTTAGTATTTATCTTGTAGTTCTTTGGTCGCAGTTTGTGATTTCAGGTCGCTGGGTCAAGGGTGAATCACTTGCTTGTGCATAGATAATTAAATATATATTTGTGGGTTCCCACGTTATGTGTATAATCACCCATGGTAGTTATTTCACATGTATGGGGAAAGGTGTTCCCATGTATATATATGAAAAATTAATACTTAGGTGAGTTGATATGGGTATATGCATATAAGCATATATGTAAGGATCTCCTTGCGCATGTTCATGGCCATACGGGTGTGTGCATAGAGGCTAAGTGTCCTTGCATATATGTGAAGGTATGTATTCTTAGTGGGGAAGCATCATCCTTTAGTTAGAAATCACCAAGAGTTGCAGTGGATGTCTTGGTTCCACCCTGAGGTAGGGTCCCTTTCCTTGCCCTATTTATTTAAGAAAGCATTAAATATCTAATTTCTTAGGTTCATGCCTTTTATTTAATGCTTTCATAATATGGTAGTTCATTTCTAAAATTATTCCTTGGTAATGTTAATAAACTGCTTAAGGGTGATAAATGATTTTTTTTCAAAAAAAAGTTCATTTTTTTAATAATAAAACACCTCCAATGGAGGTGCGTTGCCTTCAAGCTAAAAAAGTTGTGATAGACTATTATGCAACCTGCATTATTGCCTTGATATTTTCTCTATACATGGGTTATAATTGATAAAGGACATGTTAGGTTTCTTGGACCCTTTATGTTTCGTTTTCTCAAGTAGGTACATGCCTTGTAGCCTTGGCACCACTTATTACACATGAACCCTTAAACCAATTTTCCATATCTAGGTAAATTGGATGAGATGAACTTGACTAAGAAACTTACACTAAATTATGTGCTTCAGATTAAATAGTTAGGTCACAATGAGTTTCTTGACTTATATTAAAGGGTTTAAATGTAACACCTTCCTTGAAATGGGATTGAATGTGGCTAATGACATATAAGGGAAGTCCTTGCCTCAAGGTATGTTTTCAAGGTTACTAAGACCTTATTGATGTTTAATTGAAATACATAATATGGTTTTCCTTAAGTATGAATGTGAAAGTGATTTATTATATTTTAAATATGGTATGACTATTTGAAATACATAAGAGGTACTGCCTTATGAATTACATTATAACTATGAAAATGATTGTAATTGATTATGGATGGGAGGCATTCATACCCCATGCCACCTATGTATTTGATTATGGATGGGAGGAATTCATACCTCATGCCATATATGTATTTGATCAATGGATGAGAAGAATTTTTACCTCATTACATTTATATAATATCCTATGGAAGAGAGGCATTCCTACCTCATGCCATTTATATTATCTCTTATGGATGAGTGGCATTCTTACCTTGTTCCATTTATATAATCTCCTATGGACGAGAGGTATTCTTACCTTGTGCCATTTATATAATCTCTTATGTATGAGAGGAATTATTACCTTGTGCTATTTATATAATATTCAATGGGCAGGAGGCATTCTTACATTATTCCATTTACATAATCTACCTTAGACGAGAGGTATGTTTACCTCATGCCAAGGAAAACCTCTCTCTCTCTATCTCTATATATATATATATATATAGAAAGGTAAGAGAGGCATGCTTACCTCATCCCAATGATAATGTATATATATATATATTTATACAGGGTGAATTGATCAGACATACCAACCATGGGCTGAAGCTGGTATCGCCATCAGGTTTCCCATAGGAACCTGGATGGGTGTTAATTATTTATTCAATTCTATCATTAATACTTCATAACTGCACACTATTAGATTTATATTAAACTCTCTAGATATGTCTAGAAAATGGTGGGTTTGGCCTAATAAGATTTATATCTCACACCCTACTCGGGCCTCCATTGCATTGGGGTACCTGAGTAGACCTTTCTTGTTCACTAGAATACGTACTTTGGACCTCGCTTGTTATTGCATGCTCATATTTGGAGTTAGGAGAAAAATAATGAGCTGGATCTCCAGATGCTTGTAGATATTTTCCTTAGGACATTTTAGTTATTTTCATTATTTGAGTCTTGTATTTTTCTGTTTTCCTATTGTGGAAATCATGTTGGTTGTTTAATGCTTTCATATATTTATCATTACCATTTCACGCATTCATCTATTATATAAAATGGTGTTGGCCACTTTTATTATATTTTTATTATCTGTCTTCTGCTTCTCTATAATTACTTTATACTACTTCCATTGTTTTCACCTATTTATATTTTATTATACCGCTATAAACTATTATCATGAAGGTATAGTCTTCCCACTATCACCTTCTTACACCCTCACAACTAGTTGTTATCCTTTGGTGTATGGGGAAACATGCTTGAGGTTATGTGACCCACTGGCCCAACTACTGGGTTAATGGTTAGTCGGGTTGGGATGTTACACTATAATTTTTTAACCCCTTTAGCTTCTTCCCTAAGTTTTCAATGGTTTTATTAAGAAAAATATTTAATTAGAACTTATTTTAAATGTTTCATTTAAATTTTCATATATTCTTTAAAAGAATCAGTTTTACTAAAAAATATTCTTTTTTATGGTTATCCCTTATATCTTAATTAATCTTGTGGATATTAAATATTGAAACATTCACTTTATTGTGATCATTGGAAATTATATTTACCTTAAATATTCATATTCTTAATATCTTCTATATGATTTTTCCTAAACTGTATAACATTTATAAGTACGATGTTTTAATTTTATAGTTATTTTATTGACTAGGGAATTATTGATAATTTGTATTCATTACTTGATATAGAAATTTATTGATAAGGAATATTTTTCATGAATGAAATCGATCATTTGATATGTTAGGAATGTATTGGAAATGTAGTGATGGGTGGGGGATAAAATTATATAGCCCCTCAATGCATCAAAAGTTCTCATGAGAAAAATCAATAAGCTTGCATTATATGGGGTTTTAGTATATACATACCCATATTTTTAAACTATCTTGGAACAAGTCCTTGATGGTTTAGATATCATGATATCTGATATCATGAAATCTAATATTATGTATTTATATCATGGAGAATTAAATTATTATTTTTCATGATATTAATGTATTGATATTATCCATTTTTTTACTAAATTTATTGATTAAATGGAATGTTTTTTATTAATTTACCTTCCCATGTTTATTATTCTTTATTCACTCATGATAGATTCTACTGTACATAACCCTTACTAAGTACATGATCTCATCCTTTTATTTATTTTCTTTTCCCTAGGATATGAACAAGTATATTATGAGTAATATCAATGATGCAAGATTTTTTTTAAGATATGTACTTTATATTTCAATTGCAATATAAGAATCATGTATATATCTAGTTTTCCAAGACCACTAAACTACTCGATCCTATGTGGTGGGATCTCATGTATCCAAGATAATGTAATAATGTATATACCATCTATAGGCTACTAAATTTGGTGTTGTTACACCTGGAATCATTTACATATGTTATCTGCTAGGATTTTATGATTGAGATGGGTTTGGAAGAAGAAAAGGAAGAATGACTTATTTCCATTTTTTATGAACCAACAAGTTGTCTTCTTAGAGGTGTTAAGGGTTCCTCTTCTAGTGGAAGGGAGTGGAGTGTTGAAGAGATGAACCCAAGTGGTGAAAGGAAACCATTGAAGAGTAGGAGTTCCTTATCTCCTTCTGTGATAGGTGGTCTCATTTGATGTTTCCAGTTTGAATAGAGGGGCATCCCCACAAGTTCTATATTTACCCCCCTAGAGAGTTCCATCTATGTGGTAATATTTAGAACCTGTAAAAAATTCTTTGTGGTATCATAGAGTGGTTTAGATTGGGAACTTGGGAATATATTGGAATCAAGGGCTTGGTTATGGGGACCTTAGACTGACCATCAAGCTACAATAGTGAGGTTAGATTGTGGAGTGGGAGAGGAATATCAACAAAAGATGTAGACTATACAAGATTCAGTAGCCCATGTAGACTAATGATATTGTGTAAAAGTTCATATGTTTGATTTAGTAAGAGTTTATATGATATATTAGGTTTTAACTGATATTTGAGGGGTACCTTCGATGGTGTGAGGCATGGTTATGATCATGTCTACACTTTCTAATACCTTGTTTGATATGGGGGTGTTCTCATTCTTTTATATATGATCAAGTGATTTATGGTTTAGAGTTGATAGTAAAGTTTTTCCTAGGATTTTTATCACTTAACAATCCTATTGGAAAGAGAGTAGATCATATTTTGTGATTCTCAAAGTTTCCTTTGGTGATTATAGGTTGCATACATAAATGATATTTTTTGATTCTATAAATGACAAGATTTGATGCCATCTTCAATGTGGAATGGATGATGAGTTTTTGAGCTCACATAAACTGCTACTATAGGTGAGCGTCATTTACCTATTTTTATGGAAATGATTATTTTGAATAGGGAATGGGATTTAGGAGGATGAAGAATGTGACCACAACTTAATCAGATCAAGACCATTTTAGTGAAAATTTCAAAAATAACTCTTACAAAATATGAGATGACCATTTTATCAACCCTTCCTTATGTGGTAGACCGTTACCATGATATTTTTCCATGGGATTTCTCTAGACTTCCTCTTAGGAGAGGAATTTATTTTGACTCATTCCAAGTGTCAAATCAATATCAATTCCACTATATCACTTGGAGCCAGTTGAGTTAAAGGATTTAAAAGTGCAGCTTGAGGATTTGGAGGTGAAGGGGTTTAGTCGGCTAAGTAATTATCCTCAGGGCGCTCTTTTCTTATTCACCAAGAAGGAAAGTAGTATTATTCAGTTATGTTTGGATTATCAAAAGATGAATCAAGTCACGTCGAAGAATTTTTATCCACTGCTAAGGATATAAGATAAGTTTGACCAGCTAAGAGGAGTATGGTGGTTCTATAAGATTGATCTACTATCTATTTGTCATCAAATTTGGGTTAATAATAAGGATTTGATAATAAAAAAAATAGAAGAAGGTGTGAACTATAGAAGTATCTCTTTATAACTTTTGGGTTGAAGAATGCACTGATGGTATATACGGATATCATGAACAAAATTTTTCATCCCTACCTAGTCTTGTTTTTCATTTTTTTTCTAATGATATCTTGATATACTCACAGATCCAGAAGGTCCATGATAGATCTTTAGATATTATGCTATGTAAACTTTGAGTTTGTTATATTTATGTCATGTTCTCTAAGTGTTCTTCTTGTATCCAAGAGGTATGTTTTCTTGGGCATATGATATCAAAAATAGGAATATTAGTCGATCTAAGGATGGTGTAATCAATAGAGATATGGGAATGACCTATTAATGTGATTGAGATTATGAGAAATCTTGGGTTGGTTGGATATTACTGGCAGTTCATTTAAGACTTCTCTAATTTGAAAATTCATATGTATGAGATGACCAAGAAGGGGGTCAAGTTTAATTGTATGAATCATAATGAAGAGTCTTTTTAGAAAATAAATAAGAGGTTAACATCCACTCCTATTATGAATCATTCGAACCTAGGGGTTAGATATACAATCTATACCAATGCTTCAAGAGTTTGATTGGGGGATATCTTGATGTATAAATATCATGTAGTCTCTTATGGGTATTGTTAACTATGAACCCATGAACAAAACTACCCTAATCATGATCTAGAGTTAGATAATGTGGTTCATGAATTGAAATGTTGGTGTCTTCATCTATTTGGTGAGAGATTTTTTGTTTACATGGACCATAAAATCTTATTTTAAAGTCATAATATTTCCATATATATGTTTTTTAAAATTATTTGGGATTATTCCGAGTCATTGGAAATTGAGGGCGCTTGATTTCAAGGCCCGATGTATCCGGAACAGAATTTTAAACTTTTTTAAGGTATGTTTAGTAAATGTGGAAGCAGAAATTTCTATCTTTTGAACCGGTGCTCAGAATTGAAATCTGAGGGCACCGTCGAACTCGCAGCACCAGGGTTCGCTTAAGGGAGGCTTAACTTAGACCATCGTAGGTCGGGAGAAAAATATAGTTTTATGGACTTTATAAATAACAATAAAATAACATAAAAATGTTATTTTATTTTTATACCACCTCTTGAGTGATGATGGTAGGGGCCATAGAGGTGGTCAAACTTTTAATAAGGGAAATTAAATGCCCGGTTAGACATCAATTTTGTAACTACTCATCGTTTAATTAATGTGGTTCATTAATTACACCAATTAATGATCCATTATTTGAAAAGAGGATTAATCTCTTAAAACGACCCTTGGGATTTTAAAATGTTGAAAAAGGGAGAGGTTGGTGTGATATTGTGGGAGAACTCTGACGAAGCACCAACGATCAACCCTTCCAATGAAGACCAGAGGCTTAGACAGAAACATTGGAGGAATCAATCTGGAAATGATGAACAACTACAGCTTCATCAAATGTGGATTCTTCTTCCACAACTACAACATATCTTCTAAATCCAAGGTAGAGGTTGTAATTAAATTCAAGTAAATTCTCTATTCAATTCCTTGTTCTTGAAAGGCATGACGAACGCGGATCAACCAAAATGAGTTGATCCGCAATTCGTATGAAATTACGGGTGGTTGTTGCAGGATATTTGAATGAGTTTTTATCATTACCTTTGTGATGTATTTTTTTACTACCAACTTGATATGATGCTAACATAGAAGTCGCAGGCCAAATGAATAAGGCTTGGACCCTCCACTACTTCGGTTTTGTCGCATTCTTTGTGGGCAGATTTTCAACTCATAGGAATCCTGAATCTGGGCACCACACAGTGACTATGGTATCCCAAGAGGCTCGTAGGAGTAATCAGAAGGGAAAATGGACCACCAGAGCTCACCCGATGGCCTGCGGAATCCCCGTCGGTGCAACACTGGCGCGACGACGCCCGTAGGCGTTGCGTGGGACATTGGGGGTGGTCGACCCTTGGTCGGTTGCCTTGGAAGCAGGGAATCACGCCACAGACTGAGGTCATGACTTAGAGCCATGACGGAAGAGGACCTATGCCCCGTGGGTCCCACTGATAGGGGGGGGGGGTGCCATGTGGCGCCTCCATTGCAAAACTGAACTAATGATTCGTCCATTCGGAAAGGGAGAGCTGACATCGCACGGCCCGACGAGTCATGCCAAGCTAAAGCGAGCCAGGCTGGTCCATGGATCAGTGAGCCGATCTCACTGTGGCTCAGCCTGTTCGGGCCAATCCGGGTCCTGTCGGCCTAGGTTGGTGAGGGTCAGGTTGGTATGACCAGGTCGGACCAGACTTGGACCCTTTTTCAGCTCAGATACGCTTAAAAGGCCGTATCTCACAAACCAGACGTCCATTTGACAAACTGTCAGTGGTGCCAGAATCCTTGGAACAAGACAGTCCTCTTGAGAGACTCTACTTGAGTTTTGGAGAAAGTTGGAGTATGTCCAATTTGGATCGAACCCGAATCCAATCGGCCTGTCAGTGAAAAAAATGATTATAACTCATAGACCGGACGTCCGATTGACGTGTCGTCTATCGCGTTGGAACCCTTATGACTGGGAAGTCCTTTGGTTTACTCCCTTGTGTAACTTCGTTTTAGTTGATTCCTGACTGATATTTTGAGGAGCAGATACTATAGAACTCAAGCGCACCGAGTGCGGAGAATCATATGACTAGCAGGCAGTTGAAGAACGAACCTGTGTGGATCAACATCATAGCCACTCTGTGTGGATCAGAATCATAGAGACCCTATATGGATCAACATCATAGAGACCCTATGTGGATTAGAATAATAGTGACCCTATATAGATCAACATCATTGCGAACCTGTGTGGATCAGCATCATAGCGACCCTGAGTGGATCAACATCCTAGCGACCCTATGTGGATCAACATCCTAGCGACCTGATGAGGACCTGCCTTAGAGTATCCCATCTTGAATCAGTGACATACGACCCTATGTGGATCGACAATGGAACAACTTCTTCATGGTTTATTTGTGGAACTTCCTAATGGAATAAAATGATATAACTTAAGTATAATCATCTTTATTCCTGATCTCTGTGTTGTATACCTAGTTTGAGTTGAGTCTTTTATTGTGATTTGTGATTGAGATCATACTTTGTGGTTTTTCCTTTGAGGAATTCTGAGAGAACTTTGGGGGTCTCGAGGTCCCTACTGGGTATTGTTATACTCACCCATGTACGGGCTTCGCACGCACCTTCTCATGTCTTGTGCAGACGACGATAAGCTTGGATGAGACTTTATGGAGCCATGACAAGGCGGTACACGGAGGTGAATGGTTGACGTGGAGGGATGTGGAGACGAGATGTGTCTACCCTTCAGGTAGGATCCTTGGTGAACAATCTCAGGATCTATTTTCTATTGTAGTTGTGTCTTTTCAGTTGGGCTTGTATTCCAGCCCCTTTACTCTCGATACACACTTTTACTACTATAGTTTTACTATGTGGTTTTCATATTGTAATTTTCTTGGTCAGTGTGTGTATAGGTTCAAAGGCAATTCCTTCCCATTTTGGGGATATACATTTCCAGTTCTAGTCACCAACCCCTGGTCTATGGAAGGCGGGCTTGGGGTAGTCACGGCATGAGCCCCGAGGGACAAGTTGTGACAAAGTGGTATCAGAGAAGTCGGTTCTATCGAAGAACTAGGACTATGATCTTTACAATGGAGTAATAGTGTTAAGTGTATTGAGTGTGGTTTTAAGTTAAGGGAGTCTAGTGTTGGTGCGGTGGCTGACATATCCATACATGAGGACCCTGAATTTTGATTTCCAACTCGGTGTATAAAAACACTGATTGTGTGTGTTTTGGAAATGTTTTACTTTTGATCTCTCTTAATTCATCTCACCAGGTATAACTTATTGACCGTGGAACACCAGTTTATTTTCAGGATGCCTCCATGTAGACATCCAGCCCGGATTCTAGAGAGGGTTTATGATGACAGCCCACCGAGTGATGAGGCTTCGATGCAGGGCCCTCTTACAGCGATAGCACCTTCGGGTGGTGCACTAGTAGCACCACTACCCATTGGGAAACAGTTGCCACCAGCCCCACTGGCGGACGGTGCATGCCAAATGAGCGTGTTTCACAAGTTCTAGTGGCATAGGCCTCTATGATTTCGAGGCGAGATAGATCCACAGGTAGCTGAGGACTGGCTGGAGGCTGTGGCTAGAGTTTTCCGCATAGTTGGGACACCAGCAGAGCAGATGGTGATCATAGCTCCTAGTGTTTTCCCGGGCAATATAGGGAGATGGTGGAGCCTGATGATCCAGTTATATGATGAGGAAAACCTCACCTGGACAGACTTCGAGAGCCTATTCAGGGCGGAGTTCATTCTAGTGACACTACACTCTGTGCTTATTCAATAGGTCCTACACTTACAACAGGATAGCCTGATAGTAGCCCAGTACTCTACGAGATTCAATGACCTCTCGCGCTACTCCACCAACATGGTACATGACCCTTTCTTCAGGGACCCAACTTTTAAGAAGAGTCTCTGATGAGAGATCATAGCATCGATGATATCGCTCAATATTTTGACGCAGGCTAGAGTACTCAAGTGATAATTATTGGTGGAGAGCTTCTTAGCTGAGCAGGAACTGATGGTGAGAGACACCACCAGACTACAGGTATCCAAGTCATCTACGACATGCAGTAGGCATATGATGTAGAGGACCAAGTGGGATAGAAAATCCATAGGATGACCCCAGGATATAAGGTCGGAGGTGCAGAGATCGTGAGGGAGAGCAGGCCAGCAGAGGAGCAGACTGTGCTTTACGTGTAGCGGGCAGGGCCACATGGCTCGCGACTGCCTGACCTACTATACCGACGATCAATATACGGTCGAGGGACCACTGAGGAATAGGAAGATATTCAATCAAGAAGGTTTGCAGGGTGGAGGAAGTGGAAGAGGAGCAGGCCGTGCAGTAGGCGGTGGGTGGAAATTTGAGGTTCTACTGCCACCACCTTCAGGTGGTCCATCCCAACCTCAGGGAGTAGGCGGACAAGGATGATATCAACTTCAGGAAACTGAGGCCTATGACCACGGTACTCCAGAGATGATTCAAGGTATGATCTATTTCTACTCCACCCTAGCTGTAGTACTTATAGACATAGGTTCCAATCACTCTTTCATTGCCATGGATCTTGTTCAGAGATCGAAGATTCCATTAGATCCATTGGCTCAATATTTACGATTAGAGACTCTTATGGGAGAAGATTAGACGATCACACATTGGTGCCAGTAGTGTGAGATTACTCTAGGAGGTGAGAGCTTTGTCTAGGATCTCTTAGTAGCAGCATCAAGGCCTTACGATGTCATCTTGGGTATGGACTAGTTATCCACGGTCCATGCTCATATTGATTTTTTAGGCGCAAAGTGTGGCATGTACATGATAATGAGACCATGTTTTCCTTCACCTATGAGAAGGGAACATTTGAAGCTTAGGATGGACTTTATCGGAGGAGGGTGCGGCTGATCACACATCAGTTGGCTAGCCTTACCCTCGGGGAAGTTGACGATAGTAGTCTGAGCTATCCCGTAGTGGTGGAAAATTATGCTGATGTCTTTCCTGAGGATGTTCCTGGACTACCTCCTTGCAGATAGGTAGAATTATACATCAACCTATACCCTGGGACGACATTGATATCTACACCAGCATATCAGATGTCTCCCACGGAGCTTCGTGAGTTACAGGTACAACTAGAGGATTTTCATAGGATGGGGTTCATAAGGCCCTGTGTTTCTCCATGTGAATCCCGGATTTTTTTCCAAGAAGGCATATGAGATTAAGAGGATTTGTGTGGAATATAGGCACCTGAAACAGGTGACCATGAATAACAAGTATCCAATCCTGAGGATTGATGATCTCTTCAACCAGTTGAAGGGAGTTCAATGATTTTCAAAGATAAACCTCAGATCAGGGTATCATTAGATCAGGGTACAGGACGGGGACATACCAAAGACAACCTTCAGATGTCGGTATGGCCATTATGAGTTCTTGGAAATTCCCTTAGGTGTGACCAACACTCCAACAATGTTCATGGGGCTCATGAATAGGATCTTCCAGCCTTACCTCGATCACTTCGTGGTGGTCTTCAATGACGACATCTTGGAGTACTCAACATCAGAGGAGGAGGATGCCACACACCTACATATATTTTAGGATACACTCCAAGAGCACTATATTTATGTAAAGATCTCATAGTGATAGTTCTGAATATGGTAATTTCACTTCCTGGGGCACGTTATCTCGGAGGCTAGAGTTTCAGTGGATCTGGTAAAGATAGAAGCAATAATTTCTTGGGAGCCTCCCAGAAGTGTGACAGAGGTGCAAAGTTTCCTGGGATTGGATGGGTACTAATGGAGATTTGTACCCAAATTTTCTAGAGTTGTGACACCTGAGTCAGCTTTGAAAAAGAATGAAAAACCCTTCATATAGATGGATAGATTCTCACAAAGTTTTCAGAAGATAAGACAGAGACTGACGAGTGCCCCCATCTTAAGGCTACCAGAAGAGGGCGTTGGGTATGTAGTCTACAATGACACATAAGGGATAAGACTAGGTTGTGTCCTAATGTAGGAGTGAGTGGTGATCACCTATGGCTCATGGTAGTTGAGACAACACGAGAAGAACTATGCTACCCATGGCCTGAAGTTACCAGTATTTGTCTTTGCGCTGAAGATGTGGCGGCACTACTTGATGGGTGAACATTTTACCGTTTACTCCGATCACAATATTCTCAGGTATATCTTCTCACAGAAGGACCTGAACCTGAGACAACGATGATGACTATAGTTCCTCCAGGACTATGAATTTGAGATAGTCTACACTCCTGGGAAGGGGAATATATTAGCAGATGAACTCAGTAGGAGGTCTAGTCTACAGTTGTTGAGTGATGCAACAAAGCATCTAGCCACGTTGTAGCTATACTTTGCGGATAGTGATGGAGCAGCTTACCTACAGTCTATGACAGTTACTCCCCCACTCCTTCAATGAGTCAGGGAGGCATATCTTGGGGACATAGACTTCAAGACCCGATGTGCTCAAATATCATCAGGACAGGCTCCTGATTGATTTTCTGAAGGTGGGGAGAACGTCATCCTCTTAAGAGGATGCACCATGGTACCGGTGATGCTAATAGAGGAGGTTTTTAGGGAGTTACACATATCCCCTTTGGAAGTACATCTTGGAGTGGAGAAGACGCACCCAAACCTCCGATGTCAATACTGGTGGCTAGGGATGAAGAAAGTGGTGGTGGAGTTAATATCACGACGCCTCACTTGTTAGTAAGTGAAGGCTGAGCATCAGGTTCTAGCAGGCTTAGTGCAACCACTTGAGGTGCCATAATGAAAGTGGGATGGTATATCCATGGACTTCATGATAGGACTACCATGTATTTCTAGGGTCCATGATTCCATCTGGGTGATCATTGACTGACTCATCAAGTCGGCCCACTTTCAACCCATTAAAGAGCACGGATCAGTAGAGAGCTTAAGACGCCTCTATGTACAAAAGATTATACAACTTCACGGGGTTCCATCGATGATATTCTTAGATTGCAATTCTTGTTTTACATCCCTCTTGTGGAAAGGATTATAGGAGGTGTTCGGGACTTAGTTAAATTTGATCACCGCCTTTCATCCTCAGACTGATGGTCAGACAGAGCAGACCATTCAAACACTCGAGGACATGCTTCATACTTATGTACTTGATTTTGGCCGCAGTTGGGAGGATCACCTACCACTGGTGGAGTTAGCGTACAACAACAATTATCACTCCACCATCGGCATGGCTCCATTTGAGGCCCTGTATGGGTGACCTTGCAGATCACCACTATGTTGGAAAGACTCAGGGGAGTCAACACTTATGGGTCCAGAGTTGGTATAGGCTACCAAAGAGAAGATATAGATCACCCGAGAGAGGATGAAGACTGCATAGAGATGGCAGAAGTCCTATGCCGATAGGAGAAGTATACCCTTAGAGTTTGAGGAGGGAGACCATGTCTTCCTATGGGTCTCACCCTTATGAGGATTATAGAGGTTTTTTCGGAGAGTCAAGATATCTCTGAGGTTCATCGGACCATTCTAGATCCTCATCAGAGTAGGCGAGGTGGCGTACCATCCAACTCTTCCCCCATAGATGCACCAGGTGAATAATTTTTTCCATGTTTTTCAGCTGAGGAGGTACGTGCATGATCCATCACATGTTATTGATTGGGGTGAGCTAGAAATTGATGATGAGGTGACATTCGTGGAGTTCCCAGTGGAGATAGAGGACCAACATGAGCGGGTCCTTCATGGGTGGTTTATTCCTCTGGTGCATGTTTATTGGCAGCACAAGAATCTCCAGGAGAGCATATAATAGTGGGAGGCTCAGATACATGCTCAGTACCCCCATTTTTCCCCCTAATTTTGTTGTAGTTTTGGGGGAAAAATATCCCTAAGGTGGGGAGAATGTAAAAACATAGAATTTCCATATAATTGTTTTTAAATTATTTGGGATTATTGCGAGTTTGAAAAAATTGAAGGCGCTTGATTCCGAGGCCCGGTGTGCCCAGAACGGAATTTTGAACTTTTTTTAAGGTACGTTCAGTAAACGTGAGAGCATGAATTTCTATCTTTTGAACCAGTGCTCAGAATTGAAATCTGAGGGCACCGTTGAACTCGTTGCACTGAGATTATCTTAAGAGAGGCTTAACTTCAACCGCAGTAGGTCAGGAGAAAAAGATAGTTTTACGGACTTTTTGAAGAACAATAAAATAACATAAAAATATTATTTTATTTTTCTACCACCTATTAAGGGATGGTGGAAGGGACCACAGAGGTGGTTGGACTTTTAATAAGGGAAATTAAATGCTCGGTTACTCATCAATTGTGTAACCACTCCTCATTTAATTAATGTGGTTCATTAATTACACCAATTCATGAACCATTATTTGAAAATAGGATTAATATTTTAATACGACCCTTGGGATCTTAAAACATTGGAAAAGGGAGAGGGTGGTGTGATATTATGGGAGAACTCTAACAAAGAACCAACGATCAACCCTTTCAACAAAGAATGAAGGCTTGGATGACAAAATTGGAGGAATCAATCTGGAAACGACAAATGCCAACAGCTTCATAAAATGTGGATTCTTATTTCACAACCGCGACATATCCTCCGAATCCGAGGTAGGGGTTGTTATTAAATTCAAGTAAATTCTCGATTCAATTCCTCATTCTTGAAATTCATGTCGAACGTGGATTAACCAAAACGAGTTGATCCATGAGTCATATGAAATTGCAGGTGGTTGTTGCGGGAGATTTGAACGGGTTTTAATCACCACCTATGTGATGTATTTGTTTACTACCCACTTGATATGATGATAACGTGGAGGGTGTGGTCCAAAAAAAACAAGGACCAGACCCTCCACCGCTTTAGTTTTTGTCACATTCTTTAGGGTCATATTTTCAACTCGACTGAATCTTGAATCTGGGAGCCATGCGGTGACGGCAGTATCCCGAGAGGCCCGTAGGAGCAATCAGAAGGGGAAAAGGACCACAAAGCTCACCCAGGGCCCTGCGGAAGGCCAGCCTGCATGGCACCGGTGACCGGCGCTGACGAGCGATGGCAGCCACTGGCTCTTGTTAACCACGATGGACAGCGGGGGCAGCCAACCCTTTTGGCAGCAGGGGCACGCCGTTGCGTGCCGTAGAAGGAGGCTACGGTGGAGAGGGACCTGCGCCCAGCGGGTCCCGCTAACAGTGAGCGGTGCCACATGGTGACGCCATTGCAAAACCAAATAGATAATTTGTTTGTTTGGAAAGGGGGAGCCGACCCCACACAGCCCGATGGGTTGCGCCCAGCCAAAGCGGGTCGGGCCGGTCCGTGGCCCAGTGGGATGATCCCATTGTGACCTAGCCCACTCAGGCCAACCCAACCAGTTCAGGATAGGATGGGTCAGACCCGGATCAGGGTTGGGTGGACTTGAACCGGGTTGGGTTGGTCTGACCGGGTCAGACCGGACCCGGACCCTTTTGGGTCCAGATATGCTTAAAAAGACACATCTCAGAAACCAGACATCTATTTGATGAACCGTTAGTGGTGCCATAATCCTTGGAACAGGAAGGTCCATTTGAGATACTCCAGATGAGTTTTGGAGAAAGTTGGAGTATGGTCGGGTTGGATCGAACCTGAATTCAATAAGGCCCTCGGTAAAAAAATGATTATGACTCACAAACCGGGCGTCCGATTGATGCGTCGTCTGTCGCATTGGAACCCTTAAGACATGGTTTTTATTTGGGGTACTCCTTTTTGGAACTTATTGGTAGGTGAGGCATGACCAATATCTTGAGAAGTAGATACTATATAACTCAAGCGCATCGAGTGCAGAGAATCCTTTGGATGACTGTCAATTGAAGAACGACCCTACGTGGATCATTATCATTGTGACCATGTGTGGATCAACATCACAATGACCCTATGTGGATATTCATCATAGTGACCCTGTGTGGATCAACATCATAGCGAACCTATGTGGATCAACATCATAGTGACCCTGTGTAGATCAGTATCCTAGCGACCCTGTGTGGATCATCAGTGCACGACCTGAAAAGGACTAGCCTTAGAGCAGCCTGTCATGGATCAACGACATACGACCCTGTGTGGATCAAAAATGGAACAACTTCTTCGTATTTTAGTTATGGAACTTAATAACAGAATAAAATTATATAGCTTAAGACTAATCATCTTTATTCCTGATCTCTGAGTTGTATACCTGGTTTGAGTTGAGTCTTTTCTTGTGCTTTGTGATTGAGATCATAATTTGTGGATTTTCCTTTGAGGAATTCTAATAGACCTTCAGGGGTCTCAGGGTACCTACTAGGTATTGTTATACTCACCCCTGCATGGGATTCGCCTGTACCTTGTTGTGTCTTGTGCAGATGATGAGCAGCTTGGCTAAGACTTTAGGGAGCCAGGACCAGGCGGTACACAGAGGTGATTAGTTGACATGGTGGGCTGTGGAGATGAGTTGTACCTACCCTTCAGGCAGGATCCTTGTTGGATGATCTTAGGAGCTATTTTCTGTTGTAGAGGTATCTTTTCAGTTGGGATTGTATTCCGGACCCTTTACTTTCAGTAAACACTTTTACTACTATAGTTTTACTACGTGACTTGCATCTTGTCATGTTCATGGTCTGTGTATGTACAGGTTCAAAGGCAATGCCTTCCTGTTTTAGGGATACACCTTTCCAATGAAGGTCGCTAATGCCTGACCTATGGAAGGTGGGTTTGGGGTAGTCACAGTGTGGGCCTCGGGATACAGTTCGTGACACTTTTGATATATTTTCTTATAGAGAGACTAAAACTTGTGATAGATGTATTGGGTCTAGTACTTGTAGAAATTCGACTTTGAAATGGTGTATGTTTTTGGGAAAAGAAATTTTGTTGTGAATTATACTAGTAGGAAGATGTGGGAAGTGGGAACTTTGACATCAGAATAGTAGTGAAAGATGATGATATTGTTAGTATATTGTGAGATGGGTGTATCTGAGGATCAAGGGGTGGTAACCTATTCTATGTTGTCCATGTATTCCTCATCAGTGGATTGAGTAAAGGACCAACAAGAATCTGAATCATATTATATTGTGATATAGGAATGATTGATATGTGATGATCTTATTCTAGGATGGTCCTTATATGGGAATGACATAATTCACATGCATAAAAGAGTTGTGGTTCCCACATTTATGAGGTAATATTTGATAAGATACTTTCATACCTCATAGTGGGTGTTACATTTGGGATTGACTAAGATGTATCATGACATGATATGTGGTTTTTGGTGGTCAGGCATGAAGAAATATATTGTGGGGTTTATCAATCATTACTTTACTTGTTAAATGGTAAAAGAGGAATACCAATGACCAGATTGACTATTGAAGCCTCTTCTAGTGCCCATGTAGAATTAGGATGAAATGATGATGAAATTCATGAAAATACTACCCAAGAATCTAAGGATTTGAGATATAGTTTGGGTAGTGGTTGACTAGCTGATGAAGGGTGGAAACTTCTTTCCTGTTCATGAAACCTAAAATGTGGATGAGTTGGGTTGACTATATGTTCAATAAATAGTGAAAATGTATGGTGTTTTAAAGAGTATCACATCACATTGGGATTCACATTTCACATTATGATTATATAAAGTCCTATAAAATGCATTGATATCATAGCTAAATATGAGCACAACATATCAGCCATAGACAGATGAACATTCTAAGAGGATGATCCATATTATAGAGGATATTCTAAGAGATTGTGTGCTTGATTTATATGGGTCATGGGATGACCCCATAGACTTGTTTGGGTTTTTATATAATAATATATTTCAATATTCAATACATATGGATTTGTTTTAGGAACTTTATGGTTGATGATGTCATTCACCACTAAGTTGTCTTGAGATAGGCCAGTTGGAAGTGATCAGTCCGAGCCTAGTGTAAGAGACTTTTGAATGGGTTTAGTTGAGTTGGAAGTAGTTGATTACCACTTAGTGTATGGAATCTTCATATTCCTATTGGAATTGATAACCCTTGTACTTCACCGTGGGTGACTGAGTATTCTTATGGGCGTCACCTCAGTTGGGGCATCAATGATTGTAGGAGTTAGAAAAGTTAGTGATGGGTTTTATGGAATTATTCAAGATCATGGATCATATTTAGATGGTGGATTATAATTTAGACCTTCCTCTATGAAATCGGTATATAGATGATATGTTTCATGTGTCATAGCTCCTCAAGTACTAGCTAGTCCTACACATGTGATTATTAAGGAAGATGTGGAGTTGGAGGAAGATGATTCGTATGAGGAAAAACCGATATGAAATTTTTATTGGAGAGAAAAGGTGTTGTGAGGGAATATAATGCCTCTTATATGAGAGTTGTGGTAGAATAGGTGTATCTTGGAATAGAATTGGGAGCTATAATCTTATATACATTATCATTGTTTAAATTATTCGACTAGGACTCATAAAGACACTTTTTTACGATTACATGTCCTTTATAGGGGTATATTTTAATTCCCCTTAGGTTTATAAGGTTCATTAGATTTGTCTTTATATTTCTTAATATTCTCTTTGTGGGGTTTGATTAATGGTTTGTTAGGGTTTTTCCTTGTGTTGTTTTTGGAGGCTTTAGATATGATTTACAGGACATATTGTGGGTGTATAATTAGGGGAAACCATTTATATTACTAAGGTAACTGTATGACTGGAGACTTTGGAGACAGTAGTATTCACATGTTTGGCACACAATTTACCAAATTTTTCTACCCAACTATGCGAACTCACCTGGGGTTGGGTAGTATCTCCTACATGGTTGGCGTGTAGTTTTTCAAAACATGCAGATAAACTACGCATGTAGTACTAATTAATATTAAAATTATAATTCTTCCTCATATGGCTAGGGATCTTGAACTAGGAGACTCATTTGGGTTATTTAGGGATTCCTTTTCATGTAAAATGTGTTTTTATTAGAGCTTGGATCGTTGAATCAAGAAATCAATGGTATGTATGACATTTGTTCTTCTTATACATAATCTTCTCATCTTCTCTCAAAAAGAACCATAGATATTATCTTTCATGAATATATCTAAAGTTTTAAGCATGATCAAATTGATATTTATTACATATTAAAGGAGAAGAACTTTGATCCAACATAATTGGATATCTTTTCTAGGATGATATAAGGTCCATTCATTATGGTGGTTTGCATTTGGTAAGTCTATGTCTATATTAACACTAAATATTTTATTCATATTGAATCTTAACTCTAGAATCCTTATTTAATGAATTTAATGATTATTCTCGGGATTGGTGCGTTGGTCTTGATTTGGGTGGTTGATATTTTTTATTTGAGTTCCAATATGTTTAAGGTTGGAATTACTAACCTTGTTATGACTTTTATATGAATATATATGTTTGATTGTCTTGTTTCTACATGTGTAGATCTGTGAGAACCTTACAATGTAATTTTATTGGTATGTGGGTGCATGTGTATCCCTATCTTGTCCTATTGTATGATTTGATAATCATGTGGGTGCATGTATTTCCATGTGAGAACCTTTCCGTGTGATTTGATGAGCATGTGGTTGTATGTGTAGCCTTGTGAGAAATCTATTGTGTGGTTTGTTTGGCTTGTTCATTCTGATTCTATGGGGGATGTCCATCAATGATATGATTGAGTCATGTAATAAATTATGTTATGATTACTAATTTTTTTGGTTATATCTATTGATGATATGGTTGAGTCATGGAATGAATTATGTAACCTTGTTCAGATTATGTGACTAGCTAGACACAACTTATCTTTCATTATAGAGCCGAAGAAAGTAGGACCTGGGTTCATGGTAGATTTTTTAGTGCATGATGTCACAAATAGTTGTGTGTTTATTTATATAGTTATTACCATTCATTGAATTCAACTTTATATACACATGTTTCACTTATTCTATAGGGGGATTGGTGGAATCCTACTAGGTTTCATATGCACACACTACAAAAGAATTTCAAGGAATGTGTAGAATTTATGGTCAGTGATATAGTGAAGGAAAATAGACCTATGTTGGTTAGTTGAGTGGTAGTAGAGTGGGATGAGGTGATTTTGGGATAGACTCTGAGATCTTGTTATGTCATGCATCATTTATCTTTATGCTTGTCTATTTTGGTAAATGATCCACTACATGTGGGGATCCTGTTGAATTATTATTAATGTTGTATTATATTTGTTATAGCATGGATATTATTTCATTATTTTTTCCAATATATTTATGTGGGTGTTATTGGTTCAATTATTTTATTATTTCTTATAATGTATTTATGATTGTTGGATTTCCACTACCAAGGGAATAGTCTCCCCACATTGCTGCTCAGGACCTCACCACCAGTTTGATGCATCATGTGTATAGGTAGTGTACATGAGGCCTTGTGGAATCTCATCCCAGACCTAGTTATTTATGTTAGGGTGTCACACACACCAATAGGTGGAAATATTCCTTTATATAATATTCTTTCATTTAATGAAGGAAATAGAATGTTGATTTCTAATAATTGGAAGTCGATGTGTGTTACAATACTATATACCCATTGGTAAATAATAATATTAATATTTCAATTTATTATAATCTATTTTTAATGCCATAAATGAGTCATATCGATGATTCATAGGCAAAGGAAACTGTTTGGAAGATATAGTAGAATACATGAACCCAATATCATATACTATTTTCTTATCATACAATATGATACATTCATTATATACCGTTGAAAACATAGCTGAGTCATATCCTATGATATGAACCACATTCATATCTAGTCTTATGATCTAGATTAATCATAAAATACAATTGATTTTTTTAGTTCATATCCTATAGTTTCCCCTCAATTCCAATGAGGTGTGAGTCCCTTATACTACATGTAGAGTCAATACTCTCTCACATCATGGTTCATAGTTCCTCCACCTATATAGATAAGTGATTTTATATTATCAAGGTAAATCCTAAAGGGGGAGTGTGGTGGGGGTGAATCATGAAAATATAGATTTTAAATGTTATCCCTTGATTTCAATATTGTTCTCTCGATGTGAGGAACATTAATATATCTCCCTTACTAATTATTTATGAGCGATAAAGGTAGTAAGAGAATAATTGATTTTACTTAGTTCACCCAAACTAGGCTAGTCCAAGGAGAATTAAAAGTCATGTTCCTATACAATTTTAACACCAAATCACACTATTTCTATTTACTTTTACATAATAGAGAAGTCACACTGACCCATTGACACACTCTCCATATGATATAAGAAAATAATAATAACCTTTCTTTATAGATGGGCATCACTTCTGCTTCCATGAAAACCTTATTATTCATAATAAATGTGTATGAAAAACACAAATTTAATGGTGTGTCAATTATATATATCCTAATAAGTTTCTGGTAAAATAAATATCCTATAAATTCTTCTTTATATCACCATTTCAACTTTCCATCATGCTTGAAATTCTATTATTTTATTATTCTTCTTTTTTTTATATATTCAAACTATAAAACACTCTATTTCTTATTCTAATATCTATATATCTTACAACTATATAAAATACTTGAAAAAATACAAATAAATTCCATTGATACAATGGTTATGATCAATCCTCTTCCATTCTCTCTACTTTAAAGATCAATCAATATTTCAACAGCACTTAAATTGGGAGATTAAAACACATTTAAGTAACTTTAATTGCTTAAAATTTTGATCCACAAGATTCATATTCAAAATTATACTTTTTTGAAGTGGTCACAAATACTATAATATAGACACATTCTTCCAAAAATTTTACCATATTGTAGCTACTTTTCCTATGGTGTATAAAAGGGATTCAATAAAATAATGAATCCATGGTATGCTTCTATATATATTTTTTACTTCCTATTAACTAGATCCACAAATCTCAAACACTAATATCCTCTATAACATAACCATGATCAAGACATAACTTCTTGAATCACCAAACTAGATGCGACGCATCAATTTCACTGTGGTGTGAGATTATGTAGAATTAGAAAGCATAATTTATCTATCTACCAAAATCACACACTCCATGATCCTAGAAGATTATGTGGTGTGGAAAACATTTCTTCAACATCCCTGTGGTGGAGGATATTATTTATGACATGGAAATATTGAAAACTATAGTTACATCAATGTTTTCCTAATCACCTTCAATGATATGGTTCCTTGTGCTATGGCATGAAGGAAAAGTGAATGGACATTCTATATCTATCCTCTATGGTGTGGCTTATTATTCTATGACATGGAAAACCTGAATCCAAAAGATAGACTGTAAGATCCAAAACTATTCTATGGTGAAGCCTGATGGGTTGCAGTATGGTGAATTACATATTTTATCTACCTTCAACATACCTAATAGATTTAACAAATTCATGAAAATACTATGAAAACCACCTATTCTCTATAACATTATTCAAATTTAATACTTAGGTGTAATTTATAATTAACACAATCAATAAAAAACACCAAATAGATTTTTTTTACAATAATACATATATGAGTTAGGGTGTGAGTTATTCATCTAGTTAGGGAGTAGGTAAACCCCATGACTATTTTTTTATTACTCACAATAAAGTTAAAGTCCTCCTTTGGGGAGAGTACCTCTTCAATTGAAATTCACACCTCAATGAGGTGTGAGTTTCCCACTATAATTATAGATAGGTATCATGGTAGTTATGAGGGTTGGGTAGTTTTGTTGATGGGTAAATTTAGATTTTGGATGTCTTGTGAGTCAACAAACATTATTAATTTCTTATGAGACATGATACACAATTGGTCAATTGACTTTATAAATTATATTTCTCTTGATATTATCTAGTTAAATGTGAAATACAATATATGATGAATTTGTACTAAAAATCATGATATTATTTCTTCATTATTGGTTTTGTTAACCTTATCAAATATCTAGTACCACTGGGTTTGGCCTATTTCCATTAATCTTGGGTATGATTTGACCAACTATTCATTTTTATCTTTTTGTTTTTATGTAATCCTACTAGGTGTTAGTACATCCTTATTTTAATGCATAAAAATCATGATTATTTTATTTCTAATGATATTATTGTTTTATGATAGTATATAATTTTATAAAGAAAATTGTCTATGTATAGATCTATCATTAGTTATAAAGATCCACCATCAGTTCAAAGAGACTCTATTATTTATGTATCTACTATTAAGGACATCCACCATTAGTTCAAACAATATCTATCAGTGAACTTCACCTATCGCCAGAATTGTGATACCACCAAAATTGTGCTACTGCTAGACTTGTGCTACCAGTAGACTTGTTCTACTTCCGCACCTGTGCTACCGCTAAACCTGGTCTACTATTGATCAGATCCACCATTAGTTAAGATTCTCTACCATTGACATCTCTATCACTGGAACAATATACCATTAGTCTAATATACCATTGGTCTATGCTACCATCATAGTTGACCCACCGCCATTATGATAATATTTTTGTTTTCATTTGAATTTAATTTCTCCAATATCTAGTTTAAGGAATTTAATGAAAACATCCTCACATGGATTTATTAGTAATTATTCCTAAACCACTCTATGAATACATTGAAGAAAAAGTAAGAGGTTTCATGATTTTGTGATCATTATGAGGATCCAAGATATATTTAATATTATTCTTTAATGGATAATTTAGATATTTAGGGATATATATTTATAATATCCCCCTCATGTACATAGATATATACATGTTGATACATATGTGAGTGTGAAAGTGTGGAAAATATGGAAGATCCAAAAAATTTCATACACTAAATCAATATACATGTGTGTGAAGACTTACTGAATATAAACATATTGAAAATAGAAGAAGTTTTATAGAATCTATGATACTCTATTTTCATACAAATTCTAAATAACCTATCCGATCTCTTTTATAAGACGCTTTCAAGTACCTCTAAAAAACTGAAGCATCACATACCGAGAAATGTCATATTTTCTTATCTTTACTCATATTTTCTCTCTATATTATGATTTAATTTTTAGCAGTGTATTGTGTTACTTTTTTTATCTATGCATATTTTCTCCTGCACTTAAACTGAAGTGTTCATGACACAATCTCTCATATTTCTTTATTTGTATACCCACAAAAATAGTGGAAGAGGTCCTATATGGCCAATATTTATTTTTTTCTCAATATATAACTGTGGAAGAGCCTTTGAACCTAGATATCCTATGTGATATTGTTTATAATTCCTGATATAGTTTGTGGATTATATTATTTTTATAATAATATTATTGTAACTAGGTGATTGTGAAGTGGAGGGTATTAAGTACCAGCTTAAAAATAAACCCCTTGTGTTATTCCACTATGTGTTATTGGTTTTGTTTTTCTATTTCAAAGTTAACACTAAATTTTTAATTTCAAATTTCAAACAAAACTTTACTTTGATAGTTAGTCTTAACTCATGTTTATATAAAGTTTTTGATTAATTAATTTATCTTTAAAAGTTAAAATTATTTGAAATATTTTTTAAATGAGCCCTAATCTTGATTTGATGAATTTTATGAAAGGTAAAACATATATAATTATAATATTTTGAATTTATTGTTTTTAATTAACTTAGGTGATTTTATTTTAAAATTATTTTTAACAAAAATTTGTATTGGGAACTCAATTAACCCCCCTCTTGAGTTAATCACCTCGACTAACATTTGGTATCAAAGGAATTTTAAATACCTTTTCAACTTTGATTTAGTTTTCTTTTAAAGAACTTAAATTTAAATTATTTCTAGATTTTATTATTTATGGATAAAAATAGACAAGAAGGATCTACTATGAATAAGCCTCATTATTTTAATGGAACAAACTATGATCAATGTAAGATTAAAATGAAGATGCATATTGATATCATGAGTTTTGAAATTTGGACTGTCATTGAATAAAAATATGATTTTCCCAAATTGTTAGAGTTGATTGGATTGATTATAGTAAATTATGTTATAATAATAACTAAAAATCCATTAATTATTTATATTTTCGTTTGGATGATGAGTAATTTAATATAATTTCTACACGTTCAAATACTTTTGAAATTTGGGATACTTTAGCTATTCCTATTAAAGGAACATCAAATGACAAAGAAACACGCTTAAATACTTATACTATTAAATATGAAACTTTTAAAATGAAACATGATGAAACTATTTATGATATATATCTTAGGTTTAATGAGATTGTTAATATAATACATTCATTGGGAAAACCAATTCCTGACAAAGATCAAGTAATGCGCCTGCTAAGGTGTTTATCAGACAGATGGAGAGGAACCTTAGTCTCAATCAGAAAGTCATGTTATGTAAATAAGTTTCCTATTAATGATGTGATAGGAAATATTATTATTTATGAGTAGGAACTAAAATTAAATATAGAATAGGAGGATAAACCAAAGAGGAAACCCTTGGCCTCCAAATATACTACTTCAAACAAATAGGAGAAGATCAAAGTAGAGAGCTCAAGTGATGAGGATTCACCTGCTGACGGGGATGAAGATATGTCCCCCTTGGACATAATATTAAAGAAGTTATATAAAAGGAATAAGTTATTTAGGAAAACCAATTACAAAATAAAGTATGAAAATATAGGAAATTAGAGAAAGTACTAGAAAATAATGATACTACAATTGAAATAATATGCTATGAGTGTAAGAGAAAATGTCATGTCAAAGATGATTATCCTAAGATAAAATTCAAAAAGAAATATGATGATAAGGATAGTAGGTACAAGAAAGAGATGAAATAAACTTGGAGTGATTTAGAGGATAACTCAAGTGAATCCAATTCAATCAAATAAGACAACCATGATAGATCCAACCTATGTGTTTATGACAAACACAACCGTGGTATCTATTTTTTTCCTAAATCTCCCATTCATAAATCTAATTATTCTAAAAATGATAATGGTGATGAAAAAATATATAATAAAGAAATTTTTGAGTACTGTAATATGTTGGAAGATAATTTTAATAAACTTAAAGACAAATATAATATTCTAAAGAAGTATCATGCCTTGACTGCTAGTAATAATACAGATCTTACTATTGAGAAAGATAAAAATGACCAACTATTAAAAGAAAAAAATGAGTTAAAATTATCTACTGAGAAATTAGAGAAGGATTTTAAAATATTCACCAATGGTAGAAATACTCTTACCCAAATTCTTGGAAAGAAAACAACACCCTAATACACTATTGGGATATGGTATCAACCTGAATAGAGAAGGTTCATTAAAAATAATTTTTTTCCCGAGCTCATATTCTTCTAAAACTAATTTTTATTCTTCTAGACATAACAACATTTTTATTTATAAAATTTTCAAATTTGATTATAGGAAACCTGTTAAGATATTATATATTTTTAATGCTTTAATTAATAACATTTCTTAACCTAAGAATATTTGGGTACCAAAGTCATTTTTGGTTATTGTATTATAGAAAACCTGATTAAAAATCTCTAGTAAGAACTTATGGTATCTAGATAGTGGATATTCTAGATATATGAATGGGGACTATTAAAGTTTCAAGAATCTGATCAAGGTGGATGGTTGAATTATCATTTTTGGTGACAATGCCAAAGGAAAATTTATTTTTTTGGACAAGTTGGTAATTCAAATACTATTTTTAAGTCTAGAGTTTTTTTGTAAATGAATTAAAGTATAATATTCTTAGCATATCATAGCTACATGATGATGGTTTTCATAATAAATTTTAAAATAATTTCTAGAATGTTTTTGATTCTAAAAATGCTTTTTATTTCTTAAATAAATGATAATGTATATGCTGTTAATTTAGATTCCTTTTCTTCTCAAAATATTTTATCTCTAAGTTCCGTTCATAAAGAATCTTGTATTTGGAATAGGAGACTAGACCATTGAAATATTCATTCACTTTGAAATATAACTAAGAAATGGTTAGTAAAATATATACCTAAACTACAATTAAAAAATGATAAAGTCTATAACCCATGTTAAAAAGGTGAAAGGCACAAAATATATTTCAAATCAAAGAAATAAGTCTCAACTTATCAACCCCTATAGTTGGTTCACATGGAATTTCTTAGACCTTATAGAGTTTCTAGATTAACTAGGAATTACTATGTTTATGTTTTTGTAGATAAATTTTCTAGATATACTTTGGTATTAATTATAGATGGAAAAAGTGAAGCTTGTTCTCATTTTTCAAGTATGGTAAATCTATAGAAAATATTATTGGACTTAGAATTAATACTTTAATAATCGATCATGTACCTGAGTTTGAAAATCATGATTTTGAATATTGTTTCTCACAAAATGTCTATAATCACAACTTTTATACTCCTAGTACCCCACAGTAGAATGGTGTAGTAGAAAGAAGAAATAAAACCCTTTAATAAATTTTATAGACCTTATCAAATGAGTATGAATTACCTATTTATTTTTTGTCATAATCTATGAATACAATTTGTTACATAATCAATAGTGTTATCATAAGACCTATCTTAAAGAAAACCAAATATGAATTATGAAATAGAATAAAACCCAAGGTTAATTACTTTATATTGGTTCAAAGCCATTATTCTTAATATTAATGATAGTCTTGAAAAAATTTCTTTCAAGAGTGATGAATCAATTTTCTTTAGATATTAAACTTTTAGTAAATCATATAGGGTGTTTAACAAAAGAACTAATATTGTGGAATATCTGTTGATGAGAAATTTGATGAAATAGAACCACATGAGCCTAAGACCCCTTTAAAAACTCTTGAAGATAATATATCAAATCTTAATATAAATAACAAACCTTCAAATTACTCTATGAAACAAGCAAAACAATCATCAAGTTCCAAGGAACAACCTGAACCTGAACCTATAAAATACAATGAGATTTTATCCCTTATTTTAATAGAACTTTTAGGGCTCATAAATACCATACTATAGATGCTATATTTGGAGATCTATATAGAAGAAAAAAAACTAGGGCTTCTCTTAGAAATCACTTTGAACATAAAGCATTCTTATCATTCTATGAACCATAGAGCATCAATGATGCAATTAATGATGAATTATGGGTGATGGAAATAGTAGAAGAACATAATAAATTTGAAAAGAATAAATTATGAAAATCAGTAGAATGAACTTAATATACTCTTACTATTGGATATAAGTGGGTGTTTAGAAACAAAGATAATGAGTCTGGCACCATATTCAGAAATAAATTTAGATTGGTTACAGAAGGATATAGTTAGGAATAGGGTATTGGCTATGAGGAAAGATTTTCACCAGTGTATAGACTTGAATCTATTAGAATAATACTTTCCTATGCATAAAATTTGGATTTCAAACTTTATCAAATGGATATCAAGAGTTCATTATTAAATGGTGATATAGTTGAGGATGTTTTTGTTGAAAACCCCCCTAGATTTTAAAATCCTCATTTTCCAAATAATGTTTTTAAATTAACTGAAGATTTATATGGTTTAAAAAAAGCTCCTAGAGCTTGGTATGATATTCTCATCTCTTTTCTAATTTCTAAATGTTTTTCAAAAGGCATAGTTGATCCTAGTATATTTCTAAAAATAATTTCAAAAGATATTTTTGAAGTTCAAATTTCAGTTGATGATATTATTTTTGAATCCTATAAAAATAATTTGTATATTGATTTTTCAAAAAATATCCAAAGTGAATTTGAGATGAGTTTAATGGGATAAATTAAATTCTTTCTTGGTTTTAATATTTTTCAAAATAAAGACAGAATTATCTTAAATCAAAGTAAGTACACTAAACACCTTCTAAAATGTTTTGTTTCAGACAACACAAAAAGGAATGATAATCTCATGGGTACAACTTGTAAGCTAGATATTGATGAAACTGTAAATTCACTAGATCAAACAATTTATAGAGGTATGATAAGAATATTTCTATACTTAACTACTACTTGGCTAGATATTATGTTTATCATGTGTATGTGTTCTCATTTTCAAGAAAATCTAAAATAATCTCATTTACTTAATGTTAAATGAATTTTAAAATACCAATAGTATACAATTTTTTTTGGAATATTCTATAATAGAAGAAAAAATTGATTTAGTAAGATATTCAGATATATATTTTGGTGGTTTCAATTTATATAGGAAAATCACCTCAGGAACATGTCACCTTTTAAGCAAGTCACTAGTATCTTGGTATAGTAGAAATAAAAATCTTGTTTCACTATCCAGTAACAAAGCTGAATATATACATTTATGAAGTTGTTGTACAAAAATTTGGAAGAAAAAACACACTTTTCTAGATTATGTATATCAATTTAGAAATTTCCATACAAATTGTGACAACACAAGTGTGATAAATATTTCCACGAATTTTTGTCTCATTACAGGAAAAATTATATTAATGTAAGACATCATGTTTTGAGATATTATTTACAAAAAAGTGATATAAATCATGAATTCATAGGAACTAAACATCAGTTTATTGATATTTTTACAAAGATATTGATTTATGAGATACTGAACACTATAAAAAATGAACTAGGAATGATAAATTTTGGTTAATACTTTATCTTGGAAGATCCACTATTAGTGATCCTCTATTGGGTGATCCATTTTTGGGTGATCCACTATTGGTGATCCATCATTGTGTGATCCACCACTAGTGATCCACCACTGGTGATCCATTATTGGGTGATCCACCGCTGGTGATCCACCATAATCCATTATTTGTGATCCATCATTGGTGATACACCGTTGGTGATCCACTATTGTGATCCACTACTAGTGATCCAATATTGGTGATCCACCATTGTAAATCTATTGGTCGAGTCTATGTTTCTATTTTTCTACCAGTCCTATTTTCTATGTTAAATTTTTTATTTGATTTATTTGTTTATATTTTATTATATTTTAAAATCTCAATTCCATAAATGATAAAATTGAACTTAAATATGATTTTGGAACACTCACTCACTCACACATACCATTTGAACCATTTTTTACTTCCATTATCTCTGAACCATTAACATTCTTCATGATCTTACATAACTTTTTGATTCAGGGAAATGGTGAGAGTGAAGATCCCCTCGGGGTTTTATCCTAATAGATCGTGACCTATGAAGAAATCTCATAGAGAATCAAGTCGTTCTGTAGTCAAACTGAAAAATCCTCATCTTCTGACCTGAATAATTGTCACAGAGAAATAAATAGATACAAAATGGATGATGTTAAGAAATTCATTAGTGATAAAGGTGATTCCAGACCATGGATGGATATATTGGTTCTCAAGGAATGATCGACCATTTTATCTGAGGTTGGTTCACCAGTTTTACCAAAATACAGAGTTTAGATTTGGTGAGAAGAAATATATCATTAAAAGTGTGATAAATGGAAAAGAGGTTATCCTTTCTTCAAAAAATGGGACTATTTCATAAATATACCCCACTGAGGTGTTTCTGATGACTATCAAGGATCTATACCAATTTACAGTGAGATGTATGTGTATGACGATGCATTGATGGAACTAACTGGGAATGGTACAGTGAGAAGGCCTACTTTTATTGAACCTGATGGTGAGTGTGGACTTCTGTTGAAATTCATCCCACATATTCTATATCCCAGGAAAGTGTATTTTAGAATAATGAGGTACTAAGATATATTTATTTTATTCTTTTTGAAAATAGAGGATACAATTAATCTTTTTTAGATATTGCGTGGTTCATATGATGGAGATGATTAAGACCTTATCCAAGTCAAAAAATATGATCTATCCTAAGATAATATAAGCTATGTTGGAATACAAGGGCTTGGTTGATGAGTAAGTGGTAGTAGAGGTAAAATGTGGTGTTTTTTGTTCAAGAAAATTTACCTATAAAAGAATGAAATTAAACTTTAATACACTGATGAAGAAATGGGTGGAACATAATGACAATATTTATAAGTATTTTAATATTATGGAACACCCTACAAGGCCTAAGAATATGTTTCACCCTAGCTTAGAGCCAGATGAAGTGGTAATTTATTATTATGATGAGGAAATAGAAGAAGAAGAATCTAGAATAAAATAAGAGATAAAAGATGTCTCTTTTGAACAAAGAAGTTATCTGTATATTGTCAAATACCAATTGTATCTTATGGATCTAAAATTCCAGCTCTTTATCTCACAATTAGAGAGAGATTGTTGAGTGAACGATAAAATATTATACTAAATTCTTAGGAGAGTAATAGATTCAGAGTTCTTATGAAACCATAAGAAAAGTAATGGAAGTGTTTGTTGTTTATGAGGATGATAATAGTGATGGTTTAGGGACCAATTTGGATGGAAATTGGTTTTGGAATATGAAAGATGTTTGTACAAAATGTTTTTTATTTTATTTTTTCACGGGATAAATAAATCACCTCACTTTTTATTTTTAGCTGATCAGAATAATAATCATATTCATTTGATCAGACGCAAAATTATTAATAATGTTCATTAGATTGTGAGGAAATGTTCTAGGAAAAAAGGGTCATCAGACTTAACTTGATTTTGGAAAGGAAGTTATGATCATATTGAAGAAGATAATTGGAGTCTAAATGGATCCGATGAAAATCCAACCACGATTTTCTATTTCATAAGTTACCATAAATCATAAGTAATCTATAAAAAATTTTATGATAGAATTATGAAGGAATGAGGGAGAAAAAGTGCTACTAATCAGATAGTGGTTCAGATTTGGGAAAGAAAGAAGCTACTAGAAGGAAGGGAAGTTACAATACTTATCATTTAAAGTTAGATGATGCTATTATGATACTAATTGTTTTCATAATCATGAGGAATTCATGATAACAATAAGGATTTTTTATAAGAATAAAGTTTGTGAAGTCAATATTTTTTGTCTTAGTTCATCGATGTGAGATTTTCAGATGCATAATTGTTTTAAGGTTGTGAAGTTTTTTTTTGAAATGTGAGAAGAATAAGATGCTTATTTTTGGTCAAAACAAATTTCCACAAGATTTAAATATTTGTAGAAATAAGTTAATTAGAATCGTAATCAGAAAAAAAGATGTTACTAAAGTTGAAGTTGCTAATACTGGTTCATCGGATGCGGTGTTCCATTGATCAATCAGAGGTGGAATGTTTTGTTGATTGGGAGTTGTTGGGACTAATGCATGAAATTTAGAGACCGATCCTCTTAAATAAGATCAAAAATATAGTCAATATTTTCTTTAAGATGAATTAATGGTTGTTTTTCAATTGGGTCAAGAGAAAAGAAATACCAGATTTGTTTTCTTATTAAGTGGGTTAAGTACAAAAGAAGGAGCTCTAATATGTTTTCAATTGGACCAAGACTATCAGAATCGATCTTATACCAATTTTCAGAGTGAGTAATAAAATAATTCATTAGGCACAAAATAAATCTAATAAACATCATCAGATATTGTATCATCAGTCTGGGGAAAAGAAGAAAAAAAATGTTTTTTAAGTGGTTGTAAAAAAAATTCATGGGGAGCTTGACATTTGAAGAGTTTAGAGAAATTTTTTTTCAAATAAGTTTAAATCTAATGATTAAGTTCTACTAATACGTTTTGTAATATTTAGAAGTTGTCACTATGTTTGTGGTAGAATGGATTCAATGATTTATATTCAATAGTTGGTACAGATCATTGGAATGGGAAATTTGTTTTTCAATTGGTTTTGAACCTTGTAATGATAAGTATTCTATTATTATGTATTTTCAATAGGTTTAAGACAATTAGAGTGACAAAATGTGTTGATCATAATAAATAAATCCAAATGTAAATTATAATTGGACTGAATATTGTTTAGGTATTCGTAAGTGAACTAAAGTTAAGAGAAGATTTGAGAAGGTTCGAGAAGGAATGAGAAGAGTTGAGAATCATTAAAGAGGTCAACTATAGTGCCTATATATAAGTAAAATTTGAATATTTGGTAAATTTGGTTAAGAATGAAATATTTTTAAAATCCTTCCTAAAACACATTTGGAACACCAATAAATAGTGGTAAGTATTTTTTAATTTCTGAATGAAGTATTGTTCACATGTGAAGTGAGATGGCAGAGCGCTGAATGTTTTTAGAGAGGAGTTTCTAGATTCAGAATTCATGATGAAGTTTTCTGGACTGAAGATGAAGAAAAAAAGATCGTATTCAGTTTATTATTGTATCAGAATAGATCTCCGAATCGGAAAATTGGATTGAGAATTCTGGACTGAGGTAGTAGCAGTTTAGAATTGTTTTGGTGGTATTCTAGCAGAGTTATATTATCAGACTGAGCAATCAGGCTGGGAATCAGACTGGGCCTCAGACTAAGTATCATTATGAAGTTCAGGGAATTTATTACATAATACAAGGTAGAAAAGTGAAGAATTTTTTTGAATATCATATTTTTTAATGTTGATAAGGTAGAAGAATAACTCGTTTTGAAGCAACTAGTGAAAGTTTCTTAACCTATTACAAAAATTTTATTACATCATTTAGTGTTACTTGAACTAGATGAACTATTGTATTAATGATAGTTCCACACAAGTGTAAGGGTATATCTTACTTATTTTATCCATGAAAAAGGATTTTTTTTCTAGTGTATTGTGTGGTATTGAATTTCTTCCAAACCATACTAAGGACGTAGCCACTCTTATTGAGGATTAAACCTTATAAATTTTTTTTGTTCCTATGGATGTGTGAGTGTTTTGTTTTCATCAAGGTGATAACTCTTTAACAAGAGGTGAAGGTTGTTTCAAAATAAAGAAAAATTAAAAGAAAAAGATATCATTTATTTACCCTTCCCCCTCTCTCCGATACTTGAATCCTAGCTAGGAAATTACAATTGGTATCAGAGGGAAGGTTCCATTCGTTTACTCTTTTCTGAAGTTTTTGTAAGAGAAGTTATGATGTAGAATCTGAATTATGTGAATAGTAAGGTTATTCCTTTCCTTTATGGTAAGAACTATCATATCTGGAAAGATAGAATGTTTTGTTATCTTATGTCTCTTGGTTATGATGTTCTCAAAGCTAAAGTAGATGGATTTCCTCCTATTGATGAAAATTTTATTCTCACATCTATTGATAAGAAGAATATTGAGAATTAAGGAAGTGTTAAGAATGATTTAATCTCGTCACTTTTTGAAAGTGAGTGTCTAAGAGTGAAGGTTTTTCCACCACCAAAGGTAACTGGGATAATATGACGAACATTTATGAAGGAAATATAAAAGTTAATAAGGAAAATTTACAAATTTGGAGGCTAAAGTATGAATATATCAATATGGGTGAGTGTGAATCCATTGGTGAGTTATTTACCCTAGTGAATGGCATTGTTATCACTATTAGATGTCTTTGTGAAAAGTTTTAAGATTCTATTATTGTTGAAAATATCTTTATAATTCTTCCCAACAAGTTTGATTCTAAAGTTTCCTCATTGTAAGATAGAGATCCTAAAATTCTATCTATAAATAATATTTATAACACTCTCATTAATTATACAATGATAAGGGATAAAGTTATCAAAGTAAAACAAAAATTGATCAAGAAATTTCTTTCAAGTCTTTCAAGAAATAAAATCTTAAGAAGCTTCTTGAAGAAGAAGAAGCAAGTGATTCTGATTGTGAAAATGAGGTATGTAAAAATATTGATAAATTTTTATCCTTGTTTTATAAAAATGTAAAAATATTTACAGGTATATATAAGGGAAAACTTCCCTTCAAAGGTTTTTCATGTGGATCTGATGGGTACTTTTCAACTAATAGTTCTCAAAAGAAGAGATTAGTGACGAAGATAAAATAAGAAACTACTGGAATGTGGGGTTTTCCCCACACTTCCATACCAACGGTTTCATGAAACCTTTGGTAAAATATGGTTTATGGAAGCTTTTACCAACGGTTCCTTAGAACCGTTGGTATATGTGTGTTTGTGGGAGCTTTTACCAACAGTTCTAATGAACCATTGGTATAGATGTGTTTTAGGGGAGTTTTACCAACGGTTCAATGAGAACCGTTGGTATAGGTGTGGTTCAGGGGAGATTTTACCAACGGTTCTAAGAAACCTTTGGTATAGGTTTAGCCTGAAAATATATACCAACGGTTTTTAAAAACCATTGGTAAAACTTTCCCCCAAATTCACAGCAGCCCGTCCTCTCCCCCATTCGCGATACAGAACCCTAAATGGGAGCAGTTTGGTGATTTTGGAGCTCCTTCGACTTCCTCTTCCTCCATCCCATCCAAGGTGGTGAATCTCCTGTCGAATCTTATCAGACCCATCCTAAATTAGGTATTTTCTTAACTGGTACCTTATTTTTATTTAAATTTATCTAATATTTCAGTTTTTAGTTTTGATTTTGATGTATATATGTTTTTGTTTCTGTTTTGATTTAACCTATATATGATGAGCTTGTATCGTCATTAAGATGTGTCCAATGGTTCTTTGATCATTGTTTTGTGGAGAATGAATGGTTTAGGACCAGCATTAGAAGTAGCTTCCAGTGAGACCATTTTAGTATAAAGGGAAACAAGATTATGATCTACAAGGTGGTGATTGAGTTGGTAGAGACCAAACATAGTTTGTTCCTTGTGTTCAAGAACCATAAATAGAGTGTTCCAATTAGGTGGTCATCAGTAAAGACGTAGGTAAGATTTACAGGTCCTGTTTCATGAAGTTGAATATGTGGCGCTATAGTGGTTTTTGATTGTTTGAGGTACTCTTAGTGTATTGTAAACCCTCATTTGTTCCATATTCATTTAAAGTGATTTAATATCATTTTTTTCACACACACCATTATATCCTTTCAAACTATATTTAGAGTGTATTTTTATTCTTATGGTGTTAAATATTTTAGTAAATTTCCATACTAGCTTCTTTTATGTGTTCTAGGGGTTTAGACTGATGACAGAGCTGCATGACTATTTTGGGGGTATTCTTTTCATATAAATATACCTATACTATGTCATCAAATGAAACAACTAGTTATATTACTTATATATTTTTATCAAATTATTCTGAAGGAGGGTTTTGTAATCATATGGGGATAGAAAAAATGTAGTTTTTGTTATTGAGTGGGAATTTTAGGTGGGAAGTTGATATGTGGACCACCTAGTTTATGTGATTGTTCGTAATTTTATAGAATAGATTAAAACTATTATGTTGGAGGATACCAAGGTTGTTAGGGTTTTTGTTTTTGTTTTTGTTTTTTATGAGGTGGTTGTGATGATACCCCCTTGATTTGATGTTGAGATTGAGATAGACCAAAATCCTGGTGCTTCTCTAATTTCAATAGCTCTTAGTCTGTTGTATCCAATATTGACACACAAAATTATTTTTATAAATCAAATTTTATTTAATTGTAATCATTAATATGTCACAACGTCAATCATTAAAAAATAATTTCATAAACTATATTGTCATTTCATCTATAAATATAATGATTAAAGTGACATTATATGGATGGAAAATCATATTCATGAGATCTATGAAGAAAATTATAGTGTTTATCAACCCAAAAGTCATGGAAAAAAATAATAAAAACCATATATACTCCTAAAATCAATCTTGGGAATGATTCTTTATATGACCCACTACTAATGGTATTTTTAAGGATATTAATCCATAGAAAGCAACAAAATGTCCTATAACAGATCAATTTTTCCTAATATTTGTTATAGAGAACTTCTTCATCTCTATTAACTAATTAAGATTCATTTAGTCCAAAAAATTAATAAAATACCATCTTACATCTATGAAAATATAATTTTATCACCTTATAGACATGTGCCCTGTATGATAATTATATTTCCCTAAAACATTTCATAAAACATTTTATATACTCAGAGGGACCATCCCACTCTAAGAACCTACCAAGATTCTAATACATCCTCATAAGTATTTCCTCATCAAACTATAGGTGTACAATTTCCACACCTATCACTACCCTTGTTGACAGCCCACCCACCCACCCACGGACACCCGTCCACCACCTTGGACAGCCCGTGCCCCCCTGGACGGCCCCCCACCCTTGTTGACATCCCACCCACCCCATCCCCGGACACCCGCCCACCACCCCCCGAACACCCCTATCCCCCCGGACGCCCCCACCCCCTGGAAAGCCCCCCACCCCCTTGAAAGCCCCCCCCCACCCCCGTGACACCCCCGACCCCACTAGACAGCGCCGCCACCCCCGTGGACAGCCCGCCCACCCCCTGGACAGCCCGCCCACCCCCCTGGACACTCTAGACCCCCTGGACAGCCCCGCCACCCCCATGGGCATCCCACCCACCCCTTGGACACCCCGTACCCCCGGAAAGTCCCACCAACCCCATGGACACCCCACTCACCTCCTTGGACAGCCTTCCCACCCCCTGGACTCCCCCTACACCCTTGTAAAGCCTGACCACCCTCGCGGACAGGCCGCCCACCTGGACACCCCGACCCCCCTAGATAGCCCCCCACCCCCTGGACACATCCGACCCCCCGGACGGACCCACCACCCCCCTAGACACCCCGCACCTCCTGGATAACCCGCACCCCCCTTGGACAGTCCCGCCACTCCCCTAATCCTCATCCTACTCCTTATCCTGATCTCCCTGAAGAAGTTAAAGTATAAAACTCATGTAATCCCAAAAAGACCCTTAAGGATTATGTATTCCTTGATCCACTTCCAATATCTTACTGGGCAATCCTTGAATATAGGCATTAGAAATTCTGTATCTTATTTTCTTATATACACTGTATTTTTTTGTATTTATTAATATGATTCTCATATAGTGTAATGTGTTAGTTATTCTTTTATATAAAGTAAACAATTGTCATTTACCTAAATATTTTTTTTGATTAAACTTCAATATTATTGAATTGCTTTTAAATGACTTATTGCAATTTTTTTACAAAATGGATAGAATTTGGATATACAAAACTAATCATATTTTAACCGATTTTCAAAATAATTTGAACAGCTTTCTATATTTTGCACTTGACAAGGATTCAGATAGTGGTCACACACACTTCCCATGTTTTAATTGTCTTTGAAGACCTTGGTTGAGTCATGAATTAGTTAGCTATCATATAACCAAATATGGTTTCCAAACAAACTATTTTGTGTGGTATCAGAATGGAGAGAAAATGGAATCTCAAAATGTTGATGATCCAAATGATAGGACTGAATTGGAGAGTTTGATATATTATCGGTTTCTATTTATTCGGCATCATGATAAGAAAAGGATGTCCAGCCAACAAGATTTCGATACAAGCACACATGATACGTCCAATGAAAATGATGATGTTGATAGGGTTAAAAAATTTAATGATGCTGCGACGACTTCAGTATATCGATAATGTGGTAAAATAAAAAAGTTGGAAATTTTTATCCGATTGTTTCATGGGAAAACTATGTATGGGATTTCAAATACTGTAATTGATTACATTCTTACCTTCTTGAAGGACTTACTTCTAGATGATGCAGATATTACCTCAAACCACTATATGGCATGGAAGTTAGTTGATGAACTTGGATTCTCAAAAAAAAATCCATGCATGCCCGAATGATTGCAGCTTATTTTGGGAGGAAACTGCTGAAAGAAATGATTGTATCAAATGTGGAAGCTCCTGATGGAAGCCAAAAGATGATGGAACACAATCTTGTGTGCCAAAAAAAGTAATGTGGCACTTTCCATTGATCCCCAGATTACAGAACCTTTTCATGTCTGATTAAATATCTGTAAAAATGAGATTTCATGACACCGAGAGAAAAAAGAATAATGAAGAGTTGGTTCACCCTACAGATGGATTTTCATGGCAGAGATTTGATGCTTGATATCCTGAATTTGCAGCCGACGTGCGTAATGTGAGATTGGGTCTTTCATGTGACGGTTTTAATCCATTTGGGAATATGATTACTTCGCACAACACATGGCCGGTTTTCATACACATTTATAACATTCCCCCATTGGTTGTGTATAAAAAAGCCTTACACTTTCTTGTGTATACTGATATCTGGCCCTTCTGATCCTGGCAATGATATATATGTATACATACAATTTTTAATAAAAGAGTTGAAACTTATTTGGGATATGGATGTGCCCACATACGATGCATGTTTGAAAGACATATTTCAGATGCGTGCTACGCTTATGTGGATGATCAATGATTTTCCTGCTTATGCAACGATGTCTGGATGGAGCATAAAAGGAAAATTGTCATCTCCTGTTTGTATGAAGAATACTCGATCGAGAAGACTGAAATATCATCATAGTTTTAGTTTTATGGGACATCGACGATTCTTGCCAATGAACCATCCATATAGAAACAATCGTCGAAGATTTGACAATACCATGGAGAATGACGATCCACCTCAGCGTGTGTCTGGAACTGATGTGCATAATGAATTGAAAGATTTTAGTTATTCATTTGGGAAGGGTGTAATGAAATCTAGAAAAAGGAAAAATGTTTCCAATGATACCTGTTACAATTAGAAGAAGAAGAGTATATTCTTTGAGTTGTCGTATTGGTCAACCAACTTGTTACGTCATTGCTTAGACGTAATGGACATTGAAAAGAATATATGTGAAATGTTGCTTTCGATTCTTCTAAATGTCAAGGGGAAGACAAAAGATGATTTATGATCTCGGAGTGACTTGGTAGATTGGGGGATCAGACCAGAATTGCATCCTGTTTGTATCAGTGAAAATAAATGGAAAGTTCCATGTGCTTCTTATGTGATGAAACCTACTGAAAAAAATCAATTTCTGTAAGTGCTAGAGACTATTAAAGTTCCTGATGGCTATTCAAGCAATATATCAAAACGAGTCAACAGAAAAGAGTTGAAGCTGAAATCTTTGAAGACTCATGATTATCACCTCCTTTTTCATGAGTTGATTCCAATAGAAATCTATTATCTCTTGTCCAATAATGTTAGAGTCTTAGTTATTCAGTTGTGCTATTTGTTTAGAGATCTTTGTGCTAAGAGGTTGTCCAAATACTTCTTGCAAAAGCTATTGGAAGATACACCATTAATTTTGTGTGAGTTAGAGAAAATATTCCCTCCATCATTTTTTACATGCATGTTGCATCTGACTATCCATATTCTGACTGAAATACTTCTTGGAGGACCCGTTGCTTTCCGTTGGATGTATCCAACTAAAAGAAACATGTTCACCTTGAAATCATATGTTCAGAACATGAATTATCCAGAAGTTTCTATTGTGAACGGTTACTTGGCTCAAGAATGTATGGATTTATGCTCAATGTATTTTTCTGATCTTACTACGAGAATAAACAGACCAATGAGAAATGAAGAAGAACAGTATGGGAAAATTGAACCCAGTTTTCCATCACTTCCTCGTAAAGGAGGAATTCCGGGATTATATACATTGACGACATTAAGCCTTGAAGAGAGAGAGATATCACATCTCACAGTGTTTTTCAATTGTGATTTGTTCGATGAGTATATCAAGTAAATAAATTGTACATGTATCTCTTATCTTATCTCTTGTAATTTTAAATATTTGTTAAACTATTATTATTTTTATCTACAGGGAACATAAAGAATTGATATATATAAAGAATTGTTATTTATCTTTGAGAAGGAAAGAGACTTTGCATAGAAAAGGGTTTTCTGCTTGGTTGAAATTGAAGGTAAAAATATTTCTGTAATAAATAAATAAAAATAATATTTAATTAAGTTTACTATTTGTTTATATTTCAGGTATCGATTTTTCCTGCAGACTTTGTTTCTGAGGAAATAAGAGCTTTGGATTTTGGTCCTAATACCATGGTTCGTGCTTGTAAATCACTTGTGATCAATGGATACAAATTTATTATCACTGAACGAGCAAGAAACATGAGAACAAAACATAATGGTGTTATGCTAATTGCCACAACAGACTGTTATGCCAGTTCATTGGATACTAGACCTCGTTCTGAAAATGTTGCTTATTATGGAGTCGTGGAGAAAATAATAATTTTGGATTATTACTCGCATGGTCGAGTCACGATGATGAAATGTCAATGGTTTGATTCAATGACGAGGCAATATACCTTTATTGTTGATTGTGGATTTCGAGTTATTGATATGAGTCGCACTCTTGCCACCGATGAACTATATGTATTGGCATCAATGGTGAAATGAGTTTTAAATGTCAAAGATCATAATCATCCTAAATTCGGTGTAATTATTGAAGTAAATCCCAAACATGTTTTTGATGATGGTGATGATGAAGTTGACACTATCCATACTACTATTGGAAGAAATCCTTTTATTACTTATGATGATTCCAATAGCTCAATTGTTAGAGTTTATTTTGAACCCGAAGTTGTGGTGAGAAATATATAGAATCATATAGTCGTGTTCTCAGCTACATGTTTCACCTACATCATTCAGAGTCTGTATCCTAGTACTTACCTTCAAACCACCATAAATCTTCTATTTCTTTATGTTTTTTATTAGAATAGTTTTTCTATATTTTGTTTTTTGGGTTACACATTAGTTATATGTTTTTAATTACTTCCATATTTGTTTTCATTGCAGGAAATGACACCCATTTAAGAGAGGTGGTGGAAAAAGATGACAAAAAATAATTGTCGCATGGTACAGATGGGTGTTCCTCCACTCATCCCTGCTGTGAGTATTTTATTTCAAATATAAATATTTCAATAACTTATAATATCATGTGTTTACTTTTGTGTTATTTTTTTTTTCAGGATCCACCCCCTAGATGAGAGATATCTGGTGAGGATCCTGATATTGATCCCAGTAGAGAGGCTGGTGGTAGGAGGGGGGGTGGTGTCAGAGATGGATGATCATCTAGTGGTCCCGGTACTGAGGCCGGTGGTACGAGGGCTCGTTGGGTGAGAGTTAGACGATCCACTACCACAGACGTATTTTCTGTGCCCCATTTTGATCCTGGCGTGTCTTCAGGGACACATGGGATATTTAGACCTCCAATGTTTACACTACCACTTGGCCAGACGTCTATGCCATCATCTTTTAATTCTAGTTCATTATCTCTGAGCTATTATATTCCACCTTCTTCAACCCCTGCTGCGACACAGTATGTGGCTGAGGAGCATACACTGAGGGACACTCCACATGTACAGGATATTCCTTCAGCTTCTGCACATCCAGTGAAGCCCATTGATCCAACTACCACAGTTATATTTATATAACTCTATCAAATTTTTATACCAAAATTTATTTTTATTATAACTTGTACTGATATTATTTTTCTTTAATAACATATTCATCTACAGATAGAAGGCGGGGGAGGGGGCGTACTCGCTTGCGTGTGGTATGGAACCGCCAGAAACAGTTGATGGTTGAATACAATGTTGATGGAAAAATGATTGAGAAATCTGGGCAGCAATGTCGGGGTTTTTTGGCGATGCTAGCCAAATACTCTGATATCATTCCGGTCAGCCCTCTCTCTTGGAGATATCTGCCACACAAAGTCAAGGATAACGCGTGGGCACAAATATGGGTAAAAAATCTATTGGATTTAATGTAGTATTTTTTTTTGTTTTTATATGAACTAATCTATTGGGTTTCAGCTTCGGTTTAACTTCCCTGATGGCGAAGGTGCACAACCAGCGTGTTTAAAAGAGTTAGGAGAGCTTTGGAGAGCTTATAAGCATGAGCTGTATGTTGGCTGGTGTGATAGAGTGGGCACGGAGTTAGAGACATTACCTATCATGGATGACTGCCCGATAGAGAAATATCGCCAAATGATTACCCATTGGGTGACTTCCAAATTTAAGGTATTAATCTCATTTGGGGTATTTAAATGAGAGTTTTCATATTTTGAATTAATATAATCTTATTTATTATTAAACATTATTTAGGAATATTCTGAAAAAAACAAAAAAAACATTGATTCAAAGAAATACCTCCATACTTTGGGGCGCACAACTATGTCAGATAATGAGAGGCAGCTGGTACGATATAGTTGTTTATAATTTTTCTTTAGGACTTTCCCTTTTTATTGTTTCCTATATAAATTATGTGATTTATTGAATATTTAATATATGATTATACTTGCACTTTATATTGTTTCAATGTCATTACAGAATCACAAATTGAATATTGAAGGACGTATCCCTCGAGAAATTTTTTTTTGCTCGAGTAGAAGAAAAAAATATGGAACTGCGGTAAATGAACCAACCCAAGAAAATATTGTAAGTTTTAATTTGTTTATTTCAAAGTTTAATATCTATTTTCAAATTTAATAATCTATTAATATTTTTAACAGGCTACTTTAGAGTCTCTTGATACCCAGGATCCTGACAATTTTGGGCCACACAATCATTTATTTTAGGTTTTGGGATATGAGCACTCTGGTCGAGTACGCTGCCGACCTGGTAAGAATGTAGTCCCGATGAGGTATTGGTCCTCTCCAGGTATCCATTCTAGTACCACCGTGTTGGAACAGGTCAAGGAGCATGCAAGACAGTCTGATAAAAGGGTCACAGAGTTGGAAGTACAAGTTCAAACGAGGGACAAGGAATTTATGAAACTGATGAAAGCTTTATCTTCATCACTTCCACAAGAGGTCAGCGCGTCCTGTCAGACATTTATGTCATCGATGGGTGCATTATCCAATGCACCAGGCAGAAACTCTAGTGGCGGTCGAGATGATGAAATTCCTGGTGATGACGAGGATGATGAAGAGGAAGAGGGAGAGGATGAGGATGAGGACGAGGGTGAAGATGGGGCTGAGGGCGAGGATGGGGTTGAGGGCGAGGATGGGGCCGAGGACGAGGATGCGGCCGACGATGATCATGGGGATGATGTCGAGGACGACGAAGAGGACAGAGATGGAGGTGAGTATGAGGCCGATGATGGCAGTGGGGATGGGGATGGTGATCAGGGGAAGATTTATCCATTACGTTTTTGAATTCTGTATAAATCTTTATTTTTGAACCTTGTTTTCCACTCTGGAGTTTTCCTCTGCTTCATAGGGACATTGTTATCAGATCTGTTTTTTGCACTTGATTCTTATTGTATTATTAGTCTACTACCTAGAACTTTAGTATTCCTTGGTACAGTGATACCCATTTTTCTATTTTGTATTACTTATCTTTCTTAGTTAGCCATGTATTTCATGTTTATGCATGTGGAAAATGATATGGAAAATGTGATTTGAAGTAGAAGGCTTTTTGAGTGGAATTGATATGATATTATCTCTAATGAAATTACAATTCCATGGTTATTTTATTCACACCATGACTAATTTTAATGAGTTAATGAGAAATATACTGGGAGTGGTACCCAAAATCCAACAATATAGGATAAGAACATATACCACTCAATAATGAAGGCATGTTTTGTGGATATTTTTTTAAAAATAATTATTATTTTCATGAATCCTATAATTATACGAAAGTAAGGTTTCCAAACTATGTTTGAAGGATGATTGAAAGGTGATAAATTAACTCAAACCATATGAGAATTTTTTTAATCCATTTAAAGAGGTCCATGACTATATTCAATACATGATCAATTAGAATTTCACTTAAAAGAAGAATTGAAATAATGTCTGGTAAAAATTGGAAGGCTTAAAAAAGAAATCAGGAAATTGAAAAATAAAAATTCCTAAAAAAGAAATCATGAATGTTTTCCTGATGAGAAATTTAAGATCCTAGAAGATATTGATAATTTAAAGAAATCTATTGACAAAGAAAATAATCAGAATGAAAATATGTAAGTCAAGTTAAAGGAAAAATAAGTAGAATAAGAAGTTGGATAATAAAAACTTTCTGAATCTAAACATAGTGTTTAAAGTTTTCAGAATTCTATTTTTGAACTCAGTCAAATCTCTGCAAAGGATAAACCTGAGAAGGATAAAAAAACATTATCTTCAAAGTTGAGAAGAAATATGTAATTTTTTCTGAGAAGAAGAATAATGGGAAAGTTATATATGTGTCCAAGACCAAAAAAGTGGAGAAGTTAAATGTTTCTAAAAATTATAAGTTCAAAAATTATTCTACTACTTCTTGCTTCAATAAGACTAAAAATAAAACTAATATAAAAAATCTGATTAAAATTGATAATAGAAATGTTGGTGGTCAAAAAAGTTATGATAATTAAGACTAGAAGGTTGCTGAGAAACATGATCACAACTCCGAATAATATGAAAGTTATAGAGGAAAATACTCTTTATGTGGATACTATTGGTATTATGGTGGATTTGGACATATGGAAAATATGTGTTGTTTCCCTCAAAAACCTTACTAATATTCCAAAAATTACATAAGGTAAATTTTGATGGAGAGTAGATCCTCTCAAATGAAGAAGTCTGAGAAGGTTGTTTTGAAGAAAATAGAGAAGTTTTGTGTGAAAATTAGAAATAGGACCCAACCTTTGGAAAATATTTTTGAAACATGTGAAAAACTTGGAAATATTGAAAAATAATTTCTTGTTTTGTTACTCCCATATTTTTTTTTAAAAATTCTCAGAAGCTGGATTTAAAGAAAGATAATGGGAAAAAAACTCTTGTTGTAGAATCTAAAAAAGTAGAATTACCTTGGATCTTGGATAGTGGGTTTTCTTCTAATATAAAAGGATACTTGAAATTAGTGAAGAATTTTCAAGACTTAAAATAATTAATAGTGACATTTGACAATGATGAATCTATCATAATCAAATGTGTTGGATCATCCATCACTAGGGAAGAAAAGTTGAAATCCAAGAAATAATTTTCTGTTGATGGGATGAAACAAAACATGTTAAGTGTTTAACATCTATGTGATGAAGGTAACCAAGTAATTTTTAGAAAATATTTTTTTTAAAGAGAAGAATACGGAAAGATAGTAACAAGAGGCCAATTCATAAATGGAAACTTGTTCTAAGTTGGTGAGGTTCAAAAATCTTGTTACTTGAGTATGATAGCAGAGAATCAATTGTAATATAAAAGGTTAAGAAACATGTGCCAAAGAAACATGAGAAATTTATCATAAAGTAAATATTACAAACTCTCTACATAAAAAAGTTGACATTTTTTTAAAATGACCCCTATAACTTTTTCATTCAGATATTTAAGGGCCATTGAGGAAACAATCAACTCATTGAGATAAGTACTTCATTACTTTCATTGATGATTTTACTCACATTAATTGTTTTATTTATATGAAACATAAGTCAGATGCTCTAATTTTTTTTAAAATTTTCAAGAGGAAAGATATGAAGGAATGTGATTATTCGGTAAAGAATTTAAGAATAGAAAATGGTGATGAATACAAAAATGAAGAGTTTTAAAGTTATTTTGAGAAGCATGGAATTCATCATGAGTTCATTAGACCATAAACTTCTCAAAAAAATGGTGTTACTGAAAGGAAAAATAGATGTTTGGTAGAAATGGGATGAACTATGTTACTTTAAAGTTTTATCTATCATTACTTTTGGATGCAAACCATGAGAACTGCTATGTAATTTCGAAATCGATCTTTCTATAGGAAAAGTTCAGATATGATTCTTTATCAATTTTTTTATGATAAAACTCCAAGTTTGAAACAACTAATATTTTTCTAGAGTCCATGAATCATAAAGAATAAATGTTTAATCCTTGGGAAGTTTGAATAGAGAGGTGAAGATGAAATATTTCCTGGATATGATTCAGATGTAAGTGGGTAAAGATGCTTCAACAAAGATCCAGGAAGATTAGTTGAATCTATTGATGTAAAAGTGATTGAAAAATATGAGGAAGATAAATAGACTAATGAAGATAAGGAAGATTAATATGATGAAAGAATTTTTGTTAACAATTCTGATAAGGATACAAACAATTTTAATCATGCTCAAGAAGAAAAATCTAACTCAACTATTTCTAGTTATGAAAAAGAATCTAAAAAATATCATCCCAAACCAAGGAAGCAAATGGAAGCTCAAAAAATTATTGTTGATCAACATCAAATGGTTCAAAAAAGAACAACATAAAAATATATTACATGTACTTCTTTGTATTCAAAAGTTGATCTAAAAGATGTGGACAAAGCTTTTGAGTATACATAATGGGTTCATGACATGAATGATGAAACTAGATCAAATTGAAAAGAATGATACTTGGGAACTTGTATCTAAACAAAATGAAAAAAATGTTATTAGTATAATGTGTGTTTTATAGAAAAATCTGAATGAATATGGTGAAGTGATTAGAAAAAAATTGAGGTTAGTGTGAAATGGTTACTTATATATTGAAGGTATTGATTTTGATGAAACTTTTTCTCTGATGATAAGGTGAGAAACAATAAGAATCTTTCTTGTTATCACTGCATAATGAAGTTACAATTTTTTTTATATGGATATGAAATAATTATTTTGGAATGGTGAACTTTATGAGGAGGTTTATATTGAACAAACATGTGGATTTATTATTGGGAAGAATGGAATTTATGTGTGCAGATTAAAGAAATAATTTTATGGGATAAAGCAAACTTTGCAGGCATGGTATTCCAAATTGGATACCCACTTAAGAAATATTAGTTTTAAGAAAGTAATAGTTGATAACAATATTTATATCAAAGATAGTTAGAAGTTTTAGCTCATAATAATTGTTTATGTTGATGGAATTATCTTTATTGGGAATGATGAAAGAACTTGTGAAAGATTTACCGAAGAGATGAAAAAGTTATTTGAGATGCCCATGCTAGGTGAAATGAAATACTTTCTTGTGTTACAAATCTCACAAAATAAGAAACATTTTTATTTATCAAACAAAGTACTCTAAGGAACTTCTTAAGAAGTTCGGAATGAAAAATTAGAAACCAGTTTCCACACTAATCTATGTGGGAACTAAGTTGACTGAAGATGGAGAAGGAAAGGAAGTTTATCCTAAAGAGTTTTAGAAGCTGATTGGAAATTTTTTATATTTGAATTCCTTAATACTCGACATTGTTTATGTTGTTACTTTATGAGAAGTATTTCAGAGTGCTCCAAAATAGTCACATATTTTGGAAGGAAAAGAAATTATCAGATATATCAAAGGCATTAAAATTTTTAGAATCAGGTATGATAGCTCTGAAAGTATTGAATTTTTGGGCATTTAGATGTTGATTGGGTATGAAATATTGATGATAGAATATCCAAATATGGTGAATTTGTCTTTCTGGAAAACATTTGTGTTAGTCATTACATAAAGAAACAAAATTTAGTAACTCTTAGTATGGTTGAAGATGAGTATGTTTCTGGCACTCAAGCCACTACTCAACTTATAAGGACGAAGAATCAGTTGGAAGACTTACTTATTAAAGTAAATTTACCCTTTATCTTGGGTTGCGATAATCATAGTGCAATCAATCTTACTAGAAATATGATACAACTTTATTTTTCAAAAAATATTGATATCAAATATCATTTCATCATAGAGAATGTGGAGAAAATTAATTGAATCTTGAGTATATTTGTACATCATAACAAGTTGCTGAAATTTTCACAAAACCTTTACCGAAGCAAGTATGTTCTAAACTGAGGTTGAACATGGGTTTCCAACCTCTTTCTCATCAAGGTCTAGGTATGTGTTTTTGTCCTCTAACTCATCTAGTCTTTTGATAGTGTTTTCAAGAGGGAGAATTTTTTCATAAATCTATCCATTGGTATGTTATAAACCATTTAAGGAAGCATATATATGAGGGAGTTGTGGGTAAGCTATGATTTCATCATGTAAATATGTGAACTATTATAATAGAGTTGTGTATTAGTTAAATGAATTTTTTGTTTATAGGAAAATGGAAGAATAGGATAAAGTTGTGAAGGAAATCTGAATATGTTTCATGAATCACTAATTTTGGACAACATGGTTTTTCTATCAATGATTCTTGTTTCCTACAATGAGTAACACTACATAGGATTAGAATTTTTAATAGGTAATCGATAGATTAAGGTTACAAAGTTAAGTAATCTATGAACCTTGGTTGATAAAAAAATCAAAAGAGGGAGATTATTGGGACCAAGTTGGTGAGAAGTTGTTTTTGGAAGCTGAAAGATGTTTTTACTAAAAGTTTTGTCTTTTGTTGTCAAGGAAGAAAAAAAATAACCCCACCTTGTATTTGTAGGTGATCAGACTAATAATCATATTTAGGTGGTCGGGCATAAAATTATTAAGAATGTCTATCAGATTGTGAAGAAGTTTTCTGGGAGAAAATGTTCATCAAACTCACCTTGATTCTAGAAAGGAAGTTCTGACTGTATTGAGGAAGATAATCAAAGTTTGAATAGATCTGATAGAAATATAATGATGATTTTATATTTGGTAAGTTCTCATAAATCATAAGTAATATATAAATATTATGATGAAATCCTTATAAGAGAATGTGGGAGAACAAGTAATACCAATTAGATTGTGGTTATGATTGGGGAAATAAAAAAGATACTAGAAGGATGGGAACTTAGAATACTTTCTATTAGAAGTCATATGATTCTTTGTTGATCCAAATTTATTTCATAATAATGGGGGAAGTCATGATAACTAGTAGAAGTTTTTAGAATAATAAAGGTTGTGAAGTCATGATTTTCGGTCTTAGTTCTTTGATGTGAGATCGCTAGATGTATAATTGTTTAAAGTAATTGAAGTTTTGTTTAAAATTAAAGAAGAAGAAGATGATGGTTTTTAGTCAGACCAATTTTCCATAGGATTCAAATATTTTTAGAAAGAAGTTAATGAGAATCATAATAAAAAAATAAGTTTTTGAAACTAAATCTCTTGATATTGGATCATCAAACATGGCGTGCCAGCAATTAATCATAGGAATAATTGTTTTTATTGGGAGTTGTTGGGATCGATGCATGAAAATAATAGACTAATCATCTTAATGAAGATTGAAATTGTATTCAACCATTTTCATCAAGATGAAATGATGGTTGGTTTTCAATTGGGTTAGGATAAAAGAAATCCCTAATTTGTTTTCTTATCGAGTGGTTCAATATTGAAAGAAGGATCTATAATATATTTTCAATTGGTTCAAGACTATCATACTAGAGCTAACACTGATTTCTGGATTTAAGCACAAGCCAATTCGTCGGGTGAAGATTGACACCGCTAAACTTCATCAGACACAGGATCATCAGTATGGGGAAAATAAGAAAATAAAATGTGTTTGAGGTGGTTGTAAAAAGTGTTTTCAACTGAGATTTATGTTTGGAGAGTTTAGAGAATTTTTTTGTCAAATAAGTTTGGAGGTGATGTTGACGTTTTTCCAAGAAGTGTTGGAATCTTTATAAATTGCACTATATTTGTGGAAGAATGGAATCAATGCTTTAGAAGTGAAATAAAGTTATGAGAAGATCTGATAAGGTTCAAGAAAGAATTGGAAGAGTTTATAAGCATTGATGAAGTCAAATATGAAGTTATGATTTAAGGGAAATTTTAATATTTGGTAAATTTGGTTAAGTAGTAAATCTTTTTAGAATCCTGCCTAAACTAAATTTAGATCACCTATAAATAGTGTAAATTAATTTGTAATTTCTAAATGAATTATTGTTCATAGGTGAAGAGATAATTCAAAGCGTTGAAAGTTTTTAGAGAGAAGAAGTTTCCAAATTAAGCATTAGTGAGGAAGTTTTTTGAACCGAAGAAAAAGAAGAAGAAGATGAATATAATATTCTTCTAATTATCATGTTAGACTAGACCATCTGACCTGGAAATCAGATTGAGATTTCTGGAGTGATTTAATAGTAGTTCATAATTATTTTAGTGGTATTCTAGCGGAGTTATATTATCATACTAAGTAATCAGACTGAGAATCAGACTGGGCATCAGAGTGAGTATCATTATGAAGTTTAGGGAAGTTTGTACCAACTTTTGGATAGAAAAGTGAAGAATTTTATGAAGATCATATTTGTGAAATTTGAAAAGGAAGCAAAATAACGTTTTTTGTATGAACTATTGAAAGTTTCTTAACTTGATACAAAAATTTTATTACATCATTTCATGCTAATTGAAGCACATGCACTCTTGTATTAATCATATCTCTACAAAAGTGTAAGGGTATATCCTATATGTTGTATAAAAAAAGGATTGTTTTCTAGTGGATTGTGTGATATTAGATTTTTTCCAAACCATACCAAGGACATAACTACTCTTATTGAGTAGTAAACCTTATAAATTCTTTTTTCATAAGGATGTGTGATTTTTTTTCAGAAAGGTGATGACTCTTTAACAGGAAGAGGAGGTTGATTAAAATTCAACTTCAAAGAAAAATATATCACTGATTCAGACCTCCCTCTTTTAGTGATACTTGGATCTCAGCTGGATAATTACAAATGGACCTAATGAATTAGAAGGTTATGATGATGGTGGTGGCGGTGGTGTTGAGAGGGAACAATCACATCCATATCCTATTGTTTTTGTTTTAGCTAAGTTTGGGGAGATACCAAGTTCTATTTATCCATCTGATGATGCTGACTATATTAGAGGTGATCCCAGAGTACCAGTTGAGGGGGAGGATTCCCTAGGTTCTACCATCTGTAGAATATTCATATAGATTAGCCTTTTTCTATATCTAAGGATGGAGATGAATCCAATGGGGATCCATCTCTTCTTTCGATGTTTCTTGGGATTTCTTATCCTGATTCAGATACCGATGATGGTGTTGATGATGATCATACCAGTATACTATATCATGGGGGACCCGTTATCTCAGTCTCTATAGAATATGCTAAGGTATCTTATATTGATATAATTAATGAAGTTGATTATCTTCAAGCATTTCCTTTTGATTCTCCAACTACTGAATCAGATATTGCAGAGGATGTTTTTCTTAGCCCTAAGTGTGTTCCTTCACCTCTTCCTACTTCTCCTTCTATTCCTTCAGACTATGTTCCTAGAGTTGATTTGTAATATTTCATAGAGAGGTTTATTTCTAATTTCAATGGACTTATTAGATCTTAGGATCCTAGAGTTACTTAGCTCAGGGAAGCTGACATGACGCATATATTTGAGCTATTTATATTTCATATTCATCCCTAAATGATTTTAAAGATTCAAGAAGTTGAGATTGAAAATAGATGATTTGATGATGAGACGAAAGATATGGAGTCTATCATGGATGATATGAGGACCAATTTAACTGCTAGCCAAACATCACTTTTGGAGAGGATAGAGACCTTTCCCCTAACTATTTCTACCATATCCTCTACTCCACATCTTACTCCCTTTTTTGGTGTTGATATGATCATGCATATAATCTAAAAGGAGTTTCATGTCATCTTGGGAGACCTCACTACATCTCATCAGGAGGACATTTAACAAATCAGACAACATGGTGAGAATATATATAAATTGTTTATGGAGCCTTTGAATGAAGCAAAAATTGATAGGGAAACAAGAACTAAGGTAATAAAATATTACCTTTCTTGATTTGATACCAAATATGAGATTAATTATCATTTTAAATTTATTGATGACAACTTATGGAATCCTCCTATGACTAGAGCCTTCAAGGAACAAGTATACTGGAATAAAGTCTTGGACCCTATACTCAAGATATTTGTGGAAGAGAAGAAAGACCTCTTCACTACAATAGAGAGATGTGGGAATATCATCATGGAGTTTTCGAATATGATGAAACCTTTTTATATTTTTTAGGACAGTCATGGTGTCTCTAGAGTCCATTCCCATGTCGACCTCCACCTATGCACTATCCTATTCACCCCTGCCTCCTTGGTATCACCCCTTTATCATGTAACAATTTAAATCTATTTGACATCTCAAACCCATGGTGATCAATGAGATTCCCACTTCTATATCTGCACCCTTAGCTTCTACATACATTCCTCCTTTTTCTGGAAAATACAAAGAACCAATTGATCCTTCATCCTATAGAGATGAGGATGATTCAGACTAGGATTAGTCTTTGATAGAGATTATATTTTTTCCTTTTTATTTCATTTAAAAATGTAATCAAATGACTTATGTATTCTATTGAAGATTATATATTCTTTATATATCTTTTTTTATTCACTTTATTTATCTTTTCTCTTAATAGTCTTATATTTTTCATAATCTCAAAATGGGGAGAAATTATTTTGATGGAATTTAAATCTTGTAAGTTTTTAATTATTTTCAAAATTTATACTTAGTATCTCACATTAGTAATTTGAAATTTTATGCAGACCCTTACTTTTCCAATTCATCTATATAGGTTTATATTTGTTTAATATATGGTTTATAAAATTCTATGATTTTTTATCATAAAAAATGGGATATTTTTGTAACCTATTTATTTTAATGCTCACAAATTGTGATTATTATGCTTTTAATGAGATTATAGTTTTATGATAGTTTATAATTTTTTAAAGAAAATTGGCTAAGTAAAGATCTACCATTAGTTATGTAGATCCACCATTTGTTCAAAGAGTATCTACCATTTATGGATCTACCATGGAGGAAATCCCCTATTAGTTACAAAGAACAACCTTTAGTTAAAATAAGATCTACTCATGAACTTTATCTACCACCAGATTTGTGATAATTCCAGACTTGTGCCACCACCATACCTATGTTATAGAAAAACCTAATCTATCACTGATTAGATCCACCATTAGTTTATATGCTCTATTATTGACACCTCAACCACTAAATTGATCTACCATTAGTCTAATATACCATTGGTCTGTGCTACCATCATATTTGATCCACCAACAGTATTCTATCATTGATATTTTTCTTAATAATTTAATTTCTACAATGACTAGTTTAAGGAATTAAATATAGGTAGCCTCATGTGGATTTTGTAATAATTATTACTAAACCACTCCATGAATGAATTGAAGACAAATTCAAATGTTTCTTGATTTAGAGATCAATACGAGGATCTTAGATATCTTTAATATTATTCTTCAATGGATAATTTTCATATGCAGATCTATATATTCAGAAGATATCCCTCATACTCATAGATATATACATGATGATTAATAAGTGGGAGTGAAAGTGTGGGAAATAAAGAAGATAAAGAAGCCATCTTACACTAAATCTAAATACATGTTCATATAGACTTACTAAACATCAACGTAATCAAAAAAGAAGAAGTTTCCCGGACTCTACATTACTATAATGTCCTAAAGTTTATGAATAACCAATTTGTGCTCCCTTACAAAAAATTTTCAAGGACCTGTAAACAATTGAAGCATCACAGAATGAGAAAGATCATATTTTCTTAACTCTACTCATTTTATCTCTCTATTTTATACTTTACTTTTGAATCATGTTTTTATTACTATTTTTATCTATAAACATTATATCTCAAACTCAAAATGGAGTGTGATTATGAAACTCTCTCATATTTATTTATTTGTATAACCATGAAAAATATTGAAGAGGTCCTGTGTGGCCCATATTTTTTTTCTTCCCATGTATAATTGTGGAAGAGTATTTGAGCCTAGACAGCCTTTGAGATGTTGTTTGTAATACATGATCCAGGTTATAGATCTGATTATTGTTATAATAATCTTCTTGGAAATAGGTGATTTCCATATAGAGTGTATTATCTATCTACTTGAGACTGAATCCCTTATGTTATTCAGATGTGTGTTATTAGTTTTGTTTTTCTATTTCAAAGTTAACACTGAAATTGTTATTTCAATTTGTAAATAAAACTTTACTTTGACAGTTAGTCTTAACCAGTGTTTATAAAATGTGTTTGATTAAGTAATTTAGTTTCAAAGGTTAAAGTTATTTTAAATATTATTTTAACAAATCGCTTATCCCTCTTTAAGAAATTTTATGAAAGATCTAGCTTATATAATTATACTATTTTGATTCATTAGGAATTTTTATTTAACTTGACAGATATTGTTTTTAAAGTATTTTTAACAAAAATTTGTATTGGGGTCTCAATTTACCCCCTATTGAGTTACTCAATTTTTCCAACACTAGGTATATTTATACTCACCCCTACATGTTCCTTATTCCCACACATGTTGTGTTTGTGCATAGATTTCACAATTTTCAATGTCTTTAATAGACTTGGAGCTAGCAAAATTGGTAGAGTTAGAGGATAGAATCCCATAGTGGAACATGGTTAATAAGGTGGTAAACATAGTTTATTCAAAGATTCCTTTTGGTGTCGAAGTGTATTCCTTTACTTAGAGTCAGTTATACTTGGATCTATTGTCTTATGTATATGTATTCCATGATGTTAGCCCTTGTGGCATTGTATTAGTTAATTGCTGTATCATACACGTATTGTTGTAAAGTTTTGATGCCCACAAAATGAGAATAAAAGAATTAAAAAAGGAATAAATACCGGAATATAGATACTAATTTCTCTAAAAATCAAATGAAGAGGAAGGTGGTAATGATCATGTGGATTACGTGAACCTCCAAGAGACACGCAATTGCATGACCTGAAGAATGTCATGCAGACAGTCGCAAGCAGCACATAGGCTGTGGAAGATCCCATGAAGCCCATTCAAAAAGTCATTATGCTCTTGTGAAGCACCCTGGATATTCAGTGACCATGCAGTGACTTCCAGATATAGTAACCATATCATTTTACACATATTATTACTTGATTTTAAGCATAATTAACCATCAAATTACATGATAAGGGTCATAAAGTCTAGTTCCATTGGATGATTAGATACATAAAATTGAAAACATGGAAATAGAATAAAACGTAATTATTTTAATCATATATAAAGATATCCTAACTTCCATTGAGATCCTACATATGCATAGGATAACCTGGGGATTATATAAAGAAAAGGGATGAGCTAAAAAGCCCAGTAATGGTATAAATATAACAATAAAGAAAATAACATGGGTTAGAAGGCATAACTTGATGACATAAAAAGGCATGAAACATGAATAAACATAAGGAATCATAAAATGTGAAGCATGGGGACATGTAATCATGGCATCATAGGAATTTGGAAACAACACACAACAAGACATAAACATGAGTCAAGGCTAACTACCAAGACCATTACACATGCAGACAGAGTACCATAATGGAATTGGGTTCAATATCTATCCCAACATGAAATATAATGAGACTAAACATTACCCAATACATTAGAGTACTATCAAGAATCAACCATAACAACATGTTCATTCATATGTGTGCGACCTGAAGAATCAAGCATTACAGTTACCCATGGAAAGAATTGGGTATCATAATGATGTCATAAGGCATAAAAAAGGAAATATCATAATGACGTCCATGAAAGTATGGATTTAAATCATACATAGAAATTAATAAGGGAAAATATGCATATATCATGATAAGTGATGTCAAGATGAATTGAAAACATATAAAATGAGTGTTGAAGAGATGTTAGAAATGAAAATTGTTTGTGTGGTTTAAGGAAAATATTAAATATCATTTAAAGAGGAAAGGCATATGTGTTTTCATAAAACCAGAAATGAAACAAGATATTTTTTCAGGATAAAATGAGTGATTTTAGAAAAATAATGGAGACTTAAAACAAATTATGCAGTGCACCTAAAAATGGGTAAGAAATCAAAAAGTTCCCTTTAATAAGGTTTGTTAATCAGGAGGATTTAAGAAGGGATTATTTTTAAAACATGAACTTCCCCATAAAATAAGGATGTACTGATATGGATACAAGATTTTTGAATATATACACAAAATTTAGAATAATTACATAAAAATAAATAAGAATTATATAGGTGAAAAGAGAGAGAAATCATAACTTGAAGGAAAAAATGGAGGTTTGGAAAGAATCACTACTGGAAAATGGGTCTATACCCACGCACCTATACCAATAGTTTAAAAAAATTGGGATAGATATGATAGGTAAATTTATCCCAACAATTTTAGAAAATTGTAGGTATATAATCCCTTGATTCTCTTTTTCGTCGGGCTCATCCCCGTGTGCCACTCCCCTGAAAACTCTCCTATCTCTCATAAACCTTATTCCAAAATTATAAATCATGATCATCCACAACATAAACCCTATCCTCTCCCCAAAAACCCTTTTAACCCCTATTTCCTTTTTCATCCATCTCACTTATTCCACTCAAAGCTGAAACCCTTCCAGAATGATCTGCTTACTTCAAATTCCTCCATTCCACCTTCAACTTCCATCCTCCCCATAAACACTCAAAACCTTAGTAGTTTATGGTGTGATCTTTATGGTTTATTGTTGTCTCACCAAGGGTTGGTCTCCAATTCCTTTTTCCCTATTTCCTTGTGTATTTTTCCGTACATGTTGTGGTTTTCTTGAACCTTAGTTCAAGGGGATCACCCTATTTTTTGTCATTTCTTTGGTGTTCAGGGTTCATAGCAGTTCCTTATTGATTGTTTGGCCATCCCCCATCAGAGGAAATGCATTTAAACTCATGTATAATTGATTCGAGGTAGGTTTCCCCATTCCCTTACTTTTAATTTTGAAACAATTGATTCCTTGGTGTTTTGAACCTATTTTTTAATTATTAAATTATAGTTTTAATTAAGGTTATTTTATTTACAAAGTAAAAAAGTTGTATTTATCTTATATTAATTGGAAGGAGAAAGGTTGTACTATTTTAAGGGCCACTCTAAATCTGATTTTCTCTGACTAGTCACAAAATGCATTTATGAGATTGCTCAAATGGACTTTGAAAATAGTTTTTGAAATTTACAAATATGTTTAGGCTTTCAAAGTGATTTCTCAAAGGTATCACTTGAAATTTCTTATGATAATTGAAATTCCATTTATTGTAAAAATATTTAAAGAATTGTTTTGAGTGAAATACAAGGTTTTAAAATGGTTTAAACCCTTTAGGTCATGAATTAAATTAAAAGGTGATGTTTTATACCATGGAAGTTTCGGGACAATTTTTCATTTCTGAATTTGTTTTGGATAATCAGGGTGGTTTTTAATTGGATTTCAATATGTTTGGAAACTGTTGGTTTTTAAGAGATATTTGAATTGAGATTATAAATGAATTAAGAAAATTGGTAAAGTAGCTTAGAATCATGATTGTTATTTTTTTAATGGCCTATTTTTCACTTTAAGTGATTTTGTAAAGTGTACGAGCCCTCATTAAACCGTTGTGCTATTGTACCCTTTACCTATTTTCAACCCTTATACATATTTCTAATTTTGATTTTTTTTATATTAATTTATTTACATTTTCTTATTTTTTCTTATATGAAATATTTTGTTTCATCACAAATTTCACAATAATCAATGTCTTCCTCTTTCAAACAAACTCATTGTCAGCATCATCAAGGGACTTTTAACAAAAAGAAAACCTGAAAATAGATTTTTCATAACTACTCCACTCTATTGAAGGTTTAGTTTTTTCAATAAATATGTAATTTATTTCTACTAGTATACACTTTAATTTAATACTGTATATTATTATACACTATCCTTTTTAATGTCTAATGTTAAATAGTGTCATTTAATACTCTATACTGTTATACACTATCATTTTTTTAATGTCTACTATTATATGCTGTCATTTAATACTGTCTGCTATTATACACTGTCATTTAATACTCTATACTATTATAAACTATCTATTTGATGCCATGTATACTTTTATACACCTCCATTTTTTAAATACTTGGTTCTGTTTATATTTATTATTTTCAATGGAGGAACTGACTATTTATTTTTATCCTTGTGATAGATAATAAATCATAGACTCTCATTTTTTTAATACTTCATTGATTTGTTATCTATACCATATACTGAAATGGACAAGAATAAATGGGCAAGTCCTTCATCTGTTAGTTATCCCATATACTGTTATATCTCACTAAAATTTATAGAAATGTACACAAATTTGGGTATCTTCCAAAGTACTTTATCTTATAAATATATATTTCAAATTCAAAACCCCATGTACCAAAATTAATTATTTTTGGTTTCTATTAATATATTGATTGTTTCCATTATAATTTTTTTAGAAATGAAACGTTGATATGCTTTATAAGTTTTGAAATAAATTTTCCTTGTTAAAATTTTAAAAAATGATGTATGAGTATACTCTACATCTGAATTCCATGTAGCTCACTATTTTATGTTATCATTTTTAAATGTTTGAGTATCTTTAAGTCAATTTTTTCAATTGGATTTTTTATAGGAGGGTTTTCTCTATAATAATCTTAATAATTTTTTGATGTTTAGGGACACCATGTTATTAGGTTCTATTATTTTGTTTCATGATGATAAAATGCTTGAAGGAGTAGTGTTTTCTTTAGCATGTGTTTTCTTTATGATGGATCGACTTATGTGATATTTCTAGTTTCCTCTCCGATGTTCATTTCATTTTGAATCACTATAATTGAAAGTATATACTCACCAATTATTGAATTATTGAATTCCACACCCATTAAATAGGTCCAATCGCCCTTTTAGCTAAAACCAATCCATTTTATTTTCCCCAATCATTATTTTTTTGTTTGTTTATTGATTTTAAAGAAACTTCATTCTTTTTTATTTTTATATAGACTAACAAATTTTTATCAAAATTTGGGGCCCTATCCCAAAATTAGGTTTTTTGGAAAAATTGAAAATTCATCCTGGGTTTCAGGTACGTTTTTTTCTATTTCAATTATTTCCCTTTTTTTTATTTTGAGGTTTTGGGGTTTTGAGTTTTGTATGTGTTTCTAGAGTATTTTGAACCTCACTATAGTGGTTTTAGGCTACCTTTTTCAAAGGTGACTTGCACATGTATGCATAGGTAGGAATATACATATATAAGTTCCCTGATATATATATATTCACTAATGGTGGTATGAATATATATATTGGTGATATGTGTTGTTATGTATATATATGAAAAATTCCTACATGTGTATGGTAAATGGGTATATGAATGTATAATCATATATGTATGGATCTCCTTTACATATTTGGAAATGAAAATATGTACATAAGGGTTTTGTTTCCTTATATATTTATACGAAAGTGCATATACGTGAAAGTAGTAAATGGAATATTGAAGTTTACATCTTCATAAGAAGAGTGCCTTGAGTTTGAGGTAGGTTCCCTGATGAATTGGCCTTTAAATTTAAAGAATAATTGAATGATTGTATTTAACACCATGTTTTTGTGATAAATAATGATATAGATTTATTATAATAATTGTTTGATATGATATGAAGTGTTTAGCAAATTGAATCTAATTGAATCAACCTAAACTAATCCAAATAAAAATAAACCAAATTAAATTAAACCAAAATGAACTCATTCAAATTGAATTGAATGAAATAGGAAATAATATAAGTAGGAAAAAACAAAATAATCTGAATTTTATTAACCTATAAAGAGTAAAATTGAATATTCCTAAATGAATCTACAATAAATTAAATTATTCTATACCGTACAAATAAATTAAAACCAACCAGATCTAAAAGAAATCATATAATGTTATACCAAATAGAATCATACATAATCAGTATAATCTAGTTAGACCTATTCTGACCTACCTAAATTAGGATTGCATCAAATATAACAAACTAATATGAAACGCAGGAAACCAAACCAAATAATATTATTAAGAGTAAACCCAAAATGAGTTGAACTAAATAAAGTGCCACCATAAAAACCCACAATGGAAAGAATAAAACCAAATAGAAAATATAACAAACATTTTTAAAAAAACATTCACAAACTAACCGAACCTTACTGGTATAAAAGTAAATCATAGTAACCAAAATAGATATAGAATGATCAAAATCAAAAAAATGGAATTCAAATAGAAAAAAATGAATCAAACTAAATTAGACCAAGTCAAACTAATATAACTTGAACTAATATGATAATAAAAATTATGAATCAAATTGGGATGAATATAATGAATTCAAACCTATATGAACATAAGTTACATGAACTAAACTGAACTAAACCAAAATGATATGAACAAAATGTAATCAAACTAAATCAATTAGAACCTATATTAATGAAATTGTCCAAACTAATATAAACAAAAACAAGAAAAAATAAATCTAATGAAAATGTCCCAAACTAACTTGTATTGAACAAAACCAAACTAAGGTGAAACTTGATCCAAACTTATTACATACCGTTAATAGTAAGAGTAATTTTTAATTAATAGGAATTTACTATTTGATAGTATCACTTTGAAACTTAGATTTATTTTCCCCTTGCTTGTAAGAACATTATTTGACCCATGGGGCATTGTGGCTCTTATATTTGGGGCAATGACCTATATAGTCACAAGAGGTAGGTATATTGTAGTTTAGTTTTTATTTTATTTTCTTTAACACATCGTCCACCTAGAAATTTAATCAATTTCTATAGATGAAGGGTATTTATATTCTATAAAGGGGGCCAGAAGGGAACTAGAAGCGGCTGTGCATTTTTCTTTATAAGGGAGAGAGATTAGGATAATGGAGAAATTAATTAATGTGTTCCATTTTTTTAACCTTTATAATATGTTTCATTTGTTTATTTTATTTTCATTTGATGTGGACTTCTGACGTACAGATGGGTCATGCTGAAATTTTATTTATTTTCCACTCTTATTTTTATTAATTTTTTATGGGAGAAATGTTTCCCAAGTTGTAATTCCTTGATGCCCAGACACTTGTGCCAACCCGTGGGCATATCCCATCCACCTTAATATATCCTAGTCATTCCTATATTAGATTCTAACTAGGTCATTACTATGTCTAAACCATGGGAAGGATTGGAAACATGGAATGGCTAGTGATGGATTGAGAACATCTTTATAATTATGTTGAGAATGACCATAAATTAATGATGATTTTAGAACATATTTAAGGTATATAAGATAAACTCTCAATAAGTGAGGATAGATTAAAGAGATTCATAAAAAAATAACCAATGATCAAATCAAGGAAACTCAATTAAATTTAAAAATTATGTATACAAAAATTGACCAAATCTCTTGAAACACCCAAACTTCTATAAACAGTTCCAAATATCAAGTCATAACATTTTCAAGAATAAATTGTGAAAGGGAGAAAAAATTAATTTTAACAGGCTAAAATCCACCCAATTTATTCTGGCATGGTTATCACTTTAAAAAATTGAAAGAATCTAGAAGGAATAGTTTCCTCATAGAAGTAGTGGGGGATGAAATTGAAAACATGTGATATACATACTAAGATGAACCACCATTTCTCTTTTACTACTACTGAACCTACCTTTCTCTTATAGTACTCCCCACTATCAATACATTACTGATAAAGAAAAAATAGAATGACTAGGTACCCAAATCATAAAAAGTTCAATAATAAAAATAACCAGGGATCCAGAAATGGTTTTTTGAGCATTAAAATCTTAATAAGGACACTAAAAAGGAAATGAGGAAGCCTTCTTAGGTATAAAGTACATTTAATAATGAAAAAATAGAATAATGAATAGATAACATGCTCAAACAGAAAACATAAATATATAATAAATAAAATAATCAGAATCAAATAGGTGTTAGAGTGACATTAATTAATTATATAACACCTAATATATGGGAGTTGTTTCCCCCCTTATAATATAAAATAAACCAAACACAGTTTGGATCTTCCATTTTTGGTTGAAATCATGCCTGCAAAATTATCCATGCATATCGTAATGTAGTAACTCTCTCATTTATTCTCATTCTCATCATATAATTGAATCATGACTATATCAACATCATGCTATTTTAGTCATGAAGACACAATATTTTCATCATCGTATTTAATCTCCGAAGGCTTCCCTTTATTTTTTTATAGAATTTTTTTCATACAAAAGATATAACATCTTTTGTATCACTAATCTATCTTATTCCTTATTCAATAATTAGAAATTATCCAAGAAATAACCTTTATGGACTTCTAAATTACTCTTATGTATATTAGGAATAACCTTTATGGACTTCTAAATTATCTTTTACAAAGATCAATAATTACCTTTATGCACTTATGAAATACCCTTAGATTAGTAATAACATTTACATAGTTATGGATGACCCTTATGTAATTCATGGTCTTCAAAGTTACCTATACATAGTTATTGTTCTTCAGAGTAGCCTTTACATAGAGTCATATGATAAAACTTGGAGTTACCATTCACAATGCCCAGAAGAACTTTACACAACTCATGGGTACCTTTACACAATATTTTGATTTCTTGGATTACCTTTACATATCATGATAATGACCTTTGAAGAGCTCACTGAAATCATGGATTTTCTTTATGAGATGAGTAAGCTGATCCTAACATAAGTCACTGGATTGCCTTTTTTTACAAATCATACTTTTCAATTTTTCTGCTATAATTGCAGATTCCATAATTCTTAGGAATTAACTCAAAATCATTATCAAGTCATCTTATAACATCCAATGCATTAATAGAGAATAGTGTTTCATGAGATAAAAGGTAGGTAGATAAATATTTACATGAAACTGATAATCACAATTACCATCTTTCACACACCCATTTGACTAGCCTTTACCTCCTGGAATCTCCTTGTAAGTCCAAAACTCATGAAGAATACAATGTTCCTTAAATAAAAAACACATGTCTTTAACTTGAATACCAGTTCAAAAATCATTGTAAATATTACTTTCTCAATATATTCATAGATATAATATATCCATTATGCTATTTACTTCATGGAACTATCCTTTGTAAAAAATATGCTTGAACCAAATCAATATATCAATCTACCAAGTTTCAAAACCTTTAAATCATCACCACTCATCAAATCTATCCCAACATATTCTATACATACACTCATAGCAGCTTCCCCCAAGAAACTTCATCGTTATTTTCCATATGAATATTGGCAACACCACACATCACCGATCATCTTTTCCATCATGTTATAGGACCTCCTTGAATATAAGGGAATAACATCATTGTTATTTTCCTTTTCTACACAACAAGTGATGGCAACAACTTTCATCAACTCAAAGAAAAAAGTTATATCAATAAACCTAAAGTAATATTCAAAATTCATTACACGACATAATAAATTGTTTGGGAACACCATGATTCTTCTCAAAAAGATTGTGAACCTCAAACAACTTCAAATAAATACTTATCAGTATATTGGCATCATGTAACATCCTTTAATGACTTTAATCCTCATTGAGAAAAATACAACATAAACAGAAAGTGGGTTCAAAAAACTCAAATTAAAGCCATAAATCACACCAATAAATGATTATTTTGATTATTTGATAAAACAAAATTCAATAGTATATCCCATGATCTTAACTCAAATAAAAGTTAACGAACAAACATAAACATATTAAAAAAAATCTTTCTATTAACCTAATTTAGTAAAAAAATAGAATAAAATTGTACAATGATGAACTGTGATCTAAATGTTATACACAAATGAAAATATATAAAAAAATCATAGACACTACAATAGAATTTGAAATAAAAAGGTTATTCAACACTTTTGAAAAGTGTTGAGAATGGAAACTTCTTATACCCCAATTTAGGGTTGAGAAAAGAATATGTTTCCCAAGAATTCTTTATAGTGAGAAATTTATCCATTATTAGTTCTTATACATAAAGTGATGATAAAGTTAGATAGATTTTCCTACTCTGGGAAATATTGGTATTGATATCAGGCTAGAGGTAAGTAATTCTTGTATCCTTTCCCATATAGGTTGGGGGTAGGTAAATATTGTAGCATATCCCACCCATGAGAACATATAGAGTTGGGGAAAATCCCATTCTGTGGAAAGGGGAAGGGGTATACAAATTAAGGGCCTTATACTATCCCATAGAATAGGGGAAGGGATATGTAAATTCCTAGAATTGAGATCCTATCCCATCATAATCCTCTACAATAATATGTATCTACTTAAACAATTTATAAGGTAGGAATATATATATGCATACACCACCTCTCTGTCATTATTATCAACTATCAAAGTAGTAACCATTCTAAAAAACAAACAAATAATTATGTTGTTTAACTAACAATGATAGACATGATATGATACTAATATTGACCAATTTAATAGAAAAATGGTATTCAAAATACACACAACATAGATCTAATATAAACTGATTGATTTCACAAAATGTTAGTTGAATTTTATGTTTTTAAACATAATTAAAAACATGTTTTATATAAGGGGAAGGCATTATCTTTGGTAAATCAAGTAGAAATTATTTCCAAGACTTAGTTCTTTTATAGATAGAATCTTGCAGTGTGGTTTTTTTGTTTATAGGTTCTGGCAGAGTGGAAGAGCTGGTGAAAGGGTCTGGTGTGCTTAGTTGGTAGAGGAGGTTATACCAATGGTTTTCTAAACCATTGGTATATAATTATGTAGAATAGAATTACCCATGGTTGTAGATTCATTGGTATACATTTATATCAAGGGTTTACATGTAACTATTCGTATTCAGTTCTTCTGGACAAAACATTATTCGCATGTTTATAAAACTATTAGAATATATATGCCAATGATTCAATTATAACTATTGGTACATGGTAATTCTAGGAATCCTATAATAATGATTCACTATAAACCATTGGTATAGGGATATATCTATATATCACATACCAACAGTTCCTGGAACCATTGGGATAGCCTATCCCAATGGTTTCAAACCATTGGGATAGTTTAAATTTCCAGTAGTGAATCCCTTACCTTATGTATGAAAGTATTATGTACTTGATCTTAATATAATTTATAATAAAATTAAATCTATTAATTAATTAATTCAGAACCTTTTATACACGTATTTTATTTATTATATTTTTATTAAGTTCATTTATGACCCTTTTTATGAGTTATAAGATTCTATTTTTTCATTTGGGAGTGTTTATTTCCTTGGTTTTCATGATTGGTTCACTTGTATAAATGTATGAAAGATCATGTAAAATGGGAATATATATCCAAAATTGAAGTTAAATGTTATTAATTAAAATCCATAATATTAAATGGTTATATAATTCATTTTTTTATTTAGGGTGATGATGAATTATTAGATAAGAGGTTAGTGATAATCGTTTAGATTATTTTGGCGGTTTTTCAATCATCGTAAACTAGTTTTGTTTCATTGTTCACTATAGTGTATAAAAGTTAATTTTAGAACATAAAAAGGGTTATAACATACATTTTAAAATATTTACCAGCCATTATAACGGTTTTATGTCCATACTTGAAGGAGTTAAGGGAAAATTAAAACTTGGTATCCTCAAAGGCCATAAATCAGCACCTCATAGACGATATTTTCATTTTTAGAATAAAAGGAAGAAGAGAAGATACATTATGATGTATTTTCCATTAACATAATAAAATTATAATATATATAAGATAATTTAGTTATCATGCATGTTTTTGAATAGTATGTGAGTAGATTATAAGAAAATAAAAGAAAGTGAAAATAAAATAAGGAAAGAGAAAGAGGATTTTACCTCTTGAATTATTCTTCTTGAGAACCTCCTTAGGGAAATTTGTTTTGGTCTTCTGTTGAGAAAAAATCTTATGGAAGTGGGGAAGATACTTAAGAATTGAATTGGAAAAAATTTATACAATCTTTAAGGATTAATACGTGTGAGGAGAGGAGGTGGTGAGGGGTGGAATTTATAGTGGATGAGAGGGGTGTTTTTTGATTATTATAATCACTTTATTATTTTGGATGAAGAAAATAAATAGTGTGGATTATTGTGACTAAGTATAGTAAATAGTTCATGTGTGTTCTAACCAAAGTTTCTTACATCATCCATGACTCAATAATTCATGTATTTAGCTAATAATGTAAATTAGTGTATTTCATTATTCATCAAAAATTCAAAATTTTTAAAAAATACAAAAAATTCGCCCAAACCATTTTTCAACTTGTAGAATTAAAAATGAACTCCATTTTATGAAAATAATTTTCTGAATATGGGAAATTTTATTTTTAATTAAAATCACCATTTATTTGAAAAATACCAATTTTAAATTTTTTACTGATTTTATAACACTTTGAAAAATAAAATATGGTCTCATAAAATTATCATATAATCATAAGACAAAAAATATTAATTTATAAATCTATTTTATGAAATTAAAGTTTCTTTTAAATCATTATATTAATTATAAAATGGTAAATAAACTTTTTTGTTTCACAAAAATACCAAAACTTAATTTATCATTTTCAAAACATTTATTTACTTATTCTATGATATAATTATATCATATTTTAATTTATAAGTTACTGAAATTTTATTAATAATTTAATTGGTTAGATTACTATTCTATTGGTCAGTTTACTATTCATTGGAGTCATATTACTATTCCAAAGGCCAAGTTACTATTCCATTGGTATATGTTCCTTAATTTCTAAAAATACTATTATTTTATTTATTCTTAATTTATATATTTTTGTGTGTGTTTTTATGTGATTTTATGTGATTTATACTATATGACATAATTATAATAATAAAAACTTCATTGATAGAATTCTAGGTCATTATATTACTCCCCCCTTATGAAATTTCTCCCTCAAAATATTGTTTTAAAAACTATGGGGAAAACAGGCGAGGGTACTTATCCTTATTTTCTTCCTTCAGTTCCCATGTTGCCTCTTCGTACTTATGGTTCTCCTATAGTACTTTGACCATGTGAGTGGTCTTGTTGTATTGAAATTTATCTCTACGATCTAAGATCTTCATTGGATGCTCCTCATAAGAGATATCATTTTCCAACTATACCACCTTTGAATTTAGTACATGTGAGGGATCTAGTGTGTACTTCCTCAATAGGGATCTGTGGAATACATCGTGTACTTTAGACATGGTTAGTGGAAGTTCTAGTCGATAAGCCACAACTCTAATAAAATCAAGAATCTCAAAGGGGCTAATGTACCTGGTAATTGGCTTTGCTTTCTTCCCAAATCTCATGACCCTATTTCATGGAGATATGTGAAGGAATACCATGTCTCCAAACTTAAACTCAAGGTCTCATGGATGATTATGCACATAGCTCTTCTATCAACTTTGGGCTGCCTTGTTGTGCTGTTGAATGGTTTTTACCTTTTCCAACATTTCTTCGACCATTTTTGGTTTTAATAGATTAATTTCTCTAAATTAATCCTAGAATGATAGTGTTCTACATATTTTCCCATAAAGGGACTCATATGAATACATTTATATGCTCAAGTGGAAACTGTTGTTGTAAGAGAACTCGACAGAGGCAGATATTGGTTTCATCCTCCTTTGTATTCCATAGAACATGATCTCAACATGTCTTCTAGTACCTAAACAGTCTCCCTAGATTGGCCATCAGTTTGAGGATGATAGGCCATACTGAAGTTTAACTCAGTGTTTAGAACATGTTGGATACTTTTTCAAAACTTGGTGGTAAATCTTGGATCTCAATTAGATACAATTAATTGTGGTACTCCATTAAGAATCAATACTTCTTTGATGTATATCCATGAAAGATGATCCAATGAGAAGTCCTCTAGAATTGTGATAAAGTGATATATCTTTATAAGATGATCCACAATAACACATATAACATTGTTTCATCAGGATGTCTTTGGAAGTCTAATGACAAAGTCCATGGTGATGTTCTCCCACTTCTATATTGGTATAGATAATGGCTGCATCACCCCTTTAGAATTTTTCCTTTCAAAATTTAATTGCTGACATACCAGGCACTTTGATGTATATACAGTGATCTCCTTCTTCATATTATCCCACTAATAGTGCTCTTATAGATCTCAATACATCTCTGTGCTCCCTGAGAGAATAGAGAAGGTTGAGCCATGTGTGTCATTCAGAAGCTCTTTATTTATCTCCGAATTGGTTGGTACCCATAATTATAACCTAAATATTACAACTCCCTTTTCATCAATTTTTAACTATGTGGATTTCCCATTTCTAATAGCTTCCACATTTTTCTGAATTTTCTCATCATTTCTATGTGCATCCTTTATTTTCTCCATAAGGGATGACTGAGAAATCATTTGATAAAGGATTGATGATTTTCCTTTCTTAACGATTCCCATGTCTAAAAATTTTTGGTCTAAGAAGATTTTATCCTTCTAAATTATCTATATTGATAAAGATACATATATTGGTTCCTTCTCAATTATTATCATTGATAAAGATACATGGTCCTTTCTACTTAGAGCATCTTCCACCTTGATTGCTTTAATTGGATGGTAGTGGACTGAACAGTCATAAAACTTAATTATATTTAACCATATTCATTGGAACATATTAATATCCTTTTGTGAGAATATATATTTTAGGATATTATGATCAGTATATATCTCACACTTCTCACCATAGAGATAATGCTGCCATATTTTAAATGAAAAGATCATAGCTACCAACTCCGGATCATGTGTGGGATAGTTTTTCTCATGAAGTTTTAGCTTCCTTGAGGAATAGGATATCAATTTATCATTTTTCATTAGTATATATCCAAATACCTTCTTTAAAGCATCATTTTACACCATAAATAGTTCTCCACTTGTTGATAGTGTGAGAACTAGTGCTGTCATAAGCATATTTTTCAACTCTTTGAAGAATTATTCACATTAATGTTTCTACAAAAAAATCACTCCCTTATTATTCATCTTGGTTATTAGGTTTTAAAATCATGATAAGTTCTTAAAAAATCATCATTAATACCCATCTAGACAATGAAAACTAAGGATCTCCATTACAGATGTTGTCCCGGCCCACTCTTCAATTGCCTTTGTCTTAGAAGGGTACATAGATATTCCTTTGTTGGTATAAAATTCCCCAAGAATGATACTTACTCTATTTATAACTCACATTTACTGTAATTTTCATAGACTTTCTCCCTTATCAAAGTCTTTAACATAGTATTAAAATCCTCCTCATATTCTTCCTTTCTCTTGGAGTATATAAGAATATCATCAATAAAGAATACCAAATTTTTTTTGAGGTAATGTATAAAGACTCTATTAATTAAATCCATGAAAATTTATGGATCATTAGTGATTATATATGGAATCACTATGAACTAAGACTGTCCACACCTCATTTGAAATGAAGTCTTGGGAATATCTTCCTTCTTCACCATTAAATGGCGGTATCCCGATCGATGGTCAACCTTTGAAAAATAATTGGCCCCATATAGTTGTTCAAACAAGTCATCTATTCGTGGAAGGGGATACTTGTTCTTTATCATTATTTTTTAAGCTCACAATATTCAATACATAGGCACATTGATCCATCCTTCTTATTAATGAAGAGTAATGTCGCACCCCATGGTGAATCACTCGGGTGTATAAAACCATTATTTAGATTCTCCTATAATTGCATCTTCAATTATTCCTACTCAACTGTGTCCATTCTATAAGGTTTATTTGATATTAAAAGAGATTCAAGTATAAGTTCAATTGAATACTCAAATTCTCAGTCAGGAGGAAGAATAGAAAATTCTTCAAGGAAAACATTCGTATAGTCTTTCATAATGGGCATGTCTTCGAGTATGACTATATTATTTGTCTTAATGATTTGATCTTGATACGAATTCTCATAAGGCAATAATATCCACAATTGGACAATGATTCTGATGGTGATTCATCCTTCTCCTTATACTTTTAAAGAATTGGAGGATACCTTAGTATGTGAAGAGTGATCTCCCTTTCTTTAAATTTGATGTCGGCTTTGTATAAAGATAGTCAATAGATCCCCAATATAGCATTGAACTCCACCAAAGGAAGTAAAACAAGATTTGTTGGGAGGTTCAATCCACACGCATTAACCAAGGAGGAGTTATATACTTTGGATGCAATAATTTACTTATTTTATATTCTCCTAGATAACTCAACCTCCATATTTTGACGTGATGTTTGAATAGTTCTACTAAACTTATAAGAGATGAAATAATGATTAGAACCATAATAAAAGAGTACATTCGCTATTTTTTAATGAATAACCATCATACCTATCATCACATCATTGTTGGGTTCCACATTAGTAGTAATAATAGCATATGCACTTTCTTATTTCCTTGGAGGTTTTTGTTGTTGATTTCCTCCAACAACCCTTGGATTAGGGCAATGACTTGCATAATAACCATGTTCCTTATAGTCGAAACACTGCACTACTGGATGAGTGTTGATCTGAACCTTCCTTTATTCATCTACATTAGTGTAATTCTTTATATCTCTTTGATAGTTATTATCCATATTTCCCTCTCTTCCAATTTTGAAGAATCTCATGGTTCCCATTAAGCAGTTTCTAGGATTTTTCATCCCACACTTTTGACACATGGGATGTAGGGTATTCTTGGCATCAGGGTATAGCATCCCACCTTTTTATCACATAAACTTTCATTACATTTTACAAAACCGAGGATCTTTAAGGTTTAGTGTCTTGGAAACCAGGAAATTAAAACAATAAACAAAAAAAAAACATTCTTCTTAAACACTTGAAAGGCTTCTCCTTATGTTCATCCTAGGTTCATTACTGCATCTCATAACCTGGGGACATACATCAAAGGAAAGGGTGAGCAGAAGGCCCAGTAAGGGAAACAAGAGAAACATTTTACATATGAACTTGAGATACATCAATAAAGTCATGAAAAGAACTTTAAGGCATGAAAATGAAATCATGAGGCATATCATAATAAAAACAAAATTTTTCATAACTTGAAGATGTGGCTACATCATTTAACATAGAAAAGCATGAAAATATCACCAAGGTCCATCCCCAAGGTGTCATTTGAAAATTACCAAGGTTATTCACCAAGGTATCGTGAAAATTGTAATCTCTAGTGGTTACATCATTACCCAATGCATTGGAGCGCTATCAGGGCACACCCTTAAATTTGTCTTTATTATCATGTGAGCCACATATATCATCATCAAAAATTTCATAAATAACCCACATAGCATAAAATAAATGGGTTTCATTTCATAATCATAACATTTTAAAAACTGCTTTAAAGACATGATCTTTACGTCACTTTAAAACCCACAGAAAAGGAAGGTGGGTCTCATGTATGTAAATCCCATAATTTAAAATAGAACATTTTGGTATATATGTGAATACCCCTTTAGAAGAAAGAGCTTTGAGTATTCACTTAATAAAATAAAAGAACTTTAGAAAAAGAGAGAGACATTTTGAGACAGAAATTCTGCAGCATAACGGCAATGTTCCGAGGTTTTAGAAGACATTAAAAGAGAGGTAAAATGTGTCAAACATTCATAAATGACCCATAAAATAGTACATGGACAGAATAAGAAGGATACATGATCATGGTAATGAATTTTCAAGGACATACCATTTGAAATGAAAAACATGGAAGGAAGAAAAAAAAATTAGATTTCTCTTATGAAAGTTTGGCAGCCTAACGACGTTACTTAAACATCAACAAAAATGATTTGAAAAGATCAAATAGGGTCTCTAATCATGTGAACATAAGAGTTCAGTATGATATATATAGAGATAATTCCCCAACATAACAAAAAGGAACTTGAAAGAATTGACATGAAAGTAGAACTTCAAAACGAGAAGGGTGAAGAACCACTTAAAAATTCGGCAGCCTAACGGCGCCACTTAAAACTTCAAAATACTGAATTGAAGCGATCAAATGGGGTCTCTCATCATGTGAAAATAAGAGTCCAGTATGATAGATATAGAGATCATACCCCAATATAACAAAAAGGAACTTGAAATAATTCACATGAAAGTAGAACTTCAAAACGAGAAGGGTGAAGAACCACTTAAAAATTCAGCAGCCTAACGGCGCCACTTAAAACATCAAAATACTGAATTGAAGAGATAAAATGGGGTCTCTCATCATATGAACATAAGAGTCCAGTATGATAGATATATAGATCATACCCCAACATAATAGAAATTAACTTGAAAGACTTGACATGAAAGTAGAACTTTGAAAAAGAGAAGGGTGAGAGAATCCCTTAAAAATTCGACAGCCTAACGGCGCCACATAAAACATCAAAAAAAATTGAATTGAAGAGATAAATTGGGGTCTCTCATCATATGATCATAAAAGATCAGTATGATAAATTTAGAGATCATGCCCCAACATAATACAAAGAAACATGAAAGACTTGAATGAAAATAGAACTTGAAAACGAGGAAGGTGAAAGAATCCCTTAAAAATTCGGCAGCCTAACGGCGCCACTTAAACATTCTTAAAACGAATTGATGAGAGCAAGGGGGGTCTCTCATCATATGAACATGAAATAGGCAGTAGGATGAATATAAAAGAACATCCTCCAACATAAGAACATGGAGTATAAAAGAAAAGACATAAAAGAGATTACTTGAAAAGAAAGAGAGAGGTCGGATCCCTTACCTTAAAATGTAACTCTTAAACCTCAAAGGTTGGGACCTTGAGGGCTTGGGGGCACCTTGGGAGGACTCCTTGGGAGGTAATGAGACCAGAAATTCGTTGGGAATGAGTGGGGAGTCGAATGGATGAGAGGAGGGCTTGGTATTTATAGGGAAAGTGAGGGGACAAGGCATTAATGGCCAAGGGACACCTCACATGTGCTTTTCTCAAACCCATGTGCTCTCCCTTGTCATTTATCATGGAGTTAGGCCACATGGGGCCCCCAAAACAATAATTCATCACCCTTGGCCGGCCAACCCTCAAAAGATCTCATGACATCATCATGACACCGTTATGATGTCATTAAACATACCGAAACCCTAAAACTGTATTTTTACTATTCACTAAAAATTCAACTTTCTCAGAATAACCCCAAAATTTCACCTTAACCAAATATCAATGCTATGATTTTAAAAATGAAATCCATTTTATAAAAATAATTTTCTAAATATTTTTAATTTTATTTTTAAATAAATACACTATTCATCGAAAATTCATTTTTTCAGAAAAATCCCCAAAAATTACCATAACATAATATCGATGCTCTGAGTTCAAAAATAAAGTCATTTTTATAAAAATAATTTTCTAATTATTTTTAATTAAATTTTTAATTAAAAAACACTATTCATCCAAAAAAACTAATACTTGAATAATAATTTATGAAACCATTATCTAACCATTTTATTGAATCACATTACTTAATCAAGGTGCCTAGTTTATATTAATACTTTCTTTAAGTGAGATTACTAATCCATTTGGACACATTACTAATCCTAATCATAAAATCACTATTCATAATTTACTATTCATCAAAAATTAAGTTGATCTTATTAGACTCTAAATTTCGTACTGAACATAATTGTAGAAGACCATTTTGCGAAAATCATTACACATTTTTAATTATTTAAGGTTTACACAACCATTTTTAAAATATCCTTTTTCTAAAATTCATCAAAAATATGCATACAATTTTTATCCAGTCATTTGAAAATTCATAAACTTCATCATAAAAAGAAATCCAAATTTTTATTTAAAACAAGGATTACACAAGGTAGTTACGGTCTCGTTACATAGCCCCTTATAATACCAGCATAGGACCTAAGAGTAAGGTGTGCTAGGGTGATAGAATCTTGGGGCGGCTCGGTCAACATTGCCCGAGTAGTAATTTCTATCAGTTTGAACTTCTCGCGAAGGCGATTCCGTTCTAGCTTCACATGATGAAGTTCGGCTTGGGTTTGGTCCAGAGCAAAGGCCAATGGTGCTACCTCCTTCCCAATCTCTGTTAGATGGGCTTCGATCGGTCCAAGACTACTAGGTGAGGCCATCGAATCTTCTTTCTATAATAATTAACCAAGATTACTTGTATTTAGAGACAATAATCGAAACATTTAGTTTCTAGTGGTCATATTGAACAATGGTCATATAACAGTCAAAACCCAAAGGTCTCATTTTAATTATAATCATGTTTATCAAATAAAACATTTTTGTTGAGTATAAAAATAAAATAAAATAAAATTACACACAAAATTAGGAAACAATCTTTATTCAAAATTTTGGGTTGTTACACAGGGGATTTATCTATTGATTCGACCATATTATTCTCTATTTTCACCTTTTTTCACTAGGTCCTCAAGACCATTGAGAGTCTCCAATCTCTATTTCAACCTTAAGGGCACAACAAACAATCTTCTCATAACTATCAAATTCTCGAATCACTAATGATTTTCATAGACTTTTCTTTAGTCTTCTAAAAAAGCGATCCACCTTGATTTTTGTGTTCATGATAAAGCTAGAGGCATATCATGAAAGCCATACTATGTTTTCCTTATAAACTACAATATAATTGTCTTCCTTTAGATTCATTCCAAGGAACTCCCTTTCAATCTTAAGATGGAGGGTTCAGGGAAAAAATTTATTGAAAAATAATTTCTTGAAATATTCTCATTCCATGGAATAAATTTTCTCCTTGGACTTTGTGTTCTTCATTAGTGTCCACCACTGATCATCTTCCCCATCAAAATTATATACCACCAGCACAACTTTCCATTCTTATGAGCACTAGAGGATATATAATATCTTATCAATGTAATTAATTCATTGTTATGAAAAGAGGGTATTATAAGATCCACTAAATATAGAAGACATTTGAAGCATGAAACATTCAACAAAAAATTTCTATCTCTTAGGAGTAGGATGTTCCACATGATTCAGGTAATTATTCATAACTTGACCCAGCTGAGCAATTACTGTTATGAATTACTGAGCACCCATTCCCATCATATTTTTCATATCATTAGGGTAATCATCACATTACCTATCAAATTTATTGTTGGCATGAGTTCTTATATTTACAACCATTAACTAAGATAAATAGGGCTTGAATACATAGTTAATAATCATATAAAAAAACAATGAACATATAAGAATAAAATTGTAAATGAAAAGTACATCCAAACTAGTGATACCCTATGTTTCAATATAGGTTATCCATGGTGATAGAATTATCCCTAGGGTTATTACTAAAGTTCTCCAGTCCTAATATCTAAAAATAACTAGATCATGCTTTGACACTAACTATAGAGACCCTATACTTTTAAACATATCATTACATGATTTTAAGTATAATTAACCATCAAATTATATGACAAGGATCATAAATTCTAGTGTATTTGGATGATTAGATACATAGAAATAAAAACCTGGAAATCGAATAAATCGTCTTTATTTTAATCATCCATAAAGAGATCCTAACTTCCATTGATCTCCTACATATACATAGGATAACTTAGGGTATACATGAATAAAAAGGATGAGCTAAAAAGCCCAATAAGGGTATAAACCTAGGAATAAAGCAAAGAACATGGATTAGAAGGAATAAAATGATGAAATAAAAAGGCATGGAACATGAATAAACCTAAGGACGCATAAAATATAGAGAATCAGGACATGTAATCTGGGAATCATAGGAATCTAGAAACAACACACAACATAATATAAGTATGAATCAAGGCTAACTGCAAAGACCACTGCACATGGAGGACAAAGTCCCGTAAAGGAATCAGGTTCACTCGCTATCCCAAAATGACATATAATGAGACTAAAAATTAACTAATTCATTGGAGTTCTATCTGGGAACACCCATCATAACATGTTCATGCATATGTGTACCACATGAATAATCAATAATAAGGGTTACCCATGGAAAGAATTTGGTATCATAATTTTTTCATAGGGTATAACAAAAGGGAATATCATAATGGTGTCCATGAAAGATTGGATTTAATTCATACATAGAAATTCATAGTGTAAAAAAGGAATAGATCATGATAATTGATGTCAAACTGAAGTGAAAAAAACATAAAAAGAGTGTTTAAGAGATGTTATAAATGAAACGTTTTTTTGAGGTTTAAGGAAAATATTAACAAGCGTTTAAAGAGGAAAAGTAATTTTTGTTTTCATAAAACTAGAAATGAACTGAGATAGTGTTTCATTATAAATTGAGTGATTTTATAAAGATAATGGTGGATTAAAATATATTATGGAGTGAACTTGAATATGGGTAAGAAATCAAGAAGTTCCCTTTGATCGAACTTGTTTATCGAGAGGATTTTGAGAAGCGGTACTTTTTAAAACATGTATTTCCCTATCAAATAAGTTTATAATGATTTGGATACATGATTTTGGAACATATAAACATAATTTAGAAGAGTTATATAAAAATAAAGATGATTTAAATTGGGGAAAAGAGAGATAAAGCGTAACCTGAAAGAAAAATGGAGGTTCGGAAAGAATCCCCTACCAATTGATCTTAATGTCCAAGATCATAAAATTAAATATATTAATTAATTAAAAACCTTTTATGCATGTATTTTATTTATTATATTTTTATTAATTCCATTTATATCCTTTTTTCTGATTTAAACAATTTAATTTCGTTTTTTGAGAGTGTTCATTTCCTTGGTTTTTATGATTGGTTCACTTGTATAAATGTATGAAATATCAGGTAAAATGAGAATAGATATCCAGAATGGAAGTTATATGTTATTAATGAAAATACATAATATTAAAGGGTTATATAATTCATTTTCTTATTTTGGGTGAGGATGGATCATTAGATAAGACGTTTGGGATAATCATTTAGATTATTTTTTCAATTTTTCGATCATCACAAACTAGTCATGTTTCATTATTCAATATTGTGTATAAAAGTTAGTTTAAGAACATAAAAAGGGTTATAAAATAATATTTTCAATATTTACCAACCATTTTAATGGTTTTATGTCTATCATTGAAGGTTGTAAAGGAAAATAAAAACTTTTCATCCTTGAAGGTGATAAATCAACACCTCACGGAGGATATTTTCATTTTTAGAATAAAAGGATGATGAGAAGAGACTTTGATGGTGGATTTTACATTAACATAATAAAATTACATTATATATAAGATATTGGAGTTGTCATGAATTTTTTGACATAGGATGTGATTAGATTATAAGAAAATAAAAGAAAGTAAAAAGAAAATAAAGTGAAATTGGATTTTACCTCTTGAATTCTTATCCTTGAGAACCTCCTTAGGGAAATTGGTTTTGGTCTTTTATTGAGAAAGAAACCTCTTATATGTGGGGAAGAGACTTAGTAAGAGTATTAGGTATAAATTTGACAATATTAAAGGCTTAATAGTTGTGACAAGAAGAGGTGTTGAGGGGTAGTATTTAAAGTGGAGGAGCAGGGTGTTTTTTTGATTATTTTATTCATTTATTTATTATTTTTGGCTCAAGATAAGAAATGGTGTGGATATTTGTAAAAAAATATATTAACTTGTTCATGTGAGTTCTAAACAAATGTGATTACATCATCCATACATCACACATGACTCAATACTTCATGTATTTAACTTATACCATAAATTACTATATTTTACTATTCACAAAAATATCAAATTTTTTATTAAAATGAAAAAAATTAACCCTAACCAATTTTTAATATGTTTAATTATAAAATGAATTCCATTTTATTAAAATAATTTTCTAAATATGTGGAATTTAATTTTTAATTAAAATCAATATTTATTCAAAAAATACCAATTTTAAAATTATAACTGATTTTATAACACTTTGAAAAATTAAATAAGGTCTCCTAAAATTATCTTATAATAATAAGAAAAAAATATCAATTTATGAATCTATTTTATGAAAAAAAATTATTTTAAATCCTCATATTAATTATAAAATTTTAAATAATCATTTATGTTTCAAAAAAAATACCAAAACTTAATTTATCATTTTCAAAACATTTATTTACTTATTATATGATATAATTATTTCATATTTTCATTTAATAAGATACCTAAATTCTATTTATACTTTAATTTGTGGGTTTACTATTCTATTGGCTGGTTTACTATTCATAAGGGTCGTATTACAATTCCAAATGTCAAGTTACTATTCCATTGGTATAGGTTCCTTAATTTCTGAAAAAGCCTCTTATTTAATTCACTATTCATTTATAAAGTCTTTTTTTTGTTATTTATGTGATTTTATGAGATTTATAATATATGACATGATTATAATAATGTAAACTTCATTGATAGAATTCTGTCTTGTTACACCAGATGAGCATCCCCAGGTCACGAGAATTGTCAGGTGGTGGGCGTCTGACAAACAATCCAAAAATCCATGTAAAATAGGAGGAAAATATCCAAAATGTGGGAGCCTCTTATGGTTGTAAATATCATGTGACACATCACTGATAGGTAGAGTGATTGTCTTTGACAACCCTCATACAACCTCTCAATATTCCTAACCTTTGTAAAATAAACAAAGGAGATAAAAAGGGTAAATTCAAGAACCTCTTATGGTTATAAAACTGACATGATGCACCCATGAAGCCTGTGAGACACCACACAAGCCCAGTGACATATTCACATGGTCACACAAGAGCCGGCTAGCATGGAACCCCTTTTACATGAAAGGCTTCTAACCTTTCCAGGCAGTCTCACACCCCCCTTGGATCCAAAAAATAAGCATAAGGGTTTATCCATGAAGTGATCACGCATCACCATAAGAAATTTTGTTGGTCACAGGACGCATCACTACTAGGGAGAGTGATTGTCTTTGACAACACTCAAGAAAACTTGAAAAACTCCAAAGTCCTTGTAAAATAAATGAGGAAATAAAATGGAAAAGTTGAGAGCCTCTTGTGGTTGTAAAACTCATTCAACACACTAGAACGACCTTGAAATACACCTTGAAAAGATGGTTTAGTCTCGAAAAGGCCCCATGGCATTCCATCCTTATCTTGAGGAATATCCCAGACAAAGAATCAAAGACCATGATAAGGCCTTTCAGTAGGCATCATGACCTCATGAATGTCCTTAGACATGTTGAACTGACAATATGAAAGTCCCTCTACATGTATACATGACCAAACATAACCCTTTTAATTTTCCATAATCTATTAAATGGGGCGTTGGTGGGATGATATCATGTTCACTTAAAATCATGTGACACCACTATAATAACCTATGATAAGACCACATGAATATTCAGTACATAAAATACCTCTATCGACTACATCCTGGATTCGCGCGATACACTCCATGCAAAGTAGTGAATAATTGGGGTAGAAAGACCTATAAATCCCCCACCTAAGCATGGAAAGGGAAAAGGGACTTTCATTGGAACCTCACACCGATACACCTAGGCATCTGAACATATTTCTCATAGCATATGATTTGACGTATGGGGATGTTTTCTATTAGGTAAGATCCAGAGAACAACCAGACCGATCATTCAACATGCATAGACACTTCGTGTGATCACTTATAGATCACGTGAAGGTCTTCTTGTGGTTTATGCGAAGTACATCCCACATATTTTCTAAAACATGTGAGAATTAAAACAATACAACACTAAAAAATATATAATGAATATGCAATAAAAGGTTTGAACGAAGACTAAAAGACAAGAGAATTATGCAAAAGACATATACACTGATCCCCATGTGCTTCACATGAACCACCTGGGTCATGAAACAACACTAGGACATGCCTTGTAGGACACATGAAACTCCTTTGGTATACAATTTAAATCATGTCAATTCCCCTGTACATGTCAGAAAAAGTCACTTGGAACCCCTCAGGAATGGAAACCAAGTCTCATGAAACCCTCCAAGATCACTATCTAGGCCTCACAATGTCCTCTAAGACTTGTCACCCAAATCATATGGTGACATCAGTACATATCAGTTAAGTCTGGTGATAGAACCAGAGCATGTCAACTGGTTCTCATGACAACCTTCAGATAAGCTAGCCAAATATCACAATTCCCTCTGGGTATGTCAACAGGCTCTTATGAAATCCTCTGGACATGTCATATGTATTTCACGATGATAGTCGGACAAGTCAGCCAGGACATGTGGCATGCTCCAGACAAGTCACACTAACTCTCATGACGCCCTCCAAGTGTGTTATCCATCTTTCATGATGAAACTGGGGGAATTCATATATATCATGTTATTCCCTACAAGAACATTAACTGAGATCATGCGATGTATTCTAGGATCATCCACCCAGGTCTTGTGACGTCCTCCAGATAAGCCATCCTTGTTCATGTGATAGCCTCCAGACATGGCACCCCAATTATGTGACATACCTTTGACAATATAATTGGGTCTTGTTATTTTATTTGAACATGCTGGGAAACATCCTCCGATATGTCAAGCAAACAATCAAGGAATATTAGATAGACAATCAATGCATGTCAAGCAGACAAGTAGTCTAGGTCAATCAGGCATCCCAAGACTTGATAACCTTATCTGGCCTCCAAAAAGTGCAACCTAAATGTGTAAGCCCCAATTAGAGGTATAATAAGATATGTCATGTCCATAAGGGAAACCTTGGTGTGTAAGCCTTGATCAGTGAAATAATATGATATGTCTTGTTCATAAGGTAAAACTTAGCGTGTAAGCCTTGATCAGTGACATAATAAGATATGTCATATCCATAAGGGAAACCTTATTGTGTAATCCTTGATCCAATGCATAATATGATATGTCCTATCCATAAGGGAAACCACAGTGTGTAATCACTGATCAGTGGAATAATATTATATGTCATATCCATAAGGTCAACCTCAGTGTGTAAGTCCCAATCAGTGGAATAATATGATATGTACCACTTATAATAGAATCCAATTTAGTGTAAGTCCCCTCATGTCTCTTACATTTCAAAAATCGGGACCCAATCATCCCCATGGGATGATCATTCCACCTTATCCATTAGTAGATAGAGAAGACAATTAAACTACTATGACCCTGATTCCTGCTATAACTAGGATACATAGGATACCTTCTTATTGACTAAGATCTATATTAAAACATCAGTAGGGAATTCCCAGCACATAAGTCCCACATCCACAAGTAACAAGATTGATTATTTTTCATCCCTTGTTTCTCACACTGAGCATGTCTTATTTGGGTTTAGGGAGTTGCAACGATTACATCATTTGCATCACAAACCTCTCTCAGGATAAGGGAAACCTTCGTGTGTAAGCCCCAATCATCGACATAATATGATATGTCCTATCTATAAGGGAAACCTTAGTGTGTAATCCCTGATCAATGGCATAATATGATATTTCTTTCATATATATGCAAACTTAGTGTGTAAGACCCAATAAGTGGTATAATATGAAAAGTATCACATATAAGGGAAACCTGAGTATGTAAGCCCTAATCAGTGACATAATTTGATATGTTATTCATATGTGGGAAACCTTAGTGTATAAGCCCAGATCAACGACATAATATGATATTTCTTAAATATAAAGAAAAAATCAATGCGTGAGACCCAATAAATGGCATAATATGATATTTATATCATATAAGGGAAGCCTCAGTGTGTAAGTCCCAACTCATTTTAATATAAATACTTTGATTCTTTTCATAACCAGTATACATAGGATACCTTCCAAAGGCCTGATCATGAAATCAAATGGGCATCCACTTATATGTAATCCCCACCATATATCAGTCATTCCAATCATAGGGAAACAATCTCTCCCATAGGATGTTAATATTTTCTCATCCAGCAAGGTACTGAGAACTAATTGAACTATGAAGACTCTGATTTCTTCCATAACAATGATATATAAGACACCTTCCTAAGGTCTAAGCCTGAACTCAAATGGGAACCCACTTTGGTATAAGTCCCCTAATGTATTTGAAATCTAAACCATTCATACCCAATAAGTCCCATGGGATGATCATTCCACCTCATCCATCAGTGGAATGAGAATCCAACTGAACTATGATGACTCTGAGTCCCTCCACAACCAGGATATCTAGGATGCCTTCCAAAGGCTGAGATCTACATTAAGCATCCAATTGGATATCCCAGCACATAATCCTCACACCCATATGCAATTAGGCTATGAGTATATATCACATAGTATTAGGGAGTTGTGATTAACACATCATTGAAATCATGCATCTCCGCCAAACAGGGTCACCTCAGTGTGTAAGCCCCGATCAGTGGCATCAAATAATTACCCAACATAAAAGGGTATCTACCTTGGGGATATTTTGAATAGTTTGAACGAACTATGATAACTCTTATTCATTCCCTACCAAGATACGTAGGTTACCTCCTCAAGGTACAAGCACAAATGTTTTGTGCCCTAGTGCCCCCATATATGTCATTTTCGTATGACGTTAAACATAAGAGTTTAACAAAATATGATAACTATGATTCCTTCTATAACCAAGATACATAAGATGCCTCCCCTAGGTCCTATCTAAAATATCTGGTGCTCTAGTTCCCCCATATGTGTCCTTTTCATATGATGTTAAACTACACATGTTTTTTGAACTACATGGGTTATGATTACTATTATAAAACATGATATATAGGACTCCTCATAATGGCTCAATCCCATCCTCAAATACTAACCACCTCCCGGGATACCAACAACCTCCAGAGTGCTTGGTTATACAGCTTCAACATGTAAGCAACTACCCACTAAATGGAAATGGATGAAGAACTTTAGATACATATAGATGGATTCACTAACAAGACCTACATTTCTCTATATAAATGAAGAGACTTAACCTATGATTATTTTTTAGGGTCATGTGTCTCATATCTAGATTAAGAAGAGTTTTTTGAACATATCTTAAATATATCTGAGAGTCTTGGAGTGGGAAACAATTCTCCCCAAAAGGGTGTGATGGGCCCAACCTCCCACCCTCTTGAGTAATGTGAGTTACTAAGTTCCATTGGATCTGAAATACCAACTGACCAACCTTTGTAAAGTGGGTCCATACCCAGTTATAGATGTGAGAACTATTGGGAGTTTCTATGAATGGTTAAAAAAGGAAAGCTTGAGGTGAATGATTATGTAGAACATTGAACCCCCCACAATCAGGACACTCGATGAAAGCCACCAAAATATTTACGTTGAAACAAAAAAGTGAACCCAATGTGAATCTATGAAATAACAAGATGATCGATAAATCTTGTATTAGGCCATTTTATATTTCATAACATACGCAAACAAAAATAGTGAACCCAACATGAAACTATCAAATAATAGGATGATTTATTAATCATGTGTGAGTCCATTTTGTCTTGTATAACTTACACAAACAAAAATAGTGAACCTGATGTGAATATCTCAAATAAAATGATGGTTTGTTTTCCATGTTAGGAAACTTTGTTGGCATATGAAAAAAAGATGATAAGCCTAACATAAATCTTACTGCTAAACCTCTATTACTGTGGTTCCCATAAAATAAGTCCATCCTTGCTTTGAAAAGTCCACATGAGCATAATTACCAGATCACGAATAAAAGGACAACTGTGTTAACCATGAATATCAGATTGAGCACACATCACACATATGATATTGCACTAATTAGTGACCTTGTTCCTTGTTTTATGTATGACTTTAGATATTTATCTCATAAAAAACATCATGATTGGAGATAATTTCTTCATCCAGTGACTATTCTTGAAAATTATATATGGCTAAAATCCCTACAGGTCAAAAAATGATCTCACCTACCCAACAGATTTAGTGTCTAATGGAGAACACAATTGTCTGGAAATACCATCAATGTTGTACAATAATGACTCTTGAAGCTACCCATGAAGGTCTGTAAGTACAAAAACCGATGAATCTGCATTGTCTTGGGAAATCTACAACTAAGATAGTAGCCCTTGTTTCCACAAAAAACCACTTTGGGAGCTTATCCCTAGAGCACGACAATCACCAACTTTAGTATTTGATGAAGGTAGACCAAGGATTCAAATAAGGTTACCTTCTGATTCAAGGGAAATCTAGGAGGGATCATATCATCTGTGATTTCTAGTAACATCCCACTGGTACCCATCAATTTCCTACTAAGGGCACCACCCGACACACTTCCACCTCTAATAACGATGAACGAGAAATAAGGAAGACACATCAGGGGATAAGTATCTGGATAACCATGAGTGGGCTCATATCCCCAATCCTATTGATGATGTCTTCCAACATATTCAAATAGTAACAAATGAGTAGGCTTATATAACTACTCACTCGGAAAAAGTTTTTGGGCATATTCCCACAATAGACATGGGGGAGGCACATATCCCTACCCCCATCCATGAAGCCCATCAACATATTCTAATAGCACAAGGAGGAAAAAGTGGTCTCATATCCCCAATTCAATCGAGATATCTTCCAGTATATAGTAGAGATGGAAAATGTGTAGGCTTATATCCTTTCACACACTTTTCTAAAATCCCATTACATCTTTGAAACAAATGAAGAAATCTTCTGACATATTCCAACAATGGTAAAGATAAAGGGAAAGGAACATATTTTTATCTCTATAGTAAGGGAAGCTCAAAAATCTGATCATTATGAACAAGTTTTTTCTCCAAATCAAACCCACATTCTTACTCTTGTTCATGAGGATTATTAGTAAACTTTGATAAAGGATGAGGCATCAGACTGGGCTCATATTCTCATTCCAACTGGGGCTCACCTGGTGAGAGAGGCATATGCCTTGGGCAGGGGAACATGTCTATAAAAAAAGTCCAGCGGAATATTCTAAAGGCCTGGAGTCTGGATCATATCTCTGTTCTAGATGGGGATCTCCAAGAGAGATGGAAACATTCCTCAGTACGGAATCATATTCCTATATAATAAGACCAGTTACAGATTATAAAGGTCCAGGATTGGGATTATATCCCCATTCTGGCATGGGATAACCACGTGAGAATAAAAAATTCCTTAGGAGAGACTCATATTTCTATCAGTGAATCTTTTTGAAATATTATAGTAGATCATGGAAGTCATACACATATTCTTACTTCTGAAGATTAACGAATGAACCAACATCCTTATAAGGAAATATAGGAGGAAGCTTATATCCCATCTCCCATTTTGAAGGTCCTTCAACATATTCTAGTGGGGAATGAATATTTTGAATGAGAGGATATTCCTATTCCAAATGGGGATCACCAAGTGAGAGCTACATATGCATTAGGGAAGGATCATATCCCTGATACAAAAGACCAACGACATACTCCAAATGCTCAGGATCTGGCTCATACTCTTGTTATGAATGAGGATCACTAAGTGATAATGACACATGCCTTGGGATAGGCTTATTTTCCCATCAATAATGAAGAATTTCATTGGAATATTCCAGAATATTATCAACAGTGGGCTCATACTCCCACAACTCTAGATGGTTATAAACATGTTTTGGAAACCATCATACTGTAGGATCATATCCCTACACAATTCAAGAAGGTAGGACAACATATTCTATCCACGATGAAGAATGAGGATTATATCCCTAATATGCTCAATTCCAGTGTCCTTGAGTTTGTTCAAGACACATTCTCAACTCCTCAAGGGTCTGTCTACTCTTCAACTAAAGCATAATATGTTTATTACCATGATAGTCCTCATCATGGTAGTGGGGAGATGGATCATAGGAACTCTACTCCTAACATCCACCGTCGTTAACCTCTCCATAATGATATCTCCCACTGATAAAGAAATAATTCCATTTCCCAAACTCCTTTGTATAGATAGGTATAAAAAACTCAGATGTCCTCATATAGAGAGGTTCTCAAAACATCAAGGTCAACCATTTATATTTCCCCATCAACTTCCAACAACACTTCACTCTAGTCAGCAAGAGACCCCAAGAATCATGTTCTGTGTTCTAATCAGATGGAGGCTTGTGAGTCTGAGGAAGAAGAGGATGAAATTCATGTATATATATATATATTTAGCTATAAACATCCTCCCCACCATTATCTTTCCCCTTGCTACTTCTGACTATGGGGTCCCATATGATCTAGAAATGGAGTGCATGCCTTATCTTTTCCAAAATATGTGGGATACTCATCAACGATTGAAGGCTAGACATCTCCCTTGTCGTGGATACGAGTATCACATTCAAATAATCAATTCACAATATTGTCAGCTAGATTGTCCACCTTTTCCATAGCTTAGAACCCAGGAAATAAGGATCAAAACAAACACCTACAAAGTGTTTTTTTTCAACACTATGACAGCTCTCCACTGACTGATTTCTAGAGCATCTCCAGATGTTCATATCTGAGTATGAAAAAATATAGAGCATTTCTCTTCACCATGTCCCTAGAACAAAAGAACCATTCAGATACAATGTCCTTTAATTTCATATCCTCTGGAGAAATCAGAGGATTGGGAGATGCGTGATCCAGTTGGTTACTACAACATAATTCCCTCACTTCAAAGATGCCCCAGAATCACGAACATAAGGAGAGGATAGCTAGAATATATTTGAATCGGACCCCTTAAATCTATGAGAATTAATTTTAGAAATAGAAGTCGAAGTTACAACCAACCAGAAGACTTATCATAAAGAATGATTGTCATCATGTAAAACTATTTCACCCAGCTCCTACGTGAGCACAACTACACCAAATCAAATTGGCTGAAGTAGTAGCTGTCATAGTATCCATCCTGAAGTAAACCCATCCCACCAGGTTGGGAAAATATGTACCACTACCTCCACCCCTTATATCATGAATTCCCCAGAGGATTCAAGGTATATCATCAGTAGCTTCAAACAAACCCCATCCCACTAGGATGGGGGAATTTATATCACAATTGCTAACACCATATTTATAATACCTTGATAGGGTCCTGGTAAAATAAATGGAGGTTCCAGATCAACCCCGACCCACATTTATGGGGGAATTTATATCTTGATTTCTATCCAATGAGTCATTAAATATCTTATTGGAATCAATGGATCCTCATCAACTAGATCAATTAATGAAAATTTTGACCCTAGATAACTCCCAGCCTGTAGGTCTAGGGGTATTTTCATCATCATCATCACCATAAGGGGAATCTATCTTTTCTAGGTTGGGAGGTAAATATCAACAATTGGAATCTCATCTGTTACTCCTGCTTCAAGACAAACCTCAACTATTCGGGTCCCATTCAACAATCACAACTGGAAACTCCCTTAAGGTCATTACTCATAGGCTGAGATATGAGGAGTGTACAATGAAGGAAATCAAAACCCTCTAGGGTCACAATAAAAAATGTCCCCTTATATCCTGGGGTTTGAGTAATGACCCTAATGATAGAAATGGAGAATCGTTATGTTGTGTCGAAAGTAAAGAAATAACCCCCATTATCCGGTATACCAATATGAATGTCATCATTTTAAACACAATAGATATGGTGGATCACGACACAAATGAAGAGGGTTATAACAAAAAAAATATACCCTAAGAGGAGGGTGATTAGGATGAACCAACTGAGGATGCATATACCTGAAACTAATGAAGGCTCCAAAATTTGACACCTCTAAAAATCGAGTTGCCACCTCTATGGAAGAAAATTTACAAATATAAAGAAAAAGGTATGGATACATCCCAATCCCCACCTAGAAGAGTTGAGGTTCCTTCTATAGAGGAACAATTGTCACAATATGAGAATGAGATACAAACTCTAAGAAAACTCAATGATGAGATAATCAGGGGAAATATTCCTACTGGTTATCATCTTCAGGTAGTGACTAATATTCTCCCTCCCATATCCAATCCACTAGAAAAATCGGTATTTTAACATCAGACTAGCTCCAAATCTTGGAAGCTGGTCTACATAAACGAGGAAGTCAAAAATGATTACAACTTACCTCCATTGTGGTTATAGCCTCTCCCTCTCCAAGACTATCATTTAGTATTAGGATTATTTGTGAATTAGTGGGAGATGAAGGTGGGGCCACCTAATTAACCCACACTACTCCATGTAGAGAGGAGGTGGATTAAACAGTAGTACCCTCATATTTTATTAACGTCATCAAGTCTCTGGGTACTCCAATTGAAGCCATAGAAGGTCGATGTATACCTATACAACCTGAGAGGAATCCATATCCTGAGTGGGTGGATGATACTATTCCCCCACCCAATTTCAGAAATCAGACCTTCTCTACCTTTGATGGTGTAAGAAATCCCAAAAAACATTTGACACACTTCATATCCTAATGTGGTCTAATGATGGACCCTCGAGATTAGCAGGAGGCAACAAAGATGATGTGTTTTGTATAGAATCTAATAGGTCTGACCTTTGTTTGGTACTACAGTTTTCTAGAAGGATCTGTTGCAGTATATGAAATCCTTCATCATAAATTATTTTATCAGTTCATCTCAACACTGAGGAAAATGACAATATTTGACCTCAATAACTACAAATAATGTGAAAATGTGTGGGTGTATGAATCCATAGCTATATAGAAAGTTTTATCATATTCAGTCATCATCCCTCTCTCACAGGTGAAATTAATGGAATTCTGTGCTGAAAATATCATGTATGAGAAACAAATTCTTATGATCCCAATGAAGTATCAAGGTGAGTTATGTGAGTTTTAGAAATAGAACAATGATTAGAATATTACATTCAGAAAAATCGATCCAAATCTTTACTAATGCCCTCAGTATAGGGGAAAATTCTAGGCAAAGTAGAAGATGTAGTTGTCACTCTCAAGTCAACATCAGCGCCCATCCAATCACCTATGCATGTCCCAAATCACACAACACCTCATGTTGAGAAGAAACATCCACAAAATCACCCTTGGGAAGATGCATAGAGAAATCAGGGTCACCCAAGATTTGAAGAATGGATTAATAAAGCATACTCCTTCAAAAATGAACAAGTCCCTAGTTATTTCTTGGCAGCCATGGACAATAAACTGCTCAAGATACCATATCCTAGGAATCCCAATGAGGTTAACCTCATGGACCGTTCTGACTACTACCCCTTCCATAGAAGGCTGGGTCATAATATCCAAGAGTGATTCAAATTTAAATATGACCTTCAAGGAATGTTTTATTCCAGAAAGGTGGTGTTAGATAACTCCTTAGAGAAGGTAACCTGTATAACTATTTCCTAGTCAGAAGAATGGGTGGTTGGAAAAAAATCGGGCAGGTCTGGAAAAAAAATAAACAACTTGATGACTTAGAAAATAGTTGAATAAGCTCATGACACCCTGAGAGCATAGTTTCATAGACCCACAATAGATCGACCATCCTTGAAGTTGACATAGTATATGTCTCTCAAAAGTGGGCATGAGCATTTAAAGTAGGAAGAAACAAAAGAGGAGGAGTTGAATTCTTCTCCAATGCAAGATATAACTCTTGAAGATTTCTTCCCTAAAACGTCTGAAGCACAGGTGCTGCCCCACCCAACAGAACACTCATCTAATGAAGAGACCCTATTTGGTTTTTTTTAATGTGATAAACTTGGTAAATCCCTTCTATGATGATGAATACACCTCTAAGTAAGAGTTTCCCACACCTAAATGCTGAACAAGAGGATGTATGCATAGGAACCAAGGATACATGGGATAGTACTGGTGTGGTTGGACCCAATATTTTTGTCACATCCCCATAGAGAACATATATGCAGTTTATACTCATGGGAAAGCACTCCATGAAGACTAGCAAAGACATTTAGGTTTCCTAGAATCCTCTAGTTGTCATCTGCACCAAATTTTCTTACATGAACACCTAGAGGGGGCATGATTATCTGATCATCCCAGAAAATGGGGAAGCTCTAATACAAAAGAGGCCTTTAACAGTTGAATAATAGGACTTTATCAGCATTAAAAAGGTAATGATTATCAGAGTGCGATTAAGAGGCCTAGGATTTTATCAGTACTAGAAAAGTGCTGATAAATGGTTCCTTTATCAGTGCTAAAAATCACCGATAAATCACCCCTTTATTATTACTTTTTATCACTATTATAAAACTCTTTTAATAGTGTTCTTTTATCATTGTATGAGGACCACATTAACATCACTTTTTTAGTGCTGATAAAGGTCCCCTTTAACAATGCTAAAAAAATCACTGTTAAAGGGGGTTAAATTATTTTTTTCGGTCATCTATGAGCCTAACCCCTTTATCAGTGCTCCCATGAATCCTTTAATAGTGCTCCATGACCCCACTTTATCGGTGCTTTCCACCCCTACCACCCCTTTATTAGCAATTCATGAATTTCCAGCCTCTTGTGCCCACTTGGATTTAAAACTTGTACCTATCTTTTGAGGATGGAATGCCTTTACCACTTCACCATGTTGTTTGGTTGTCTATTTAGTGATATTTTTTATATATATTTGAAAATATATATTATAGTCATAAATTTATATAATTATTTTCAAATACATTTATAAAATATATGTGTGTTTTTTGATGTATATATACTTATATTTATTGAAATATATTATATATTATACTCGTTTACATATACTATAATATAATAGAAATATATATTCATTTATTAATGCACACTTATATGTTTATATAAACTTTAAATATATATTTTTATAATGTAAAAAATGGTTTGATATTGTTTTAAATAAAATTTTAGAATATGTATTTATTTACATTTATTAGAATATACATATACATTTATATTTGTTAATTATTGACACACACATGTTTATATATAAATATTAATTGTATAGGTACATATATACATATGAATGAATCTTTATAAGGTAAATTGTAATTCCCCGAACCTTTTTATGTGTAATAATAATAATTTTATGGTTTAACTATCATACTAACCAATACGATTTTCAATGTAAATATTATCTAACTTTGTTCAAGAATAATTTAAAATAACTATTTTTATTAAACAAAATTTATTCTTATCAAATAATTATTTAATAGAATATTTTAAATAATAATTATAATAATATAACTAATTTATTGCTTGTTCTCTAAAAAGTGATATATATATATATATGTGTGTGTGTGTGTGTGTGTGTGTATTGTATTTAAATTATATGAAAATACTATTATACAAATTTAATTTTATATTATGGTGATACATGACCTTGAAAATTTTTAGATTTTAGTGACATTATTTTTGCACTCTTTTAATTATGCGTACAATTATTTGATCTATTATATGAGTTCAAAAATATGTTATATACACATGTATATATATACATATAATGTAATAATTTTTATATTATAAATTAACATTTTGAATTTTTCTTAATAATATTATATATATAATAATAGATTGATTAAAATGGTACATAGGAACTTTTAATAAAATTATAGTTAATTTGAATAATAACATATTAATATTTGTATTAAATGATTCAAAATTAAAAATATATGGTGCAAATTAGGATAATTATTATTTTTATAATACAATTCAAATTATCAATAACATTTTTGTTTTAATTATATATAATTTTACCATAAAAACGGTTTAAATTTATATGCTTAAAAAATGGATGAATGATAATATGTAATAATATGTTATAAAATAAAAATTCAATGATTACTTATATAATAAAATAAGAAAAGCGTGACATGTAAAACAAAAAAATGGAAAAACATGATTGAAAAAAGTAAACGTAAAAGCAATCTTAAAGAAGAGGGAAAAATGGTGATTAATTAAATAATTTTAATAGATTATTAGATAATTTTAGTGGGTTATTAGTTTAATATATATATATAACTTTTGACTTATTTAAAAGTTGATATAATAATTGATATATAATAATAATGGGTTATTAAAATAACAAAAAATAGGATGAATCTCATAAGGGATTTGTGGTCCGTGATTGAGGGTCCTAGTTTTTTTTGAAACTCGGTTTAGGGTTTTAGTAGGTGCTGATATGGAGGAGGGTGAGTCAGGAAGATTCCATCAGTTTCAGTAGGCCGTAGTCAGGGTGCGCCGTGCAAGGGGTGGCTTCAATTGGGTCCGGCTCCAGGGTTATCAGGTGTAGTCAATGCCGAGGCTTGGTGTCGCTCGGGAATCGCACGTTGTGGCTGTCAGATTCTAGATGTCTGAAAGCATTCATTTCTTAGGAGAGGAGTCGGGTCGAAGTCCCCACGTCATGCGGTCGGGGAGCTTCATTTCAGACCATAAGAATCGGGGTTGAGGTTGTGATTCGTCAATGTCCAGTTAGGGTTTCATTTTTCCAGACCTAACAGCATAGGTCTTCTCTCAGAATCTATTTCAAATTTATGTTTTGTCTTCCTCTTGTTCAAAGTTTTATCAAACCATAGATAATTATTCTTTTACTGATTTTTTTCGGTTTTCATCTGTTTTCCTAATCCGTGAATGTTTTACTTTTAGACTATAAATAGTGGAAATATCATTTTAGTCTACTGATTTTCTCCCCCGACCTTGATTAATTCTATTTAATATTAGTTATGTCAATTTTGTTGCATTACTTTTTCTAATTGATTGAATGTGAATTATAGCACCTGCAATTGTAATCTGAGCTTTCACCACAAGCCTGAACCTGTCACTATAACAAATTTTTTAAAATGTCTCTACCAGATCCACTTAAATAGTATAATTATGGCTATAAAAGCCTTACTCATTTCATAAATGAAAGAGGGGTAAGGCCTTGTTTGATGCTCTATGGGTGTGTTCAAAACAACAGATCAACATTCCTGCAATCAAGTAAGGGAAATTAATTTACTTCTTTATACTCACAATTTTAGGGTTCGTGTAAGGTGCCTTTTTAAATTGTTTTTATTATATAAAATTGATCATATAGTTTTTGTATAAAATTGGATATATATATATATATATGTATGTATATTTATTTCTATTTCAAATCCAAGCTAGTTCATGTTTTCAAATTCTGGACATTTGTGTTCAAGATTTTATAATGTTACAGGGATTTATTTTCAAGTGTTTTTTATCTGCAAACCCGATTATACACTTTTTATATAATCATATACATATATAAACAAATTTATGTGACTCAAACCAAATATATTTTATGAATTTTAGAAGATGATTTCCAACCCTTAAAATAATGTTTTTGATGAAAATTATTTTTTGGGTTCAAATAGACTTGTACTTCTTATGAAAAACCCAATTTATAGTTATGTTCATATTCAGGTATATACATATATATTTACATGTATTTCAAACCCAAACCTATATATACTTTCAAAGGCTGAATGTTGTGTTTACAATTATTTTTAAGGTTTAAATGATGCAAGGGTTTTATTTTCAATGCTTCTACTAAACCAAATCCAAATATACACTTTTGTATATTCGGATATACATGGGTAATTAATTACAATTTTGTTTGTGATTTTTAAAAGGTGAATACCAAACTTCAAATAATGGGTTGGATGTGAAATGTGCTTTGGGTTTAATTGGATTTATATTTAGTATGAAAAACCCTAACTTTTACACACACACACACACACACACATATATATATATATATACATACAATCACACATGTTATAAACCTAACATGGTTTGGTTTTTAATCAAGTGATATTGGTGTATTAAATATGTTTTAAAGTATTTTTTACTTATGATAAATTATTAAACCTAGTTTAATTATGAAAACTTATATATAAAATTTGTGTATAGTTTCCAAAACCCTTATTTCATGTATGGATTTTTAGAATTTAATTAATGTATTGATGTAATTAATACTTGTGAGACTTTAAGGAATATCAGTCTCTATGTACGCCAAACCAATAGGTATTTATGTAAATATGTATGTCATAATCCATAAAATAGGCCAAAATTGTTTTAGTTAAAGAACTTTTAATGATATTAGCCTTGTTATAATTTAATGTTTCAAAGGTATTATATGATTGATCTTGTTGTGTTTTATGATTAAAAAGAATATATACTTTTGATTTGACCAGAATATATTAAAGGATAAATGGGTGTGTTAAACCATGCGATCATGTTATGCTCAATTAATGTTTTATCAACTGTGGTGATTGTTGTTAGTTAAGTCGTGTTGTAATATAATTTCTTGATCACTAACACTTTTAACAGCATATTAAATAACATATCTTTTCATTCATGGAATAAGGATTTTAAATTAAAGAGTTATCATTTTAACATCTCATATGGAGAACCCATCCTCATCTATTATTTGATGTACTTTAGTAATTGACTCATGTACAACGAATTTGTAGTGAAATATGTATGCCTTCAATAAAATATTATATGTCATGAGGTATGGGACACCTCGATTAATGTGAAGTAATTTTTAAATATTCAAATTGGTATGGGAAACCTTGAATATCAGACGTTACTGGACATATGAGGAATGTGTTGGACTAGTAAGTTCTGGGTTGGGGACCGGTAAAAGGAAGCCCTTTGGGTTGGGGTCCGGTTACAGCAGACCCTCCGGGTTGGAGTCTGGTTATAAAGGCTCTCCTAGATGGAGTCTGGTTACAGAGGTTCTCTGGGTTGAGGTCCGGTTACAGTTAGCCCCTAGGTCTTGGCATGAGGTCTTGACACGAAAATTAAAGTTTGAAATTATACTTTCCCTCATTATGTGTATGATAATTAATTAACCAAATGAATATTTGACTAGTAGAATATTCATGGTTAAGAGACAATACTTATGTGTATTATTAAAGTAAATTCTTGTGGCATGACATATGTTTAGCACTCAGTGATTTAGTATTCGGTGTATGAAATTGAAGTTATTACCTTTACGTGCAACTCTGATTATTCATTACTCTTAGCTGTTTAATTTGTGCTTACATATTCTTATGACATACATGTTTAGAATTTCTTTTATTTGTTACTCCAAATGACCATGCCTATAACTAAATCACGTATCCTTGTAACTCTGTTAGCATGTTTTTAATTGATCACTTTTATCATATGTTACATGTGTTATAGCTTTTCTTTAAGAGAAATGTTTTATGGAAAGTTTAAAAAAATGTTTTCAAAAGTTATAATTGGATATTAAGTTATTTTTTTAAAACCCCTTACTGGGAATTCGTATGCTCATCCTACGTTTTTTATTAAAAAATTCAGGTATCAGTTTGGAGTTAAAGAAGGATGACAGAAGTGGATGGTTTCCCAGAACCTGAACTGGAGTTGATTCTATTAATGGCATCGGCTCCGGGTATTCAATATATGGGGAGTTATAGTTGGTATCATATGATTTGGTTTAGATAACTCTGTAAAACCAGAACTGAACACAGAAAAATTTATTTAAGCATTACTAAGTATGCTGTTTTTTTGCAAAACAAAAATAAAAGTTGTCTCTTCAGAGACATATGATAAAATTAGAACAATACTAAAAACTTGGTAATGTGTTACTAAGTTGTAATTTACTTAAATTTTCATATGGCTGATGCATCATGCCTTATGTCTCTCTCAACAGAGATAGTAGAAACTACAGTGGCTAAGTCATGTTCAAGAGACTACGAGACTTTTGAAAACCTTCGATTGTCTTGTAAACAACTCCATCAGGTGTCAAACTACCCAAATATAATTTATCTTTACCAAGGAAGCAATCTAGTCTATTACCATATTGCATTTTCACAATTTGTAGCATATAGGAAAAGAGGAAAGTTTCCTGAATCACATTTTCTATGTTTCACTTTGGCTGATAACTATCGAGCTGTAGGTATATTTCTAAAATCTTCTTTGGATGGTGACCATCGAGTGACCTACCTATTTTAGGTCCTGAGTTTTAGTATTTACGGAGAACTCTATGACATCAATATTTTCAAGAATGATGTGGTGCGTGAGACTTATAGGGATTTAGTCAACTCTGAAATTTTTGACCTCCACACTTCTCGTTCCTCTTTATGGAAGGCTGAGTGCTTTAGTTACAAGTTCAACCCTAGATGTTTACAGTGTGTCTGGGCCAAGGAAATCGAGTAGCTGAATACTACCTTAGGAATCCACCTGAGGTCATCAGCACCCTACCATCGGTGGTGTTCCCGGTAAAGGGACCTCATGAGTGACATGTGTCTGGTGTTGCTGTGGTTTTTGTACGAGAGTTTAGAATTGTGAGGACACAATTCTTTGTAGGGGGAATAATGTAATGCCCCAAACATTTTTATGTGTAATAATAGTAATTTTATGGTTTAACTATCATACTAACCAATACCGTTTTCAAAGTAAATATTATCTCACTTTGTTCAAGAATAATTCAAAATAACTTTTTTTATTAAACAAAATTTATTCTTATCGAATAATTATTTAATAAAATATTTTAAATAATAATTATGATAATATAAATAATTTTTAGCTTGTTCTCTAAAAAGAAATATATATATATATATATACATGTGTATATTAGATTTAAATTATATGAAAATACTATTATAAAATTTTAATTTTATATTATGGTGATACATGACAATGAAAATTGTTAGATTTTAATGACATTATTTTTTTTACTATTTTAATTATGTGGACAATTATTTGATCTATTATATGAGTTCAAAAATATGTTATATACACATATATATATATAATGTAATAATTGTTAGATTATAAATAACCATTTTGAATTTTTCTTAACAAAATTATATATATATTAATAGAATGATTAAAATGGTACATATGAACTTTTAATAAAATTATAGTTAATTTGAATCATAACATATTAAAATTTGTTTTAAAAGTTTTAAAATAACAAATATATGGTACAAATTAGGATAATTATTATTTTTATAATAAAATTCCAATTATCAATAAAATTTTTGTTTTAAGTATATATAATTTTAGCATAAAAAATGGTTTAAATTTATATGCTTAAAAAATGGATGAATGATATTATGTAATAATATGTTATAAAATAAAAATGCAATGATGACTTATATAATAAAATAAGAAAAGAATGACATATAAAACAAACAAATGGAAAGACATGATTGAAAAAAAGTAAACGTAAAAAAAACCTTAAAGAAGAAGAAAAAGTGGTGATTAATTAAATAATATTAATAGATTATTAGACAAATTTAGTGGGTTATTAGTTTAATATATTTATATATATAAATTTTGACTTATTTAAAAGTCGATATAATAATTGAGATATAATAATAATTGGTTATTAAAATAACAAAAAATAGGATGAATCCCGTAAGGGATTTGTGGTCTGTGATTGAGGGTCCTGATTTTTTTTGAAAACCGGTTTAGGGTTTTAGTAGGCGCTGATCTTGAGGAGGGTGAGTCGGGAAGACGCCATCAGTTTCAGTAGTCTCTGGTTAGTGTGCATCGCACATGGGGTGGCTTCAAGCAGGTCTGGCGCCGGGGTTATCGGGTGTAGCCGAGGCTGAGGCTTGGTGTCACTTGGGAGTCGCACGTCGCGGCCGTCAGAGTCTAGATGTCTGGAGGTGTTCATTTTCAAGGAGAGGAGTCGGGTCAAAGTCCCCATGTCATGCATCCGGGGTGATTCATTTCAGACTAGAAGAACTGGGGTTGAGGTTTTTCTTCGTCAAAATCTAGTTAGGGTTTCATTTTTTCAGACCTAGAAGGGTAGGTCTTCTCTCAGAATATATTTCGGATTTAAGTTTGTTTTCCTCTTGTTCATAGTTTTATCGAACCATAGATAAATATTCTTTTACTGATTTTTTCGGTTTTCATCTTTTATCCTAATCCGTGAATGTTTTACTTTTAGAATATAAATAGTGGGAATATCATTTTAGTCTACTGATTTGCTCCCCTGACCTTGCTTAATTCTATTTAATGTTAGTTATGTCAATTTTTTTGCATTACTTTTTTCTAATTTATTGAATGTGAATTATGGTATCTGCAGCTGTAATCCGATCTTGCACCACAAGCCTGAACCAGTCACTATAACTAATTTATTAAAATGTCTCTACCTGTTCCACTTAAACAGTATAAGTATGGATATAAAGGCCTTACTCATTTCATAAATGAAAGAGGGGGAAGGCCTAGTTTGATGCTCTGTGGGTGTTTTCAAAACAAAAGATCAATGTTCCTGTAATCAAGTAAGGGAAATTAATTTATTTCTTTACACTCACTATTTTCTAGTTCGTGTAAGGGGCCTTTTTAAATTGTTTTTATTATATAAAACTGATCATACATTTTTTGTATATAATCGGATATATATATATAGGTATATTTATTTGTATTTAAAATCCAAGATAGTTCATGTTTTCAAATGCTGGATGTTTGTGTTCAAGATTTTATAATGTTTCGAGGATTTATTCTCAAGTGTTTTTATCCACAAATCCGATTATACACTTTTTTTATAATCATATACATATATAAAAAAAATTATGTGACTCAAACCAAATCTATTTTATGAGTTTTAGAAGATGATTTCCAACCCTTAAAATAATGTTTTTGATGCAAATTATGTTTTGGGTTCAAATATATTTGCACTTCTTATGAAAACCCCAATATATAGTAATGTGTATATTCATGTATATACATATATATTTACATGTATTTCAAATCCAAACCTATATATACTTTCAAAGGATGGATGTTGCGTTTACAATTATTTTTAAGGTTTAAATGATGAAAGGGTTTTATTTTGAATGGTTCTACTAAACCAAATCCAAATATACACTTTTGTATATTCGGATATACATGGGTAATTAATTACAAATATGTTTATGATTTTTAAAAGGTGAATACCAATTTTTAAATAATGTTTTGGATGAAAAATGTGCTTTGGGTTTAATTGGATTTATATTTAGTATGAAAACCCCTAACTTTTACATATATATATATATACATATGATCACACATGTTATAAACCTAACATGGTTTGGTTTTTAATCAAGCGATAATGGTGTATTATATATGTTTTAAAGTATTTATTACTTATGAGACATTATTAAACCTAGTTTAATTATGAAAACTTATATATACACTTTGTGTATAGTTTCCAAAACCCTAATTTCATGTGTGGATTATTAGAATTTAATTAATATATTGGTGTAATTAATACTTGTGAGACTTTAATGAATATCAATATTTATGTAAGCCAAACCAATAGGTATTTTTGCAAATATGTATATCCTTATCAATAAAGTAGGTCAAACTTGTTTTAGTTAAAGAACTTTTAATAATATTAGTCGTGTTATAATTTCATGTTTCAAAGGTATTGTATTATTGATCTTGTTGTGTTTTATGATTAAAAGAATATATACTTTTGATTTGACCAGAATATATTAAAGGATAAAATGGTGTGTTAAACTAGGTGATCATTTTATGCTCACTTAATATTTTTATCAACTACGGTGATTGTTGTTAGTTAAGTCATGATGTAAACTAATTTCTTGATCAATGACACTTTTAACAGCATATTAAATAACATGTGTTTTCATTCAAGGAATAAGGATTTTAAATTAAAGAGTTATCATTTTAACATCTCATATGGAGAACCCCTCCTCATATATTATTTCATGTACTTTAGTAATTGGATTATGTACAAAGAATGTGTCGTGAACAATGTATGCCTTTGATAAAATGTTATCTGCCATATTATGTATTTTTGGATTAAATGGTTTCATCTTCCATTTTATTTATAGATGCACTCAATGAAACATGCATGTGGCATATCGTAATAATGATATAAGCAATTAAATTACTCAACGTGGTGTGGAAAACCTTGAGTAATGTGATGTAAAATTTAAATATTTAAAGTTGTATGGGACACCTTGAATATCAGACCTTACTGGACATGTGAGGAATGTCTTGGACTAGTAAGTTCTAGGTTGGGGACCAGTAAAAGTAAGCCCTTCAGGTTGGGGTCCGGTTATAGCAGACCCTCCGGGTTGGAGTCCGGTTACAGAGGCTCTCTAGGATGGAGTCTGGTTACAAAGGCTCTCTGGGTAGGGGTCCGGTTACAGTTAGCCCCTAGGTCTTGGCACAAGGCCTTGACATAGAAATTAAAATCCAAAATTATACTTTCCCTCATTATGTGTATGATAATTAATTAACCAAATGAATATTAGACTAGTAGAATATCCGTGTTTAAGATCCAATACTTGTGATTATTAGGGAAGTAAATTCTTATGGCATGACATATGTTTAGCACTCAGTGATTTAGTATTACGTGTATGAAATTGAAGTTATTACATTTACGCACAACTCTGATTATTCATTACTCTTAGATGTTTAATTTGTGCTTACATATTCTTATGACATACATATTTAGAATGTTTTTTATTTGTTACTCCAAATGAGCATGCCTATAACTGAATCATGAATCTTTGTAACTCTGTTATCATGTTTTTAATTGATCACTTTTATGATATGTTACATGTGTTACAACTTTTATTTAAGAGAAACGTTTTTGGAAAGTTTTAAAGAATGTTTTCAAAAGTTATAATTGGTTATTAAATTATTATTTTTAAAACCCCTTACTGGGAATTCATATGCTCATCCGACCTTTTTTATTAAATTTTTTCAGGTATTAGTTTTGAGTTAAAGAAGTATGACAGAAGTGGCTGGTTTCCCAGAACCTGAACCGAAGTCGATCCTCTATATGGCACCGGCTCTAGGTATTCGAGAGATGGGGCATTATATAAATAAAATGGATAATTTTATACATTAGATAAAATGAATAATAAATATTTATTTTATATATTTAAAAATAAATTTCTACGTAAATATTTTGATATATTTATTTATACAAGTAATTTATTATAATTAAATATATTTAAATAAGCACATATTATATAATAAATAAAACTACATTGTGAAAAATAATAAAATTTCAAAACCATAATATCAATATGAATATAATCCCTAGGAATAAATTCATTCCACACTAAAAATGGGAAAATATACACCCTTAAACAAGGCTTAAATTCCATCGAATGTTAAAATATTTTGGCATCCTGAATAAAAACTCAATTTTGGAGGCCTTATGGGCCTTTTTTGGATTAAAAAAAATATGATAGGCATTTCTCCATGTCACTAGGGTGTAGAGCTCATCACAACCTTCAATTTTATATGGTTGAGCCCAAATTGACACCCGAATCTATAGTTATGGCCATTTGAAGTTCGAGTTGCGTTTTCAACTTATTTTAGATATTTTATTATTATATTTTGATTTTTTTGTATTCGAATTATTATTTAATGACTATTACTCGATAATAATGAGAAAATTGTTAATTAAAAATATTTTTTTAATTATTTTATAATCCATTTTCACAAAATATCTTACATATTTAGTGTTAATGCCTTTTCATCCTTATTTAAAACATATTTAAAAAATATATATTATATTTATATCAATATAAATACATTAATATATTAATATATTATTTTTAATAACATTTTTTAAATATACCCTTTATTAATACTAGTAAAAATGTGCTGATAGGGGGTTTTTATCAGTACTTATAAAAAAGCGCTGATAAAGACCCCTGGTATCATCGCTTATTTACTAGTGATGATAAAGCCCCCTGCCCCTATCAACACTTTTTTTCTAACACGGATAAAGAGACCCATTTATCAGTGCTTTTTTACCTGTGATGTTAAAGGGGTCCTTTTTCAGTGCTTTTTTCATGTTCTAATAAAGACCCCCTTCAATAGTGCTTTTCTTTAGTGCAGTTAAATCCCCCTTTAATAGCACTAAAAAATATTATTTAAGACCACCTTTAACCATTATTTTTCTAGTGATAAAAAGGGGGTTGTTTAATAGTGACTTTAGCTAGCACTATTAAATCCCTAACACTAGATAATCCATGTTTTGTAGTAGTGAAGGCTGCCACGATCCACACCGCTAGAAGTACATGCTCCCATGACCTCTGCACAGGCATCGGGCCTGTCCACCTCAAATGCCTTGATTCTGGAGCAACATGTCCAAGAACAATCTCACCTTGGGAAGTGATGACCTATGGCACAAAATTAAAACATTCTGAAATAGCTAGAAGTTGTCCCTTCCAAGCTATTAATCCTACATGTGCTCCATCTTTCAAAATAACTCAGAGAGGCAGTCATTAAATCCCTCCAAATCCCATAGGAATTGGAGATAGAAGTTGTTTTGGTTGAGGTCTATTGAATAGAGACCATTTCAGTATAATTACATGTCACCAACTCATTCACATATAATTATCAAGAAGAGGTCATCCAGGGACACATCATACCCATATATGTTTCAAGAATAATCAATAATATCGACATTCGAAGGGTGCTGATTGATAAGGGATCTAGGATCAACCTTATTTCAGTTCGAACCCTATGATGTTTGGGATATAGATAAGGGGAATTTTCTCCCACAAATAAAACAATTCAAGGGTATAATAAGTGTGATCAAATGCATTTTGTAAAGATTAAAATCAAAGCTCATTTTGGGGATCTCACATCTGATGTTGAGTTTCTGCTTATCCAACAAGACACCACATAAGATGTTCTACTCCGAAGTCCATTTCTCCATAGCCACATAGAGGCACCTTCAAAATTCCATTAATGTCTGAAATACCCCATAGATGGAAGATTTAACATACTCCATGGTGACAATGCCCCCTTTGAGACTTGCGAGGCCACATATACTGAAGAAGGATTCTACAAAAGTGGAAGGAAACAACCAATTGTGGATGATTATATACAAGTTTCAGACACCAATGGATTGGGGACCACCCATGAAAATCCCTAGAGTATGCTTGGTAGCAACTATGTGCTCCCCATAAATATTGTTAAGGGGATAGACCTAGTTCCATAGTCCATTCCCCCTATCCCCACTGATAGTGTAAAATAAAATCAGTTCCAACATCTCTATGTAACCACATAGGTAGTAGAGGATGGCAATGTATCTTCTCATGGAATATCTCACCTAAACAGTGTCAAATATGACCCCATATTTCTGCCTCTAACTAAGAATTAATCCATAGACTCAGAGGTTGAAGAGGGAGAGGATAACCTGAGAAATGGCCCTCCTAAATTCAAGGATGGTGAATCTACCACCATTAATAAGATCGGGCATGTGAATATGGGAACATAAGAAGACCCATGACCTACACTTGTTTGTGCCTCTATGCCCCTCAAATAGAAAGATATATTTATTTAATTTCTAAAGAATCACTGATATGTGTTCTCTTGTAACTATACATAAATTCCTAGACATAATTCATATGTGGCTATGCACCATCTCAACTTACTCAATAAGCATCATGGATTTAAGAATGCATCAAGGAGGATGAACCCCTCTCATGCCACCAATTTAGAGGCAGAAGTTGAAAAATTGATCAAGGAATATTTTTTCCAAGAAGTTAAATACCCAAGATGGATTTCCAATATCATCCCTTTCAAGAAAATGAATGGGAAGATTAGGGTTTGCCTCAATTTCATAGACCTTAATTGGCACTACCCAAAGGACAATTTCCCATTAACAATCACATAACTCTTGATCAATGAAACAATTGGATTCCAAGCCCTTTATTTCATTGAAAGGTATTTATGGTACAATCAAATAAATATGTCCCTTGAATATGAGGAAGACACTACCTTTAGATCAATTTTTGTGATATTTTTTTATCAGGTCATGCCCTTCGAATAAAAGAATGTTGGCGCTACATATCAATGCACCATGAATCATATCCTTAATATATTCTTGGGAATAATAGCTGAATTATATTTCAAAGACCTATTGGCCAAATCCTAATAGTGATGTGATCACTTCACAAATCTTCAAAGAGTATTTGACAAGCTGCATCAACACAGTCTGAAGATAAATCCATTGAAATGCGCCTTCAGGGTAACATCAGGAAATTTACTTGGCTTTGTGTTACACCAATGTGACATCAAGGTCAACCTAGAGATGACTAGTTCTATTTTAGGGATGTCACCCCCCAAAAATCTCAAAAATATTAGGGGACTCCAAGGGAACCTCACCTACATTTGATGATTCATAGCCAACATGGCTATAAAATCTCTACCTATTATCGGGTTAATGAAGAAGGGAGTCACCTACCAATGGGTCGGGGACTTCCAAGAATCCTTTGAAAGTATCAATTAGTATCTATTGAACCCACAAATTATGATGCCTTTGGTGGAAGGGAGTCCACTCATCTTATATGGGGCCTCCATGGAATGATTACTAGGTTCCCTCCTCACATAGAAGAATGATACATGGAGTGAGAATAGTCTCTATTACCTCAATCAAACAATGATAGGTATTGAGACCCAATACTAGAATGTTGAGAAGAACATCCTTTAAGTCATATTTTAAGTGTAGAAGCTAAGGCATTACTTGTATAACCTTTCAGTCTATCTGGTTTCTCTTATTTATCATCTTAAGTACATCCTTGTTCGCCCCATTCTAACTGGGCATATGGCCCAATGGGCGGTCATTCCGCAACTGTATGAAATCCAGTTCATGACACAAAAGGTGGTAAAAGGGAAATCATTGGATTATTTACTTGTGGCATATCCCACCCCAAAAAAATACACAAGTGGATACCAAGATCCCATATAAGGAGGTATTCTATGCCCCTGATACTCCCAAACACGGGAGATGTATTTTTATAGGGCCTCCTGAAGTTCTATCAGAAAAAGAATAGAAAACCCAAAGCTTGATCATGTTGTATTAGGGGTTGTATTTGTCTCTCTAGAAAAAGAAGTATTTCATTAAAGTTTCTCACTATCTAAAGGCAACACAAATAATGAAGTAGGATACCAATCCCTCATAACTAGCTCGAAATTGGCCCAACAGCTGTAAATAGCCTACCTTGATATCAAAGGGGATTCAAAATTAGTGATAAAATAGATCAATGGAGAATATGACATAAAAAATTAAGAATTGGACCCTATCACTAGCTATGTCAGGGTACTAATGGAAAAATTACCTTTTGAGACCACATTTCATTATGTTCCTTGGTCACAGAATGCTCATGCCAATGCATCAGCTAATGCAGCCACATTTCTGGCTGGCCCGGATCTGGAGGAATCAATCTTCTGTATCATGAACCGAAGAATTTCCTCATTGATCATAATCTAAAATATGGAATAAATAAATTAGTTTAATACCTCCCCCATATCATAATGAATTGATATACACCCTTGGATGGATGGATCCCATAATCAGTTATCTCCAAAGTAGAGATGTCCTGACAGACCGAGCCAAAAGGGAACATATTCAGTGCCATGCATCAAACTTTACCCTAGAGGGTGGTCCAAATGATTGGAAGGAAATATATAAGCATGGATTTTACAGAATAATCCTTATATTCATAGAAGAAATAGAGATTCACCCCTTTAGGGAAGAAGTTCACTCAGACTCCTACAATGCTCATTAGTTTGGGATTAGGCTCTCACACCAAATCCGGAGGTTGGGATATTACTGGAAAACCATGTTACCGGACTGTGTAGAATTCCCCAGGAAATTTAATACATGTTATATCCAAGAAAACTTCATCCATCAACCCTCATTATTGCTATATAAAGCTAAATATTCCTAGCCATTTTTCATTTGGGGAATGGATGTTGTGGGGGCCATATCCCCCAGTCCTAACTAAGAATTTCAAGTACATCATTACTACTACAGACTTATTTTCTAAATCGGTTATGGAAATACACCTCAAGGATGTTTGGAAAAAGAATATCATCAACTTTTTAAATTTCTCTATCATCACTAGGTTTATAATCCCTCGCACAATATTGATAGACAACAACACCAAATTCTTTTCTACAAAGTTGAAGAAACTATACTAGGAGTACAATATCGAGTCCAATCACTCATCTTACTATCATAAAACAAAAAATAGATAAATAGAGTCCTTCAGTAAAACTTCATCAAATATAATCTAGAATATGGTGAACAAGGATAATAAGTCCTGATCAGACAAGCACCTCCATGCTTTATGGGACTACTATACCACCACGCATACTGCTAGATAAGAAATTCCATACTCATTGGTGTACAGGACCGAGGTAGTGTTACCCATAGAAATATAGTTGCCTTCACTCTAAATAGCCATTTTAGAAAACTCTCAGATGACAAGTGATCGTAAAGGCATTGAGATGTATTGGATAGGATCGATGAGAACATGTTTCACACATTTCACAACCTTGATTTCAATCAGAATAAGATTTCATGAGACTTTAATAATAAGGTTCACATATGTTTATTCCTCCAAGGAGATTTGGTGTTGGCTCTCAAGACCCCAATGATACTAGGAAAAAATCCTCTGAGGTTGGAACCCAAATGGGGGGGGGATTACATTATACATAATTTCTACCACAACAAAGATTATTCACTGGGCAGAATGGATGGGAAACATGTCACACCCCCCACCAATGTGAGTTTTATCAAGAAATACTTTACATAGTAGTCATAAAGTGCCCTCGTCCTAGTTTCATGATGTTAAACTGCACAAGATCATCCCACCAGCAAGACATTGAAATGAAGAATGTCTCAAGTCCCAATAAAAAGACTTTAAACTGCACAATATCTCATGTACTAACCACACGATGCTAAACACTATAGATAAAGTCCTTACCACATTATGTTAAACATCATCAGAAGAACCATATCACTAACAAATTACCACACATGATATAGATATGTGAAAAAAATGATTAATTTCCCTTATCCTTGTGTGGGAGTCAACTCCACATTAGGAGTCCCTCCTTCTAAGAATTATGTGCATCTTGATTCCTATCATCACAGTATACACAGTGACACCAAAACCTTTATTTTTTTGGCCTATCCATAGTATTAATTTCATTTCATATAGGGTGATCTTTGTCCTTATCACAAGATGTTAAATTTCATCACTGATTCCCTTTCCACGTGACATTAAACTACACAGGTTTTATAATATTACGTATGGATTGATTCTCATTTTAAATGTGATACATAGGTATTTTTTGATCATATATCTTGGTCCAGACTCTAAATGATAAAAAATTCCCCTATACTATCCTTAATCACCTCTTTATTGTGAGATGAACCCTATAAATTCCTTGTTTCTCACACTGACCATAGCTCACGTGTGCTTATTAATTTCAGTAAGGGATTCCCCTACACAAACATGGCATCACATATCACAACAGGCTCATCATGGTCTTTCATGCAAGACACTAAATGGTATACCATGAGTCCTCACCGCATGACATTAAACTGCATATTCCTATGGACGTCACCCACGGGGAACACTATTGTTGGTGTTGGCCTCCTAACACACCTCCATTTAAGAAATATGTGTGACTTGATTCCTAAAATAACTGGATAGATAGTGAAACCCAAACCTCCAGCCCTGGGTCCAGTTATAACAAATAAAAAAATGACACCTTTTTGTTTATAGGCCAGACTTGCATAGTAAGATTATATTTTGAGAACTATGTGTGGCTTGATTACTATCATCATGTGATACGTAGTGAGTCCTAGATCTCTAATCCTGGGCTTAGCTACAATAATTAATAGAAACAATTCCCACCACTGTGTATGGGTCAGACTTGCATTGAGAGTTTCCCATTCAAGAACTATGTGTTCTTTGATTAATATCATCATAAGATACATAATGATGTCCAGATATCCAATTATGGGATCATCCAAAATAATTGATCAAAAATACACCCCAACTACAAAGTTTATGATCTATACAAGGCCTTTTTTCTTACGTACGAGTAAAATGTACATACAGACTGACTATGAAAATAATATATCTTGCACAATTTTTTATGTCAGTTCCAAAATCCTTACCATATGATGATTAAATAGCAATGAAAATGTCCTAGTCTCGTGACATTAAAACTGCACAATAGATACGTCTTTAGCGCATGATGTTAAACTGAAAAGAAAATTTCTTTACCACATGATGATTAAACTGCAAGGAAAATGTCCTTATTGAATGATGTTAAACTGAATGAAAGAAAGTATGTCCATACTATATGATTTTAAACTATGAATACCATCATCCATTATCATCCTTTATGAAAGGACCACAAGAGCCTTACCCCGGTCATCCAGAGTATAGGGTGCTTCTACCATCTTTTAAGCACCTCAATTCACAAGTCATACTTCATGTCTCGAGCACCTCAAGTTTCCACATACCATTCATAGACCTTGGAAAGGAAAAGTGATATATTTATTTTACCATGTCATCGATGCATAAGGTATTATACCTACCAACCAGAGAAAAATTGGTTCTATAAAGAGGTATTTATAATCCTTGTGAGCCTAATGTCACTATGGTAGAAGGATATTGGGGTTCTCCTGACCCTGGGTATCCTAATTGGGTTGTTCTGTATCATACACTATATTAGTTCCATGTGCATCATGACCTTAAACCTCTAGAACTTTGGTCTAAGATATACTACCTTAAACTCTAGCCTAGAATGGTCCAAATCACAAGACCTTAAACTTTTGGTGAAAGAGACACAAAACTTGTCCGGTTGAAAACCCTCAAAGGGTGTCCTAAAATAAGTCAAGTCTTCACTCACTAAACTCATAATATCTAAATTTTAGGAAAAAATTAGGATGAAAATAAATAATGCATAAAGCTAATAAGGTCCAATTTACATCCCTTGTGAAATCCAAGCTATAATCTCTGGACCCCCTAGTTTAGAAGAAAGTTATATTAATGATTTTTCAAATCTCCTCACTGCAAGAATATATTCTCTAGGTGGTGACACCACTTATAGGGGATTAGAAACCTTCTTGGATATTACACTTTCCACAAATAACACTTCATGGTTTGATCACCTTGGATTAATTCAAACCTTCCATGGCCCCTGTAAAAGGATACCCAGCTTCAAGGGATCCTTTGTTTGACTATTAATGTATGCCTATGGCTCCTTCATATGCACATATGGTCTTCAAGCAAATATGTCACTCAAAAAAGGGAGTTCTAATCATTGTGAGCCCTGACGTCACTGTGGAAGAACTCAACACCTCAGTGTGTTCTAATCCATTATCGATATGATTGTCCCATATCATCCTCCTGAACCGACCACTTTGGAACGTGATTTATAATTCACTTAACTAGACTATTCAAGAGGATTTGACATTCTTGACATTATGTCATCGTGTTTTGTACCCTTTCTCAAAGAAGGAATGCAAAACTCTATTCCTGAACCTGTGATGGCCCACACCCCATAATTCGAAACCACATGGAATAGGGATTGAACTTTAAAATTAAGAGATGAACAAACCTAGGGTGATAGAACACTTTTTGAACATCTTTCCTCCCATACCCAACCTCATTATTTGGAAATTTGTGTCTTTAAAAATCTTTCATGGCCCTCAAAAATGAGTGGAGATCATTATTTCTTGATGATTCTATCAATGTATAAGGTTTTTTACCTACCAAATAAAGGGATATCTTCCTTTAAATAAGGGAGATTCAATCCTTATGATCACTAGAAACACCATATAATAACTTGGAACCTCAGGGTGTTATGGTAAATCCCTAGAATGTCTGACCCATCCCATATTCACTAACTCAAAATTTTGGGTTATGACTTATATCACCCATACTCCAACTATCTAGGTGGAACTAGAATCCCTAGTATTTCTACTCAACCAATACTACCCCCATGAATCATCCACGACCCTTATAAAAGAGTGGAGAGACCTCTGTTTGAAAATTCTACCAATGCATAAGGGATTTTACCCAATAACTAGAGGAACCCCCTCCTTGTCGGAAAGGAGATCTAATCCTCATGAGGCTCACAAACACCACATAAATACTCAAAATAGTAGTATGTTATGGGTCATTTCTGGTGAGTCTTCTCCATATTGTATGATTGTCGATCAAGTCCTATAATTAATAATTTAAACTACATGGAATCCTAAGGTCTATGATAAAAACCCTAAACTAAAATAATAGAATGTCTGAGATAAATGAACCAAAACTACAGTGATAGAAGGTCCGAGTTAAGAGACACTAAACCACATCGATAGAAGGACCGATATAAAAGACCCTAAAATACAATTATAGAAAGTACGACCTAAAATACTCTAAACTACACTTATAGAAGGTCCAAGATAGAAGACCCTAAAATACAAAAAATAGAAGACCCGAGATAAAATACCCTAAAATACAATGATATAAGGTCTAAGATAAAAGATTCAAAACTAAAATGATAGTAGGTCCGAGCTAAAAGACCCCAAACTAAAGCACACAATAAATTTAGTATTAAATTATGGAGAATCTTGTAAGCCCCACCAAATATCCTTGAAAAAAATCAAGCTATACTCACCAATCCTATCATATTTGGAAAAAGATAGATCACTCTCACTCTAGGACATATATACTACCCAAATTATCATTTTTTGAATCAGGTAATAAAATGATAGCTGTAAAATACATATCAAGGAAGAATATCATGTTGGTGGGAGTTCATGAGAATTTCTAAAGATGAATTTGTTATAATTTCAACATTCAAATCCAGGAATTCTGGTTTACTTGATATTATGCAAAGGATGGGTATCGAGTGGTACATATGAACATCCAAATCTAGTTTGTGAGTGTTCCCATTAAAGTATGTGGGCTTGAATGTCAATTTATAACCATCTTCATGGTCTCCCTTAGTTAGAAAATTGTCCACCTAAGATATGTTCACCTGGAAAGCGTTATGGATTTTCAGAACCCAAGAGGTGTGTATGAATGATGAATATAGTGGTTGAATGACAGTTTTATTGGTATGACCAAACCCATAAATGGGTAGAAAATATGAAAGTGGATAGCCCTGAGTTTCTCTCCCATCAGTGTTATTAATCTTAGTTGAAATAACTCGACATCACAACAACATGTAACATCCACACTTGCTACAATAGCATCACAACAGGCCATCACTACCTTTAACTCCTTCCTTGAAGGCTTTCAATAACAAGATCTGAAAGCCATTTCAATATAAGTAAGTGGAATATGTTATAAAAATGAAATAAAAACTTATAAAAGGCATAAAACTGGATTCATAGTGCACATCACATGAATTAGCGGGGAATTCATGAATAACATGAAGGATTAATGAATCGCCTGGTCCATGAGGATCTAATGGATGGAATAAACCTGCAAGGTATCATAGAACTACAAAAACCCTCAGAAGACTCAAAATCACATGAAATCTAAATTTTCATTCAATCAATATAATAGTTAAAGGATCTAAAATCAAGCTATAAGATCCTGAAAAACCCTCAAGATGATCATGAATCCACATAGACAAAGTTCAAACAATTACTAAAGATAAGTACGTGGATTGATTTGAGTGGGAACCTAAGAAAATGAAGTATTGTGAGGTGATTCTAGAAAAACTGGATCATGATGAGGTCTCGTGATGGGTTCTTGTGGGATGGTCTTGCGATGGGGTTACATGATGGAAGAAAGGTGTAAGATCTCTAGAGAGTCGAGTAGCTGATGAATGAATCCATCTCCACTCCTCTATTTATAGAATATTCTATAGAATACCAAACATCGTCTGGAAGACCAAATTCCACCCAACACACTAATTATCAAGGGTACCAAAGCCTCAAGAAGGCATTTACATTCTTCATAATAGATCTCTTGTCCCCATGGATATCGCTTCTGAGGTGGGGGGGATTTTTTAACACCTTCCAAATGAGCATCGAAAAATTAAAAATGGAAGAAATACATGAATATGGGTATTATTTTACCCATAAATAAAAGGAAGAGGAAAGTGGCCATGATCATGTAGATCTCTTGAAACTCTAAGAGACACGTGATCACATGACTTGTGGAAGGTCATGAAAATGGTCATGAGTAGAAAATAGCCTATGGAAGATCACATAGAGCCTATTCGATATGTCCTTCTGTTCTTGTGAAGGCACCCCAAATTGTCAGTGACTACATGGAGGATACTACATGTGCAGCCCCAGGTCATGAAAATTATCAGGTGGCAGACACCAAAAAACCATCTAAAAATCCTTGTAAAATATGAGGAAAATATCTAAAATGCGAGAACCTCTTGTGGTTGTAAATGTCATGAAATAGATCACCAATAGGTAGATTGATTTTCTTCAATAACACTCATACGACCTCATGATATTCCCAACCTTTTTAAAATAATGAAAGAAAATAAAAATGGAAAATATAGGAGCCTCTTGCGGTCATAATACTCACGTGATGCACCCATGCAACCCATGAGACACTGTAGAAGCCCGAGTGACCTATCCTCCTAGTTGCACAAGAGCCTGCTAGCATGTTACCCCTATCAAACAAAAGGATTAACATATGTCTAATCAGTATTGTGATCCTCATTTGAATCAAAAAATAAGTATAAGGGTTTATCCATGAAGTGCTTTCACATCACCACAAGCCATTTTGTTGGTCAATCAATGTATCACTGATGGGGAGAGTAATTGTCTTCAACAACACTCAAGCAAACTCAAAATACCCAAAAGTCCTTGTAAAATAAATGTGGAAATAAAAGGGAAAATGGAGGAGCCTCTTTCTTTCATAAAACTCATGAGATACACCAGAACAACCTTGAAATACCCGTTGACAATCTGATTTAATCATGCAAAGGCCACCTAGAAAGCAATCCATGTCTCATAAAATATCTTGGACAAGGCATCAAAGATCACGTGGAAGCCTTTCAACTAGAATCTTGATCTCGAAAGAGTCCTTAGACATATTTTACTAATAATATAAATTCCCTATATATGTCGATATAACCCGGAGATCCCCCTATAATTAGCCATAATCTATTAAATGGGGCGTTGAAGGGACAATCTCACTATCTTTGAAAATCATTCAATGCCCCTAGAATGACCTATGACAAGACCTCAAAAAGACAATTGACATCAAAGTCATCTGCTGATTCCAACAAGGATTCATGTGATACACTCTGTGCAAAGTGGAGAATAGTTGGGGTGGAAAGGTCTATAAATCCCCACCCCATCTTGAAAGGAAAAAAGGGACCTTCCTTGGAACCTTTCACAAGCACACCCAGACATCAAAGTGGATTTCTCAGAACGGAAAATATTGTTATTGGGAAATTTTCCTTTAGGTAAGATATGGAGAACAACTAGATCAATCATGTAGCATATATAGGAAATTCATGTGATCACTTATCGATCATGTGAAGGAATTATGGTGGGTTATGTGAATGACATCCCATATATTTTAAAAAACATGCAAGACTTTAAACAAGATCACATTGAACAAATATAATGAATATGCAGTAAAATGATATAAAAAATGAAAAAAGATGGGATAATTATGTGAATAGCATATATACCAATCCTCATATGCTTTTCATGAACCACCCATGTCATGAGACAAGACAAGGACATGTCTCCCAGGTCACGTGATGCTTCTTTAGTATACTGTTTGGATCATGCGAGGCAACCTAGACATGTCAAAGAAAGTCACATGGCACACCTCAAGCATGCCACCCAAGTCTCATAAAACCCTCCAAGGTCACTATATAAGCCTCACAATGTCTTGTAAGAGATATCAACCAAATCATATGATGATATCAGTACTAATTAGCTAAGTCTCATGATAGCACAAGGGCCTTTAAACTAGTTTTTGTGACATCCTCCATAACATCCAACCAAATCTCAGGACACCCTTTGCGTATTTTATCTGGCTCTTGTGACGTCCTACATACATGTCATCCAGATTTGATGATGACACCTGGAAATGTCATCCAAGACATGATCCAGCCACTAGACATGTCACACTGACTCTCGTGAAGACCTCTAAGTGTTCCATTCAACTTTCATGATGACATCAGGGAAAGTCAATTGGACCATGTGATTCCCTCCAAGAATGTCAGTGGAGATCATGCAATGGATTATAGGATCATCCAGATAGGTCTTGAGATGTTCTACAGACAAGTCATCCTTGGTCATGCAACCACCTCCAGACATGCCACCCAATCCTTTTGATAAGACAACTGGGTCATGTGATTGTATTTAGACATTTTAGGTAGACATCCCATGACATGTCAAGTAGAAAATATAGGAATATTATGTAGAAAATCAACACCTATTAGGAAGACAAGTAGTCTAGGTCAATCATGCATCCCAGGACTTGGTATCCTTTTCCAGCCTCCATAAAGGGAAACCTCATAGTGTAAGCCCTAATCAGTGGTATAATGTGATATGTACTGGATATAAGGGAAACCTCAGTGTGTAAGACTTGGTCAATGAAATAATATGATTTTTCTAGTATATAAGATAAATATCAGTGTGTAAGCCCCAATCAATGACATAATATGATATTTCTTATCCATAAGGGAAATCTTAGCGTGTAATCCCCGATCAGTGGCATAATATGATATTTCCTAACCATAAGGGAAACCTTAGTGTGTAAGCCCAGATTAGCATTTTAATATGATATGTACTATTAATAAGGGAAACCTGAGAATTTAATCCCCAACCAGTATCATAATATGACATGTTCCTCCTATAAGGGAATCCACTTCGGTGTAATTCCCCTCATGTCTCTGACATTTCAATCATCAGGACCCAATTATTCCCATGGGCTGATCATTCCTCCTCATCCATCAGTGCACAAATAAGCCAATTAAACTAAAATGACTATGATTCCTATTATAAATAAGATACATAGGATACATTTCTAAAGCCTGAGTTCTATATTAAATCATCAGTAGGGGAGTCCCAGCACCTAAGTCTCACAACCACAATCAATGAGATAGATTATTTACCATCCCTTGTTTCTAACACCAAGCATAGATCACATTTGATTAGAGAGTCATAATGATTACATCATTATCATCACAAGACTCTATCAGGACAAGGGAAACCTTAGTGTGTAATCCCTGATCAGTGGCATAAAATGATATATCCTGTCCATACAGAAAACCTTAGTGTGCAACCCCCGATTAGAGACATAATATGATATGTCCCACATATAGAGGAAACCTCAGTGTGTAATCCTTGATTACTAACATAATATGATATTAACTATATATAAGGGAGACCTCAACATGTAATCCCCGATCAACGACATAATATGATATGTCCCATATATAAGGGAAACCTCAGTGTGTAAGCCCCGATAAGTAGAATAATATGATATTCCCCACATATTAGGGAAACCTTAGTGTGTAATACCTGATCAGTGACATAATATGTTATGTCTCATATATAAGGGCAACCTCAGGGTGTAAGACCCAACTCATTGAACAATGAGGAATTTAATTCCTATCATAACCATGATACATAGGATGCCTTCCTAAGGCCCGGGCCCAAACAAAAATAGGTGTCCACTTCGGTGTAAGCCACACCATGTATCTAAAATTGAAACCATCAGAACCCAATCTCTCCCATGGGATGATTATCTTTCCTCACCCCCAACATACTAAGAACTAATTGAACTCTGAGGAATCCGATTCCTTCCATAATCAAGATATGTAATACACCTTCCTAAGGCCTGATCCCAAACTCAAATGGGAATCCACTTCGATGTTAGTCCCCTCATGCCTCTAACATTTAAACTATTTTGACCCAATCATTCACATGGGTAGATCATTTCAACTCATCCATAAGTTCACTGAGAAGCCAACTGAACTTCAGTGAATCTAATTACATCCATAACCAAGATACATAGGATGCCTTATAAAGGCCCGAGCTCTAAATTAAACATCCAATGGAATGTACTAGAATGTAAGCCCCTCACCCATATAAAATGAGGCTAATTACTTGGTATCCCTTGTTTCTCACACTGAGAATAGATCATGTGGGATTAAGGAGTCACAATGAGAACATCATTGGCATCATGAATCTCCACTAACTAGGGAAACCTCAGTGTGTAAGCCCCAATCAGTGGAATGGTATAATTACCCAACATACAAGGGTATCTACCATGGGGAAAGTCATAAGGGTGTGGATGAACTATGATATCTCTGATTCCTACCACAACCTCGATATGTAAGATGCATCCTTGAGGTCCGAGCTCAAATATCTGGTGCCCAGTTCCCCCATATATATCCTTTCCATACGATGTTAAACTACATGGGTTTAATGGAATATGATTACTATGATTCCTTCCATAAATAGGATATGTATGAAGCCCCCCCAAGTTCTGTACATAATTATTTAGTTCCCTATTGACCCTATATATATCCTTTACATACAACGTTAAACCAAATGGGTTTAGAAAACTACATGGGTTTTGATTCTTATTATAAAACAGGATATGTAAGACACCTCATAATGGCTCAATCCCATCCTCAAAATATTAATGACCTCCCTAGATAATAACAACCTTCAGAGTTTTTGGTTATATAGATTCAACATGTAAGCAACTACCCACTAAAAGGAAATGGATGAAGAACCTTGGATATATATAGATGGATTCACCAATAAGACATCCATTCTCCATGTATATGTAGAGACTTAACCTATGATCATTATGTACTAGTCCCATATCAGGATTAGGAAGAGATTCTAGAACATATATTAAATCTATAAGGGAGTCCCATAGTAGAACCCCCCCCCATGGGAGTGATGATCCCAACCTACCATCTTACCAACCAATTTGAGTTCCTAAGTTCCATTAGGTCTGAAACACCAACTTAACACCTACACTTGGAAAGCAGGTCCATACCCAGTTATGGATGTGGGAACCATTGGGAGTTTCAGTGAAAGCTTAACAAATGGTGGTCCTAATGAAAATGATTGTGTAGAACATTGAACCCCCTAAATCAGGCCACCATATGAAAGTCACCCACATATTTCTGATGAAACAACTGTTAATGTTTTTTATTTTGGTTTTGTTTATCTAAATTTATGTGAAAAAATTCATCAATTAATTTTAAAAAGTAAAAAACTCATGTTAAATATGGTTTAGTGTGTTAAAATATCATATTTTTTTCTCATATAGTAAAAAATAAGCCAATGGGTGACTTTTTATTTTGTTATTGATAGGTTTTTACTGTATTATTAGACTTTTTAAAAAAATATTTGTGATTATTGGGTTTTCTATGATAGTTTATTTCTTTTTCTTTTATGAATGCTTTTTTTGAACTTATTTACATTTTTTGGTACATATAGTGTTAGAAATTTTGTGACATATATTTTAGTCATTTAATGACTTAGTCTGACTTTAGTTTGTAGAAATTATTTATTTTTCTAAATGATTGAAACTGAATAGAACTGATGTAAATAGACCAATTCAGTTTAATATGGTTTTGGGTTGATCATCGATTGAGTTCAATATTTATCTTAAGGTAATCATTTGATAATCAACAATTCAAATTGGTGTTTTTGAGCAATTAAAATTAATTTTTCACAACCTTATGAGTATAAAGTAATCTAAACAATTTTGGACACTATCGATTATAAGGTTCATAGTGAAAAATGAATGATTCAATCCTTGGAATGACATAAAATAATCTTTTATCACACTATCCATTGGTATCATCTAGTAAATATAATAACTATACTATATCATTGTACTCTACAACATCATTGACCTATTCACCATTTTTATATCCGGATACAGAGCACTAATTAACCTCAAGAACACATCCAAATATTCTTCAAGCTTCCAAATAAAGTCGATGGATTGATAAAAATGCATGGGGATACTATAGACTCAACATCATTGTAGAAAATACTAGATAAATTACACAACATTCATAAAAAACATCAGAGAAAAATAAAGGAATTACAATGGTAGGAAAACCTTAATAATAACATCCATCATTCAATAATAAATGATACCTATGTAGATCATATACTCATACATACCAAAAAATATTTTCCTGTGGGCCAACCATATATTACATATAATTAAAACTAAAATAAAACAACAAAAGTGAACCAACCACAATCCCTTGACCTTGAATCAAACCTATCTTCACATATCAGTTAGGATTCTATACTTGATGACCTATACTGATCCCTATGACCCAAACTTCATGTAAAATATAAATTCTACTCATCCACCAAGGTACACATGCATGGAATGAGAATAAAACTCAACATACCACCACTAATGATTCCCATAATGAAAACCACAATATATATAAAAATATTTATTAAATTAAATGAAATTTGTAAACAATTATATGCATACACTTGTCACATCATTAGGTACTCAAGAAGATACAATGATAGCTTACTCATACCTACCTCATCCAGTGGTAGAAATGGAAAGAGTACTACCAATGTCTGATCACATGGTATAAGTGGGGCTGATAAGAAAGGGAGGGCCCCTAGTGGGATGATATTTCCCACATATTATAATATAAGTTATATTTTCAAACAATATTAGAATCATAGTGGTACAAGTTTTCCCTTATCTTTTAATATATAGGGGATATATATATATATATATATATATATATATAACGGATAGTTAGAATATCTTATGATAAGACATACTTAGGTATAGCCTCATGATACTAGGCAATATAGATTTCTCCTTTCCAATATGACAAATAACTAGATCCTAGGTTTTCCTGACACAAAGCCCAGCAGATATCATAAAAAACTAGATACTAGGTTGGCCCAAAACCTAACTCATATGATCTCATATACAACCAAATACTAGGATGTTATAACACACAACCCTTCCAATCTAATATATGATAAGAAACTAGGTTGTATTGACACACAACCCATCTGATCTCATAACATAAAGGGATTAAAATTGGTCTCAATCAACGCAACACTAATATAAGGATATACTAATCTCTATAAGCTCAGGTCTATCCATATATAATAAAAAAATACTCCTTTTAAAAATAATATCCATATACCAAATCTTCTAGTGATCACACAAAAAATAGGTTTGATATCTATCTATACATTGGGTCGATCAACATATAATAATAGCATAATAATAGGATAATCACATTCACAATAAAATATTTAATATTACCCAAATCTTATCCCTCATCTATCACTCTTCACACATCATAAAAAATACATCCTGACACAACAAAATCTTAACCTCATCTAGAATCGCTGACTACATCACATGCATCACTAAAAATGATACATTCAATGGAGATCAACCACCCCAAGCTCAACCCACCCCTATCAACACTCAGAATTCTGGTGATACTGACCTCTATTAAAAAAAATAATTCTCATTCCATGTTCATGATGTAGACACATCATTTTTTAACCACATGATACTCTACCCCCAGTAAGTCATAACTCGTTATTGAAATATACCATGAATGGTCTACGTCGTTAACCCATTACCATCTCACAAGTCATCCTCACATGGTGAATTAGCCTATCAGGCTCAACCCTAAGTCATAGCATACTCTACATTTCAATAGAAACTAATAATTAAGTAGTTAACTCACTAGTCTACCCTTATCAAAATGTAATTTATAAAAAATCTAGTACTATAAAGCTATTCTTGACTACTATAGTTCAAACTATTGGTTATATGTCTTGGATAATTCAAACAACATGTGTTCATTAAAGAAACCCATTATATAGACTACCCTTATCCATTCACTCTTAATAAAGAATCACCACACATCACATAAGACCTCAATAATCCATTCAAGCCATTATTGAGAGATGGAAACCCTCTATAGTGTCCTTCATGATATAAACCAAGACCATCACATATTCAGAGTCATAGGGTGACTAGATGACCGAGGGAACATGTGTGGTATAACTTACATGAAACTACTATGTCATACCTAATTTCTTATAACCATACTATCCCCCTTGACTCTCTCTCAGGTTGTTTTCACCCACTTACCCCAACTAACACATCACATGACACACGTATCTACCTATAAATAGGTAAAATTAGGGTCCACCTACCACAACTAGGGAGTTATCCCCATGAGTTAAATTCATATTTTTCCACTACACTTACCTCAAGTGAAATAGTTTCCAAAGAATCATAATCGACCATTCCCATACTCCTCAAGATTTTGAACATGAAAGAAACATCATTCTGATATGATTCCACCATTCTATTAAGGAATCATAATTAAATCCCTAAACATAAACTCCCAAAATCATAGAGGAGGAAAGGAGAAGTAGAAGAGGGGAAATGTGAGGAAGAACCAACCATAATTAATGAAGAAACCTACACTAATCACTATAGATCAAGATTTAATTAAGGATGTGAAAGGGAACAAAGGGAGGATCTCCCCATCCCAATTTGGTTACTAGAGAAAAGAAACCCTGATGTTGGAAATAAAAGAAGGCACTAAAATTACCATCCTACCCCTACTCATAGTAGGTGTCGGGTAAGGCCACTGAAATCATGATGGCCTCTACAAGACTTTCAATGGAGCTAAACAAGCCCCAATTTCCTTCCAATAGAAACCCAATGGAGTGGTATACTACCACCATCTAGTGAATAGAATTCTAATAGCCACTTACCATCATTCTAGTGGACTATTGTTATAGTCTCCAAGGCCACCTTGTTTGCTCAATATCCAAAAAATTTCTTTGGGTATTTTCAATCTGAAATTTCACCTTAAAAACTTCATTTTAGTCAACTCAATAATTTTAAAACATCACATTTTTAATCCAAATTAAAAATATTATTTTTTCTCACTCTATTTACATTAGTGTCTGACTCTTCCTCCCGATCCACTAACACTCGATGACATGGTATGTTACAAACTATACACTATACCATTTATCACCAGTGATAAGAATACTCATGTTTCTTCTTAGATCTATATATTCTCTAAGAACTAACCACACTCATCATTTTCATAATTTTACAAGTTATGGTTGTTCCAGTACCACACTCGTAGTAGTAAAACTATACAAACTCAGAAAGCCTCTTACTTTGGTTTATTATACACACTAGTCATCTCTTAAAATAAGTTTCATTGATCTATGTTTGAGTAACTAAACTCAATCATGTGTTAAAAATGTCATTTGGTACTCTACTTTGAAAACTACTTCTAAAATACCAATACCTTGTGCACCACGTCATTGAATAAATTTGTTATCTCAATGGTGATGTCTTGATCCCTATGAAATTTATGAAACCTAACACCACTGGTGTCATGCTTTAATAGTTAGCATCAACAGTCTTTACCAAACTGTAACTCATATAGAGAATAACCTAAGAACCAATAAATCATATACACCCAAAATGAATAGTCTCTTTCCTGAGGCTTGGTCTAACCCATAAATTAAAAATCCATTGTATATCCACTATACTCTCTCACGAGTTTCATCATTCTCCCATATTAGAAACCACCCCAACCCTTTTCCAAAATTCCAACCATATCAGTTACCGAATTCACTTACTCTTTCTCAGAATTCCAATCCAATACCCACCCCTGATGCTTTATCACTTTCCATATAACCATAGGTTTCTTACATCCATGTGTCGACACAGAACCGAAACACATTTGGTTAGGATGTTTTGAACATGTAATCTATGAAATCCCCAAAAAATACCTCAAAACATGGGTTACACTCATAATCCATCAATGGTGTGCTCTACACCAAATGAATTTCATCATTCTTGATTTATGAGCACCGACCTATTCAGATTTCACTATTACTTGAATGTCATAACTCATAAACCATGATCTTTATAACCCAATAGAATCATCCCATGTTCCTCACTACAGGTTCTATAAAAATATTAATGTTTGATGCTATCTTAGTCCAATTTAATTAAAAAATTGTCACCATAAAATTCTAGTCTCAATAAATATATCTCAAGGTCAGTAACCAAAGTCTCTACCACATGACTTTCATGTTCAAACTCACTATGAACTATATATTGTCCTATTATCATTTCCTCACATTCATCATTACCCAATCACCATAGTTGATGAATTCTCTATATTGATCTGTAACTGTTTCAAGATAATTGACCCCTAAACAATACATATACTACATTTATATAAAATTGTGCACATATCTACTTGGTATAGTTTTAGAAATATTGACATGATTTTAGTCAATGAAAAAGATACAAAAGAAGTTGTCATAAGAACTAGTTCTACCAGATCATGTGTAAAGAGAATGTTCTAGAGACACATAATGCATAAAAAAGATAAAACCGTGGTGATTTTTTTATATTAACAATGGATAATGATACATTATTCATTGAGAATAATAATTCCTACAATTAGAAAGTATATGAAAATTAGATAAAATTGAAAATATAAATTTAAATTCAGTAATGGATTCTATGTATCAAAATATAATGGGATTATTATTTTGAATACTATGGTGGGTATTAAAGTAAGAATATATAATGATGGTACAAGTATGGTACTAATAAGGCTCGATTGGTAACAACAAATTGTTATTTCTAAATCCATTAGAATTTTACTCGTCATAACTATTTTCTATGTTTGTTAAATTGAGCATTCGATGTCAAGACCATTAATCATAGAATATTCCTATATTTCACAACTAGAAAGGGATGTTGACATCATATAATGACAATAAGGGTGAATGTTATTAAAATCTAGTTCAGGATTGAAGATAGCAAAAAGATAATAGAACATTCATTTGGAATGAATATTTACCATGTGTTTACCGAAGATTAGTGGGAGAACCATTATTTTCCAAGTAAAATATGCATGATAACATAAGGAAAATAACTATTGGTCTTGCAGTTAGTAAAGAATAGGATTAAAGTAACTCTCTATAGAGTGAATTAAATTAGAAACCAAAGTTATAGGGAACAAGTTATATTGAGATAGATCTAATGTTTTCTTAGACCAAGTCAATAGTATATATACCTACAATTTATTGAAAAATAAAAGTTGGAACAATTTGAGAGAGAATTGTTACCAGTGTCACATGGATTAAATCTCTTCAGGAAAACATGCATAAGAATATGAGGAGATTAATATGGTGAGTTTAATTCTATATGATTTTACGATGGATCAATCATGCATTCTATGATATGTACAATATATGATATTTTCAACATATAATTTATAGTTGAAAAATATAAGTTATATGCATGAGAACTTTAAGGGAAGAAATATAAACTATCTGATTATACTTGAGAAAGTACAAAAGATATGTACCTAGTATAAGGATATAAAGGTATAAAAGTTACAAGGGGATAAAAAATAGTCTTCCCATAAGGTCAATATTATCTAACATCACAGTTTTGCTAAGGTAATGATAAATACAATATCATTCAAGAAGTGGTATCCATATCTAAAAATACTGAGTGCATTGTGGCTTCTGAGGAAGCTAAAGAAGCAGTGTAAAATACAAAAATATTTGTATCAGTTCTTGGAATCCCACCTAGTAAGTAAAGTATTAGCATAATGTAAATTATGATACTCTTACTAGACAATATTTCATGTTTTGACAATGGACCAAAAAGGAAATAAACATGAGGATATGATATCTTCAAAAGTCTTACTCAAGGAGGTGAGGTCACCCATAGTAGAATAACCACATTGCATAAACGTGGAAGACCCAAAAACTAAATCAAAAACCCAATAAAAACATGATATTAATCATGTGATATCTAACAAGGATAGTTTTCAAGTTAAATCTAGTGAAAGTGGGAGTCTTGTAAAAGTGGGTTCCCTAGACCCAACTTTATCAGTACTTTTAATTACCATATCATGTTTATACTGAGTTATTCACAACATTCACTTACCATTTTAGTGTTTAAATTTCATCGTCCACTATTCAAATTATAATTTCTATATATTATTTATCATATCAAAAGGTTATTGCATTTCTCAGGATATAATGAGAACCTCGAGATACACTGATAATAATATTAAACTTATGTCTTGTGGTCAAGATACATCATACTGGTTGGAAAAAATATATGTCTGACTATTAGGTGTTGGTGTCTCATAAACATTGAGAATTATTCTCATGAGGTTCGCACTTGGGGATCTGTAGTAGGTGAGATCATGAAGACATACCCTCTAATAGGAACACCACATGTTTCAGGTGTTATTGGTAGTTCCTATCTATAGACATGTGTATTGATATACTAACTTGAGATAATTATCAATGTATTCCATTTGATCACATACTTTGATGCAAGTAAAAACAGTGATAATGGAATTTTGGGGAGAAATCTTGTGTTGGGTGCGTCATTGGTGGTATGAAATTGGTTGAGTGATCAAGATATAATTTTTCACTTCTGAGTTAAGGAAGTGATATATTAAGACTAGTTGATCAATATGGTAGTACCTTCATAAATATATGTCCATGGTAGTTGAAGGTAAGTCCATCCCATTAGATCAATGACAATAAATAAGGGAATGACAATAACAAAAATGTGCGTCTTGCTTTATGAGATATTGTAGGACAAATAGATTATATTACACAGCACATGTGCATTGAGTGGTTGTAATTGTTATGACTATTACTTATCTCTTTAGGGTCCTTGATGGGTTACTAGAATCCACTATTTTTCTATGAATACTATTCAATACTATCGAGATAAGGGCCTAGAGAGACACCCACCATAGCATATTGAAGAATCTACCATATTCAGGTGAATAGGTATATAGAACATGATGGACGCCACCACAGGGTCTGAGAGTTTTCCAAGTTTTATTGATCACCAATAAATAATAAATTCATTATTATTGAAGTATATAATAATTTGGTTAACTTTATTTATTATAACTATTTACAAGTGTTTAAGTAAAGAGAGGGAATAATATTATCCGAAAAAATATTATTTTAATGTTCCATTTTCATTTAATAATAGAAGAAATTACGAGTTGAGTTAATGACTCGAGTTTATCACATAATATATTTAATATATATTAAAAGTATGTGATAAAAAAATAGTAATTATGACATAGTTAGTTCATCATAATTATTTATTAATTACTTATTTAGTGGAAGTTAAGTATACAGGGGTTGAGGAACCGTAGTCGGGTATTTCAGACATCCATTATATAATTCAAGGAGAAGCTCATTATAAGGACCCAGCCTTAAACATTTCATAATCTTGAATTAAATGAATAATTCACATTCAGGATCTTTTCAGGTTCAGATTTTTAGAGATTTAGGTCATAACATATACATAACAACCTGAAAATTACATGTAGACACATCTACCTAGTTTCCATTTTTTCATAAAATAAAAACTCTTTGAAAAAAAGAGTCATGTCTAGTTCCATGTTTTAGACAGCATGAATTTTCCTCGATCCCATCCTGGACCCTATTCCACTTTATATCCTATGAAAAACATTTCAAAAACTTGGTATGAGCATAAAAATCTTAGTAAGGGATACACAAAGAAGGAAAACTTTTTGTTTTTTCAAAACAATAAGTAAACCATGAATACTTAATCATAATTAATACTTTTCACCTTTAAGAAGTAGTAAATACTTTTCATTGAATAAAAGATCAATAATTACCATTTTGTAACCAAAATATTACCATAAAACCCATATAAAGAACACATAAAATATAAAGGTAACTTGGGACATAAACATTCATAAGCGGAATAACCATACGATCGACTTCCATGAATATCACTAAATGGAATAGCTATACAACCAAATTCCATACCCAATGCATTGGAGGTTATAATGTAACCACCCGTCCTGGTTTATCATGGCACCACCCGTCATATGGTTTATCACATAACCACCCATCAAATGACCAAGTACCATCATAAAACATAAAATATTGAAAATATAAACATTTCACTAATAACATTTCATTTGAAATCACAAGAAGTAATTTCAAGACATTGAATTAATCAATCCATTTTTATAAACCATTTAAAAAGAGATTTTTGAATCAAAGTGTCCAATACCACTTTGAATATTTTAATGGAATTATAATTTTAAAACATTAATGTCCATATAAATAAATACTCAAAACCATTTTTAAAACATGGACATTAAAGATAAAGATTTAGAATAATAAATCGTTAAAACATTTAAAATGATATTTTAGTTAAAGATTTTTTAACAAAATGAGAGACTCTTGAATACAAATAACTGAGGAATAATATTTAATCAAAACTTTATAATATCATGAGAATAAAGGTATTCATGATATAATATGACAAAGGACTGTATATACACCATATAAGAGTGAATTGGTGCATAAAAACAATGATGTCTCAATGGAAATGTAAATTGTGATGAAATACCTTATAAAGATTGTATCCTTAAATTAATGATAAACCAATCACATAATTTTGTGTGAAAAATATAAATACACCCAAAATAAGTGTATATTAAGTGTAAAGAAATTAGAGGTCATTCACACATATTCATAGGATTACATATTCAAGAAGTACAAGTTTAACCCAAAGAATTTAAATTTGGTTAAGAAGTTCCCTTGAAAAAATTCGAAAGCCTAACGACGTCACTTTAAAATTTAGAAAATGAGTTGATGAGATAAAAAGGGTATCTCATCACTTGGGCATAAAATTTAAATCAACAAGGATATAGAATAACATATCCCAACATAATAAGATGTAAATTAAAAGACATAACAAAAAGAATTCTTTTAAAAAGAGGAGGGTGAACGGTTCCATTACCAATTTAGTAACTTACAAAAAATACACCACATGAAAGAAGGACAAAAAAATGTAGATTTAAATACCCATAAATGAAATTATATTACACAAAGATTAGAATCATGGGCATTACATACACCACTCAAAGGAAATAGTGACAAATATAGCATTAATCTCGCGGGAATAAAAAGTGAGATAAAAACCCCTTACCTCATTGTAATCAATCGAGTCGTATGACCAAAAGAAAATAACCACAAAATTAATCACACAATACCATGAATATAAAGAGAATAATGATAATATATATCAATGGAATTATAAATTACATCACATGCAATAAATAATTGGTGAATAATGGAAATTTCACATAATTAAAAGTCAGATAAGAAATCCCCTTACCTCGAGTCCTACTTGACTCGTATGTTCCGTGTTATTCTTGAATAATAAAATTAAGTTAGTAAATACTTCATTAAGAATTTTATTAAAGTTTTTTATTCATTTTATATCACTTACTGTATTTCTTTAACAACTAGTTAATTATTTGAGTTCATATTGGATATTTTATCGATGTTCAGAACTTTATTCAAAAATGAACTTGTTATAATTACAATTTGTCCATGTGGTCAAAAGTCCATTATATCCAGAATTATATACATGTTTAATATATCATATGTATCATATATATCCAGTGTATATGTATTTATAATATTCCATATAATTTGGAGTTAAAAAATGAAACGCACCGTTCATGGAGACGGTAAGCTGTACGTACGCATGAACGCTACTTTCATTTCTATTTTATATTTAAAGGAATGAAAAGTTAATGTTACATTGGTATATTATAATTCTAGTATAATATAATATTATATTTATGTTAAATAATTTCATTAACTCCATCCTTTATACGTTCCATGTATGTCATGAACGAATCATATCACCTTAAGGGGGCGGTAGTCCGCACTTCCTCAAATGAAATTATCGCGTTTACCCATAATGGAAACCATAAAGGTATGCTATAAATGAATAATACAGAAGCATAAAGAAAACATAAACATAATATACATCAAATATAAATACATTTCCATCTTAATGGCCACCATGTTAGGCGGTAGGATATAATCGAACAATCATTGTTTCATGAGGCGTTAGTTTGCCATCCACAGAAACAGTATGTTCTTCACCCATTAGATGGAGGTGTGTGTAAGTGTAGTTAGAATATTTATTATAACAACATCCTAGTATATTTATTATACTGGTGTTTTTATAAAATAAAGTAATAAAAAGATTTTAGGGGGTTAGATAAGTAAAATAAAACAAAATAAAACAAAATAATTTAAGAGAAACTGTTACCTTTAATTTGGGCAACTTCCTTTGGTTTGAACCAAAAGGACTTCTTAAAGTGCCTTATGCCTAAGGTAAGGCTTCTAGGAGGAATAGGGGGATCTTGAGAGATTATTTGGGTAGGTTTTGGATGATACAAGGGGCTTTATAGGTGTAAGGAATGGGTTATAAGTGGTGTCCTTTTATTAGGGGGAGGAGGGGCTCTTTAGGAAAGTGTGAAAATATTATTTTATTATATAATTATATTCGGTTTCTAAAGGTCCAAAACTAATTAAAGTCAAATATAAGATGAATAATGGTCGAAATAAAATCATCCAATTAGAATTGAACAGTTTTTTGGATATTATTTTAATATTTATAATCTTATTTATTTAAATAATTTATTAATGAGGTAAATACTGCATCATTATTGAGTCATATATAATTTAATTAATTTGATGTCTAAAAATTATAATAAAAATACCATAATGTAGTAAATATTTTTATATTTCCAATGAATATTTATAGTCTATAATATGACTTATATAAACCCATGTAAAAATTGATTTACTAAAAGATATTTGTTTATGTCATTTTTGCCTTTACTTTAAGTTAATTAAAATAAAGTGTCATTATCATTCATAATTGGCTCCATAGGGTCCCAAAATCGACCCAAGTATGCCCATGGTCGACCATTACTCATCCAATAAGGTTAGGACAAGTGTTATGGTAATTTGGTATTATTATGATATTCTTTTTACCTTGAATTACCCTATTTACCTTTACCGAGGGTAAATAAAAGTCAAAAGATACTATTCACCAAAAAATTATTTTCATCTTATTGAACCAAATTTCACCTACTAATAACAAAAATGTATGTAGTATTTTTAAAATTTAATTCCCAGAAGCAGTAAAATTTCACTTAAAAGATAAAGTCAGTTTTTAACTACTACTTAGTGGTTTCGCTATTCATCAAAAATTGAAGTTTTTCAAAAAAATACCAAAAATTCAGACTAACCTATATTTTATACTCCGAATTCAAAAATGATGTCTATTTTATAAAATAAAAAACATATAAGTTGCATTAATGTATTTAAAATTAATTCTCGTTGTTAAAACAAATAGCATGTTTTTAAGAAACAATATTTGTCAAAAGATTGACACTTGTTTATGCCCAATTTCAAAGTGAAATTTCTTCCAATGACCAGAATTGGATTAAATGGTAAAAATATAATCTAATTAAACTTTAAAACCATTTAAATAGATAATCTAACCATATAAATAAATTATATTAAAAGGCAGTTTTGAATTAAAATACAATATTTTTCACTATTCATCAAATAAATGAATTTTATCAGAAAGGTACCAAATCTTTACCCAAAGTAAATTCGGATGTTCCGATTCTAAAGAAGAATATTATTTTTTCAAATAGAACATATAAAAGTGACTAAAACCAGATTTAATGAGGGTTTCCAGTAAAAGGCGATAAATCAACCTTTTAAAGTAAATTATGCTTAAAATTAGATTCATTCACATTTTTAAGCCTCTAAATTTTATTGGATAAAAGTAAAAAAATTTAACAAACATGTATAGTAATTTTTTAGTTAGTTATGTGAATTCCTTCCATTATAATGGCTAGGCATTAAATACCATTTAAAATAATAATATTATATTATTAGTTTGCAACGTAAGATTTCAAAGAAACCCATTGTTTTTTATCACATATGCCATCGAACATAGCATCCCCTTTAAAGTAGAATTAATATTTAGTTCACAGATGAAAAATGTTTTACTCATTATTTACCTCAGATTTTACACTCATTACGTGTAATGTTTTGGACAATGAAATGAGAGATAATATCTCCTACCACCTCCTAGATAGAGAAATTATATCTATGAGAATATGATACAATAACGCCTTCAATGGATCAAAGCTATGAGATCAAGGTGATCATTGTGATTCTGAAGGATTCTCGAAACTCTGTGCTTGCACCCAAAATTTGAAGACTGGTGATCCCTCGGATTCTTTATGTGTGTGTGGATGATCTAGTGAGGTTTATCTTTAGATCATTTGAGCAATAGTCACTGCCAATGAGTTATAGTAGAGTCTGCTTCATTTCCAACAAGGCATTTGTCCAGTTTTAATTTTCATTCTCTGATTAATTCTCATGAGATCCTTAGACTATACCAGGGCTCAAATTGCTAGAGGCGATGATGTTTTGTCTCTCTAGTGACAAAAAATTTACATCCTCAGTTCACTAACTTTCACTGCGTTCCTCGATACGAACAGTTTTAACCCTAAGCATGATATAACATTTCTCAACATCAGGTATTTGGTTAAAAAGTGGTAATGGGTAGATTAGTAAATTAATTAATTAATTAATTAATTCTTCTAGAAATAAACTCCTCTTATTTTAATATTCTTAAAGAAAATACCTAGGGATTACCACATAACCCTAAGGATTGATAGAGGATCTATTGGAGAAACGTTCTCAGACAATCAATGATATATCATGGATTGGAAATCCCTATGCCAATTAGAGCTTGTGGATTTCACCAATATTTGATATGTGGATCTATTATTCATTGATAATAAATCCAATCTTGAGGTAGGAAAATTTTTTTTCATTAGTTTAACCCCATTTGATTATACCATTATGAACATGAATCAATCCACTAAGAGATTGATTCATCGGTCGAACATATTTTATGGGTATTCATTTATATTTATATGGATAAGAATTTATGGTTTTTGATTTTTACTTCTTGGTATATTTCATTAATTTTAATGAAAAAAATTGATGCCAACATAAACAATGGCTAAGATTTGTTCCTATTGTTGTGCTTTTTCATTTCTTCCCCCATTCATTGCATATTCATTACCGATATTTTCTTTGGTCAGAAGTTTGAACAATAATTGGTGGATGATATTTGTGAAATCATTATTTGGTGCAAAGTATCATCACCACATGTTTGGGTTCTCAATCGATAGAGAGATTATGGTGAGAAGATGATGGTAGATGATTAGAGGATGATAATGTTCAAATTTGAAGATCCCCGATTTGTGGTTTCCAGCGTTCAGAAGATGTGGTGTGTGAGAGGAAATTATTGATCAGATTGGTTGAATGAAATACAGTCACTGGTGACGACCTGGATCAGTCTATCCTAGATATATGCTTATCGACTGGTCTAGTGGAAACATCGACTTTAGTGGTGGAATGGTCAAGATGCATAGAATAGTTTGAATTTTCTATGAAATTCTGAACTACATGGTGGGTACTTTGTAAGAACACACATAATGTATTAACCTCTTGTATCCCTAGGGTTTACACATAGAGAAAAATATCACATGCCTTGTGAAACGTGTCACGAATCATGTGACCTGTTTCTAGAGGATAAATGTGTACCTTAGGGGTATATGAGAACATACGTGATCTGGAACACAAGAATGACCAAGTTCATGGGAATGGCTTGGTACTTGAACATGACCAGGCACACATGCATGGCCAAAGTACACATGCACAATATGAAGTAGATGGGAACAAGCTAGAGTATATAGACTTGGGATGGTGGAACAATGATTTTCATATCGATCTGTAGACACTGTGTACCTAAACCAACATGTTGCATATTTAGAGAACTACATGCCATGTGGAAAATTGAGAAATAGGTAGTTCTAAACATAGTTAGACACCCCATGAACCCTTAGTGCATGTTGTGTAATTTTTCTAGGGAAATTTGTGGCCTACAACTCTACAGTGTGGTCCTGATTCAGTTAGGTGTGTTCCCTTGGTTCATTACCATGATGGTATAGTGTGTCATTACATCCTAAGCATAGGATTATGGTCCCCAATATGGGATTAGTCCCAAATAGAGTTTAAGAATCTTTCTGTGTGACCCGGAGTGTTACCCTCTCTCATTTTTTTCACCTTACCTAGGTGGGATTTGTATAATCATCATGAGAAACTTACACGAGCATAAAATCCTCTACTTAGTGGGTTATTCTAGGTAATTTCTATTATACCTCAGAGTACATGGGTAAGGTCCTCTATCTCTATATCAAGATATTCAATTTTTTAGTGCGTGCTTATTTTGAGAGGCCTGATGAGCATGACCTCTTTGATGAGTTCCATCAATGATAGCATGGATCATGGTGTGAGTTCTCCTAGATGAGCGTTAACTTGAATCCTCAAGTAGAATCATGTGGATGGAAGCATGGTTGAGACCTCTTTGATACTTGGTGTCTGTTATGAGTATATTTAGGCGTTGTTATTACTATATCTCAAATTCTCATTGACATTTCTTTGCAATGATGAGCTGACTACCCTCATTATTATTTATTCTTGGTGATTTGGGGGTTTCCTACTGGGTATTGGTATACTCACACCTGTATGGTATTTGACCGGACATGTCATGTCTTATAAAGACAACATTTCATTTTCTAGAGTCTTAGGAGTAATAAGAGTAAGAATAGAATAGTTTTCTAGACTAAACATGGTTTTTATGAGGTGTTTCACTAGATGACAGTCCACTCATTCATAGTATGTTGGACCCCTTTTATAAATTTTGTGGTGATGTTGTATTTAATCCGATATTCATTTTAGTACAGTTTTTGTACTCTGATATGGGACAGATATTATGCACGCACTATGTTATTAGTTTTTTACCTTTAACATTGTATGTGTGTTTGGAGACATGTGTGTGTGTGTAGTTACTTAAGTTAAGGCCTTGAATGTGAGTGATATGACTACTCAATGGTTTTTTCTAGCCCCTGGAATATTGGAGGCAGGATTGGGGTGTCACAATCAGCTTACTTCTAGTCAAGTGGACCCCCAGTGGGTTGGGTCCTAAAAGAGTGATATCCAATCAGTTCCATCTATGGATCTAATTTTAGAGATTATCTAGATGTGAGGTTTGGATTGGGAACCAGTGCGATAGTGATAAAGGATTTCAAGTTCCACTCTTTGGCTAGGGAATCTAGTTTTGGTGTGGTGATAAACATGTCCATTCACTAATATGTTGAGCACCTTCTTGTTGACTCAATACACGTTGAATCAGTTTTCATAGAAAACATTGGTACATGAATCATATATGAATGTGTTGTGGTTTTCATACCCTTATTGAATTATCTCCCTAGATATACTCTTTGATCATGGTAAATATTGATTTTATATCATATTCTTCTATGATGATAGATTGTGTGGATTTCATACTAGGATGTTGATGATGATCCATCTAGCAGCAATGGTTTAATATAGGTTCTCGTACCGGAGGTGGTACGTTTGGGTGGGTTTCTAGTCTTTCCACCACTCATTGAGTTGTAGGTTGTGTTTGAAGTATTGTTCAAGTATGTTAATAGGATGACTGCACTCCATGAGATTAGAGATAGTGACCTCTTATGTTTTGGGGTGATCTAGACCCCCAAGTAGCTGTGGAAAGAATAAATCAAATTACCTAAGTTTTATACCTTCTGAGGGCACCTATAGATCAAATGATGGTGCTAGAGGTGAGTCTTATTCAGGTATTAACAAGGTGATGGTAGATTCTGGTGAATCAAACATATTATGAGATGGATCTCTCATGGATGAAGTTTGAGAATCTTTTTATAGAGAAGTTCAATCCAACCATGAAATGAGTAGTGCACATATGGTACCTTCAACCTCTTTAGCATGGAAACATGACCATGACCGAGTATTCATCAAGGTTCACTAAACTCTCACAATACTCTCTAGATATGGTTCAAGATCAATTATTCCAATCACATAACATTAGGAGGGGCCCATGAAGATATGTATATTTTCATTTATACCTATTCTAGAGTGATTGAGAAGACTTTGGTAGTAGAGATCTTTCTAGGCATGTTGACAATAACAGTCAATGCTGGTTGTGGGAATATAAGAGATGAGGCCTTGAAAGATGGTAGATGATGATAAATATAGGGATTTGGGTGTGTGAGACTCTTTAGGAGAATATCTTAGGAATATTGTCTTTAGTTCAGGTATCTCTGGATAGTTTCAGTTATCCTAGAGAGATGTGGTGTTTCTCTTATGACTACTAGGGAAATCTCATGCGATATTGTCTAAAAAATCTAAAAATTCACATAGATATGGTCAATGGACCACCCATGTAGTGATAGTATTAGGGAAAAGGAGGTCCTCAGGGTAGTGGACCTAGAATAGGAATAAGGAGAGAAACTGGAGGTGGCGGACGATTTGTCCTGTTGCCAGCACCACCACTAAGTATTATAGGCCAGGCTTAGAGAGCTTGTGGTTAGGGATGGGGATATCTACTGGACACGGAGTCCTATAAACTAGTGGATCCAAGTATGATTAGAGATATTATATGCATCTTATATACTTTATCTACAACACTGATAATCAAAGGCTCAAGCCACTCTTTTATTTCCACTTCTCTTGTTTGAGACTTAGAGATTTTGGTTGAGACCTTGGCATTGACCCTTGCATTTGGAGTCTCCTACCAGAGGGGATTCAATGATCAATTTTTTTTAATGATAGTGTGATATAACTATAGGAGGAGATATATTCATATGATATCTATTTATAGTAGAGATGAGGTCTTACGACGTCATCCTATGTATAGACTGGTTATCCATAATTCATGAGCATATTGAATGTTTCAGGTAGAGGATGTGGTGGGTTTGCAGTGATGGTATGGGGTTTTCCTTCATGGGTGATAAGGAAATCTAGGAATATTTTTATTGGATCATACATATGAGGATATAGCTTATTACTCATTATTTGTATAGTATTACCCTTGGAGTAGTGGATGTTATGGGCTTTCAGCTTCCTATAGTGGTGGTGGAGTATAAGGTTGTATTTACTGAGGATGTTTTGGGTTTAAATCACCAACTAGAGATATAATTATATATATAATTTTACATGGTTACTTACTTAATATTTTAACCAACATATTAGTTGGATCCCATAAAGATTCATGAGCTGAAGGTGCGGTTGGAGGAGTTGTGGATGAAGGGCTTTGTCAGACCCAATTTATCACCCTGGCCAGTCCTAGTTTTGTTTTCCAAGGAGTAAAATATCTTGAGGTTGTGTTTGGATTACCATAACCTAAAATAGGTGACCATTTAAAATAAGTATCCACTATCGATGATTGATAACCTCTTCAACCATTTGAGAGGGGAGAGATGGTTATCAAATATTAACTTTAGATCAGGTTATCACCAGCTCCAAGAATGAGGAACATATATAATGAAGATGACATTTTAATGTTGATATAGTCATTATGAGTAATTTTTAATGCCTATCAGTATGAAAAATACACTATTAGTGTTCATGGGTTTCATGAACTAGATCTTTTATCCTTTCTTAGACCGGTTTGCGGCGGTGTTCATCGATGATATCCTAGTGGTCTTGGAATATGAAGTGGATCATTAAATAAACATGAGGAAAGTTCTAGACATACTATGAGAGAACCAAATATATGGTAATCTCTAGAAGTGTAAGTTCTAGATTTTATAGGAACAAATTCTAGGACATTTCATCTCAGTAGAGGGTGTAACAGTGGTCCCAACAAAGGTTGATACAATGTTTTCTTGGGTGCCATGAAAGATAACAATTTAGGTGTGGAGATTAATTGGGGTTTTTAGATAATATTGAATATTTTAGAATTATTTCTATAGGTATCAGTACCCTTGAATACTTTGACCCAAAAGGGTCAACCATTCCAGTTGATGGAGAGGTTCTAGTTGCCTTTTCTAGACTTATGGCAGAGGTTGATGAGCACCCTTATATCGAGACTTCTAGATGAGAGTGTTGAGAAGGTAGTGTTCTAAGATGCCTATAGGATTGAGATTGGATGTTAACTAATGTAGTGGAAGGGGGTGAAATATTATCGGCCTTGATAGCTAATACCTCATGAGCATAACTACACAACCCATGATCTGGATCTAGCTGTGGTAGTCTTCGCCCGGAATAAGTGACGACATTACCTTATGGGTGAGTGGATTATCATCTATTCTGAACACAAGAGTCTCAAGAATATCTTCTTATATAAATATAATAACTTTATATAGAGGATATGTCTATAGTTCTTATAATATTATGACTTTGAGATAATTTATACTCCCGAGAAGGGGAAAATAGTGGAAAATACTCCCAGTAGGAGATCTTGTTTGTAATTTTTGACAGAGGAGATAGAGCAGTTAGCCTCATTGAAATTTTAATTAGTAAAAGAGGATGGTTCTTCTTACCTTAGGTTTATGGTTGTAACCCGACCACTTCTAGAGCATGTTAGAGTGGCTTAGATAGAAGACACCAACTATGAGACCTTTCATATTCATATATCTACTTGACATGCACCTGATGGATTCTCTAAAGGTGGGGTGCATGTAATACATTTTGGAGGATGGATGATTGTACCAATAATGTTGCTCGAAGATTTTTTGAAGGTGTTTTATACACCCCCTTGGTGGTGCATCTAGTTGTGGAAAAAATGTACTAGGTTATTCTCTGTCAGTTCTGGGGTCCAGAGATAAATACTTTTCTAGCAGAGTTTGTCTCTCAATGCCTCACTTTTCAGCAGGTTAAGTATGAGCACCATGTTCCAGTGGGGTTATCTCAACCACTTAAGTTTATAGAGTGTAAGTGGAATGGTATATCTATAAACTTCATTATGTGGTTCCCACAATCATGTTGAGGACATGATTCTATATGAGTAATCATAAATAGAATCACCAAGTGATCCCACTTTCTAGATATCTGATAGTAGAGTTTAATATAGAGTTTGGGGAACCTTTACATCTAGGAGATAATAAAACTTCATAAAACTTCCATAATGATTATTTTAGAATGTGATTATAACTTCACATCATGATTTTGGAGACTATTTTAGGAGGCCTTTGAGTCTTAGTTTCATTTGAGAAATGTGTTCCTACTGCTAACTAATGGATGGAATTAGTAGACCATTCATGTTCTGGAGGAAATGTTGTGAGCTTGCATGTTTTAATTTTTCCATAGTTGGAAGGATCACCTAACCTTGGTAGAGTTTTCATAAAATAATAGATACCATTCCACCATCAGTATTCTCCTATTTAATACCTTGTATAGGATACCCTATAGGTCACCGCTATGTTGGACTAATACATGTGAGTCAGAAATCATGGGAAAAGAGTTTTCGAGAGTGATGAAAAAGAAGGTCAAGGTCATCCAAGAATAGATGAGGATTTACTAGAGTCATCAGAAGTCTTATATGGAATAATGATGGGGGGATTTGGAGTTTTAGGATGGATACCATGTGTTCTTGATGGCATCACCTCGATGTGAATTTCATAGATTTAGATATGGTGGTGAGTTATCTCTAAGGTTTATTGTCCATTTAGAGATACCATGTAGGGTTAATGAGGTGGTGTACCACTTAGCCCTAATGACACAGTTAGACCAGGTACACTACATATTCCATGTGTCACATCTGAGGGGTTATGTGCATGACCCACTTTATATTATCGATTGGGGAGAGCTAGATATCAAGGATGGGGCTTCCTTTTTAGATTGACCATTAGATATTAAGGATTTTAAGGAGAATATCATCCATGGGTGAGTGATTCCATTAGTGTGTGTCTGATAGCAGTATAGTGATCTTCAGAAGAGCCCCTAAGATCAGGAAAACTAGATGCGAGATCAGTACCCTCATATTTTTGTGTATGATTTTTATTTTTGGAAGAAACACACTGATGTTGGGAGAATGTAGTGTCTATTTGTTTTCATTGTAAGGATTCTTTATATTTTAGGGAATATTTTTGGAATTAGGTATTGAGTTTTCAAGGGATCCTCGGTCTCAAGGAGGCCCAATATTGATATAGTAAAAATATTGAATATATTATATCACACACACATATTTTTTCAGAAATAATGTAATAAATCCAAAATAGAGTCTTGGATGGGAAGACTAATATCTCAATTGATTTTGGAATGTGATTTTTATCCTAGATAGGAAATAACCTTTATTGGTGTTGGATGTTTTATTAAAAATTGCTAGTGGGAAGATTAGTAAATTAATTAATTAATTAATTAATTTCACCAGACCTAGCCTCCTCCTATTTAAGCATGATTATAAAAAGTCCCCATGGTTATCTGCATAATGCAGGGAATTGAGAGAGGATACATTGGAGGATAGTTCTTGGATAATCAACAATAGATCATGAATTAGAAATCAACATGACAATTAGATCTTAGGGATATGACCAATATCTATGATGTGGATTTAATCTTCATCACCAATTGATCCAACCCTGAGTTATGTCATTTTTTAATTGGTTTAAGACCCATTTGTTTAATCTATGATGAATTCTAATCAACCCCAATAATAGAATTATTATTGAGCCAATCGTTTTTTGGGTATTGATTTATCTTCCTATGAATATAAATTAATATTTTTTTATTATTAATACTTGGTTCCTTTTTCATCGTTCTAATAGAAATGAATCGAGGCCAACCCTAACAATAGTTGAGGTTTTATACTATTGTTGTGTTTATGCATTTCTTCCCCCATTCTTCACATGTTAATCTCTAATATTTTATTTGGTTGGTGGTTCAACCAATACCCATTATATGATCATCACACAATCATTATTTGGTGCAACATATTGTTAGTGTAGGTTTTGGTTCAAAATCAACAGAGTGATCAAGGTGTGGAAATGGCGGTGGATGATCATACGATGAATGATATTAGATTTGGAGAAACTTGATTAATGGGTTTCAGTATTCAGATGACGTGGTACAAAAAAGGTGATTCCCGATCAGATATATTTACCTGAATCTGGTCACTAGATGAAAATATGCTCAGTCATTCCTAGATCTGTATTTATTAGCTGGTTTAGTGGTGGAATAAATGGAAGCAGTGGCATGGTCATGATGCATAAAAGTTTATATTTTAAATGGAAATCCTGACTATAAGGCATAAACTTAGGAAGAACAAATGTTATGTGGTCCCCTCCTATAGTGATAGGGTTTATGTGTAGAGAAAAACATCACACGAAATGTGACATGTGTCACACATCATATGACTCATGGATAACAACTTGGAATTTACCCATGGGGTTCATGGGCATATCCATGACTAGGCATATAGACATGACCAGAGTACATGGGAACAACTTGGTACTTGGACACAACTAGGTACCTAGGCATGACCATAGTATATGGGAATGGCCCAAAGTACATGGGCACATGACAAAGTACATGGAATCGTGAAGGATGTACACCATGTTCGATATAGATCTATACACACCATGTATCTAAAATAACACACCTTGTATTTAGATATCTGCATTCTTTGTGGGACAAAGAGACACATGCATCAACCGATTTAGAGAGACATGTCGTTTACCCCCAGTGCTCACAATATACTTTTTCTAGGTAAATATGTTTCCCTTAGAATGTTCTTTGTATACTAGTTTCAGTTGGGTGTGTTCCATTGATTCATTCCCATAAGGTTATAGTGTGGCATTACATCCTAAGAATAGGATAATGATTCCCTCCATGGGATTAGTTTTGATTAGATTTTGGGAATCTATCTATGTGACCCATAGTTTGATCCTTTATCAATCTCATCACCTTCCCTAAGAGGGGTTTAAGGAATCATCTTGAACAACATACATGGACATATGATCCCCTAATTAGAGTGTTATTCCAGGTAGGGTCTGGTATACCTTAGAGGCCCTAGGTAAAATCCTCTATCTGTGTATTAAGATCATCATAGTTCCATCAAGTACTTATTTAGAGAGGCATGATGATCATGAACTCTTGGATGAGCACCATCAATTATAACATGGTTCATAGAGTGAGTTACCCGGACGAGCATTACCTTGAAGCCTCAAGAATAATCCAATGGATGGAAGCATAATTGAGACCTATTTGAGACTTTGTTTCTTTTATGAGTATATCTAGGTGTTTTTATTGTAATACATCATATTCTGATTGACATGACTTTATGATGATGATATGACCACTATATTGATGATTTATGCCTAGTGTTTACATTGTGTCCTACCAGGCATTTTTATACCCACCATTGCATGGGATCTTCCCAAACATGTCATGTCTTATGTAGAATACATACTATTTGACAGAATATTAGGATAACCAAGATTAGGTAGAGCATAGTGAGATTGATAAACCGTGGTTCATACCTGGTGTTAAAATTATATTGAAATCCCCTCTTTCTTAGGATGTTATACACTTTTTTGTTGAATTTTTGGTGGGCTTGTATTTTGACCTTAATGATTTCTAGAACTTTTCCACATTCTATTATGGGATAGATTTTATGCATGTAGTATGGTATCATTTTTTTTACCCTTAACATTGTATGGGTGTGTTGAGATGTATGTGTGAATGTATAGGTAATTAGGCTAAGGCCTCTTATGTGTGATATATGCCTACATGATGCTTATTTCTAGTCCTTAGCCTATTGGTGGGGGGATTGAGGGGTCAGACTTGGCTTACTATTGGTCAGGTGGGATCCTAGTAGGCTGGGTCATGATAAGTTACACCTAATCAACCATATGAGTTTCCCTTATCAGTTTATCCATGATCATCATGACCCCTGGTCGTAAAATAATAACACTATGAATACCTCATTTATCACATCAGTTATAACTCAGTTCATCGATTATCACTAGTCAATGAACACATAACCATTCCTATGGTAGTTTCCTATCTTAATCAAGATCCACAAAACATAAAAGGTACAACTTCCTTATATGTTTCTCGATCAAGACAAGGTGTATTTTAATTTTATATGGATTATCTCATACTTTATCATACCTCAAATATGATAATTCACTAAATCCCATAGAAACTTAATGAATTGATTGTAAGAAGCTAATGGAAATATAAATATTCCATAACTCCAGAATGATCTCAATTCTTTTGAGATTATCTATCACCCTCCAATGTAAATGTATCACATGATATCTAAGGCCAATCATGCTTAATTATTCAATAAGATCATTATCATAAATCCAAGAATAGTTTATTCCATCACGCCTGCCATATATAGAGTCTAAAACCCCACTCTCTTATCCCCATGGTAAGGGAGTACCCAAAACCAATCTCACTATGATACAAAACTTCCATCATTTTAAAAAAAATATAACCATGAGAATGAATACACTCTAATTAAAAACTTCTAGGAAACTCAACTCATTAAATCATGAGTTTTTTCCCACTTATCTAAGGATGTAATATCTAATACATCAACTGACCTTGCCTCCCAAACATACCAATAACATTTATCACATGATAAAATATACGTGGTTTCATTCCTAAAATATACCCAATAAAATACACAATCCCATACTGAAAGGTTCTGTTATTGAGACTCTCAAATGGGTGGTATATTAAACAACATATTAAAGGTATTTTAGAAAAAAATATAAATAAAAGAAACACACCACTTAAAAGGATGGTGTGGGGGTGGGGGTGGGGGTTTAACATTTATAAAACTATAAGAAGTATGTTAGAATAATATTAATTTTTTCTATTTTTTAAATTTAATTAACAAAATAGAATAAGAAGATATTTTTAAGAAATTGTTTTTAAAAGTCACAATAAATCTAAATATACCACTTAAATTACTTATTAATCATTATCATTCAAATTAAAATCCACTTAAGTATGATCCCCTAATTTTTTAAACCTCTAACCCTATGAGAGTGAATTTAACCCCAAAATAAAATGAATTAAACCCCAGGCTAGCTTCAGAAAGTGAAATCAAATCACTATCATTTGATTATTGTTTTATGGCTAAATTATGGTTAGTGGTAAGTTATGGAAAATATCCATTTTGTAAATTAGTATGAATTGAGTTTTGGGATTATATTTTAACTCTATAAATTGACCTAGTGTTGTTTGGTTTTATTGACTAAGATCACACTCTCACAATTCACACATTACTTAACCTCATGTGTTTTGTGTTAACTGTTCAATTTATTTATTGGTTTCTTTTAAATTTAAAAAATAAATTCATATTTCATATTATTTTAATTATATTATCCAATTTATTTAAAAATAATAATTGAAGAAGGTGATAATTAGGTTTATTAGTAAGAAAAACTACTCTTTTATGGGTGGTGTAGTCATCCTAGAAAAAGTTTTCATGTGAAAAGATTTAAAAAGTGTATAACCCAATAACATTTATACTATTGATTTCCATCCCAAATAAGTGAATTAAAGAAGAATAAAATTGAACAAAATATAATAAATGGATGTGAAAAAAAAATTTATTATGAAAAAACAAATATTACAACACAAAGAAGAATAATAAGTCCTCAATGAAGGGATCCTTGCTTCAAGATATCTCCCTCTTGAAATGATTGGAGAAATGGAGTGAGACAACATTGGATATTCCCTAAAAATTATAATTCATTTAAAATACCCTCCAAAGAATAAAAATAAACATTTATAGAGGGGATATGAGTCTAGGGTTACAAGGGTGAATGAAAAAATTCATCCAAATATCTTAATTCAACTTGAATCAACCGGATGACCCCCAAAATGTGTTAACCAACTATCTTTCCACAAGGATGATTTGTGAGTAATTGGGTCCCCTATCCACTATCCATATATGATACAAATATAGGTTTGATTTAGAATATTTAGCTCAAATGGGGAAGTTGTGTTCAGCCTGATGAGTCCCATATGGATTTGACTTCATGACCCATTTACTACAACAAAATGAAAGATCTAGCTCAGATGGTCTAAATGAAATTTTTATAAAAATGTGTGAGGAATTTTTTATGAAATTTTATGTTCAAATAACCCATATAAAAATATTTATTACTAAAATACTATAGTTCTTTTTAAAGGGAAAAAACTATAATTTTCATCAAATTTGAAAATGAATTATATAATCCAAACTATTTCATAAATAAAAAAATTTAACACAATGTGAGGAAATTATGTCAATTATTATAAATAAAATATTCAATAAAAATCTGTTTTATCAACTCCCCCACAATTACCCTTTAGAACTCATGGGAATAGTCACATGTTATGTATTCCATATAATTGTTACAAGATATTCATGTTGAAATTTCCTAATGCATAGTGGAAATATTGGCAAAGTAAGAATCTCATCAAGAAGTTAATCTCAATAAATTTGAATTCCAATGCCTCATAAATTTTATCAAAACAAAATCTATTTATATTAATGACACTAATCATAGCAGATACAAATTATGGGTATACCATTCCACTCATTCCCCATGTGTGTGTGTTCCGACCATTTCAATCTCATATCTACATGATTTCTTTAGTATATTCAGGTCAAGTAAAACATTTCTTCTTAAAAAAAATTCAATTACACCGAAACTATTATACATTAATTTTTAATTAAATTTCAAGACCCACTCACTTAATAATTCATGAAAGTCAAACATGAAACTCTTGATCTATATATCCCCACATGTTGCACATTTAATCACTCCACACTTTATTAGGATAATATTTTTTTGTATTTTGTGTGTTTTTATGGGTGTAAAACTATAATATATTAGGTACACACACATAGTTCAATTCACTATGGTAATTAAATGGATAATAAGAGAAACAAACATACGGATCAACTATTTATTCAAGCCAAAAAAATTACCCAACTTGGATATACCTTCAATTGAGTAGAAAAATTCTCAAAAGTCATGGTAGTGTGAAAAGTGTGTGGAGAAATAAATAACATAATGTACCCTAATAAAATACCACAAGGAATAGTTTAAAAATCTAAAAGGTTTTATAATTACACAACCAGTCATATCATCAAAAACATCTATTTTTATAATAATAAACATTTAATGATGTAATATTTATTTTTCTTATCATGCCACCACTAAATTTTGAATAATTTAACATGAATTTTATATATATTCCACATTTAAATGAACATGTTGCATGATGTTTTCTTTTTTTATTGTTTTTTGAAAAAAATAACATAGAACACACACATAGAACACACATATGAAAATCCTAAAAAAGGTACCCTAGGATGTTGTCCCATCCCACACAATTAAAATATTAAATTTTCTTAAATATAGACCGATGAGAAGATATATTCATATGAAATTTATAATTTTACATATGAAAAATAATATAAAAGTGAAAGGGTTTGGGAAAACATGATATTCTCAAGTGATGATAAGGTTATTCAGTGTGATGAAATCAACTGCATGTGCGGTAAGTCCCTAAATGTATTATTTCAACCATTGCCTATTGATATTAAATATTCTTCCAATGTCAATTTTTGTGATTTCAACTACACTATAAGGAAACAAAATTAGATATAACATCAGGACCTAACCATATGGAAAAAAATTATTGAGAATCACTTCAATCATGAACTGTAAAGGACTTTTTCACCTTTTAAAACCCAATTTTCTATATCATATTTTCATGGGTTAATTTTTCCTTATATTTTTAGATAATTGAGTTCTCATATGATGATAATTTGATCTTAGTGAGGTCTTGAAGTTATAGTATCATTTTTTATCATTCTTGTGCTAAATCTATGTTGCACTTCTTTATTTCCTAAAACAACCAACACTTGACTTCCATGAGGAGATGACAGGTTTTACAAAAAAAAATCTAGAATGGTGATATAACAATATGATTCTTATATTCAATCCTATAAGACCCAATTACATCATCCAATCACTTCCGCTAATACTTTCTATTTGGATGCATGGTTTTCTCCTAATTTTTTTTCAACCAATGATTTGAAATTTTAACCTAGCCATTTTGTGGGGTAGTATAGAGTAGAGGTTTTATGTGTCACCCCATACTTCTAAAGGTGGTAATCCAAATTCTAATTGAAAAATTATTTCCCTTGGTCAGATATGATATCATTTAGTATTCTAAACCTACGAAAAAATCCACATTGAAAAAATACACTACAAAATTAGAATCATCAGCCTGGTGGCCTTAGTATCTACTAATTTAGTAACATAATGAATAAAAACAATGATATAAAATAATATGAATGATCTAGGAAAGGAACCCATAAAATTGATACCATATATATCAAAAATATCATAGGATAATATGGATTTTTGAGGTATATCATGTCTCTTAGAAATATTACCAGTGTGTTGGAAAAGTGAGCATGACTTACAAAACACATGGCCATCAAAGAACAAACAAGAAAAATATAAAACTGAGTATAAGACCTTACTAGCTGTTCATTGGGGGGAAAATTTTCCACCATGTTATATTATATGACATAAATGTATAATAGACTCAAATTCAAGATCAGGAACACAACTCCCAATAACTATGTTACTATACATGTGCCAGAGGTAGGGATTATTCCACACGTAAAAACTAGACTCACTCTTTAATTTTTGGACTTAATGTTTCTTTAAATTTATATAAATTTTAGATACAACAAGGTAATTAACTAAATAAACATACCAAGGATGTGTACCTGAAAGTGAATAAATATTCTCATCAAGAATTATATCTCAAAGTGGTACTTGGTCCAATGTTATATCCTATAGCGTGTGAGTGATCATACACATGCGGTCTTCCAGAAAGTTATATAAAACCTTATTTTACTTTACCTCAATATTGAATAAATAAGTATCATACAACAAATAAGTCTAGGCTTTTCATATAGCTTCTTCAAGAGGTACCTCAAGGATTCATGATAAGAAAAAAAAACTTTAGAGACAAATACATTAGAATGGAATTTATCTAAATAAAATATGATAAAAAGAAACTCTTTTTCTCTGTTTGTTTAGTTTTCTTGGACCAAATCCTATGTCCTTGAATCATAAGTGATCTCATGTGAACCTTCCTCCACCATCTATGATAAGACTGATCCAACTTTGAAATTGGAATCATCACAAATAAGATCGAATGGAATCACCCACCATGGGGGATGTATAATAAATGGAGTGGTTAAATGATTATTTATCTCATCAAATGACACCCTACACGAATCATAAAAAAAGAAGTCAAAATCTTTTTGAATCAATAAAGATAAGGGTAGATCCATCTTACTGAAATCTTTGACAAAGTTTTGATAAAAACAAGCATATCCAAGGAATGATCGAATATCATGCACAAATGTAGGATTTGGAAAGTGTGAAATAATGTCTACATTACATCTATTAATATAAATTCCATGTTGAGACACTATATAGAACCGGACAATTCCCTTCTCCACCATGAAATTACATTTCTAAAAGTCACATACCAGATCTTTCTCAATGAAACTATGCAACACATTACCCAAAATCAAGACACACTCATCATATGAGGAACTATACATAGTAAAATCATACAATATACCACCATTAAAGTTTCAAATAATTCAGTAAAGATTCTCACCATGAAACTATATAAGGTACTCCACATATAACAAAGTCTAAATGGAATCCTTCGATATAAAAGTGTACTGAATGGGTGGGTGAATGTCTTCTTCTACTAGTCATTTGATGCGATAGTAACTTGAAAATATCCAGAAAAACCATCCAAAAAACAATAATGTTTCCTACATTTAAGTCTCTCTAGAATCTGGTCAATGAATAGTAGGGAAAATTTCCCTTACAAGTGGATTGATTTTCTTTCCTATAATTTATGTAGGCTATCCAACTATTTTGTATTCTTACAGGAACTAACTCATCATTTTCATTTATTATAAAAGTGAGCCTGATTTTATTTTGTGAAACCTAGATAGGGAGAACCATTGAGGGTCAGAAATAAGGTAAATGATACCCACCTCAAGAAAAATTTTCACACTTTATTTAAAACTTCTAATAATTGGGGTTAAGTCTCCTTTGTGGTTGTCTAACTAGTTTTTCCTTATACTCTAAAAGAATCATATGTATGAAAATGGAGGGGCTAGTACATAGTATGAATAATAAGGTTCACCCAATTTCCCCAATATTATCTATTAAAATAGTTAAATGTTTCATTTATTATTTAGGTAGGATATTACTAGAAATTATTATAGGTAAATTTTCATTATTCAACAGGTATAATTTTTTTTTTGGTGAAAATGGGTTAAGTTCTAGTTTGGGTGGATTTTGTATTGATAGAAATTATGTTGGAATTGAAATATGTGAACAATTAATGTCATGTTATGAATATACATAATTAAAATTAGGGAATAATGCATAAAATCCACATACAAAATCAATAGACATGTTATAGTCAGAATGTAAAAGCTCATATTTTGAAAAATAATCCAAAAAAGAATCATAAATGAGTGAGGTTTGATCATGAGAAATAAGTGTGAAAGTATTTTGAATCATCAAGATAGAAAAAATCCTCATGATCTATCTAAGAATGGAATTATATCCATTTAAAAAATATTAAAAATAATTATTTGGAGAATTATCCCAAGATGGGTCAGAAAGGGAGACGAAGAGGGTAGAATGGACATTTGAGGGGTAGTTCATGGAGTCTAAAATATGAAATCTTATAATATCATATCTAAACACTATATAATGTGTACCAACATGTAAATTTATTATTGTCTTGGAATTTTTTGGGAAGGTTCAGTCAATAACGATGGGTGTATGATAACTTACCCAATCATCCTCCATATTCAACAAATAGAAATCCATAAGAAAGATCATGTTCCTTACCCAAACAAGTACATCTTCAAGGATTCCTTCCAGATATTTCATGGCTTTATTTTCCAACTACACTACCACTCTCGTTGGCTTCAACTCATAAATATGTAAATAAGAAAAAGTATAGTGAGTCATTGCATTTATTTAATTGACCAAATCACATAAAGAATAAGAAAATTAAAACTACCTTATAGTGCATGGAGTGGTGAATGTCCGAGGGCCTTGAAATTTTTCAGCATATCCAAGGTTAGTGTGATGAGCATAGATACATCCATTCCAAGTTTAATCCTCTAATTTCCCTTTTAAAATCTTATATTTTTACATATTTCTTTCAAAAACTTAGAATACCTTTGAATTTTATTGATTTCTTCAAGTAGAGATATGTTGATCTCAACATGAAATAATGTATTAAAAATCTATTTTTTCATTGCAATTTCATCCATATTATTAGTTTATATAAAAATATTTGTAAATCTAATGGGTTTAGGAGGAATATCATCAATTGTTTTCTAATATTTTTCATTATACTTTGGGTTCTCATCAGTTGGTATTGAGTGGGGCTTCTATGGGGTTGAGGTTAATCCTGATGAAATGATAAGTCTATATGTATCATTAATTTTATTCCCACTTATTTATGTGATGCCAATGAAATTATCCTTGGGATTTGTAGTAGGTTGGTAAGGAATATTTCTAATGTTCTTACTTGCTAGTTCATGGAGGGTGGTGGAGATCTGGATCATTTTCATCTTCAAATCCCTTAATCCCAAACCTAAACTCCTCAAATCAATTTTTTGATTAAGAAAAATTTGTTTATAATGGTCATAAATATTACAATCTACCTTTGGTTGAGAATTCCATTTTTTTGTTGAATTTTTAATTCTTGGGATTCAATTTACCTTTGGGGTTGTTAAAAACCCATTTGGTAAGGAAAAGGCTACTAGAAATTTTTTTGAAATGGGGGACTTTGTTATTTTCTAGACCCATACCACATGTCTAAGTGATCTTTCCACCCTTTGTTATGTTTTATTGAAAAGTAATCATACTTCTTATAGGTATGTGTTTGGTGTTTTTATTGATATGGTCTCTTAGGGAATACTACTAAACAATCCTATATCTATTGTAATTGAGGTCAATAATTAGTAGAGTGGTTTGGTTCAGTGTAAATTCTACAAGTCCTCACAGAAGTGGGATTTTATGTCTTTTAATCCAAAGTATTTTATCTCACTAGAGTGGTCAATTAATCCAACTTAATATAAATTAAATAATTTTCAAGAGAAAAAGGAATTAATTGATGTACTATTTTAACATTTTGTATACCTTGATCTACAAATTGTTGGGAGTTTTGTGCAATATTGTTAATCAAAACACATGTATCTTTTAGTGTTTTATCAAAAAATATTTATCCTACAAAAATATCCATCATTCTCCTTTCAATATGTGTGAGGTATTCATATAAGTACTGAATGAGAAGTTTCTCACTAATTTAGTGATGTGGGAAGATTAATCATAAGTTCTTGAATTGCTCCCACTACTCATACATTGAACCACCATTTGATTTAATGATCCTTGATATGTCATTTCAAATTGAATTGGTCCTTAATACTAGAAAAAAAATATACAAAATAAAATATGTTTCAAATCATTCCAACATGTTACGTCTTCAGGTTTTAAAAAATACATCCAATCCTTTTCCATTCCATCAATTGAGAATGAGAATGCGATTAGTTTGATTTAATATTTATAGATATTTCTTGGTTTTATTATTTAGAATACCAAATTAAACTCCTTAAGGTGTTTTTTTCATCCTCATTGGATAATCCATGAAATTTTGTGTGATGGTGAATTAAGCCAGATTTTTGTTTGAAGTCTAATTTGAGAGTTGGATATGCAATCCATATAGGTTGATAATTAATATTAAGTGCAGGAAACTATTGAATGTTTCTATTGAGTTCATTATTTTTATTTGAAGAAATTGTTTCTATTTTTATGTTTGATTTATAATTTCTTCCAATTTCAAAATTCTCTAAATGGTGGAATTCCCTAGTAGGGTGAATGTTGAAAAATACTATAGTCTGAGACAGTTTGATTCAAGACCTAATCTTCTGTTCAATATTTTGGTCATGATAAAATAGGTCCTTAGGATTAGTTTGTGTTATAAATAAAATAAAAAAAAATAAATAAAGAAAAATGAACCATAATAAAAAATATAAGAATTTTGAATTGATGTTCCAAAAAAGAGAAATTAAGAAAGGGGAAGATGGAAAAATAAAAAGAGAATAAGTAAATAAAATAAAAATTAAAAAAATACATATAATTAGTTGAATAAATTACTTTCCTCCCTGAAAATGATGCCAATTTGAAAGGATATTCTATGGTTTCTCTGAAATGATGTGTGGTTTTTGGGTACTTAGGTGCGACATAGTGGCTAACCAAAGTCATCTCTCAAAGAGGAAGTATATTAAACAACATATTAAATGTATTTTGGAAAAAAAATAAAAAAAATAAACACACTACTTAAAAGTATGAGGGTTTAATTAATCTTTATAAAACTATAATATATATGTTGGACTAAGATTATTTTTTGGAAATTTAATTCAAAAAATACAATGAGAATATGTTTTTTTAGAAAATGTTTTTTGAATAAATAATAAATCTAACTCTACCAGTTTAATTAATTATTAATAATTATCATTAAATTTAAAATATACTTAAGAATTATCCCCTAATTTTTTAACCCTAAAACCCCAAGGGTACTAACTAAACACAAATATAAAATTAATTAAACCCTTGAATAACTTCAGAATGTGAAATCATAGCACCCTATTTTTATTATTTTTATAATTATATATTGTGGTAAGTGGTAATTTATGGAACATATAAATTATGTAAATGAGGATGAATTGTGTTTTGGGATTGTATTTTAACTCTATATATTGATCCTATTTTGTTTTGTTTTATTGATTAAGATGACACACTCACAATTCACACATTACTCACCCTCACATGTTTTGTGTAAATTATTCAATTTTTTCTTGGTTTATTTTAATTTAAAAACTCAATTCATAGATAATATTATTTGAATTATTGTAGATCATTGATTCAAAACAAATAAATGAACAAGGTGATCATTTGAGAGAACACTATGAAAAACTAATATTCTATGGGTGGTGTAGTCATCATATAAATGTTTTTCATGTGTAAAGGTTTATAAAGGGTATAACCCAATCACATTTCTAATATTGATTTACATACCAAATAATTGAATTAAATAGTAATAAAATTTAAAAAATAGAAAACATATAAGATAATATACGAGGTTTATTATGAAAACACATACATTACAAAGCGAAGAAGAAGAAGAAGGAATTGATAGAGGGTCCATTGCTTCAAGATCTATATCTCATGAAATGCTTGTAGAAATGAAGTGAAGCCACTTCCACTCTGACATAAAACCTTTAATTCATAAAAAAAATAAAAATGAGAAAAATAAATTTTTTTATAGGGGATAGGGGGATAGGGTTAAAATTGGTTACACGTGTGAATGGGAAAATTCATCCAGATATTTTAATCCAAATTGAAATGACTGGTTGACCTCCAAAACACAATAATCAAACATCCTTCTAGAATGATTATTTTTTAGTAATTTGATCCTCCATATAAGTTACAAATTTGATCCCAATACAATCTAGGATTTAAATGATATTTCCCAAATGGTGAAGTGATGTCCAATCTGATGAGTCCAGTCCAACTTTGAATTCTTGACCTATTTATTCCAATCAAATGAAAGATAAACCTTAGATGGTTTGAATGAAATTTGTATCCCATTGAGTGATTAATTCTTTTATGAAATGTTAAGTTCAAATAAGAAATATAAAAATATTTATTAATAAAATACTAAAGTTCAATTTAAAGTGTCAAAATTGAAATTTTCATCAAATTTTCACATGAATGATCTAATCCAAAATATTTCATAAATAAACATATTAATGAAAATGTAGGGAAATTATGTCATTTATTATTAAAAAATATTTAATAAAAATGTGTTTTATCATATACCTATAACTTAACCACACAATACCCATATTTTACTCCAATATGCAAGGCATCTATCGATATTGTAAATCTATAAAGGCTTACACATTCCTGGACCAAACCCTCTCTCACGCTACACACATATCATAACCCAACTTAGGTATAATTGGAAAGGGTGCCAATTTTTTTTATATCATACTGAACTCATATACCTATGAGTCGTATAACAACATTGATAGGCTACCCTATATAGTCTATGGACTATACCCTCAAAGGACACATCACATGAAGTAGTATCTCAATATTAAGTCTCATAGATCCTAAGTCATCCCATATTATGATGCTCTATCCTATGGATCTCATCATCATTAAGATATCCACATACAAAAATACCCACTCTAGGTTAATAATCATCACATACATGTAGATATTGATAACATTACTCTCTAATGATGAGTTTCTCAGAAGTCATCATGGTCAAGTTTGGTTAAGTAGAGTAAAACCTATATGTTATTTGGGGAAAAAGAACCAAGTTTTTTTTTTAATTTTTTTAAGAACCAAAAATCATTTTTGAAATCAAATTTTTAACAACCACACATAGAAAAAAACATATAATGTGAACCTACATTCCATGTATGATGCACACACACACACATGCACCTATTTCCACCTCAATACAAGAGGAAAATAATAAAATATAAATCAAAACCTATAAATGTCATAATTTATCAAGATAAACTCAATTATAATAAAGAAAAGTAATAATCACAATCCCAACACCTTGTAAACTTGGATTTTTGTCAATACTTGTGTTATTTAGGAATAAATATATATTTCTTACCATGTTATTAACAATACCATCTCAGAATACTATATCCCAAATCATAAAGAAAATAAAAAAATTGAGATACCACTTTTGTAGCATACCTAACCTTATCACCATTCATACAATCTATATTATAGTGTTACATGACCTCAATAACTCCTTAATATCAAAGGATATTGACTAATGGAAAGGGTGAGATAATAATTCATAGGGAGACTATATCTTGAGTATCATCTTAGAAAAAATAGATAAAACACTTAACATCTATAACAAAACCAATAATAGAGTGAAATAATCAAATTATAGTGATAAACCAGCCCAAATAATAATATCCATGTGAAATAATAAATGATACCCATGTAGATCATATTTTTATACATCCCAAATACGATAACCAAATAGGCCAACCATATATAATGAATAAATGAAACTAAAATAAATAAAAAATGTGGACCCAACCTATAAGGACCTAGGATTTTCAAACATAAATATCACATCTTTTTAGATGAATATTCAATACATTTTTGAAACACACACCAGGGGACCATAATAGTTTAGTGTATTCAGAGAGTAGAAACATAATATTCTTATTTCATGAAAGATCTTCAACATCTCCTACAAAGATATTCTCTCATAGTACTCCTATTAGGAATACCCTACCTAAAAATTCTTCATAACCTAGGGAAGAAAACATAAGAAAGGGTGATCTTAGAAACTATGTAAGGGTAATTATAAGTATCAATCTATGATCATATGAAATAATACAATAATAATAAGGGTATGTGACCATGAACATAACTTATGAAGTTCATACCCAACCTATCATAGACCATAAACATGATCCATAACATAAAACATTATCATTTTAGAAAAAAATATCCCACAAGAGTTTTAAATCATCATAAATCAATCATGAACCATAATATCACATCCTAAAAGTGTGGAACAATAATAAATATATAAAAACATTTTATATGTCAAGGATAACTACCAATACCATCAATATAGTGAATATGATGTTTTTATCTATTTCCCATTGTGGGTTAGGATGCACCTATTTCCCATAGTAGACCAAGAATCACCTATTTCCCATAGTCGATAAAGACCATTGAATTGTCTCCAATTGTTATATTTGGAGATATTAAGATTTAACTAATGAATTGGAGGGAGATATAGGTACCACCCATATCACAATGGAAACCATACTTATTTGTTCTATAATATCATAAAATATTCATCATATCATCACATCATAAACCATGTCAAGAAAATAGGCTTCATAAACATTTATTCAATTCACCATAACATAACCTATGAAAAATAAATGGGTTTCATAAAAATTTAATCAATATAATCATTAACAATATAGATAAATAATAAGGATGGTATCATTAAATTTTATCCCCAATAAACCATAAATGACATAAAATTATTTCATATTAGATGGAAAATGATTTTTAAAGATCACTTGGAATATTTCTTGAGGAAAATAGAATTTAAACTTAGAAAAACACTTTTTAAAACATAAAACATTTTCAAAATCATTTTATTTTAAGATACCCTTGAAATATTATAATGGAAGCTTTAAAAATCATTTAAAATGTTGTCTCCTAGGATATTGTTGGCCAGTATCTCCGACTATAATGGTTTTAATTATCAAAAATCATGTCATATATTATAACATATATCTTACCTCATGACAACTCGTAAATTATGTTAAAGTTTATCTCGTATATCAGATCATTTCAATCATATAACTAATTATTGGTGTTTAAGTCTAAACAAGCTTATAACTGATTATCTATGTGTAATTATATGTATTAACACTTTCTAACTTTGGTATATTATAAGACAGACTGAACATCTAAAATTGTCTATGTATGAGTCACTGAAACTGACAGAAGAACCGACTCACCGATAGACAAGTGAGTTACCGATGCATATGACTCACTGACGCAGTCAACCTACCAATGAAATAGACCTACTATCATCCCAAGTGACCTACCGATGCATGGTGATACTGATGTAAGGAATCACCGATAGTTAAAATGACTCATTGATATAATGAGTTACCAACGTGTGGAAAGACTGAAAGAATGACATACTGATGGGTTGAGTCACCGACATAAGGAGATACCGATATACGACTTACTGATAGACCAACTCACTGATAGATGAGTCATCAATAGACTGTTTAAATCTGAAATTATTAATATTATTTATAATGGTCACATTTGAGTCATTTAATGATTCTAACATATTTAGTGATATTTTGTAGGATTTTTAGCAGAAAATACGAGGTATGATGAATCTATGCACATGGAAAGATCATGATCTTTTTAGGACCTCAAATATTAAATCATTTTGATTAATGAGATATAAAGACACACACAAATATAGAAAATAATAGAAGTGTGGTGTGCCCGTGTGTGAGACATACTGAAGAACATCGCTGAATTTCATGAACCCACTGTGAACTCAAGGAATAACAAACAAGGAAATCTCAATTGAGCTGAACATCAAAGTGAAAAACCACTTCAGCATATTAAAAAAGGATAAGGATATACCTACAAAACATTACTTGTGCTAGGAATCCAGAATACAACACTCTGTTTTTATGTCCACTTCTATATGAGGACTCAAACCTCATCTCATCTACATCTAAAGAGTCCAAAGCTACATCTCAATACACAAAGATCCCTCTAAATCCTTTCTCATATTTATTTTCTCTTTCATGTTCTTTTTTACAAACCATTGAGTAGTGTATTTATCTATCTGTAAAGAACTCATTGTCTCCTATATCAAACTAACGGATATAAGATATCCTTCCACTCATACATTTTTAGACCCTTTTTAATCCCACAGATATGTATGGAAGAGGTCCTTGTGTGACCTTGTAGGTTGTACCCACTAAGAACTATGGTAGAGGTCTTGTGACCTAGACATCCTGTGTGCTGTTGTGAACCCTAATCCAGGGTGTGGATAAATATTTTTATTAATTTAAACTTCTTAGTGGTTGGTGATCCGCAAGTGGAGAGGATTAGGTCTCTTCTTGAGACTGATCATCTTGTTTTATTTCCGTTGTGTTTTTACTTTTACTTTTACTTTTTTTATCACATATTTCATAAAAATAAATTGAACTCTAATAGTTATTCTTAGAAAGTGTTTATAATAGTTTTGACTTATCAGGTTAGCCACCACGTTGGGAACTGGACTAAGCCCAAGGGTTGTCCACCTTGGGCCTCACTGGGGACGTTAAGCACACATGTGGGGTGGCCACCCCAATACCTCGTTACCTAGCAACACGTTTTCCGCTTAGACGGTGGCGTAGTGGTTCAAGGTCTAGGGCCATGACAACGGTGTTCGGTGAGGTCTGGGGTTCAATTCCTAGGAGCCTGCTCTTGGGGGAATTTTCACCTCCCATGTACCACTCTTATTGCTAAGTCACCCGGTGTCTCATTTGGTGGGAAGAATGGGCACAATTCACCTGGATGAAGGATTTCTATGATGAACCATCACTAATCGAGGTGTTACATCGTGGGACGCAATGTCATCTCAGCTGACAACATCTCCTTCCCATCTAGGGCATCTCCTGATGATCTCTTTGTGGGAAGGGGGGTTCTCGAGTGTGGAGGGTTCGAAAAGGCCACTCTCAGGGATTCCCATTCTGAAAGATATTAGGTCAGTTTAAAAATTTATATTAATTATCAAATTGATATAATTGATAACTAATCACTCTTTTGAGAAATTAATCAAACAATCAAGTTCTTATAAATTCACTACTGACTAATTGGTCAATTGAATTTTCAATTTAGTGGAATTTAAAATTATAATTTTTAACAGAAATTTTTATAGGAACCCAATTCACCCCCTATTTAGTGTCCTACTTTGGACAACATTTGGTATCAAAGGTTTAGGAATTTTCAGTTTTCAAAGATTTTTCAAACTTTTCAACTGTGATTTTAGTTGTATTTCAAAGATCATAAAATTTATGTTAATACTAAATTTTTATCTCTTTAAAATATTTTTCTAAATTTATAATATGGAAAATAGGCTAGAAGGTTCTGCTACCAAAAAAACTCCATTCTTTAATGGAAACAACTATTCACAAAGGAAAATTAAAATGAAAATGCACTTAGAAAGTATGGGTTTTGAAATTTGGTATTTAATTGTAGATGAATATAAGATTCCTGCTACTGCTAAAACTACTTGGGATGACCCAACTAAGACTTCTTATAATAATAATTGAAAATCCATGAATGCCTTATACTGTTCTTTAGGAATGAAGAGTTTTAAAAAATTTATGCATGTAAAACAACCAATGAAATTTGGGACACTTTGTCTATTTCACATGAAGGAACCTCTAGTGGTATGGAAATGAGGTTTAACACATTTACCATTAAATATAATAACTTTAAAATGAATCCTGATGAGCCTATTTCTAACATGTATCCCAGTTTTAATGAAATAGTGAACACTATGATTTCTCTGGGAAGAGATGTTACTATCAAGGAACAAATTATGATGATTTTCAGATGCTTACCTAATAGATGGAGAGGAACTTCTGTCACCATTAGAGAATCATGTGACATCATCAAACTACCTATCAAAGAACTCATTGGAAAACTGGTGATGTATGAAGAAGAGCTGAAATTCAACAAGGAAGAAGAAGATGAACCTAAAAGAAAATATGTAGCCTTCAAGACTACCACCTCTAAGAACAAGGGGAAAGAGAAGGTTCTAGCCTATGTTAAAATATCCAGTAATGATGAATCAACATCAGATAGTGATGGAGAGATGTCTCAGTTGGCCAGAAGATTCAAGAAATTTTATAGAAAAAACAAGTTATTCAAGAATCCAAATTACAAAGGAAGATATGATAACAAGGGAAAATGGAAAAAGGATTGGAAAATAAATGGAAAATCAGAGGATATTGTCTGCTATGAATGTAATAGGAGAGGACATGTCAAAGACGACTATCCAAAATTAAAATAAAAAAATAAGTATGAAACAAATACAAGAAGTGTAAGAAATCTATGAAGGCCACCCGGAGTGCCTCTAAAGATAGCGCAAATGAATCAACATAATCTCAAGATGAGAGATATGACATGGAAAATATGTGCTTTATGAAAAACACATCTAAGGTAACCTTAAATTCTCCTGTACATAATTATTACTATTCTGGAGATGAAAGTGATTATAAGAATATGGCAAGTGATGAACTATTTGAATACTGTAACATGATGAAAGAGACATGCAATGAATTGAAAGATAAATATAAATATTTAAAGAAACAACATGCTCTCACTGTAAATATTAAGTCTGAACTTACTATTGAAAAGGAAAACAATGCTCAACTACTCAAAGAAAACAATGAAATAACAATTTCTAATGAGAAATTGAATAAATATTTAGAAACGTTTACCATTTGGAAAAAATACTCTTACTCAAATGATTGGTAAGAATATAGTTCTTAAGTACACTTATGGTATTGGATATCAGCTTCGATAGATAAAACTATCTAAAACACATTTTTTAACTAAATCTAGAAATATGTTCTTCTACCTAAAAATCAAAATTTTGCTGCTAGTTCTAGTTCTGGAAAATCTTTTACCACCACTATGTTTTCTAGAACAAATAGAGTCTATTTTTCAAGTATGTTATATAATTTTTATAGGAAACCCATGAAACAAATGTGGGTACCTAAAGCACCAATTACTAATGTCATTGGACCCAAACAAGTCTGGAACCAAAATAAGTTATTGTTTGATTATTCTGTAGGAAATCAGTCTGAAGAGCTCCTACAAGATTCAGTGGTATGTGGATTGTGTATGTTAAAGAAATATTATAGGAGACTATTCAATCTTCAAGAACCTAATCAATATTGATGGTGGATATGTCACTTTTTAGTTATAATACTAAAAGAAAAATAATTGTCTTAGGCCAGATCGGTAACTCTAACTTAGTTTTAATTTCTAAAGTACGTTTTGTTAATGGACTAAAATATAATCAGCTTAGTATTTGAAAATTATTTGATAATGGATTTCATATTAAATTTGAAAATGATTTTTGCAATGTTTTTAACAATAAAAATGAATTAGTATTTTATGATCTTAATAATGAAAATGTATATGTTGTTAACTTAGATTCTTTAGTCTCTCAAGATGTTTCATGGTTAAGTGTATTTCAAAAAGAGTATTGGCTTTGGAATATGAGATTAGGACACTACAATATAAAATCCATTAAGAAGCTTACTAGAAAAGTACTAGTCAAGGATCTACCCAAACTTTGGTTTCCAAATGATAAAGTCTGTAATCCTTTTCAAAAGGGTAAACAACACAAGTTATATTTCAAGTCAAAGAAATAAGTTTCAACATCTCAACCTTTAGAGGTAGTTCACATGGACTTTTTTGGATCATCTCATGTTTATAGTTTAAATGGGAAGCAATATGTCTATATTCTTGTAGATGACTATTCTAGGTATAAATGGACTTATTTATTAGCTCACAAAAAGTGAAGCATGTACTTACTTCACTAGGTATACTATAATAGTGGAAAATATAAGTGTAGTTAGAATAAAATCCTTAAGAAGTGATCATGGATGTGAGTTTGAAAATAAATACTTTGAATCTTTTTGTGCACACAATGGCTATAGTCATAAGTTATCTACCCCTAGGAAACCTCAACAATAATGAAGTTGTGTAAAGAAGAAATTAGACCTTACAAGAGACAGCCCGAATAATTATTAATGAATATGATCTACCAGTTTACTTTTGGTTTGAGGCTGTGAATACATCTTTCTACATAATTAATAGAGTCTTAATTAGACCCATCCTCAAGAATAATCCTTATGAGTTGTGGAATAATATAAAACCCAAAGTTAGTTACTTCAAAGTTTTTTTTCAAAGTCTATATCCTTAATAAAAAGGATAGTTTTGGAAAATTTTCATCCAATAGTGATGAAGGAATATTCTTAGATTACTCAACCTCTAGTAGTTCCTATAAAGTTTTTTAAAAAGGAACTAAGTGTGTGAAAAAATCTTTGCATATCAAATTTGATGAAACATGTCCACATCAACCTAAGACCTCTGTAGAAAACATTGAAGATGATATATCAAATCTGGACATAAATGATAAATCATCTAATACTCTTGTCAAGAAATATATTAAATCAAATAGTTCTAGAAATTATTCAGAATATGGACATGATGTACCCAAACTTGTAGATGAACCTGAAATTACTAGACCCTCCATTTCTGTACCCACTAGAACTCTCATGAACCATCCTTTATATGTTGTTGTTGGAGACATAGATAAAGGGACATAAACTAGAGATTCTCTTAGAAACTAGGTTGAACATCAAGCCTTTTTGTCACAGCTTGAACCTAAAAACATCAATGATGCAATTAAATATGAATTTTGGGTGATGGATATGCAATAATAAATTAATAAATTTTAAACAAATAAAGTTTGGAAACTTGTGGATAGACCCAAAGACACCTTGGCCATATACACTAAGTGGTTGTTTAGGAACAAAGTAGATGAGTCTAGTAATATTATTAGAAAAAAATCCAGATTTCTTACACAAGATTATAGTCAAGAATAAGGAATTGAATATTAAGAAACTTTTTCACTTGTTTCTAGACTTGAGACCATCATAATACTTCTTTCTTATGATTCCTATCTTAATTTAAAACATTATAAAATGGATGTTAAAAGTGCATTCCTAAATGGGTATATAGTTGAGAATGTTTTTTTTAACAACCCATAGTTTTACAAAACCTCATATTCAAAATCATGTTTTCATATTAAAAAAAGCATTATATGGTGTAATACAATCTCCAAGAACTTGGTATGATAGACTATGTACTTTTCTCATTAAAAAATGTTTTATAAAACGAATTGCGGATCCTACTATTTTTATAAAATGAATTTCTAATATGTTTAGTAGTTCAAATTTATATAAATGATATTATTTTTGGATCTTCAAGAAAATATTTTTGTATTGATTTTTCTAAAATGATGTAAAGTTAATTTTAAATGAGTTTGACAGGTGAACTCAAATTATTTATTGGATTTCAGATTTTTCAAAATAAATATGGTATCATTTTAAATCAAAGTAAATACACAAAATAAATTTTAAAAATATTTGGATTTGATAGGATTAAAATTAGTGACACTCAAATGAGTAATACTTGTAAGTTGGGTCTTGATGAAGATGGTAAATATTTTGATCAAACCATTTACAGAGGAATGATTGGAAGTTTTCTCTACATGACTTCTAGTAGGGTAGATATAATGTTTTGTGTGTGTATGTGTTCCTGTTTTCAAGATAATCCCAAATAATCTCACTTAAATGATGTTAAAATTATTTTCAAATACCTCAAACATACTATCAATCTAGGTTTGTTTTACCCTAAAGGACAATCATTTGATACAATGAGTTATTCTGATGATAACTTTGTTGGATGCAAGTTATATAGAAAGAGAACCTCTGAGACATGTCACTTTTAGGGAAAGTCTTTGGTTTTATGGTGTAGTAAGAATTTTTTTTGTTGCATTGCCCACTACTGAAATTGAATACATAGCTACTGGTAGCTGTTGTGCTCAAATTTTTTAAATGACACACACTCTGCTGAACTATGGATATCAATATAGACATGTACATAATAAATGTGACAATACAAGTTCTATTAACATTTCTAAGAACCCAGTTTCTCATTCTAGAACAAAACATATTGATGTAAGACATCATTTTTTGAGAGATCACTATCAAAAGGGTGATATCACTTTAGAATTTATTGGCACTAAATATCATCTTGTTGACATATTCACTAAACCATTGAACTCTGAAAGAATTAATTACGTCATACATGAGTTAGGAATGATCAATCTATAAGACCACGTGTTGCTATTCCTTTGTTTTTACTTTTTTCTTTTTCTTTTATTTTAAGCGAGGTTACCATGCCGACATCGATGCTATGTATTGCCAACATAGTTGTCATGACGACACCGACACTATGTCTTTCTGACACGGTTGTCATGCTGACACTGAAACTTTGTCATGCCGACACAATGGTCATGCCAACACAGTGGTCATGCCGGCACCATTAGTGTTATGAAAAATCTATCATGCCAACACCAATGAATCACTTTTTTATATGTTTTATGTTTTTATCAAAATGAAACTGTTTCATTAATTTTGTTGAACCCAATTCAAGATTTCATGATTTCATAATTTCAAAATCCCTAAATGATATAAATTTGAATTGATCCACTATACTCCTTTACCTCTACACTCTCTCGTCTGTTGCTCTCTCTCTCTTTACCCCCGACCTTTCACCTTCTATCCTTTAAAATGAATGGATTGGAATGGTGTGTGTGAAGAAATATCTTGATGACGGCGAGTCTTATGCTTCTAAGAAACATAAAGGTGAATCGAGAAAATCTTTAGAACTTATAAATATAGCTTTATAAAATCATGTTATAACTCCAGAAAAAGAAGTTCTTGTGGAATGGTAGTTAGAAAGAAAGTCTCTGCTGCTCAAGGTAATGCAAGATCAAGGTTGGCCTGAGTGGTTCTCAAATAATGAATGAACCTTTTACCCAAAGATATTTTATGAGTTTTACATTAATATGGAGTTTTTTTTGGAAGGGAGTGATGTTTCTTGGATAAAATCCATAGTAAAAGGGAAGAGAATATCTTTTTCTTCAAGACATTGGGTTGAATGTCTTAAAGTTCTACATGATGGAACATTTAATGATTATGAAGGTATCTATCCACCTGAGATTGAAAATCCTTTCTTTAAGACGACATTAAAGGAACTCACTAACAATGATGATCATGGAAGACCCATTGATACTTGGTTTATCTGCTAAGAAAAGGGATCAAGATAAATTTGTGTAGATACCTTACTGTGCACATGAATGAGATGATCAAACCTTCTGGAAAAATAAATTCCTGTACTATCCAAGGATGATCTCAGCTATGCTGAAAGAAAAATGTTGTGTAGATAAAGGTGAAGAAGTTGTTTCTGAGTAAAGTGGGATCTTCCTTAGTAAATAAATTTGTAAGAAGATGAAAATAAACTGGAATTAATGGAAGAGAGAATGGGTTGGAGATGAAGATAAGATCTATGACAAGTTAAATCTAGTGGATCAGCCAACTAGACCTAAGAATATGGATGATCCTTGTCTGGGAAAAAATGAGGAAGCTATTTACTCTTCAAAAGAAGAGGAGCCTATCACTCCAGTTAGATATCAGGGATCACCTATTGATGGTAGGAGTGATCCTAACACAACTGGACCTCGCAAAGGTTTTTCCTTTAGACCCCCTAGTACACCACTCACCTTAACATTTGATGAGGCCACTCTTGAAGATAATGGGGAGGAGGATACATAATTCTCAGTTAGTGTGGAATATGTGAGTAGATCTGGTGGCTCTAAAGGAGAATAAAGTGAAAATGGTGAAAGTGGTAGTGGTAGTGAAGAGGAAGAAGATTAAGAACATGGAAATAAAAAAAATGAAGAAAATGTCTCTGAACATGATGATGATGAAAGTAATGGAAGTGATAATTACACTCATAAGGATGATCAAGGTGAAGATGTTGAAATGATTGAAGCTGTGGATCAGGCTCGGTTGGAGGAGCCTCCTGAAGTTGTTGTTAAAGCGAGAGAAAATCCTGAAGTTTCTGTTGAAGTAGGAGATCAATATTTTCATGTACTTCCTTTGGTTTATGAAAGAATAAAACCTCATACTGAAAATGATAAACTAGTAAGGGAATCTTAGATTGAGGGGGGGCTCAAGAAAGAGAAAAACAAGCTGAAGAAGAGAATCGACTTAGAAGAGTAAGTCTAGAAACTATCACTCCTCTAGATGATGATGTAATGGTTGAATGGGAAAGGAATACTAGGTATGTGGCACTGGGATTAGACTATGATGATTCAGAAGATGAAGCATTTTTACCTATTGTAAGAGAACCACTGACTGAGACCCTTTCTAGTGACTATCTCACTAAGGCTGGTTTTGAGAAATTCAAATAAGACATATTGTCATCAGTAAGGCATTAAATACAATATAAAATGAGATATGAGATTAACAAATCTAGGAGAGAAAACATTGAGATGACTGATAAATTAAAAGCTATCTGGTCTACACTGATGGTGTATGGAAAACTGAGACTTCAATTTCTACTCCTTCCTTAACCAGTGTATCTCAAGATTTTTTTCTTTCAGTCTCACTGATGGTGATAAAAGAAATTAAGCCAAATTTTATTACAACTGCAGAAAACATTGTTCCAAGAAACACCATGCTTGGGAATGAGATGAAGAAGTTAACTATTGACATCAATGCTTTAACCACTGAGTATAGAACTACAATGGAGAGTTTCATGAAAGGAATTGAAGGGATTGTTTCTCATCTCAATGTTCCCTATTTTTCCAAACTCAGAAAGGAAGTAAAGGAAACTGTGCAATCTTCTTCAACCTCAACTCCTACTGTTATTCCTTTGACATTTGGTTAGACCTCTTAGACTCTGGATACTTAGGCAATCATAACTGTTGTAAAAGAGGAGGTTGAAGCTCTATTTGATACCTCTGGCTTGGGCAGTCTAGAAAATATTGAGAAGAATAGTGATCATGTGCATGATATGGTCATATTATATACCAAGGAAGAATATTCCACTCACGAAGATCATACAAAGAGGATAAATTTATATTTCTATAAGATTTAATCCAAGCACCATTTGACAAGTCATTTTAAGTATTTGGAAGAAAATTTTACTTTACCCCCATTTACAAAAGCATTCAAAGAACAAGTCAAGAAATTAAAGGATTTGTCTCTTCTATTAGATAAATTTATGGAGAACAAGGATGAATTTGAGAATGAAATGTAATATGGTGGTGAGATTATTGAGGATTTCATCAAACTGTTAAAACCATATCTCCATGTTCAGAGTGAATCCATTGTTGTTATAGATGGTGATTCTCTTCACTCTACTAAGACATTGTCTTCCTCTACAATGTTAGTTTCTCAAGACTTGAACTAAATCCAGCATATTATCATAGAAAAAACTCAACCCTGGATGTTCTCCTAGTACAAACTAAGCCTGACACCAACTGTTCCAATAGGAATTCCTTTACCTCCACTTAAAATCCCTTCAGATGCTTAGTTTCTACACCACCACCTACTGGACCTACCATTGATCCATCTAATAAGGGGAAGGCACCCCATGACGCTCCAAATTAGTGTAGAGTGAATCTTTTTGATAGGTTTGAGTGCTTGTGATTTTTGTCTTTCAGTGTACTTTCTTATGAATTCCAATTCACTATCTCTACTTTTTCTGTTTTAGTTTTTAACCTTCCACTTTTTTCTATTCCCAAAAGGGGAAGAACATTATTAAACATTATTATTTTTTTATGTTACTCTGATACACTTCACTTACCAAATTGTTTTTTGAGCCTATTCATATTTGTGGGAGATAATAATCAGAGTGGTTACTCTAGATTGTGTAATTTAATCATTCTATAATGGTAATTAATAATGACATGATTTGTGATCATAAAAAAGGGGGAGATTATTGCCCCATAAGATATTATTGGCCACTATCTCTAACTATAATGGTTTAAATTATCACAAATCATGTAATATATTATAACATATATCCTACCTCATGAAAGATCCTAAATTATGTAAAATTTTATCTTGTATATCAGATCATTTCAATCATATAACTAATTATGTGTGTTTAAGTCCAAACAAGTTTATAACTGATTATCTTTGTGTAATTATGGGTATTAACACTTTCTGACTTTTCTGTACTATAAGAAAGATAGAACATCTAAAATTTTCAAATTATGAGTCACTGAAACAAATAGAAGAACTGATTCACCAGCATACAAGTGACTCACCGATGCATATGACTCACCGACATAGACGACCTACCGATGCAATCGACCTACCGTCAGTCCAAGCGACCTATCGATGCAAGGTGCCACCGACACAAGAACTCAATGATAGTTAAAATGAATCACCGATATAATTATTCACCCATGTATGTAAAGACCGAAAGAATGATGTACCGATCTGTTGATTCACCGACAGAAGGAGATACCGACAGATGACTTACTGATAGACTGACTCACCAATAGACGAGTCACTGAAAGACTGTTTAAATTTCCATTTATTAATATTATTTATAATGGTAAAATTTGATCCATTTAATTATAATGACATATTTAATAATATTTTATAGGATTTATAGTAGACAGTATGAGGTATGATGAATCTATGCACATGGAAAGATCATGCTCTTTGTCAGCCCTCAAATATTAAAGAATTTTAAAGAATGTGATATAGAGACAGACACAAATAAAGAACATAAGAGAAGGGTGGTGTGCCCACATGTGATACATACTGAAGAAAAACCGCTACTTTCATCCACCCATTGTGAAATCAAGGAAGAACACACGTGGAAATCTAAATTGAGCTGAACATCAAAGTGAAAAACCACTTCCGCATATCAAAAAAAAGAAGGATATATTTGCAGAAACTTACTTGTTCCTAGAAGCTAGAATTGAAACTCTATTTTTGTGTCAACATCCAAAATATGACTCAAACCTCATCTCAGCTACATCTAAAGAGTCCATATTTGCATCTCAAAACACACAGAGCCCTCTAAATCCTTTCTCATATTTATTTTCTCTATTGTGTTCATTTCTACATACCTTTGAGCAGTGTGTGTATATTTCTATAAAGCACACACTATATCCTGTATCAAACTGAAGGATTCAAGATATCCTTCAACTCATACATTTTTTACACATTTTTTACTCCCATAGATATTTGTGGGAGAGGTCCTTGTGTGACCTGGTAGGTTATACCCACGAAGAACTATGGTAGAGGTATTGTGACCTCGGGACCCTGTTTGTTGTTGTGAAGCCCGATCTAGGGTGTGGATCAATCTATTTTTTAATTTAAACTGCTTGGTGGCAAGTGATCACCAAGTGGAGAGGATTAAGTCTCTACTCTAGACTGAACCTCTTGTTTTATTTTTTGCTATGTTTGTATTTTTACTTTTAATTTTTTTATCATAGATTTCATAAAACTAAATTGAACTCTAATAGTTGGTCTTAACAAGTGTTTATAATAGTATTGACTTATTTGGTTAGTTTCAAAAGTTTTATTAATTATCAAATTGATATAACTGAGAAATAATCACTCTTTTGAGAAAATAATCGAACAGTAAAGCTCTTATAAATTCACTACTAGCTAACTATTCAATTAAATTTTGAATTTGGGGGAATTTAAAATTATACATTTTAACAGAAATTTTTATAGGAACTCAATTCATCTCCCTATTGAGTTTCCTAATCTGACCATCATAGACCATTCCTTGATGAAAATATCCTTCACATTTTGAAAATAAAAAAAATTCATAATATATTTTGGAAATCCATTTATTTGAAAATAAAATTTGAAAATTATAAAGGAAGTATTAAAAATGAGTTGGTTATAATGGCTGAAAATACTGTTCATTTTGTACATGTAAAACCAATGATTCCTTTAATATTTTTATTAAAAGACAAACATGAATTTTTGAAAAATGAAATAAAGAATTATTTTTAAACATTTTTAAAAAATTAAAACATGGGTAACAATTTATTTAATATATCCTTTGGATAATGATAATTTATTTTAGAAAACATGGATATGAAAAAAAGGGTTTTTGACCAAAGAGAGAAATAAAGACGATATTTCTTAAAAACATTATTTTGAACTCCCGTGTATATAAAGAGAATAAAATGAAGTAAAAACATATATTATTAGTAAATAACCATATAAGAATAAAATTAATCTTTTTTTAGATATGAAACACATCATTTCATCATCAGAAGCATAAACACATGTAATCCTGATAAACAATGAGATAGTATCATAAAACCCTTATCATTTTGGTAACTTTGAATTGTAATCACCATGAAGAAATAACCTTAATGAAATCTTAAAATATCTTTAGAATATATTATTTCATTATATTACATTTCAAAGGTTCTATATAAACACTATATAGAATAATGTAGGTGTATAACACAACATATGTCTGAAAGAAGGAAAATTGATACAAAAATATCTTACCTTAAGTATTGACTTCCTTAGTACACATTAGAAAGTCATGTATAATAAATATAAGTTTATTATAAATATCTTATATAAACATAATTATATATATCGTACCATATAATATTTAATTATGATTTTTTATTACCAATTTCTTTACAATTCCATGTTAAAGTTACATTTCGAGTAATGACTACATTGTTTTTCATATATGTTTTGATTTGGTATTTTTGGTAAACTTAATTTGATAATGGTTAAATAATAAAAATAATTTAAACATGATATAAATATCATATATATTCATTATAAATTTATTTATTATAATCCAAAATAGTTAGATATAGGAAGTGAAATAAACTGTTAAGTGAGACGATAGGTCGTATGTACACATGAACGTCATTTAAATTTTCTCAAAAGATGAAATTAAATAAATTTAAATAATTTTTACATATATAGGAATAATTTTTATATCATATATATTACATATATTCATTAAATTTATCTTAATTACCTTCCATGTAAAGTGTTAGTGAAGAAAGAATCATATCACTTCACGAGGCGTTAGTCCTCCGTACACATGAATGGCATTATCGTATCACCAAAGGAATGAAAATTAAGAAGGTGTATGTGATATCATAATTAAATAAGTATATTTATGATAAAAATATCATATATATACATTAAATACATAATCATACCCAGCTATGAGAGGGGTTGATGGAAAACGTGTCACATCAGTTTATAAGGCGGTAACCCACCGTACACACGAGCGATGTTACAATTTATCATTTAGGGGAAGAGGAGAGGGATGTAGGTCATTACCATAGCATAAAAAAATATAATAATATTTAATATAATTATTTTATTATACTATCATGGTTTAATAAGATTTGAAGCAGGTGGAGGAAGAAATAAAATAAAAACACTCATTGAAGAACACTTCCTCTTCTTTAAGTAACCTCTTTGGGTTTTGCACCAAAAACCTTAATAAGTTGGATTTATGATCACATTAAGGATTATAGGATGAAAATAGTAAATTAATAAATTTATTTGGGTTGGTATTGTATGATAAAAATTATTTTTAAGTGTGAAGAGGAGAGGATAAGGGATGAACTTTTAAAATTACGGTAGAGTATACACTTAGAATTTTTGAAAAGAAAAAGGTATACAGATGTTTTTATCAATAAAAAAGGCTCCAATATGGACCATTATAGATATTATAATATATAAGGTCTAAATATGGAAAAAATGTCTATTTTATAGGACATTTTACCCCTTATTGTTTTACTTTAACCCTCGGTAAACCGATTTTCACCTTAAACGTGATAATGAATTTTTACCGTTTTACTATTCATAATGGTAAAAAATTAAACTGAAATTATTATAAAATATAAATTATGATGATTAAAAATAATAGATCAATTTTTAAAAATTAAATTCATATAATTGGTTGAATTTAATTTAAAATTAAACCCACAGACACAATGAGAATGTTGTTTTCCAAAGAGAAAACCCTCATAAGTATAAAACGTTTTAATACCATAATTCAATATGAAATTGATTCCAACGAAATAAATTTGATTAATAAATATATAATTGAAATAATTTTACTTTTTAAGCCGTATTAAAATAAATTTTACATTTTTAAAATCTGTAAATGAAAATAAATTTCTAAATAAAAATAAGTATGTTTCACTACTCATTGAAAAATTTATCTTTTCATAAAATTATTAAAAAGTCACTCCAAGATAATTTTGGATTTTTGATTTAAATATTGAATTTTATTTTTTAAAATTAATTTTCTAAAAGTTTTTGAAATTAATTTTTTTATTTGATCACAAAATTTAATAGAAAACATTTTTTGATAAAATAATATTTTCAAAACATATAAAGACTTTTTAAAAAATTATGTACTTTTTATAAATTTGTTTTTTTATATTAAACCATTATAATTAATATTTTAAAAGTAGTTATTACTATTTATGAAACTAATATTAACAACTATGTTATAACAGTTTTGTTTAAATTTTAATATCAATAACATATCATGGTTTGTTAAAAGTCAGTGTTGCATGTAGCACAAACTAAAATCGGTGTTCTGTGCGATGCAAGATATCTTAAAATTTAATTTAACAAAAATATTAATTCATAAAAACTCAAGGTGTTATATTATACACCCCTAAAAATTAATTTCACCTTAAAAACTCATCACTCTGATACAATCAAATGAGGATAATTCCACCTCATCATTTCTAAATGTTCACACATAGCTTCTTTAAATTGGTGATTTTCCATAGAATTATGAATAGGGGAGTGGTCTTATTTAATAGAACTTTCTATATAGGATTCATAATCTTTACTGGATATCCCTCATAAGAAACATCCCTCTATAGTGGTATAAATTATAAGTTCAGTACATGTGAAGGATAATGTATGTACTTCCTTAAGAGAGATACCTGGAACTCATCATGAACTTGAGAGGGATTTGGTGGTAGAATTAAATGATAATATAATTTCCCAATATAATCAATAATTTCAAAAGGGATGATGTATCTAGGTACTAACTTTACATTCTTTATAAACCTAATTATCTTTTTCTATTAAAATATTCATAGTAATACCTTGTCACCAACTTTAAATTCTAGATCATATCAGCAATTGTAAGTATAAATTTTCTACCAAAACTGAGCTACCTTGTAAAATTACCTTAATAAGTACCAATAGATTCATCATCCTTTTGCTTAATCTCACAGAATTCCTTCTCTATCCTTGTACATATAATACAAGGGAAGTGATTGCTGAAAAATATCCTCCTAAACTCATCAAATTACATAGATTCAACTTCTTCCTCTTGACTCATATTATTAATAAGGTTCCAACATTGATCCACTTCACCTTCCAAATGATAAACAACAAGACAAACTTTTCTTATTCTGAGCACTGAAGGGAAAAAAATAAAATTTCACTGCTTTTGATCCATAATTTAACTACTAGTGGATTTGAAGACCCATGAAAATAAGGTTTATTTTGTCTCATGAAGGATTCAACAAAATGTTGTTCCCTCCATTGATTGTTTGGAATCTCAACATGGTTCCTAGCTTGAGAATGCTGTGTGAGCATAACAACAAGGTTATGCATCCTAGATCCCCTATAATTTGGTTCTCTATTTCACAATCATTTCTTTATCTATTACATTTATCATCAACATGGATCATTCATGTTCTAACAATTTATTGAAATAAAAATTCATAATGTGAGAAACACTAATTATAGTGAAAAAACAAAAATTCAAGAACAATAATTTATTGGAAGACTAAATCTTGAAACCTTATTTTAAATATACGAAAACTTAGGTTTAACATTGGTCATACATTATCATAATATATTCAAATCCTTCATAATGTTTTGTATAAAAATTTGGATTAACTAATGCATATCCCATGAGAGTGTCAAACTAGGTGCATAGTAAGGACCATTGTTATGTACTTGAACACTTGAGTCAATTTAAATGATATTTTTTCAAAGTTATTACCCCTCAGTACCTGTGTACTAGAACCATGTCCACTTGTAGTATCTATACAAGGATGATTTTCTAGAAAAACCATACAATCTATTTCTTACCAAAAATTGGGATGTTATCGTATACTCCGATTTATCCCCAGATTTTTGCATTAATGTTTTACTAATCATAATCTCCAAATATTGACTAAACCATTACTCTAATACCAGCTATAATAACCTAGGATTTTAATATATAAATATTAAATGATTTTAGTTGAATATTCAATATATTTAATAAATACATGTCCGAGTGTAAAAATAGTTTAGTTTCTTTAGATACTAGAAATAAAATATTATTATTTCATGAAAGATATTCAATATCACCCAAAAATATCTTCTCACATAGTATTACTCTTAGAATTACCCTACCTAAAACGTTCTTCATTAACTGGGGAAGGAAACATAAGAAAGAGTGAGATCTAATTCTCAGTAAGGGTAAACATAAGATATGCAAATCTATGATAATATGAAATAATAACATAAGAAAAAGGGTATTCTATCATGAACATAAGTTACTATGTTCATACCCAACCTATCATAGATCATAAACATGAGTCGTGGCATAAAACTCTATCATTTCAGAAAACATGGCCCACAAGATTGATAAATCATGATAAATCAATTATGAACCATAATCTCATGTCATAAAAGTATAAAATAATCATGAATATATAAAACCATTTTATATTTCAAGTTTAACTAATAAACCATAAAAATATCATATCATGACTTATTGCCTATTTTCAATAGTGGATAAGAAACACTAGTTTCCCAAAGTGGACTAGGACTCACCTATTTATCTTAGCGGATCAAGCCCATCAACTTATTTTTCATTGTTATCTCATTAGATATAATGCTTTACCCAATTCATTGGAGGGTGATATAGGTATCACCCTTTTCATAATGAAAACCATACTTATGTGTTCCATAATATCATAAAACATTCATCATAACATCACATCATAACTTATGTAAAGAAAAAAGGTTTCATAAAAATTTCATCAATTCAACATAGAGTAACACATGAAAAACAAATCGGTTTCAAAAAAATTTCAACAAAAAAATATTAACTATATAGAGAAATAATAATGACAGTATGATTCAATCTTTTCCCCAGTAAATCATAAGTAACATTAAAGGATTTCATCTTAGATGGAAAGATCACTTGAAACATTTCTTGAGGAAAATATCCTTTCCACTTTGAAAAACTCTATTTAAAACATAAAACATTTTCAAAATTATTTTTATTTAAAATTAACTTGGAAACATATAAAGGTATATTTAAAAATAATTTAAAACATTTCTTGAGGAAAATATCACTTACCTTTTGAAAATCACTAAAAATTTATAAAATATTTCGTAAATCATTTTATTTGGAACTAAAGTTTTAAACATATAAAATAATATTTAAAAAAATTAATTTTTTATTTTGGATAAAAATACCATTCACTCCATACCTTTTAGAATAAATATTCCTTTCATATATTCGATAAAATCCAAATGGGCCTTGTTTAGAAAAATGACCTGAAGATTCATTTTTTAACACTTTGTAAAAAATTAAAAAATGGATAATAATATATTTAATATATCCTTTTGAGAATGTTATAACATTTTTGAAAACATTTTTAAAAATCATAGTCTTGAAAAAACAGTTTTTCGAGATGATTTTTCTTAATTTTTTTAAACAATTGAGTGCATAAAGATAGTAAAATAAAGGGAAGTCATGTATTATAATGATATATCGAGAGGATAATAAAATTCATGTGTTTCTTGTTATATGGATCATAATATTTCATTTTCATAAACATAAACATAAACAATCCCTATAAATGATTATATAATATCACAATACCCTTACTACTTTGGTAAGTTTGAATCATAAGAAACATGTAATATAACGTTACATGAAACTTAAAATTTCATGAGAATAAATAATTTCATGATATTACATGTTAAATGGTCCATATATACACCTCATAAATAAGATAGGTTGATAACACAACATATATCTCAAAGAAGTCAAATTGAGACAAAAATCCCTCACCATAAGTCACGACTTCCTTCGTACACATTATAACATCATGTATGAAATATATAAGATTATTATACATATATTATATAGCCATAATAATACATATCATACCATATATTATTTAGTTATGAACTTTTATTACCCATTTCATAACAATTCCATGTTAAAGTCACATTTTTGGTAATAACTTCTTTTTTCATGTATGTTTTGACTTCATATTTTCAGTACTCATACTTTCATCATGGTTAAATCACCAAAATATTGTTAAATATTATATATATATATATATATATATTTATTTATAATAATCCATAAAAATTAGATATAGAAAATGAAATACACCATTCATAGATACGGTAGGTCATATGTACACATGAATGTTGTTTCCATTTTATCAATGGATAAAATGAAAGAAAGGTAAATAATATATTTCCATTTAAGAATAAATTTTATATTATATATATCACATATATTATTTAAATTTACCATAATTAACATTTATAAAATTCATTAGTGAAAAACGAATCACATCACTTTGTGAGGCGGTAGTCCTCCGTACACACGAATGACGTTATCGTATCCCCTAAAAAATGGAAAGTAAGAAGGTATATGTGATATAATAATTATAGAAGTTTATTTATGTTAAAAATATCATATATATAAATTATATTCATAATAATAATGAACCTTGAGATTTGTTGAGGGAAAATGTGTCACATCAGTTCGTGAGGTAATAGTCCATCGTACACACAAGAGACACTATCATTTCCCATTTGAGGGAAGAGGAGATGGATATAAGTCATTACAATTTGATAATAATATATAATTATATTAAATATAATTAGGTTATTATTCTATCATTCTTTAATAATAATTAGAGGAGGTGGTGGAATAAATAAAATAACAAACGCTCTTTGAAGAACATTACCTCTTCTTCAAGTAACCTCATTAGGTTTGCACCAAAATCGTTCCTAGGTTGGATTTATGATCAAAATAAAGATTATTGGATGAAATTAGGGAATTAAGTAAGGTATTTTATAATTTATTTTAAAAACAAAATGGTTTGAGAAGTGTGAAGTGGAGGGGAGAGGGGTGGCTTTTTATAAGTGGGGGAGAGGACACACTTTGAATTTTTGAAAAGAAAAAGTATACCCAAGTTTTTTGAATGAGGATAAAAAATGGAACATTATAGATAATATAACATATATGGTCATAATATTTCCATATAATGTCTGTTGGACATGTTTCTGGCTCATTTTACCCCTTATAATTTTAGTTTAAGCTATCGGTAAAATCATTTTCACCTTAACTGTGGTAATTAATTTTTACATCTTTTACTATTCATAATGGTAAAAAATTACGTTCATATTATTATAAAAAATAAATTATGTTGATTTAAAATGTGATATATATTTTACTAAATTCAATTCATTGAAGTGGAATTATTTAATATAAAATTAAATCCATATAAGCGATGAGAAATCAGTTTTCCAAAGAGAGAATTCTCATAACTATAGAACGTTTTATTACCGCAATTCAATATGGAATTTATTCCAATGACCTAAATTGGATTAATAAATAATTAATTAAACTAATTATAGTTTTAAAAATATATTTAAATACATTTTACGTTTTTAAATTATGTAATGAAATACATTTTTAATAAAAACTAATATTTTTCACTATTCACTGAAGTTTTTTTAGAAAATTATTAAAAATTCACACCAAAATAATTTTTACTTGAACATTTAAAAATTTAAATTTATTTTTTAAAATAACTTTTATATAAGTGGTAAAAATTAATTTTATTATTTTTTCATAAAATGAAATAAAAACATTCTTTGTGAAAATAGTAATTTTGAAACATAAGAATACTTTTATAAAAATTAAATATTTTTTATAAATATTTTTTCTTTACATAAAACCATTATAAATTATATTTTAAAAGTAGTTATTATTATTCATATCTATGATTTTAATATCTTGGTTATAATTGTCATGTTTAAATAATAATATTAATAATATACTATGGTTTATTAAAACTCAGTGTCATATGTAATGCAAGATATACTTGGTGTTGTGTGTAACACAAGCTATCAGAGAAATTTAATTTATTCAAAAAAAATTAAAAAAACTTGGATAGTTACATGAACCCCAGTCCTTTTCCTCGATTCATACCTCTATCCATATCCTTACTGGGTTTCTCTATCCCATTTATTATTACTTGGGTCTATTCTTTGACTAGTATGTCAAATATAATGTTTGCATATCCATTGAGGTATAGATGAAGGGTGTGATAAAAATACTTATTAATCCTCGACTGACGATTCCCCTATTTATAATTAGTATTTATGTTCATGAATATATTTAATGAAATAAAATCCACAAAAATTACATGTATACACATGTTGAAATATTAGGTTTTGAAGAAGATACCTCGATGGTCAACCTTTGCCCACTTCATCCAATTTAAAAAATGGGATGGGTACTCCCAATGTGTTATTAAATGATTTAAGTGATACCCCCCATGAAGTGGATGTATCCTAGTAACATGGGGCTTCACATATCCTGTAATATATGTGATACAACTACAAACAATATGCTCTCAATGGGAAGGGATTTCCTACATATGATAATTTAAATGGGATAACCAAAAAATGGTTGGTTCTCAAATCTCTTTATTTGGAAGGATCAAGTATATAAATGGGATACTAAGTGACATAAATTCCACCTATCCAAAATATAATAGGATCTAGTATATAATCAAGATACCATGCATTATATAGTCTACACATCTAATATAATAAACAATAAATATTATTTTGTCCTTATGCATGACCCAACCAATATCATAAACAACTGGATAACAGGTTTCCCTTATGACCAACCAGTATGATCATATATACAACTTGTGTATGATATTTTCACTAAAATTTATATGATACATATACATTTCACCTTATTTAGTGCAGGCTTAATGCATGAGTTTTCCACCAATTTCCCACACAATTTCATTTTCTGTTATTAATCTATTTTTAAGGATTACATGGATTGAATATTCATTGAGTATGATTCAATGAATTAATTATAATAGGTTTAAATATACCCAAATATGTTTAATATGGTCAATGTGTTTCATTAAATGAAATGTGTTATGGATGTATATATAAAGGGATGAGATTCCTCTTATTGGTAATAACCAATTTTATGAAATCCTCTCAAAGATATCTTTATTCTCGTAGCTTATTCATCACCGTAGGTAAAGATACTAACACATATTCAAGTTTATAGATTCCTAAAATTAATATTTAGATCCATAGGATGATGAAATCCATAATAGGTAAGAATGATTTGTTTGATACTCTAGTGATCATCATCAAGAAAACTGATTGAGGATTATTGTATTGTCTATCTTGGTAGACACATCTATGCTCTTCAATTATCACACATTGATTTTTTCGAAGATAAATCACATATATTTGGGTTTTTATTCCATCTCCATATCCATATGATGGTCACTAGAAACCCAATATTGTTATGAATGTAGAGGCTAAAGGGTTAACAGATTCATGGGAACTCTCATGCATGAAGGTGTGATGAAGTGTGTCTCTCCACCCATGAGCTCCATTACAATGAAAAGAGTTAGGGAAATGGAGTTCTTTGATAGGTTTATATGTATGTAACATTGGATGTGTTGATATGAGAAATATAGACTTTTTTTACTGAAAAGCGGTATCAGAGAGAAGACTTCTTTGATGAATCAACATGTTTATTTTAATTATTTAATGAATAAAAAATTATAAAAATCTTAAAAAAGGATATTTATAGCCTAGAAATAAATATTAAAATTTATATTTATATTGAAAAATTAAATAATTATATTATTTAATTATTTATGTTATTCTTGTTTATAAACTAGTTTATAACTTGGGAAAAACATTAATAATACAGGTTTAATAAAATTTGTTTTATTATCCTTTATCAAATATGAAATGTTTATATTTTCTACTCATACTTATAAAAATAAATGAAGTATTTATTTTAATAAAATATAATCCAATTATGAATTGAATTATATTATTTATAAATAGATTATAAAATATTTAAAAGATACTTTGAAATATTTACAAAATTTATAAAAGGGTTTTATAAATTAAATAATTATAAAATATTTACGGTAAAATGATAAATTTTTCAAATATGTATGGTTTATGAATTTTTTATAAATAATAGAAAATGGTATTTTGAGAATATTTTTATTTTTAAATGATTTATAGATTAATTAATTATAAATTATTTATAATTAATTATATTAATGTTTATGAAACATTTAACAACAAAATATTCCAAATATTAATTGTTAATATTTTAAATACCTTTTACCAAATTATTTGCTATACCTTATGATTTAGAAATAAAATGTTTGTTTAGAAATAAAATGTTTATTTAGAAATCATTAAGGGTAATTTATAAAGGGTTATAAATTATGAAATAAGGCCAAAATATAAATAAGTTTGTTTTAAAAAATATGAATAGTTCATAAATAATTAACTCAAAAGTTCTCAAATTAAAAATGTTTTATTTTGAGTAATTATATAAAATAATTCTATAAATAAATAATATTTTTATTTAAAAATAAAATTCAATTAAGAATTGAATTATATTATTTATAATTTTTTATAAATAATGAAAATGTTTTATGGAATGTTTTTAAAATTTATAAAAGGATTTTTTATAAATTAATAAATGTAAAATTTTTATGGTAAGTGGATTAAATGTTTTAAAAAATTTATTAAAAAATTTATTTTAATATTAAAATGATAATATTAAGAATATAATTTCCATATTAATATGATTTATAAATCTTATAAATCATAATAAAGGGTACTAAAACCTTTTTACAAAAAAATATATGTAATTTTTGTAATCCACAAATATAGTGTTTATTTAAGTATTATAAGAAAGAATTATAATTTTTTTATAAATCTCATAAATATAGTCAAAATATAAAAGGTGTTTTTATTTATAATTATGAATTGTTCATAATTAATTAATTTCACATTGTTCAAATTAAAAGGTAACCTTTTCCAAAGATATTATTTAAACTACATCAAAAGGTTTTGATTATTGATTTGATCAAATGTTTAAATAATAACTTTAAATTTCATATAATAAATAATATTAAAGAGTTCATATTGGATTGAGTATAAATGAGATATATTCCAAATTATGGAATGTACATAATGTTATGTAATTTAAAGAAGGGTTTCTTGTTATATTTAATTTATGAATAATTCTTAAATGGTTATCTCATGTTTAAATATTTGAATTGTTCATTTATTTAATGTTTATTCCCTATTGTAACAACCTGGGTTTTTGGAAAAGTTCAAAAACCCCACCCAGTTTGAAATTTTCAATTAGTGGGTATGCTAAATTTTGTTTCATTTATCAGGACTCAATTATGAAATGCCATGCTTTAAATGCTTATATAATATCAATCAATTTGAGGCAATGTTGGTTTTCCAGATGGGCATGGCCTGGGGATATTGTGATACTTGGCTCTGTTGAGGGTGGGTAATGAGGCCATGAGGCCGGGTTGCCATGGGGAATGGTTGCAGTGGGGGAGAGTAAGGTTAGTGAGGATGCACTGCCTTTTTACTACTTTCCTTATCTTTGTTATATATATTGTTATATATATGGGTTGTCTTACCATTTTTGGTATTCAGTAGGTTCCTCTTGGAAGGCTTAGATGGAACATCAACTGGGTGATGATATTGTGCCGTAGGAGCACTATCAGGTTCACACTCTTGAGGGTTAGGTAGATCATGAGCCACTCGTATAGGCTCAGGGATAAGATCAGGTTCATGATCTAGTGAAGCCAGGACAGCTACGAGGCATGACAATGTTCAGGTTGTGGCTTGAAAAGAAGCTCCTAACTAGACTGGTATGTGTTTTTTTGGGAATATATAGGGGTTATCAGGGAATAGATCCCTTTATGTCCTATCTTACTTGGGAGTTCCATTTGAACCACTCTCCACTTTTTTAGGGTGAGGGTGGTTTATAGGTGCCTGATAAATGGATATAGAGCATTCTTATGATTTTCAAGTAGCTGGAGATGCCTCTAGGGTGGAGGGTCAAGCTGGTGACCTATATTTTAAGAGGTCTAGCTAAGCGCTAGTGGGATGTGAATGTTTAGGCTCACAGAAATGTGGGTCTGTCCTGGATGAACTTTGAGGATATGTTCTTTGAGCACTTTTTTTTAGAGACGTTGGGAGAGGAGAGAGATCGATATTTCTTGAGCCTTTAGTAGGGTGACATGTCCGTCATGAACTATGAAACTACTTTCATTGATTTGTCTCTCTTTTCACTAAGTATGGTAAGCGATGACACATACAGAGTGAGGCTGGCTTAAGACACATCATTTAGGTGCAGGTAAACATCTTTAGGCTGGTCTCGTTCTCATAGGCGGTGAATCAGGCACTCATAATTCAGGGCTACCTAATAGACATTTCCCATTTGAGCTGGGCAGTGGCTACAAGTGATGGTTCAGATGGAAGGAAATGAGGTCGGGATGAGTTCTAGGAGGGTGTTCCGGACAAGGACTCGGTTATACCACCTCTTGGTAGCTCAGTGATGGTTTTCTTTCAGTGTGGGAATCCATGTCATGTCCAGACTCAGTGTGATCGACCACCAAAGGAGTGTTGGGCATGTGGGTAGGTCAGGTATCTTGAGAGGTTATACATGTATCCTTTTGAAACAACTAGTAGACAGGGACTGGGGCAGACTCAGGAATCCGAATTCAGTTCATGATCGACACCAGGTGATGGAAGATGTGGTTCAGCTACACCCGGAGGATGTTGCAGAGACAGTGGGACCTAATTGTGGGGCTAGTGGCTGGTGGATGGTGTAGCACCATAGGGCGGGAAGGCTTCGGGAATGCATGTGTCAGGGCACGTACATGATATGGAGCTATCAGGAACTGAGCATGCAGGTGAGATGATGACGGTCAAAGGTACGCCACATGCATGGCTATGATTTCTTTTCTTCTTCTTTTGTTTGTCATGGCTTGTTGAGGCATGTCCATTTTTCATGGCTTATTGAGACATGTCCATTTTGAATACAAAAGGTGTACAAGATGTATATGGATTGACTAGACACTGGTCAGTGGGTTGGCCATCTCAGGTTCATGATATATATATATATATATATATATATATATATATATATATATGAGGTGCTTGGCATCAGGAGCATAATTGAATGCATGTTTTGAGGTGCTTAGGGATTAGGGAATCTGAGGGATGTAGGTTAATTTAGGTTCCTGGGGAATCTGAGCATTGAGGATGTAGGTTTTTGATTTAGGTGTGAGCCACTGGGTTTTTTAGCATCCATGGGATGCAAGACCTTGTTGTTCTGTAGGTTCCATGGGCTCGAGGCAGGCAATGATGCAGTGAAAGATGTGATTTGGTTTCGAGAGCAACACAAGATCACCTGATAAGGTTCAAGAGTGAAAAGGCATCATGGGAGGACCATGGGTCCAAAAATAGGTTGATATACCTTTGTTTGATTTGAGTTTTGGTTGGGTTGAGACCGAGTAAGGAAATTCCTAAAGTGAGGAGCCCCTTGAGGAATTTGGCATAAAAACTTGAGACTAGGGTAGCATGAGTTCTTTGTATCAGTATGGGTATGTTTGGTACCATCTATGCGTTTTTTAATAGGTTGGGGATGACATATGTTAAGGTGGTGAGATTGTAATGACCCAGATTTTTGGAATGGGTAAAAATCCCCACCTGGTATGAACTTTTCAATTAGTGGCTATACTATTTTTTGTTTCATTTATTGGAACTCTATTTAGAGGGTTTCACTAGATTTATATGATGGTTTTTGGTTGTTTTAGAGGCTAGGAGAGTGACTCAGTTGTTCAAGAGCATTAGAGGCCCAAAGACCTGGTTTTTGGGAAGCAGGTGTAGGCGCACGATTTAGGGAAACCGTGCGAGTGTTGGCACACAACCGTGTGAAGTCAAATACAGAATTTGTAGAGGGTTGTGCACAATATGGAAAACCATGCATAGTGGTCGTGAAGACCTAAAACCTTAAGAAGTGGCTTCTTCACGGTTTTTTCATAGTTTATAAAACCATTCCGGTAAACCATTTGGCCAGTGTTGTGTGTTTTTTTAATTTTTCTTTTTCTTTTACATTTTCTTTTTCTCTCCTCTCTCCCTCTTTATCCCTTCCTGGTTGCATGCATAGTAGGGGAGAGCCTCCCCTTTTCTCTTCGAGTGGATTTTGATCCCATATCTCCATCCAACCTCTATTCTTCAATCTGTTGGTGGATATAATATAGCCTCAGTATGGCTAACCCCACACACCCTTCTTCATTGTTTACCTTTTTCCCTACTGACCACTATTTCTATCTGAGCTGATTTTAGGGTTTGATATGGAAACTCAGGTTTATGTCAACCTACTTGAAATTGGACTTTGATATCGGACATTCCTACATCTACGAGTCAAAGTTAGGTGGTTAATACCTTGTTTTGACTTTTCGTAGACTTTTGGGGATTGCGTATTTTTAGCGTAACGACGAGTATTGAGCAAGACCCTATTATAGAATATCAAAATGGTTGTTAGACCATGTGGGATTCTGTGAGCATTCCCAATTCCTATTACTCTTGATCAATCCCAGATTAGAGGTTGTTGCTCCATGGGATATTTTTTCTGGGGTACCAAAAAGGTTTTAATTGAATTGTTTTGATTTAAAATGATATGTTTAAATTGTTGAGGCTTGATTAAGAAAATTAGAGGCATTCAAGACCTCCATGCTAATTTGTTAGAGTTGTAAGCTTGTGTAACTCAATATGTTTAAAATTAACTATTGATTAAAGTGTTTTAATGTCTTATATATATATATATGCAATTATTGAGATTACATATGCTCATACCCATGGGGTGGTGACAAGATTGGCCCGAGGTTCGAATAGCATGGACATCAGGATTGAGTGATACTGATCACCATTTTGGCATGGCTCGGGTTTTCTTGGGTGGTTTTGACCACTATATTGGGCATCTCTTACAATGGTTTGAGGTAGTGTGACTATTATATTGGGAGAGTCCCATGATACTTGGATGGAATGGACATCGGATTTGAGTGACATGGTCGCAAGGACACGAAGTGCTAGAGACGGTGTGCCTTAGGTTTTGATTTGGTGATTGCCGCTCACTCATGATGGAAAAAGTGCGTCTTGAGTTATGTGCACACAGTTTGGATCCATGATGAGGTGGTTTTTACAAATCATGTGGGTAGAGGCCCTAAATAGCTGCATCTTAGGTATTTTTGGTTTGTCGGTGCTTGCTGTAGAAGGCCACGTGGAAGGTGAGGAGCCTTCAGTTGATAGCGATGAGGCAATCAGGTTGGGGAATGAGGCTCTCCATACTTAAGGCCATGGGCCTAGATATTTATTTGAGGATAGACATCGCTATTCCTCTGGTTTTTGTGCCATGGGAGAATGTGAGATTTCAAGAAGGGGTCTATGAGACCTAGATACTATTGTTTGGGCATGCCTTTGGGACGTCGGTACTTGGAGAAATGAGGTGTGAGGAGGCATGTGGTGCCAGGCTATGCGATTTATGTGGAACCTGGGGGTTCACTAGAACTTTGTGACTACATGGGTACCTTGGTCCATGGGATAAGGACCCTCTTTGCTTCTAAGATTCTGACATTGGAAAAAGCAGGCGACACTCCCTGGTGGCTGCTGAGCATCGATGTAGGTTGAATTTATTTATTACATCAAACTATTTAATTTAATTATAGATTCATATCCACTTAAACACTTATACTAGGTACACATCCTTGGGTGTTATCCAACTAATATTTTTCTCACACCCTATACGGTCCCTTCAGAATGCGTGTAGACTTTATGGTCTTACGTACATGTAAAGGATCAGCCTCAAGAGATGGATCATAGTACTGTTTGGCATGGATTTTGGCATGGATATTGAGGTCGTTCTTAGAAGAAGTTTTTGTTTAGTTTTATTTAGTTTCAGCATGCTTATTATATATAGATACTATGGTCTTCTATGGCCAACACCTTGGATATTTTATTGTATGACCTAACATGGAATGCATGATTTTCTTGTTTTGTATTGAGTGGCTACAAGTAATTTTATGGAATTATATTCTATATAATTTCCATTGCTTCTATTTGTTTAACACTTCTTCTATTTATATGATATTGTTGTGCTTCCACTCCGTGGGTCTAGTTCAAGTCTCCTAAGTCATTTATTTCTGTGGCATGTGTAACTATCATACTCAAATCAGTGTATTATCTCACATGAGCCTCAGTCCAGTTGGTTAGGACTCCTTAAGTTTATCCAAGAGACCTGGGATCAAATCCAGGTGGAGGCTAATTTTTAGGTACTGTGCAGAACTGTAGCAGGAACTGTGCAGAGCTGTAGCAGGTACTGTAGCTGGCACATTATGGCACTGTAGCAGTTGGGAATATTCCCCCGTTTGGACCTTCGGGTCACCGATTTGGTCCCTGAGTCCTTTAAGGCCTTCGAGCCACCCAGGCCTTCGGGTCAGTAAGGCCTCCGGGCCACCTCAAGGCGTTCGGGCCACTTTAAGTGCAGATGAAAACCAGACAACCTACAAGGAACAAACTTCAGAAGGAGGAGAAAAGAGCTTTCACCATAGCAGAAGCTAAACGAATTGCAAGAATGAGAGGGTATGACACCTTCCATTGGGACAAGCCTGTGCATGCATGGGAAATCCTAGCCGAACAACCATGCGATGGTGGAGATCTGATTTCACGATTATGATGCTGGGGAGGAGCAGTTCCAATTAGTTAGTCTGGGTTGTATGCAATGTTTTAAGATTACGGGAAATGAATTCCTATAAGGCCTATGAGCCATGTAATACTTACGCCTATGGGCCTTGTAAGGGTTCCACCTCACCCCTTGAAAGGTGGATTATCAAAAAATCAATAAAAAATGAAGGCCTTCGGGCCATTGGAGGAGTGTATTATCTATCCCCATAGGGTATAGTCTCACCAATTTATTAAATTACACCCTCATTGATATTCGATAGCCTTTGGAATTTGGAGAGGCGTGCCGAAGGCCAGTGGTACCCGGAATGATAACAATTTTTGGGTGGCTATTCGGGTTGGGGATGCTACACCTACTATATTCAAAGTTATAAACTTTTTATATTATGAATGTGTATGCTATATTTTAACTATTAAACTGATTCTAGGAGATGGAGCCTTACATTACATGTTTGGTACAACTCTATAATTTTTTGTTTTCATCTACAATAACCAAACTTTGTAATTGTATTTATTAGATTGAATGTAGTTGTTGGGAATAGTTGGTTCATATTAGGTTTTAGAGATATCATGAATTGAATTTCCGCTTGAGTAATGTCTCCTCAGGTAGAAGGACTTGGGGTCGAACCACCTACTGACATAGAGGCTTATGCCTTATTCTAGAAAGGTTAATGGGGTTAGATATCTTTCACTCCTTTCTTACTCATATATAGATTATCAAAATCATTTTCCCAATTGTTTACATAAAAAATTAATGTGCCTTTTTCATATGTTTTATTGAGATATGTATGAATATATTTGGATTCTATTTAGGTCGAGTAACATAGACATGTGGGTTGTGTAAAAGTTACAAATTAATGAGGTTTAAAAACATTAATTTAGTTGTTGGAATATGGATTCCAAAACTAAATCATCAGAAGAATGCATACACAAAAAAGGAAAAAACATAAATATATAATAATTACATAATATGTAATAATTATGAAATATATGCATGTGATGTATATTAAATTAGAGAGAAATTAAAATAAAAACCCTCAAATAATAAATGTGAGATTCCTTCCAAAGTGGAACTTATCATGACCTTAATCATCCAACCAGGTAGTTTCATATTATAGTGTGGTTCCATTAGATTATCTTGTGTAAGAAAAAAAAGTAATAGGTGACATTGGATTATCTAATTGGGTAGGTTCACACTACCACCGGGTTCCCCTATATTGTCTTTTGTTATCACATTTTTGATTTTTGATTTGGGTTACACTTAGTTGGGAAACCCCAGGGGTTGGGATATTTGATAAATAGAGTTGCTTATTTTTATAAAGATATATTTAGATAAAGGGTTATCCACTTAACTGTCCAAGAGTCAAAAATATTTTGAAAGGGATGAATCCATTTATAATTAACAAAAGTGATGATTTTTACTATATAATGGGGTCATTACTTAGTGAAATATGTATCTCGGTTCACTAAATGGATATGATGTATGAGGTAGTTAATTTTAGTGTGATCACTATCATTAAAATTCCCTAATGAATAAATATATGACATGATATTAATCTGAAGTCTTTTATTATTATAGATATATTCATGATCATAAACAAAATAAACATTAAAATTAATCCTTCAAATGAGAATCTTAAAGTAGGAAAATCATAATATATCTTAAGAAAAGTGATTGATCAAGAGAAATATTATATGTGTTAGAACAATTCATTCTTGATTAACCAAGTGTTGAAGTTGGTCAAAAATAAAATTAAGATACTTATAGAATTAGGGAATGATTCATTTAATGTTTTAAAGGCACTAAATTATAATTGACCTAATCAATTCAAGTCTCATATACTCAATAAGATTGGACATATCAAAAATATTCAATATGATTGAATATGTTTGGAGAGACTGAAGAATTCCATCCTAGTTAATAAAATTTTCCTATATTCATTGATGGAAATTTGATTATAATATGAATGAGTTTAAGAAACTTTTACCAAAATTTATCAAAATTTTTAGAATAAATGAATTAGGCATATTATGCCTAATTTCTATTACTATATAGAAAGTACAAGGAGGTAAAATTTCAAAATTAGAAGAGGAAAAGTTGGGATGTCTAATAATATTTTTTCAAGAATCCAATTAAGGTTATTCGAAACCAGAGGATATTATCTAGAAAGAGTAATGATTCTATATTATGGTATTATCATGAATAATATAATTGGTTTATAGCCTCATGTAATGTACATATTAGGTTTTGATGTTATAGAAATTGATTCTTTGATTTTTAAGGGTATGTGATACTTAGTTTATTTTTTACAAGTGTTATAAATATATAGTAGTTCAAATCATAGGAATAATTGAAATATATTATCATTTTTATTCATGTAATGAAGTAAAAAATTTCTACATTAAAAATTTGAATGCAAATATATAAATCTAGGATGAATCTATTTAAAGGATTTTTATCTTAATCTCACATATATTATATGACAAGAGGTGTTAAAAAATAGTTGTTATGAATAACATGAGATGAATAAATTTATACATTAGGTTTATATTTCATTGGATTCTGTAACTTATTTTGAGAATATTAGGTTAAAAAAATTATCATGACAAAAATATTTTATCTGGGATAAAGTGTTTATCTAGTTTATTAAAATATGAGGAAGTTGTTCCTTTCACCCACTAGTGGAATATTTTAATGAAGTGTTCTTATGGGAATAAATTATTTAAAGACCAAGAATACCATATCAGTTATGGAAACAATAGTTTATTTGTTAGATATTACTACTAAAAGGAAGATAATGTTTTTTTCCTAAAACTCAATGAAGATTGTGTTGAGTCTTTGGATGATATTTTGAAGAGAATATAATTTACAAGAGACTAGTGAGAGTATGTCTGAAAATTTATTAGTTCAAAGTTAAAAAATAAATTATTATTCTTGTCTAAGGTTAATTTATTCTCCACTCATCACCCCAAATAGTTAGGATATGTGATAGTAAAAAATCTAAATAGTTACGTTAAGTTACTGTGAGAATGTAAATATCACTGTTAATTAAAGGATTATTAATATAAGATTGAGTGATATTCACTTAATATCCTAAAGAGTTAGGATATTTGATGGTAATGAAAAATGTAAAAAAGTTACATTAAGTTACTTAGAGAAATGTAATATCACTATTTATTAAATTATTATTCCAATAAATTGAAAAAGTGAAATTCACTTGATATCCTAAAAGAGTTTATGGTCCAATGGTAACAAAAAATGAAAATAGTTACATATGTTTACAACAATGAAGTGTAATTATCTTTATCCTAAAATACTTTAAGATATACTAGATAATAAAAATGTAATAGTTACGTTTATTTTGAGGGAGAATTTTTAAGGAATATGTTTCAATGGGTGATGATTAAGAACTTATAAATATTTCTAATTAGGATAAGTTGACATTATAACATTTGATGTTGTAAATTAAAAGAGTTTGAATATTTGTTAAAAGAGTTAAACATCTTGAATGTGATTAATATGTATCAACAATATTAAAAATATCTTTGTAAATGTTACTCACTAAGAGGTTATTGGGGGTATTTTATTAGATGGTAACATAGGGATGTGACAGGAATTACATATGGATGTAATATTCAAAAATAATTTATATAGAACATCATGAGATTAATGAAGAATATTTGGATATTAAACACTTAAGAGATTGGTTGTAATGGTTTTAAACATATCATGTAACTATAATAAAGGAAATATCTATTTATCATTCATTCATGTATGTTGTAATTTAATTTACATGAATGGTCAGATGATAAATAGCCCCTCAATGTAAAAACTTTGAGTTTTCCCCAATTGATGACCCTCGTAGAGTATTATGGGTTGTGATGATATATTTATATTTTATTGAATCGATTCTAGTACACATTGTAAACTTTTGTACAAGAGATACAAATAATGGATTCATGCGGTATTAATTAGATACTTATTACTTGGATTATTTCACTAAAGTAAATCTCATGGAATGTCACAAAGTCAAAGAAATACTTAAGGGTATATGATTATTATCAATCATTTTTTAACTGAGCATGGAAAGATAGCTAGCATTAGAACCTTTATAATTTGATACCCTACTTATGTAAGTAAAAATATGAACATATGTAATTAGGGGGTGATTGGGTATGTTGCTGACTATGTTTTTGGTTTGAGTGAGACCAAGATTGGATTTTTTCACTTGTGTGACAAGTAAAGACAACTATAAAATTATTTAATATGACTAAGGAAATTCATGTCCATGATTAGTATAGTCACATATGATGTGATCAAATAATTTTATGAGGGTCATGTGATTCACTCATCTGTTAGATGAATGACATGATGTGTATTCATATACTTGGTCCATCATTTTCAGAGAATAAAGAAAAGATGTGATGACTACACTAGATTGACATGTTACATGACTAGTAGTTACTCAATTTCATGTAAAATAGGATTTTATATGTATAAATATGATGTAGATGACATATCTAGTGGTGGAAATGTTCATATATAGATATGAGTATGTTTGAAAGAATCATTCCAGGCCCCTTAGTAGCCGGAGTAACACTGATGCTTTTCTAGAGGCCAAAATTTTATTATATCTATGAAATATGGATTTCATATTTTCTTCAACATTTCCCAGGCTTGTACAGTAAAAAATTTAAGACTTTAGATAAGGGTTAAGTTCTGTACAAAGTTTTTGTTCCAAAATGAATAGAGTTTAATGAAAACATGTCCAAAAAGAGTTTGGATGGATTTAAAAAGGGGTTTGAAGTTTAGTATAAATTCCATATGGATTTTAGTGAAATTAGTATATTTTAGGATATGTTAACTGAAATATATATAATACATATACATTTAACATTATTTAATGTAGGATTAATTCATGCATTCACATCCTCATTCCGACACGGTTTCATTTTCAGTTATGAATACATTATAAAAGAATTAAATGGATTAAATAACACTGAATAAGATTCAATGAATTAATTATAAATGTAATAAATGTTTACTGATACATTGAATATAGACTATATTATTTCTTAAATGAAATGTGTCATGGATCTCTATATAAAGGGATGATATTACTGCATTTGTCAACGACCAATTTTATACAAGATTATCAAATATATATTCCTTCCCATAGCATGTTCATTACCCTCAATGAAGATTCTAAAACATTTTAAAGGGTATGATAGTCCTCTAATTGAGATTGGAATATGTATTCTGGTGTAATATCAAAGTGGTAGAAATCATTTTTTGCTGCTCCATTTATATTATCATGAGAACTCATTAGAGATTATCGCATTGGTTATCCAAGAACTATAACACCATGAGATTTGCTAAAATATATATTTTTAAAATAAATAAAATATTTTTGATATTTTTAATTACATGCAATACCATTTTTAGCTTTCATTACACACAAGACCGAGTTTATCTTTTGTTACACAAAACCCCGAGTTTAGCTTACATTACATGAAACACCGAGTTTTAACAAACCACGACATACTATTAATATTATTACCTAAACATGAACATTATTACCTAAATGTTAAACTTGGTAACATTAATAAAAATAAAAGAAATTAAATATCAAGTATACATGTTTTATATAAATAAAACATATTGATAAAGAGTACTTAATTTTCAGTAATGTATTTATATGTTTCAAAAATATGGTTTTCAAAAAAAAAAAATTTTCTATTTATTTTTTTGAAAAATAAAAAAATTAATTTTTGGAACTAACATATTAATTAGATAAACTAATGGTCATTTTTGAAATCATGATTTCAAAATTATCTTTTGAGGAATTTTTTGTATTTTTCTGAAAAGATTTTTTTTTTCAATTAATATTAAAAAATAATGGTTTTTATTGAAAACATTCTTTACATTTAAAGAATTTATATGACATTTTTTGTTTTAAAGTGAGTTTTAAAGTAAAACTAGTTCAATTATAAATAAATTAATCAAATTTAGTTCATTGGAATCATTTTCATATTGAATTTTGATATAAAATCTTTTTAAACTTTTGAACATTTTCTCTTTGGAAAAATACTTTCTCATCATGTATACAGGTATAATTTTAAATCAAATTATTCCAATAATGTGATTGGAATTTGTAAAATAATAATAATAATTTATATATCTAATAAGTTCAAATTAATTTTTTACCAGAATGAATAGTAAAAATAATAAAAATTGTTTACTATAGTTATGGTAAAAATGAGTTTAGTGGGGGTTAAACTAAAAATATATGGGATAAAAATGACCCAAAAATTGTCAAAAACCCATTTTTTAGAAATTTTTGAATCTTATAATGTCTAGTTCTCAATAATGGTCCATTATAAATCCTCTTGGATTATGAAAAATATTGGTACAATTTTTTATTTCCAAAAAATTACAAGTGTTCCACTCACCCCACTTATAAAAGGACACCCCTTCTCCTCTCATATTTACACTTAAAAAACCATTTTTCAGACCATACCTACCCAAATATATTCCTTAATTTCCTCCTATAATCTTATAATACTTATTTTGTTCATAAAGACAACCTAAAATGGATTTTGGTGAAAACCTAAGGAAGTTACCCGGAGAAGAGATAATGTTCTTAATCCATAATAAATATTTATTTATTAAAGAGAGGGGGTTCCCGTAGAAGAGGGGAAACAAATAAAAAAGGGTATAAGGGGTTCTGAATAAGTTTAGTCTAAGAGAATCCCTGATAACAATACTCATGCCTTCATATGGAAAAAACCCTATGTTATCAAAACCTAACAGGCTGTCATCCAAAGGAACTTCAGATGAGAGATAGTCAACTGCCTTGTTTCCTTATATCCAAGTATGAGATACCTCCATGACCCTTTGAATAAAATTTATACCCTTACAAACATGGTAAATGATTGACCATGGGGTAGAGAAGTCTCCTTGTAAATATTTAAACAACTCATGAGAATCCATTTCGATCGCAACAATGGGAATATTCCTCCTCTTGCACAACTCAAGGCCTACAAGTAATGCATTCACTTGAGCCTATAAAGAACACCCATTAATGAAGTGAGATAAGAATGAAAAGATAGAGGATCCTATATTATCGTAGACTAAACCACCCCCACATAATTCTATATCTGAATGACCCATCAGTATTTAATTTCAACCCATAATCGTGAGGATTCTATTTGACCCATCTGCCAGTAGGAGTTCTGGGAGATGCAGAAGATTATAGGTTGTTATCAAGAATCAATCTTATAGATAGATATTTCTCCAAATTCTTAAATATGTGGTCTAGGTCAAGCATTATGTTTTGAATTCTTATAGTGATGGACACACACGAGCTGAACAATCCCTCAAACTGAGCTCTACTTATAGCTTGCTAGATGAACCAAAACCCTACAGTCATGATGCATGCTATGGATTTAATTTCCCTACTGTTCGACTCCAACCCTTAGAACCATAGATTTAGAAAATCAATTCCTGAGAAATCATGAGTGGAAGTACCTATAAAACTCCCAAACATGCGTCATACATGCCTCGCCCATTTCCCCTTGAAACAAAGATGATGGACTATTTCCTCCTTAAGATCTGTAAAACCTGAGCACTAGGAAACCACTTTGATACCCAAACTCTTGATGTTTTCATATGTCGAAATTTAATTCTTTCTAATCTGACACACCAAGAAATTATATTTCCCTAGAAACTCTTTACACCACAACACCTCTCCCCAAGCATCATACTTCGATGGCAACACCACCACTATGCAGAAATCCTTACCAAAAAAAGTTCTAGAATACATCATAGTAAATAAAAAAGTGTATGGATCCATGGAGAGATCAATATGGTCGAATAATATTTATTCATTAGAGTTAAGCACTGCCTGAGTAAAAGATGAGTGGAAGATCACTTGGCTGAAGGAGTTGTCCGAGGTAGGACACCCTGGGAAAAATAATTTCCTTCCTGCCCAGTTGTGCTTCCAGAAGCTAATCTCCACACATCCTAAAATCTAGTGAACATGATTATCAAGATCTCAAATGGTTAGATAAATAATTATCCATATATTATATGTCCTTCCATTCAAATACATGAGGATATCACTATATTTCTCTACAGTAAAATGCACCCATAGAGACCAAAATTCTAACAGTTACCAGACAAGAATTCCATGCATTCCATGCATAACTTACTTGATATTTCTAATCCCAATCCCCTAATGACTTAAATTTTTAGACATACAGTCCCAGGATGCCCATTGGTGATGCTCATCATCATGTGTGTCCCATATAAAAGTAGCCATGATCCTTTCTAAATGAGAAATAATGGATAGAGGCACTTTAATGGAGGTAGAGATATGTATTGGAATGGAAGATAGTACACTGTTAATAAGGTATATTATTCCCCTGAATGATAGGAAATGATTATTTCAGTTAGAAATCCTACTGATCATTCTCTCAACCAGATTATCAAAATGTTGTATATAGATTTTACCTGAAGAAATCAAAACCCTGAGGTAATCAATTGAAAAATCCCTTCTGATGAATCCGAGTGTAGACTCAATGGAATTGTCTATCATTGTCGATCACCAATATGAGATAAACACACTACTCTACTCTAAATTCACAATCTATTAGCTCTACTTACAGTAGTTTTCAAGGACATTCTAATTCCCCCTAAGTGAGTGCTTACAACCATTAAAAGAAGACTATATCATCTGCAAACATGAGGTGAGATAAACCTTTGATATTTACTCTATAAAGAAAAGGATGAATACAACCCTTAATAATAATCCTATCGAGTAAGAAGATCAATGAATTTTTCAACATGATAAAAAGGCTAGGAGAAATGGGGTCTTCTTGTCTTATGCTTCTAATTAATTTTGAGAAACTATGCGTTTTCCCCATAAAAAAATATACATCCAAGGAGAGATAAAGAATCAAAAAATAATTTCAATGAAGCCATCAAAGAATACCATACAATCAAGAACTTTGAGAATGAAAGACCACTCGACCCTATCATATGCTTTTTTTATGTCTAACTTGATTTCTACGTTGGATCCCAACGTTTTTTGGTTGAGATCACTAATAATTTCATGGGCCAAACAAATATCCCCCTAAATGGTTACACCTTTCAAAAAACCATGATGAGACTCTATAATAAAATTATGAAGATGAGGAGAAATATTTAAATTGATAACAATGACCAAAATTTCATAGGGGAAACTACAAAGAATGATCGGTCTGTACTGCTTCAGGGAGGATGAGTCTTTGCACTTAGGAATCAAAAACAGAGACGTGGAACAAGCAACATGAGGGAAGTTACCTCCTTTGAATAAATCTAGGATATCCTCCACAACATGAAATTTCAACTGGTTCCAAGATAAAACATAGAATGATCTAGGTAGACCATCAAGCCCTGGAGCACTAGTCAAATTAAGGCAAGCCCTGCTTTATGAATCTCTAATTCATCTAGCATAGCTTTCAACAAAGAGTTGGTACTTCCATTAATCACTATGGGAATAGCGTCAACATTATCCACATGTCCACCAAGGTATCCCCCTTTCATATGATGATTTGAAGCTATGAGAATATTATAAAAGTGATATTTCACCATACCTGTAACAATGACAAGATAATTTGAGAAAGATCCATCTTCCATGAAGATATTTAGCCTCAATTTCTTAGATATCACACTTATCATAGATGATTGTTATTAATAAACGATGGCCCCCCGTAGTTAATTTAGATGTAATGAATTGATCAGAATCCCCCATTAGGACTAAAGAAACATTAGTATTCTATAAAATCCAGATATGAAGGTTCTGAGGGTTGAACTTCAAAAAATGAATAAATTTGACTCTGCGAGAAAAGGATTCAATTTTGGAAGGCTGTTATTTTGGTTCATGGACTACTACAATTGACGAGTTACTATGATAGAGTTTGTGAGAGATGAAGTCAGTTTTTTCCTGTTCTCCAAGGCCACAAGAATTCCATATTAGAATAGTAGATATGAAAACAATGGGAAGGAATAACTGGCCTTCACCATTATTAGAGAAAATGTCTTAGAGCTCATGTCATGAAGGTTCCTGAACTACAATTTGGTAATCCTTCCACTGGGGGATGACTGGAAGGACTCGGATGGTTCTGAGTCTTCCTCTAAGGGAGGATTCACCAAGGAGGACAATACTAAGAATTAGTTGGATAAGGGAAGAGGGGATAGAATTTAAGGGCCTAGATCTTCCACTGGAAAGGTGGATAGAGTAACAACCACTGATTTTTCTTTCCTAAAACTAGAAGTGAGAGAGGTAGTCATCTTGGCATCAAAATTTTGACATGGAATGTTGAGAAGCATCCTGCACACCACCTGATTAAAAGAGGGAGAAATCTAGAACTGATGAACCTCAACCGAAGAAGATCTTGGAGAAATGAACACAACCAACTCCTTGAATGACTATCTCAAAGATTAGGATATGGGTGGTTATAAGGAACATGGTGGGTTTGGAAATAGAGATGTAGAGATAGAAATTTCATCCGACCCGTGGGATAGAGAAGGAACCAAGGAATTATGATCACTAAGGAAAATATCTTGAGTCTCTACCTACATGAATCTAGACATGCTCACTGAGGGATAAATAGGAGGACAACATTGTAAAGAAATCGAACCCTTGAAGCCAGGGATCAACCTTCTGCACATAGAAATAGAATGACCGTGTAGAGTGAATTTTGAGAAAAAACTAACTTGATTCAAGGGGTTCAGTTTTTTCCACCATGAGAAATCTTCACTCACATTGAGAATGATTTTTTTAGGGATAGGAGATCGTAAGTCTACTTCTATTCAAATCCAATCATAGGACATGTCAAATGTGATACAAAATCATCATTTGTGTGTACAGAGGACTACCACCTCACAAACCGATATTATTCGTTTTCCATTACCACCGCTTATGGAAAGATAAAATGATAGATTAAATATTTATAGATGATATTTATGATATTATTATTCTAATGGAACTATTATATCACATATACCTTCTTTATTTCCATTACGTGTGAATATAATAATGTCGCTCGTGTGTCTGATGGACTACCACCTCACGAATTGATGCGATTTATTTATGTTGCACATATAAGGTAATAATGATGGTTTTAATGAAAATATTATAAATATATGACATAAATATCATTCTAGAATGTTAATATATTATTTAAATTTATTTATTGCAATCCTTTGTGAAAATGGAAACAACATTCATGTGTACATACGACCTACTATCTCCATGAATGATGTATTTCATTTTCTATCTCTAACTTTTATAGATTACTATAAATACAGATATATTGAATATATATTATATTTATATCATGGTGAACATTATTAGTATGAATTAATCATGATAAAAGTAAGAGGACTACAAAAATAATAAATCAAAACATACACAGAAAACAAATTCGTTATTGCATGAAATGTGAATTTTACATGGAATTGTTAATAATAGGGTAATAAAAGGTAATAAGTAAATAATATAAAGTATGACATATAAAATTATGGTTCTTTAATATATTTATAACAAAATTATAGTTATTATATTGGAGGTTTGAACATGTATATAGGATGTCAAGACTTAAGGTATGGGATTTTTGTCTCAATTTTCCTTCTTTGAGATCTTGTTATATTATGCACTTATCATCTATTTGGAGGTGTATATACAACTCATTTGACTTGAAATTTCATTAATTTATTTATTATTATGATATTATAAGTTTCAATTAATTTTATTCATTCATGGGTTTTATGATTCAATGTTACCGAAGTCGTAAGAGTTTTATGTTACAATCTCATTGCTTATCAGGACTATTCATGACAATGATTCAAATGATGAAATAATTGATCTATATCTCAATAAACTATTTATTTTTTTCTCCTCAAGTTATTTATGGATAATAAATATTTTAAATTTATTTTCATCTTCTTATGTACTCAATATTTCAATATGATGTTTTTTTGAAAAATAATATTTATTCATCTCTCTAGTCGAAGCCCTTTTTCTTCCAAAACCATGTTTTCTAAAAAAATGCAATTTTTTTTAATTTTTTAAAATGATATATTAAATAAAATTTTACCCATTTTTATTTTTAACAATTTTTTTAAAGGAATCATCATGTTGTTTACCAAACAAGGCTGATTTTTATTTTACCAAAAAGTGAAAGGAGTCTCTGTTATAATGTGTTCAACATGTATGAAATTTTATACCATCATGAAGACTTAATGTTTTAAAGATTCCTTTATAAGTTTGAAGGTTATTTTCAAAGAAAAGGATTTTGAAAATTTTTTATTCTTAAAAAAAGTTCTTTTCAAAGTGGAAGGGATGTTTTCATCAAGAAATGTTTAAAATGAATTTTAAATCTTACTTTATAAAATTTGAATGTTTATTTTCAATGAAATGGATATCTAAAATATTTTATGAAGTTTTATTTTAAAAAATTAATTTTCAAAGAAAGGGTATTTTCCTCAAGAAATCCTCAAAGTGGAATTTTGAAATAATTTTCCTTCTAAGATGACATCTATAACGTCTCAATTCCGGAAGCCTCCTAGAGGCGCCCCGTACCCAGTTGGTCACATGACCTCAAGCACATTTACCCTAATGCCAGAGGCTTCCGACTAGAAGTGAGGGCCTTGGGTGTGATAGTGGGGAAACTATACCCTCATTGGCAGAGTAAAAAAGTGGAAGAGAAGCATATAACAATACCAGAAATTGTAATAATGGCATACAACAACAAACAGCGGAAGATTGAGAGTAATAAGCAGCTGGAGCACATATATAATGATGCTTTATACATATGTCTAGGAAAGAATCCAAACACATCACAATGATGAAATAAATAACTAAACCAATGTACTAAATAAAATAGTAAACAACTAATCAACATCGCAAGCCTCAGCTTGGTCCCATGCCCTCCAGCTCTAGAGCAGTCAAGTACCTAAAGTAGAAGGGCGCTTGCCCTTATCTATAACTGCAACAATATAATCTGTTTGGGCCCAAAAGCATGACCCAAATAGGGTGTGAGACTAAATACCAGTAGGCAAACACCAAGATATCTGTGCCTAATAGTCAGTGAATACATATAGCAGGCAATAAGCAAAATAAGCAGTAAACAAGGAAGTACTCAACAGTAAACATTCCTATAGTTTCAAAGCATTCAAACACCACATATAAAGTAAGTAGATAATACCAAATAGGTAACCCTATGGGATGTTCTCACATTCTAACCCCCTATGGTCCTACCTAGAAAACACAAGAAAACCTCTGGGAAGTACACACAGTCTAACCCCTTTAGTTCAACTTCAACACAGACTCTTTGAGGAAGCACTCACTGTCAATTCCCCCTATAGTCTCATATCGGTAACTAAAAGGAACTCTGGGGAAGAACTTACATCTCATTCCCCTTGTGGCCCACATCGAGAAACTAGAGACACTCTAAGAAAGCACTTATATCAATTCCCCCTATGGTCTCACATCGTAAAAGTAAAAACAGACCCTCTGGAGAAGCCCTCACGTCCATTCTTCCTATGGTCTACTACACCAGGTTCTCATGGCCCTATGTAAGTCAAACGAGCACAAAAATACATTGCACCCAAAGTAAACCTCAAGAACTACTTTTCTAAACAATCTAAATCATAACAACATGTCAGATAAAACACTCCATCCTAACAATATGAGGTATGGAAACAAAGTAGCTGCCTAACAGGCAAATCTAGACCAAACGGTCAAAACAAGAAAACATGGGAAAAAACTCCATAGCATGAAAAAATAAACCCTATTCAAAACATATAACCTCTTCCCAATCAACCAAGGCATAGCAAACAAACATTAGGTCTAAAAACGTAAACACGCAATACCCCGTTCAAGGTTAATGGGAACTTTTGCACATATAACTCAAATACTAAATACGGAAAGGCACAAACCACCTAGCTCGATGTTGTAGGATCATTATATGTGAACCTCAAGCCTTGAATTTCCCAAGACAAATGTAGATATACAAAAACACTAAAAACACTCAACCAAGAATTACTATTGAAAGAATAGGAAATAGGAAACGAAGCTCTAGAAGAAGGAAGAGATTACCGTGGTGACCCCAACGCAATTGACAATAGTGAAATCGGAGAAAAAATTCTTGATCAGGGGATCAGGGAAAGATTAGTGCTGTACGGATGCTCTCGGTCGAAGAAGGCAAAGAAGAAGACACTTCTTCCAACTAGACGTGACCCCGACCCGTTTAATGAAAAAAAGAAAGTACACGACGCATACTTTAGAAGTAAATGGTGTGTACTTTCACTTACCAGCCTCACATTAGGCAGTCTCCAGGTCACCACACATAGCCATGTGCATGGCCATTACATGGCCAAAACACGACTACCCATGGTAACCGAGTACATGGAATGTACTTATAAATTACATGACGTGTACTTAATAAATTTTCAGAAACTCATCTTTTTCTCAAAAACACCAAGAAAATGAAAACATACTCGATAAGAAGATCCAAGTTCTTACAACATCCTTTAATGTTACTTATGATTTACTAGGGATATGATCCCAGGATACCCTCCTTATTATTTCTCTAAAAGGTTTATGTTTACAATGATATGATTTTTATTAAACCAGATTCTATTACATGAGATATACCATCATGAAATTCTTATGAAACATGCTTCTTTTTTCTACAGGTTATGATTTGATGAAATGATTTATGAAGCATGTTTCTTTTCCACAAGTTATGTTAAAAAAAATGTTTATGAAATCCAATTTATTTCATGGATTATGATATGATGAATATTTCATGATCTTATGGAAAAATATATTTATGATTTTTATTATGTGACAGGTGGTACATATATCTCCCACTAATACATTGGGTAATGATTGATATATGATGAGACAAATAGGACTAGAATGGTGAGTGAACCCAGTTCAGTAAGAGACTTTTTCCACTATAATAGTCTTAGGAGTGAACCTTGAATACTATAATGGGTTTTGGAGTGAACCAATTCCACTATGATAGTTTGGTCAATGAACCTTGAATACTAAAAATGATTTTATATGCTTATATATATGCCAAAAAAAATATATTTCTCCAATGATGTTCTTTCATGGTTTATATTTTTTAATTCTATTTTGATTCATGTCTTATAAAATTCCAAGATTTATTCCATGACTCAGTTTTATGGTTTATGATATGAAGGTTATTTTTTTTTCAAATGTTATTCTCAAGTTCTCAAAACCCTATGATCTTGATATGTTGATATCTACATTGTTTATACTTATTGAGAATCTTATATCACCCTTTATTATGTTCAATTTCCCTAGGTTATAATGAAATTTATTATGTATGATATGTCTAGGAAGTGTTCTAGTTATGAATAACATATTGGGAGATGTTTTAGCTCATGTATGGACTAGTTGTGTATGTGTCCATGTTTCCAAAGGCACTATACCTTTATGATGATCAAGCATGTGTTTGTGTAATTTAATGAATATTTATATAAAAATATGTAATATTAATGTATGATAAGTTTGGTTTATTACAATTGGTATCAAACGATAGGTTTAGTTAAACTTTGGAAACTAGGATTAGAAAAGTTAGTGATAACTCTAAGGATATATATAAGGATGTGTTTGAGGATGAGTCTATATATGGGTCAACATATAGTTAAATTTACAAGAATTTTGGTAATGGATAGAGCAAATGTTTTCCAAGAAATTACAACCCTATCTGGATACTGTAAGTGGATACGTTCCTGGCATCGTGTAATGTCCTAGCCTGGGTGTCACTAAACCGGTGCTCTGATACAGTTTTCCACATGACCTCAAGCTTGACTCCTCCTATGCTAGAGGATTCCAACTATCAGTAGTGGTCAAATTGGAACTTTGGGGAGACTATGACCCCATACAAGAGTGAAAAATTAGAATTAAATAACCAAATATCATGAATATCAATGTAAGTGAAAATAATAAATAAATCGATACATTCTCTAATAAAATGAAATGAGATAAAGGCACGAATATTGATGCCATACATACAACCACCCACCCACTAGGCTGGTTACAATACATACCAAAATAAAAGAAACTATAAATAGGATCCACAACATCATCAATCCAATCCGTCCAGTCACCTGATACAACTTGAGAAATCTATCTCGACTGAACAATACTTAACACAAGCCTCAACCCAAACCCATGCCTGCAACAAACATGTGATAGATTCTTGGTTACTCTGGTGTAATAGAGGCCTAAGTATGGTGTGAGTAAAACTCATTAGGATCCCACCAATGGTGTCTAGAGACCATTCAGTGAAACAATGCATGCTAGAAAAAGGAATAACTTTAGGCAAGAATTTAAATAGAACAATTTTTTATTATTTTCCACAGTTTAATAAATAACTTTTATTCTTTATTCCCCAAAGTTACCCATTTTCCATTAAACATCCCCATCCTAAGATATTCATCTAAGAAATATCTAATATGGGTCACTAGTTGTAAAATGGAAAGCCTCAATCCATGTATCCAACTAGGTACGATATTCTATTTCCATCTATCTGAACCACTACATAAGTATGAAAATGTGGAGCATTAGTCCAAGAATCCAACTGGGATACAAAACTCCATGTAAAACTACAAAAACCGTGATATAAAACTCTATATAAATACACCTGGATTTTGGAGTTTCAGTCTTTCCCCTTAAAAACTATAGTGAATCGGGGTTCTTGGAGCATTAGCCTAGCCCACCCAAAAATAGGGAGTGGAGCATCAGTCAAACATCCTCAAACCATTAGTCACATGGTAGAAAACATGGAGCATCGGTCCATGAAACCAACTAGGATTTGGAATGTAATTTATTACCATCCCTAATCATTACATTATAAAATAATTCCATTTCATTCAATATTTACATGTTCCAATTATTTCATTATATAAAACCAAATTCACAATTAAACCATTTCATCCTTTACAAAAATACATAATCATTAAATATTCTTAAAACTATGTAACAATCAAACACTTCCATTTTTACCACTTCCATTTATATTATTAATCATAACACTTGAAATATGAGGGGTTATGTTGGTAAAATCCTCATTTTTAATGAAATATTGGTAGTTGTATGGTTTGGCCACACAATTTTCAAAACTGCCCACTAACCGTATAGTTGGCTCTGTCCAATGCCACCACTCACAAAATTTGGCCTCATGATTTCCTAAACCATGTGCTAAATGTATATACCCCTATTGTAATAAACCCATATTTTCTCACATTTTTGTTTCACAGTTTCACAAACCTCATGCCAATCGTGATGTCAGCAGTGCCTCCCCTCTACAACAAGGTGCACAGTTTGTCTGGAACCGTTCACAGCCCTTGCACCAAGTCTCAAAACCTCCCAAAACTCATACAGTTCCTCCATTTTACTCAAAAAGTTTACCCCAAACCATTATATAACCATGAATCCCAACCATTACCTGTTAAAATTGAACTAAAAACCTCCATATCATCATGGTATCACAATGTTCCCCCTAAATCATCCACACGAAACCATACACCCTTGTTAGAAAACTCCAAAACTCACGAAAACATAACCCGAAGCATCTGAAGCTCACTCGAACACATAAGAAACCTCCCGATAACAATTCCTAGTCTAAAAATACCACTATAAGGCATTAAAACTCTTATAATTTCATTCCAAGTCTTAATTTAAGATTTGACATGTTCGGTAATGAAAATTCAAATTCCATTGGAAATTTTTGATCTATCCAGGTGTGATATATTACAACCTCCACACTATAGTACTTATCATCCTCAAGAATCCTTAGTGGTAATCCATATGAACCCCTTGAACTATGTTGGTTACCATATTTTCAACAAATATCCTTATCCAGCTTCTGATTGCCTGACACACTATAAAGGAACAACCTCCGACTCAAGGCTCTCCACTGACCAAAACTCCTAGCCAACACCCGTTACCAAACCGAAACACCACGATAGAACTTATCCAATCCCGTAAAAATGATAAATTGATTATAAAATATCCTGAGCATTAATCAGGATTTTGTTCTCCCAACCATAATACTAAGCTTATAACCACCAACTTCTGATACATAACACCCCTACCACCAAGAAATCCCAAGAAGACCTAAACTCATGGTAGAACTAAATGATCGAAATGGTTCTAAAATTGCTATTCCCCAACACCCATGAGAATATCAACTAGAATTGGCACCAATCCTCGTCACTGAAACCATCTAGTGTGGGTGCACATCTTCCACCCATTCAAAAAATGAAGAAAAAAATGTTATTTTCCTTAAAAGACCAATTCAAACCTAAAAAGCACATGTTATTCCCCAAATTTCACTCCGGATGTATCTTTCAACCTTCTTCACCCTCATGGTGTGCTAGATCTAGTCAGACTATCATTGGCCAAATTACTCCCAGATCACCCAACTCCCTCTACCATCCCAGTGCCATATCATTTGATCAGAATTCCCCCACACTTGGAGGCATTCCATGACCAACCCAATGAATTTTCACTGGAATACCAATCCCATAACAAATGTTCCACAACCAGTTCCTCACAACCTTGAACCATGTAGTATAAGGTTTATATCCCCACAACTAGCATGTATCTCCCATATATAAGCTTCTTCATTACTGACTTACCCAAACAATCTCAACCGATTTGGCCCATAGTCCAGCCACTATTATCCCAAGAATTAAACATAGGTATCTCGTCCTCATATGATCAAACAAATGAAACATCAACTATTACCCATTCTTGACATCTAAGAATGGAACCTATGGTATTCATCGACATCCAGTCCATTCTGAGGTCCTCTCCCAAATATAGTCCATGGCACACTTCCCACCATATAGTTCCACATAATCTGCTCTATAAGAATCACCTACTCAGGGGACCTTTTTCATACTAAGAAACATTTATGTATATAGGAATAAATCTATTTCCATCTCAACATAACTAAGATGATTTCAATATATTGGACATGATCACATCTATACTAAGATTATGCTAATACTTTTTTGACAAATACCACCACCACTCATTCAATTCTGATGCCACCTATATCTGCAGGTATATGAAAAACCCATCCAAAGGTCTCGAGAAACCATACCCATAAGCTTCTCATCACAACCAAATATATTATCATTCTACTCATGAAAACCTATCCTACTCAAGAACCTCAAATATACTCTCCTATAATGTATAATCCACAAACCAAACACAATACGTCACCATCTTCTCATGTCTCCAAGATCCCATTAACACCAAACCCTAACACACACTCTTGTATGTCCTCACCACAAACCTCTATTCTGAATATAATGAGTCATGATTTATGAAACATTGGATCAATAACCCAATTCAATAGCCATTACTACCCCAAATTCTATTCTCACCTATTTATAGCACCCTTGGTTCTTTCCAAAACTAAAAGTAACTCACAAACCAAAAACACTTACTAAAAAACTTAAAACCCAATCATCATTAAATGTTCCCAAAATATCATCCATACTCTTACTATGTTCCTAGAGATACATCAAGAGCTAACTTGGTCGGGTACCTAACCGGTCCTGTACCCAAAAATCATAGGCACCACTAAAGCATCAACACCCACAATTCTTTTCACCCCAGGGAAAAATAGATAGCTTTGTGTGTCGCAGGATGAAAACATGTCAGGTCGATCTAACATGAACTGTCATTACCAAAATCAATCCTATACTTTTAGTCTAGATCAAATTCACTAGGTATAACCTACCTTCATAACCATCACCCAAACAGGGAACCCAAACAAGCATTCCCATATATAAATCAACCACAAGGCTAACAATAGCACTCAAGTGATCATTATCAAAACCAAGGCATCCCAAGTGAATAAAACTCCTACTAGGTTTTATCCCTTGTGCACCACAATTAAATGTCCAAAAAAATAAACAAATTCTTCACACACCAAAAGAAACTTACAACTCAGCCAAACCCTCTCATGGGTTATCCACAAAAGCCACACAATACTAACTGCCCGAAATAGAGTCATATAAAGAAGGCTACTAGGTCCAATCACCCATGGTCTATATCATATCATAGAATGAAACAACACATGGGGCATCAACATGCACCCATATCATCATCACATGAAATTATAAAGTCAAAACACCCTCCTCTATTATCTCACACCAGAAAGGTGCCATATAGCAACCAGCTTCCCACAACTAGGGTGTCCATCCTCTCTAAGCAAATCACATCACACTGCTCCCTAGAGGACCCAAATATACAACCAACCTCAAAGAAAACCACCCATGAGGGGTAAAAATATCCTATACATACATTATACTAACCAAATAGGGTCACTTAACAAACCATACATGAGGACCAAACCAACACCCTTATCACCGAGTGTCTCACTATAGATGCACATAATATTCCATTAGAAATAAATCCATGAAATCACACACTAGAAGGCCCATAACATGTGAATAATACATGTCAATCATGATACATGAGATTCCTACTGCCTCTACAAGTGAAGAATCCAAACCAAATCATAGGCCTCTTTCCAATGGGACAGAAGCATAAAATCCATCATATACCATAAAATCCAAACAAAATTTTTATCACTCAAAGAAACAATATATAAAAATTGTAACATAACAAACTAGAACAAAAATCCATGCCCCTAATACCCTATAATTCCTAACAAAAGAGGTGTTCATGGTGAAAAACCCAGTATCCATCTAAGTATTTGAAACTTTTCTATATTTCTTGTCTACCAAATCCCAAACAATAAAATAATAGGAAAGTGAACACCACTCTGATACCAATTTGTAATGTCCCAAACTGGGTGCCACTAAACCGGTGCCTGATCTAGTTTTCTAAATGACCTAAAGCACACCTCCTCATATAATAGATGCTTTCGAATAGAGGCAGGGGTCTAAGTGGAACTGTGAGGAGACTATACCCCCATATGAGAGAGGATAATCAAAATTAAATAACCAAATATCATAAAAATCAGAGTAAGTGAAAAGAATAAATAAACTGAGACATGCTATAATAAAATGAAATGAAATAAATCCCCGAAATACCATGTCATACATACAACCACCCACCCATTAGTAAAGTTAAAATACCTACCAAAATAAAATAATATATAAATAGGCTTTATATCATCACTAATCCAATCCCTCCAGTCACTTGTTACCACTTGAGCAATCGGGCTCGATCGAACAATACTTAATGTGGTTGTTACCCCAAACCTATGCCTGTAACAACCATGTGAGAGCTACTCAGGTACCTAGGTGCAATGGCGGTCCGATCAAGGTGTGAGTAAAACTCAAAATGCTACCACAAACTATGTCTAAAGAAAATACTAGTAATTGAAATAGTTCATGAAAGAAAAAGGAATAACTATAGAAAATAAGAATCATAAAACAAGTTTTTATTATTTACCATGGTTTAATTAATAAATTTTATAATGTTTACCCAAAATTTACCCATTTTCCATTAAACATCCTTAGCCAATCCCTATCACCGAATCTATATCTCACAGGGTTCACTGGTTGGAAAATGAGGAGCCTCAATCCAATTATCCAACCGAGATATGGTATTCTATGTTGAGTCATCCCAACGACTAGGTTATATGTTGGAAAACATGGAGAATCAGTAAATAAATACAAAAAGACTCATAATTCCATGTACGACCATTCCAACCTTGATATGGAATGCCATATCCATATCCTTGAATTTAGGAGCATCGGTCCTTCCCCCAAGAAACTATGTTGCAATGGGGTTCCTGGAGCATTAATCTGGACCACCCAAAATTAGATATTGAAACATCATTCCAACATCCCAAAAACCATTAGTCACATGTTTCAAAACATAGGGAATCAATCCATGAATCCAACCAAGATTCATCGCGTAATTTATGACCATCCCAAATCATTCCATTATTAATTATTACCATTTCATTCAACATTTCCACGGTCCATTTCATTCATCATATAAAATCACATTCACAATTAAAAATTTTCATCCTTTACCCAAATACATATTTGTTAAATGTTATTTAAACCATTTAAAAATAAAAAACCCGTTTTATAATTTCTATTTCCTTTCTTAATCACAAAATTTATCATGGTCCCAACAGACCTTTAAATCAACATAAGGTTCAAATAAAATGCAACCCATTTTAACATGTCATAAAACACTAACCCAACATCATTAGAATCATTTGGAATCCACCCTCAAAACACAAGTCTTCTTCTTTGAAAACACATCATGGTCTATGACCTTCATTTCCCATAAAACCATTAAAAGGGTTACCAAGAAATTTTAAAAAAATAAATTATACACCCATTTAAAATCAACAATTGAAATCCATTTAAAACCCATTCTCTTAAACCAATCTGAGGTGAATACATCATTTAAAAAAAATTCCATTTTAAGACATCTTTTTACCATGTTGGAAAGAAGAATTGAATCAAAATCTAAAACACAAAATTTAACTATTTCAAATGGTACTCAGAATATTTTACAAAAACTCAACACCAAACCTTCTATTTTTGAAATGCAGGAAAACCCCTTGGGTGGCCGTAGGTTTGGTCTCGCAACATCCAACAGATCCAAAGAGGTTTATGTATGGTTTATGGTACCAATCCAATGGATTTATTTTCTTAAATCAAAGTAGAATTTATATCACACATGTGGTCAAAGTCATATAATTCACACACATTTAAGAAAACTATTAAGACTACAGGAAAAGATCTTAGTCCACCAACCTCATTAGTGAAGCTTTCTGAAACATTTCCAAAGTACGATGGCCTTGTAAAGGCCTTTCTAAGTTATATCCCAACTATTAGGCACCCAAATGAGCTCATATTGATCAACCAAGCTCTATTTTTTCATAGAAAAACATCAATTAATTTATTATAACAATTATAAATAATTAATTAACCAAAACCCAACTTGGCATAATGTCGGAAAACTCATAGGGTCATCATAATGCACTGAAAGTAAATCCAACCACTAACTAAAGAACCAAAAAACAAACCTAATCACATTCCGACCAAAATACCTAAGAGGTGATCCCAATTTAAAAAATATTTATTTTAAAAATTTGAAAAACCCTAGAAAAAATCACCATGATCACTTAACTCAATGAAACACTACGCAACATCATGAAAAATTTGTCTCAGGATCTCCTCTACATAAGCCAACCAAAATCCCCATGAGAGAAGGATGATTACAACATGATCCTATAGAATCACCAAAAAAAAACCTAAATTGGAGAATCTAAAAATTATTGAGAAATGAGAAGTGAAGTAAAGGAAACCACCAGAGGAGAATAAAAACCATAGACACAATGAAATCTTCATATAAACACCCCAAAATAAAAGGAGGGAGGAGGAGGAAAGGATTTAGAGAACCCATGGTTTGTGCAGATATAATGGGGGAGAAAAGGGTGGAGAGGTTAAAAAACCTGAGGGGTAATTTTGGTAAAATCCAACTTTTTAATGAAATCTATGAAGCCACACAATTTTTCTGTATGACTCTCTAAACCATGTTCCAGCCATGCGGTTAGCTCTGCCTATGGCCACCACTCACATGATTTTGTTGCATGATTAGCCAAACTATGTGCCCACCGTGTGGACCCCTATTTTACAACACCCACAAATTCACAAGTTGTGCCCCATGGTTTGAAATACTATGTTCCAAGCATGATGTCAACACAACCTCCCTTCTACAGAAAGGCGTATGGTTTTTATGAAAACATTCATAACCCATGTTCCATGTCTGAGAACCTCCCCAACCTTGCACTATTACTCCTTTTATCTCTCATGGTTTACCCTAAACTAATATCTAGCTGTGGAACCCAACCATTCCCTATTCATAGTGAACTAAAAACCTATAGAGAATCAAGGTGTCGTATGATTCCACCTAAATTGTGCACACCAAATCATTCATGCTTGTTAGTGAACTCAAAAAATCCTGAACCTTAAATCATAGACTTCGAAGCTCACCCGAACACCCAAGATACCTCTCAAACATCATTACTAGTCTCTAAACACAAATATGAGGCATTCCAAATCTTGGAATCTTATTCTGAGTCTTAATTAATGATTTGACCCATCTGTTAATGAATTTTTAAATTCCTTTAGAAATTTTTGATCCTTCCAGGCATGGGATCTTACACATAGAAGTACCTAGGGGTAAAAAATCTGAAAAGGAATTATTGATAAGGAATCAATCATCACATAGTCGTTGATAATGACCCTCTCTGCACACCTAGTTTGACACTTGTAGGGGATATGATTTATAAATTCACAAACTCTTTTCAAATCATCATAAATGATTTAAATAGATTATGACTATGAATGACCTAGGATAAACCTAAGGTGTCAAATATTATAAATAAGGTGCCATGATTTATATATCCTATAAGGTATTTTTAATTATTATGTGGTTACTGATTATGATTATTGTTTCTTACACTATGTGTTTTGGTTTTATTCAATAACTGGGACCCAAAGGAACAATGTTATTACTAAGTACGGTTGAGAATGAAATGATTGTCCTCATATGCTGCCAAATATTTTGAGAGATGGAATGAAAAATATCATTTATTTGATCACCCATATTTCTCAAACTGTAAATCATGCTTAACATCCAAAAGAGACAATGAGGGAACAACATTCCATTGAGTCCTTCATGAGGCAACATCCACTATATTTCAGTGGTTTTACTAAACTTATAGTTACTAAAGAATGAATTAGTACCAATGAAAAATTATTTTCCATTATCCAATGTTCATAACATAAAAATTTCATTTTGGTTTCTTGTTGTTTGTAAGGAGAAATATATCTATATTGGAATATCATTAAGAATACATGGGAACATGATGAAATTGACTATATGGAGTGGGATGAGTTTAAAACTTATTTTCAATAATTACTTCTCTAATATCCTTCATACAAAAATAAAGAAGTAATTCCTTAAGAAAAAGTAGAAGGATTATGAATATTTTGGTCTTTATAAGGAAAAATTTACAAGAATATTCAGGTATGTTGTTTTCATTATCATCCAACTTGAAATTAAGGTTGATCAATTATTCAGTGGAATAAAAACAAGTCTATAAAGGGTATTATCGTTAAGGGACTTAAATAGTTATTAAGAAATCATTTGATGATTTATCAAGGGGAAATAATGATCACCGTTACCCATCAATCTTATGGTATTGACAAAAAAGGAAGACAAAGTTCAATGGAAACTCTAAAAAACTTGGATAGAAGATGGAGAGCTTTCCTTTTTTGCTTTAAGTGTGGAATGAAACATGGAGTAAATTGTCCTAAGGGTATTATTAAATTTTTTATTTTTGAGAAGGTGGGTCAAACGTAAATTGATTTCCAAAGTGATGGGAATAAGTTAGATAATGATGTGAATAGAGAGAAAGTTTCACAGAATCCATCACCCACACTCCAATGTCTCAAATAAAAGAGAATGGGAACTTGAGAAAATAGTTCCCAAATATGAAGGTTAATGGTGATGATCAATGTCAGGAACCTCTTAATCCAAGGGAATTGCGGAAATATTATGTGATCAATGTTTCTGATGATGGTTTTGATAATGATGTGGTGAAAGGTAAACTTACCTTCCACTCTAGAACTTATAATTTCATATTCTACTCTGGATCTAACCATTATTTTATATTTGAATAATTTTAAAAGTTTATCAAGATTCCACCCAAACTGTTAGAGGTATGATTAGCATTATAACCCACAAATGGTATGATGACTACGTCTCAAGTATATGATTCATTTTAGGTTGATGTTTGTGGGAATATGCTTCATGTAAATATATTCATTCTTCATCTGGTTGAATTTTGATATTATCTTAGGCACGGATTGAATTTCCCTACATAAACCCCACAACAATTTTCAAGGAAGGTTAGTCACATTTTATGTTCCAAGATAACCTATGATATTATATTGAAGTGATTATAAGTATGTAATGCCAATGGATGTAAAATATATTGTATAGGTCTTGATTCCCATTCAGAAGGGTTTTTTATCTCATATGGTTGGGGAGAAACTTGAAATCAATGATGTCTGAATTTGTTGATATCTTTATAGAATAGTATCCTAGTATTCCACAGAATCTAGAAGTTGAGTTTTTAATAGAGCTCTTACCTAGAACCAACCCAACTTCAAATACTCCCTATAGAATGGCCCTGATAGAGTTAAAGGATTTGAAGAAGAAACACCTACAGAACCTGGAAAAGGGATTCATTCAGCTAAGTGTGTAACCTTTGGGTGAAAATTTTCTTTCTGTTAAAAAGAAATGTGGATCAATTCAACTCTATATTGATTATCGAGATCTCAACAAGATCACAATCAAGAACAAGTACCCTCTACCCCGTTTTGATGACCTATTTGATTAACTACATAGAGATCAATAATTTTCCAATATTTAAATTTACTTTGGATATCATTAATTGATGGTCAAGAAGGAGGATATACCCAAGAGAACATTCCATACAAGGTATGGACACTGTGAATATATAGTAATTCAATTAGATCTTACTAATTACTCTTTTATCTTCTTGGATTTAATGAATAGAGCCTTTAGAGACTACTGTGATCAGTTTGTGGTAGTTCTTATTGATGAAATTATTATCTATTAAAATAGTAATAAAAAGCATGAATATTACATGATAGTTATAATAAAGACACTAAAGAAAGAGAAACCATATGAAAAATTTACAAAATATGAATTTTGGCTAAAAAAGGTTTCATTTTTTGGTAATATAATCTCAATAGAGGGTATATAGGTAGATCCATCAAAGATGGAGGGTAATTAATGTTGTCCCAGGATAACCACGATAATTTAGATGTATATGTTTCTTGGTTTATCTAAACATTATTAGTGGTTTATGGATAATTTCTCATGACTATCTAATCCACTCAAAAGTTAACTTAGAAGGGATCCAATTTCTTCTGGATAGATGGATGTGAGGAACATTTTAAGGAATATAAGAGAAGATTAGTTATAAAACTTGTACATACATTAGCCTATAGTATAGAAGAGTTTTTAATATCTAGTGATGCATATAATATGGGATTGGGATGTGTTATTATGCATAATGAAATGATTATAGATTATACGTCATGATAATTGATGGTTCATGGGAAAAATTACACAACTCATGATTTGGAGGTTTTTGTGGTATTTTTTGAATTAAATATTTTGTGAAATTATATTTATGTAGAAAAGTGTGAAATATATACTGATCCCTAAAGTTTAAAGTGCATATTCGTAAATAAGGAGTTGAATATAAACCAAAGAATATGGTTAGAGATGATTAAAAATCATTATTTCTTAATACATTACCACCTTGGGAAAGCAAACAAGGTTGATAATGCTATGATTCGAAAGGATCATTCTAGATTTTCTATGGTGAGTATAAAAAAATATAATATTTATGGATTTACAAAGGATGGATATATAAATCCTGAATTAATTTTAGAAATATTATCTTTCTCAATTGAATGTTCAATCATCTATCCAAGTGTAGATTAAATAGGCGCATAAGGAAGATGTAGAGTTGAAAAATAAAGTTAGAAATGTTCCTAAGTTTAACCTTGATCATGAAAGAATGATATGTTTTATGAACCTTTTATGTGATCCATCTATAATATATTTTAATAAGTATTTGTTAGAGGAAACTCATAGTTCTCCATTCTCTATTAATATTGGAAGTATGAAGATGTGTAGAGATTTGAAAGAGTATTTATGGTGGGATGGAATGAAGAGAGATGTCATAGATTTTGTATATTGGTGATTTTTTTATCAAAAAATTATGGTTGGGAGACAAAAGTCTAAGGGAATGTTACATCTATTACCCATACCAAAATGGAAATGGTAAAAAATCACCATGTATTTTTTAATCAGACTCACAAAAATTTCTAAATGGAATAATAATATATTGTTTGTAGTCAATCGACTTAAAAATCCAAAAAAATTCATCACTGTAATAGAAGATTTATCTCTGTATCATCTTTACAGGATTTACATTAAAAAAGTGGTATGGTTGTATGCAGTAGAATATTCAATTATGTCTGATCAGGATCTGAGGTTTACTTGAAGGTTATAGATAAGTCTTCAATAATATATTGATACAAAGTTGAGTTTTAGCACTGAATGTCATTCTCAAATAAATGGTCAGTTTGAGAGAATAATTCAAAACCTAGAGGATATGTTGAGATCTTGTTCTCTAGATTTTAAAGGAGGTTTGGATCAAAACCTTCCTCTAGTTGATTTTTCTTACAGCCATATCTTTCACTGAATCATTTATATGGATCCTTATGATTCCCTATATAGAAATAAGTGTAGATATCTGTTTTGATAGAATGAAGTTGGAAAAGGAAATATATTGGGAAATGAAATAGCTTAAGAAATGGTAGATAAGGTTTATATCCATTAAACAACACTTAGTGGTGTCACATAGTTGGTATAAGAGTTATGTTGATAGCCACTAATGTGATTTAATATTTGAAGTTGGTGACAAGGTGTTTCTATGAATTTATCCTTGGAATAAGGAAATGAGATTTGGAAAGATTGGAAAACTAATCCCTAGGTATATCATTTATTTTTAAATTCTTGATTGTATCAGGATAATTTACTATCAATTGGTACTTCCACCAAACTTCTTTGAAGTTCATGATGTGTTTTATGTATCTATTCTAAGTAAGTAAATATCTGACCCTTGACATGTACTATACTCATAGGTGTACCACTGGTGAAAGATATTTCTTATAAGGAAAAACCATTAAAGATTTTGGATCATATAGAGAATGTTATATGTAACAATACCACTCACCTAGTCAATGTTTTGTGGAAAAAACCACCTTCATGAGAAAGTTATATGGGAACCAGAGGACGTAATGAGGAAAAAGTATCCTCAGTTATTGGTACTAAAGTGAATAATTTTGAGGTAGAAATTTATTTTAAAAGGGGTAGAATGTTACAACTTTTATATATTTTTTCAAATAAATTTAATATATTCAATATTTTTCATTACATGCAACACCAGGTTTAGCCTACGTTACACGCAACACTAAGTGTTTTCAAATTGCACAAACTATTAATATTATTAAACATGAAAATTGTTACATAGACATTAAAATTATCATTATTTTTAAGAATAATCCCATTTTAAATATTAATTATAATGATATTATATATTGAAAAAATAATTATAAAAAAGTACATAATTTTGGTAAAGTCTTTATAAGTTTTGAAAATACTATTTTCTCAAAAAATGTTATTTATTTATTTTTGTGAACAATAATAAAATTAATTTTTATAAATTTTAGAAATTTAATTATATAAAATAAATTTCATTTTTGAATTTACTTTTTAAAAGTTATCTTAGAGTGATTTTTTTTGATTTTTCTGAAAAGATTATTTTTTTGATGAATAGTGAACAATATTGGTTTTTATTAAAAAACACCTTTTTATTTAAATAATTTATAAGGTTAATTTTTATTTTTATTTTTTTGAAATTAAAATTAGTTTAATTATATATAAATTAATTCAATTTTGTTTATTATATTTAGTTTCATATTGAATTTTTATATAAAAACTTTCTATACTTTTGAACATTTTCTCTTTGGAAAACTTCTCTCTCATTAAGTTTGTGGGTTTCATTTAAAATTATTTTTTTATTCTTATATGATTAAAATTTGGAAAAATGGATTCCATATTTTGAATCAGAATAATTTTTATTAGCTAATAAGGTCAAATTAATTTTTGACTATAATGAATAGTTTAAATGGTAAAAATTATTTACCTCAATTAAGGTAAATATGGTTTACCATGAGGTTAAACTAAAATTATATGGGTTAAAAATGACCCAAAATATGTCCAAAATTCATTTTATATCCATATTTCAACCTTATCATGTCTATTAATCGATAATGGTCTATTTTTGAGCCTTTTGTGTAAGGTCCTAGGTTATTAAATTGGGTTAAAAATCACTCCCATTTTGAATTATTCAATTAGTAAGGGTGTCTTTTTCTATATCATTGTTCAAAACTCAATTTCAAGAGTTCCATCAGCTTTATATAGTGTTTTTGGGGGTTTTATAGGCTTGTAGAGTGCCTCAAGTGTTTATGAAATGTTTTGGGATTTCCAGAGTCTGAATGGACCGTTTTGGAGTTGCAGGTCAGGGTGCACAGTTTGGTGTAAACCATGTGGCCCCTTCCAGGTAACCGTGCACCCCGATTTTGAATGAACGCATGGTTTTGGTAAACCTTGTTGGGTGGTTCCCAAACATGTGAAATTATCTATAGTTTTTTATAGTGGCTAGCACATGGTTTGTGCATAGTATGGGAAACTGTGTGGGTAGTCATGAAGCCTAGATATTTTGGATAGTGGTTTTTGTATGATTGTCACATAGTTTGGAAAACCGTGATAGCTAACCATTCAGCCCCATTAAAGATGAAAATTTTCTATTTTTATCCCTTTAATTTTTTATTTTCTCTTCCCTTTTTCCCCTCTTGGTCACACACTGTATAGTGGGTTCTCCCACTTTTCTTCCCTCCACCAGATTTGATCTGTCTCTTTCCTTTGTGGTTAGTTTCTTGATCTGTTGGTGGTGATAAAACTACATTGGTAAGGATAACCTCACCCTATCATCTTGTTCGTTTGATCTATTTTTCCAATTTTCAAGGCATACAATAGAAACTCAGGTCTCTTTCAATCAGATTCAAGTTAGAGATTGATATTGAACGTGCCTATGTCTAAAAGTCCAAGGTAGGTGGTACAAGACATATATGACGTTTTTGCAATATTTTTGGGGGTACTTCTCTTATCTCACATTTGAGCATTTTGTATGAGGCCCATTTATACCTGTTTCTTCATATCAAAATGATTTTTTGACCCTAAGGTAAGCCTATGGGCATGCCCAACACTTTTTTTCTTGAGCAAGGCCAGGTTATATGTTATCGCTCCTTCAATAGTTTGGTCGGGGGTGTCAAATTCTTTTTAATGAATTTTTTTAAATTTATTTGGTTTAATTTAATAAATATAAGGCATTTAATTCCTCAATATTAAATTTTTATGGTGGTTTAGTTTGTACAATTAAATCATATTAAATTGAATTGCCTATTTTAAATAAGTTTATTTGAGTTATATGTATATGAAATGCTTGAGATGCATGTGATGAGACCCATGGGGTCGTGATGGGATTGGCCTGAGATTTAGGTGGCTTAGCCATCATGATTGAGGTAATTTTGATCATTTGATTGGGCTTGGCCTATATTTCTTGAGTGATTTGATGATAGGATTGGGCATCTTAGGTGTCAGATTAAGGTGGTGATACCGTCAGTTTGGACATGTCCCATGATATTAGGATTTAATTGTCATTGGTTTGAGTTACATGGTCATAGGGGAATGAGGTTCTAGTGCTGATGTGTATTAGGTTATTATTTTGTGATTTCGGCTCACCTGTGATGGCCAAAACACTGAATTGAGTCATGTTCACACAGGTTGACTTTGTGATGAGGTGGTTTGACCACTAGTGTGGATAAAGTCCCCTAGTATTATGGATTAGGAAATGTTTTTAGGGGTAATTTCTATAGGAAGCCACATGGAAGGTGAGGATCCTTCAATATGTAGAGATGGGGCTGTCAGTTTGGGTCTGAGGTTCTTCATATCGAGGCTGTGGGACTGGATTAATTTGGTAGAACATATATTTCCATTTATTGGGATGTCGTGCTACTAGATGACATTGACTTTTATTTGAGTACAAATATCATTGTTCCTATGGATGTCAGGCCATGGGACGATGCGTTCTTTTGAGCAAGCGTCTGAGGTATAGGTTACTTAGTTGGGTGTGCTTTTGGGATGTCGGTACTTACAGAGACATGAGGCGTCAGGAGGAACATGATGCTAGATTACTTGATTTGAGGTGGAACCTAATGGTTCACATGGGTTGTATGACATTATAGGTACCATGGTCTATGGTCCAAGGACCTTCTCCTATTCAGATATTCCGGCATTGGATGAGGTAGGTGATGGTTTCCTGGTGTCTTTTGAGCACCAAGGAATCCTTGTTTATTTATTTCATTGTGCTTCTTAACTTTATTTATTTACACAACCACTTAAACACTTACATTAAGTATGTACCATTGGGTGATATCCTAATGAAACTAATTATCACACCCTACACGAGTCCTTTAGGATGCGTGTAGACTTTATGTATTTACATTCAGGTAAAGAATCAGCTTTAGTAGCTGGGTCTTAGGAGTTGTTTGGAATGGATATTGGCATAGCACATTGAGAAATTTCCTTGGTTGTAGATTTTTGTTTTAGTTCCCTTTCATATCATCATGTCTTGTATAAGTATGTATTGTATTTATGTCATCCATGGGAGACCCCTCTTCTGCATACTGACATGTATGACCTGTATTTCCATGCATGTTCTTACCTGTTTTAGTTTTGTACTACAAGTGGTATGTTTCATGCTTGGATCTGTTTATTTGTTTATTTTTGGTGCATATTTTTATTTAGTTTTGCTTCCACTATTTATTGATATTGAATGTGATTCCTCCATTGGTGGGTCTGGATTGAGTTTGTTGAGTCTTTTATTTCCAATGCATGTTATATCATATACTCAGACTAGTATTATATATCTTTACTAGAGCTCATAGCCCCGCCACTATACCTCTTTATACCCTCACTGCTAGTTGGAAACCTTTGGTATTTAGGGAGGGGAACATAAGGCCAATGAAACCTAGAGCGTTAGCACTTTTTGGGTGGATAATTGGTTTTTGTATGCTACAAGTGGTATCAAATCAGGTATTGACTGGGATTTAGTAGCAGTTTTTGGCTAGATACTAATGATATTGAGGCTGCCTTTTATTTTCTTCTTGTATTACTATTTAGGTTATGGTATACTAGATATTAGGTTCTGTCTGAACTGGGTTAATAACTTGGGTTTGGATTCCTACAATCCCAGGTACAGAGGATATAACAAATTTCTTTGGATGCTATTTTTTGTTCTATCTTTCTTATTTTATAGTTTATATGATTTCCACCCAGGGTGTGTTATTTAAAATGTGATGGTTATTGTTATGACACATGACCTTGGCTTGGTATGACAAGGAAGGTGACTTGGACCCTTGGACCGGTATAGAAAGGGTGTGTATGCTTATTTTTCATGATTAGGCACATATCCGATTGTTTCAATTTTATAAATTCATGTATGATTGCCTCGTAAAATATGAAATTCCATTATTTAAATGATTTTTATATATGAAATTACCTGATTTAAAATGATTTTTGAATGTGACGTTCCTTGTAAAATATTTATTCCATGTAATATATATATTAAATTGCATGTGAGATATGAAATATACCTGGATCTTATATGAGTAGGAAGTTAACATGGCATGGGGTTATATTTATCATTAGGTTGGGAGACTCGATTGTTGGTTTGAGACAACAATGGTTGTTAGGATGGGTGTGGCCAGAGGTACGATTGATACTTGTCTTAATTGATGGTGGGTAAGGAGGCCATGAGGCCAGGATTCTGTGGGGCATGGTTACAGCAGGGAAGGGTAAGGGTAGTGAGTTGACGCTACCTGTTACTACATTCCCTATCAAAATTATATATATATATGGGATGTATGATTATTTTATGGTATTTAGTGGGTTCCTTCTAGATGGATCAGATGGAGCATCAGGTGGGTGATGGATTAGTACCGTAGGTGCAAGACCAAGTTTCGGGCCTTAAGGGTTAGGCAGAGCAGGTACACCTCAAGATAAGAATTATGTATAGGTAACAGTGCATGATAGGAATCCTCCAGATCTTATATCTTTTGGGACACGATTTTTCAAGTTACTAGAGATGATGAGGGTGGAAAGAACTTGGGAGCTATTAATCCTTCAGCAGGGTGACATGTCCATCATAGACTATACAACAACATTCACCGAGCTATCTCATTTTTCACCCGACATGGTGAGCGATGAAACCTTGAGAGTGAGGTGCTTTGGGGATGATTTATGGAAGGCCATTCGAGTTCAGGTAAAAATATTTATATTGACTTTATTCTCTGAGGCGGTGAACTAGGCGCTCATAGCTGATGGTTACCTGATGGAAATGTCTTACTAGAGGTGGGAAATGGCTTCAGGTGATGGAAGTGGTGATGCTTAAAATGGTCAGAAACAATGTTTGGATGAGTTTCTACAGGGTAGTTAGGATAAGGACTCATATAGAAAAACTTTTAGAGGGTCTTATATGTTTTTTTTTTTCAGTGTGGGAAGGAAAGACATGTTTAGAATCAGTGCGAGAGGCCTCCAAAGGATTGCTGGGAATGTGGGCATGTCGGGCATCTTTAGAGGTTCCGTGGGAATCCTTATCAGATAGCTGGAAGTTAGGGAATGAGGTAGACTCAGATGTCAGAGACCAGTTTAGGATCCATACTAGGTGAGGGTAGCTTAAGTTCAGTTGCACATGGAGGTTGTGGTAGAGAAAGTGTGACCTAGTAGTGGGGTTAATGGATAGTGGCTAGTGCAGCACCATAGGGAGGCCAGGATTCAGACAGTCATGTGTCAAGCCAGTTACACAATGTGGAGATGCTAAGGGATGATAAGGATGATGATATGATTATGGTTAGAGGTATTACATGGGCATGGCTATTATTTATTTTTATTTTCTTGGCATGACCATTTGAGTCATGTTAATTTTGGAATGGCCTATTGAGGCTCATCCATTTTGGTGCATGAGGTGCACGAGCTATGTAAATGGACTGACTAGATTCTAGTTTGTTGGTTGGAATTGTATCAGATGTGTTATATATATATATATGAGGTGTGAGGCACCAGGTTTTGTATTGAGAATTGTTGGATGAGAGATTGCGAGATGTGATGGAATCAGGAGCATCAAAGAGATGTGGGATTTATTGAGATGTGATGGAATAAGAAGCATCGAGGAGATGCATGACTTTTTGAGGTGTGAGGAATCTTGGTAGCTTTATGGTGCGAGGCACTATAATTTATTTGAGCATCCGTGGGATGTGGGGACTTTGTGGTGAAATGTGTTACACGGGCTCGAGGCAGGTACCGATGTGGTGCGTGATGTTAATTGGATGTATGGTATGGAACAGAAGAACCTGATGAGGTGTAGGAGTGATTATTTATCATGAGTGTGAAATGTAGTCTGAGAAATGGCCATTGAATCAATTTCTTTCTTTTATATTTGGTCAGGATAGACCGGGTTAGGAAATTCCGAAGGCGGGGAGCTCCATAATGTAATTAGACTATACCCTTGTGACTGAAGTAGTCCGAGTTTTTTTTAAATGGGATGGGTATATTAGGAACCATCTCTGAGTTTCATTTTATAGCTCGTGGATGATCTATGTTAAGGTGGGGAGATTATAACATCCGGGGTTTTTGAATTGGGTAAAAAATCACTCTTGTGTTGAATTTTTCAATCAGTGGGGGTGTCATTTTCTATATCGTTGATTGGAACTCAATTCCGATAGTTAAATCAACTTTATATCATGTTTTTGGGTTGGTTTAAAGTATTGTATAGTTCCTCATGAGTTTTGGAAATGTTTTGGGTGAAAAGAAGGCCGAATTTCCTATTTTGAAGTTGTAGGTTAGGAAGCACATTTTAGGGTAAACTGTGCATCCCCTTGCAGGTAACTATGCACCCAAATTTTTAACTTCTGCATGGTTTGGGTAAACCGTGTAGGGTGGAACACGACCATGTAGGATTCTCTATAGTTTTTGATAGTGGGTACCACATAGTTTGGAGAACCATGTTGGGTAGTCGTGCGTCTTGGAAATTTTGGACAATGGATGTCGCATGGTTGTCGCATAGTTTGGAAAACCATGCTAGATGACCATGCAACCCTATTAAAGAGGAACTATCTCTATTTTTCCTACCTCTTATTTTTTCTCCTCCCTTTCTATCCTCTTGGAGACATGATGCATAGTGGGTTCTCCCACATTTCTTCTCTCCACCGGATTTGATCGATATCCCTTTTTTATGGCCCGTTTATCAATCGGTTGGTGGTGATAAAACCACATTAGTAAGGATAACCTCACCCTATCCTCTTTCTCATTTTTTTCCTCATAGGGCACTGAATTAATTTGATCCATTTCCCCTATTTTTAGGGAATATGATAGAATCTCATATCTCTTCCAATCAGATTCAAGTTAGAGGTTGATGTCGGACGTTCTTACGTATACAAGTTCAAGGTAGGTGGTGAAAGCCTTAATTTTTTTTTATGGTCCTTTTGGGGTCATGGATTTTAGTGTGTATTTGGTTATCTTGAGTGAGACCAATTTATACTTATTGCTTCATTTTAAAATGACTATGTGACCCTAAGGGATTCCTATGGGCATGCCCAACCCTTTTTTCACTCGAACGAGGCCGACTTAGAGGCCATCGCTCCATGGGTAGTTTGGCCATGGGGTGTTAAATTATTTTAAATTGATTAGTTTAAATTTATTTGGATTAATTGATTGAATAAAATGAATTTAATTCCTCATTATTAAATTTTTATGGTTGTTTAGTTTTCATAATTCCATCATATTAAATAAAATTTTCTATTGTAAATAATTTTATTTGAGTTATATGTACAATTATTGAGATTTGTGTGATGCGACCCATGGGGTCATGATGGGATTGGATCGAGATTTAGGTGGCCTGGACTTTAGTATTGAGGTGATTTTGATCATCTATTTGGCCTTGGACTAGATTCCTTAAGTGATATGATGACAGGATTGGACATCTGAGACATCGAATTGATGCAGCAAGACCGTCAGGTTGGGCATGGCCCATGATATTGGGATGGAATGGGCATTGGTTTGAGTGACATAGTTATAGGGGATGAGGTTCTAGTGATGATGTAGATTATGTTATTATTTGGTGATTTCATATCACATATGATGGCCAAAGCACTGAATTTGGTCATGTGGACACAAGTTGACTCCGCCATGAAGTGGTTTTCACCACTCATGCACGTGGAAGCCCTTAGTAGCGTGGATTAGGAAATGTGTTTGGGGGTTATTTCCCTAAAAATCCCTGTGGAATGTGAGGATCCTCCAGTTGATTATGATGAGTCTATCAGTTGGGGGATGAGGCTTTATGTATCGAGGTTGTGGTCCTGGATTGATTTGGGAGGACAAATATCAACATTTCTCTGGACATCATGCTGTGTGACGATGGTGAATTTTATTTTAGGATAGGTATCCTTGTGCCTCTAGATGTCAGGCCATGGGATACTCGGTGCTTTCAAGCAGGGGTCAGAGGTACTAGTAACTTGGTTGGGTGTGCCTTTGGGACATCAGTACTTATGGAGACATGATTTGTTAGGAGGAACATGGTGGCAGGTTACTTGATTTGAGGTGGAACCTGAGGGTTCACCTAGGATGTATGAAATTAGAGGTAACTTTGGTCATGGGCCAAATATCTTTTTCTATTCATATATTCTGGGGTTGGCCAAGGTAGGTGGTGGTTTCTTGGTGGCTCTTGAGCACTAGTGAAGCCTTGTTTATTTTTTTCATTGTACTTCTTAGCTTTATTGACTTTACAAAACTATTTAAAAACTTATGTTAGGTTTTCAATATTTGGTGGTATCTTACTAAGACTCATTATCACACACTAAATGGGCCCTTTGTAACATATGTAGACTTTATAACTTTGAATTCAGGTAAAGGATCGGCTTCAAGAGGTGGGTCTTATGATCTGTTTGGTGTAGAGATTAGAATAGTACCTTGAGGTATTTCCTTGGTGGGAGATTTATATTTTAGTTACCTTTTGTATCATCAGGATGGGTATATATATATATGTATTTTATTGAGTTCAGCCATGGGTGACCCCACTTTTGTATTCTGATATGTATGACCTCTATTACTATGCATGTTCTTCCTTGTTTTAGTTTTATGCTATAAGTGGTATGTTTCATGCTTGGATCTGTTTAATAATTTATTTCAATTGCATCTATTTATTTAGTCATGATTCCACTATTTATTGATATTGAATTTTATTCCACCATTGGTGGGTTTGGTTCATGTTTTCTGAGTCTTTTATTTCTTTTGCATGTTATATCATATACTCGGACCAGTAGTATATATCTCTCTCAGAGGGTATATCCCCAAAATATACCTATTTACACCCTCGCTACTAGTCATCAACCATTATCGTTCAGGGAGGTGTTCCTAAGGCCAATGGAACTCATCCTATTTTCACTGTTTAGGCATATTATTGGGTTGGGGGAGCTATATTTTTCATGTGGAAACCATGAGTACCTCTTTTTCTTTCCAAAAATTAAGTGTGCCACTCACCTCACTTAAAAAATAATTTTTCACTAATCCTTTCCTAAATATCTTCCTTAATTACATCAAATCATCATAGACATATTTTTTTTGGTTATAAATCCAACCATGAAGGCTTTTGGTACAAACCAAAGGTTGTTACCCGAAGAAGTGGTAATGTTCTTTGACAAGAATTTTTATTTTATTTCCTCCTCCACCTCCTTAAATTATTATTACAACATGATGATATAATAAAATCTATATGACCCATATAATTAGATGTTTTTATGTGAATTTAATTACCTACCAACATATATACCTCCATAAAATTGGATATAAAATCATCATTCATCTGTACGATGGAGCACCACCCTACGAATCGATGTTATTCATTTTCAATCAACAACTCTCATAGCTAGATATAATTATGGATTAAATATTTATATATGATATTTATGATATTATTACAATTATATAATTGTTATAACATATATAATTTCTCAAAATTTCATTTTTCGGGTATACTATAATGTCACTCATGTGTACGGAAGACTACCATGACACGAAGTGATGTGATTCATTCATTCTTTACACGAAAGGTAAAAAGGATGGGTTTAATGAAAATATGTGATATATATGGAATAAAAATTATTCTATAATTTTAATATATTATTTATCTTTATTTTTTTTAAACCTTTGATAATATAGAAACAACATTCAAGCATACATACGACTTACAATCTCCATGAAAGATGCATTCCATTTTCTATATATAAATTTTTTTATATTATTATAAATACATATATTCAAAATATATATGATATTTATTTCATGGTAAAAATTATGGATATTATGGAATCATGATAAATTTAAGAGGAAAAAAATAACAAATCAAAACATATATGAAAAAAAGTAGTTATTGCCTGAAACATGACTTTAACCGAGTATTTTTAATAAATGGGTAATAAAATGTCATAAATAAATCATATATGGTAAAATATATATATTTATGTTTTTAAATATATGTATAATAAAATTATATTTATTATACAAGAGGTTTGAACCTATACAAAGTAATTTGAGAATTAATGCAAGGGATTTTTGTTTCAAATTTCCTTCTTTGAGACATATGTTATGTTTTGCACCTATCTTGTTTTATAAGGTGTATATAAAATCAATTTGATGTGTAATATAATTAATTTATTTATTATCGTGATATTATATGTTTCAATTAACTTTATTCTTTCATGGGGATTATGATTCAATGTTACCAATGTGGTATTTGTTTTATGTTACAATATCATCATTTATCAGGATTGCCAATGATTATGGTTACAATGATGAAATATTATGATCAATAATTCAATAAACTCATATATTTTATTGTCCTCTATTTTTTTCTATATAATACATGTTTTCCATTCATCTTACTCTCTTTATGTAATCGAGAGTTCAAAAATAGAATTAAAGTAAAATTGTCTTTATTTCTCTCTTCAGTCGAAAACCCTTTTTCATCCAAAACCATGATTTCAAAAATTATTTTTAAAATTATTTTTAACATTATTAAAATGAATTATTAAATAAAATTTTACCCATGTTTTAATTTTTAATTTTTTTTGAATGGAATATTCATGTCTTTTTATAAATAAGGAAAATTTTTATTTTACCAAAAATGTGAAACGAATATTTGATTTAACATGGATGACATGAATTTTTTTTCCAACATCATGAACACTTAACGTTTTAAAGATTACTTTATAATTTTCAATGATTATTTTCAAATAAAATTATTTTTAAAATTTTTTATGTTTAAAAAAAATGTTTTAAAAAAGTGGAATGGATAATTTTCTCATGAATAATTTTAAATAATTTTTAAATATTACTTTTTATGTTTTAAAAGTTTCTTGTCAATAAAATGATTTAAAAAATATTTTATAAATTTTAAATTTAAAAATTGATTTTCATAGAACAGTTATTTTATAATATAAATGTTTCAAGTGATATTTTGATTTAGTGGTTTTTGGTTGATATCCATTTTAAGTTTTGAATTTGAATTTGAATTTTGAGATGTATGGTTACCACTAAAATATAAATGGATTTTAGAAAATTTAAAAAAGTATTTATAGGGATATGATCTAGGGTTTCCATTATTGTTCTTTATCTGAATGGATTATGTTTATTTTTAAAATATGTTTATTAAACCTGTATCTCTTCCATGGGTTATAAAATTATAAAATAATTATTAAATGTAGTTATTTTTCCATGGGTTATGCTTTTATGAAATGATGAAATTATTATGAAACATTTTTCTTTTCAATTTGTTATGTTATGATAAAATTTTTATGAAACCCATTTCATTTCCTAGGTTCTGATATGATGAATGTTTTATGATCTTGTGGCACACATATGTATATTTTTCATTATGTGATGGGTATTAACTCTATCTGCCACTAAATAATTGGGTAAATATAGATATTTAATGAGATAAACAAGATTCAAATTGGGAGTGAACCTAATTTAGTAAGAGACATTGTCCACTATGATAATCTTGTGAGTGAATATTGATTACAAAGATCGTTTTGGAGTGAATCCATTCCACTACTATAGTTTTGGAAATGATCCTTTACTATTAATGAAATGTTTTTATATGCTTATGTGTATGCCAAAAATCTATGTCTTATTCAAATGTTATGCCCTCAGGGTTCATATTCTTTGACTCTATTATGATTCACATCTTATAAAATTCTATGATTTATGTAATGACTCAATTTTATGATATATGATATACATGGTATGGTTTTAAAATGTTATTATCTTGTTCTTATACCCCTATGATCATGATATCTATATATCACCCTTGTTTAACCTTATTGAGCATTTGAGCTCACTATTTCTTATGTTTACTTTCCCCAACTTATGAAGAAAGGTATTATGTATGATATGTTTATGAAGGGTTATAGTAAGGAAGAACATAGTGGGAGATGACATAGCTCACTTATGGACCAGTTATTTATGTTTCCATGTTTCCAAAGGCATTATACCTTTATGATACTCATTTATGTATTCATGTAATGTTGTGAATATTCATCTAAAAAGATGTTATATCTATGTATTAGAAGTTTGGGTATATAAAGACACACACACACACACATATGTTATTCATTTATTAAATGTTGATTCCATCAAAGATAGATTATATATATTTGGGTTTTTCTTTTACCACTATATCCATATTATAGACTCTAAAAACCAAATAGTGGTATCAAAGTAGAGGCTAAAGGGTTTTCCAATTCTTGGGAACTCTCATGCATGACCATGAAAAAATTTATGGCTCTCTACCGAGGAACTCCATTTTGATACAAATATTTTCATGACTAAAGAGATTGGGTAATGGTGTTATTTGATATGTTTATATAGATTTCATGTTGGGTGTGTTCGTAAAAGGAATAAAGCTTCCTCCTCCTAAAAACCAAATACTAGTTTGGATTAAAACCCAACTCATTTGACCTCATATACAACTAGATACTAAGTTAACCATTAAACCAACTAGTCTAATCTATTGAACAACTAGATACTAGGTTAGAATAACACCCAACCCATTAAATATTATATCCTAATAGGGTCAAAATTATCCTGGATCAACCCACCACGAATATCAGGATAAAATAATTTATATAGTCCTTGGTATATGCTTATACCATCCAGAAACATCCACATGGTAAAATCATGACCCATATCTCAAATATTTTGGTGATCACCATAATAATAGACCTAAACTTCACCTGTCTCCTTGTTTAATTAATATATCACAATAAAACAACATCAGTATAATCACATTCATAATGAAGGGTTCCATCTTAACAAAATCTTCAACCTTGACGATCACCCATCACACCTTATGTGGAACACATATTTTCATAACCAACACCTTTCCTTGGGTAGTATCACTAAAAACATCACACACAATATTAAAACAGATGCACTCAATAGTGATTAACCATCCTAGGCTCAACAAATCTATCTTGGTATTCACTACTTTAGTAATATAAGACCTTAGACATAATCTATAATTCTCATGACAAGGTGCTGAAATAGACCCATTACCGGATACCAAATTATATTTTACCATTGATAGTAAATCCCTCATAATCACATTAGTCTACCTTTGGTCTATAACATCAAATCATTACTATTTCAAAATTCACCCTCACACAGTGACTTCACCTATGAGGCTCAACCCCAACTCAAACCACACTCAAACTTCCATTAAAAATTGGTCATTAGATAATTAACTAACTGGCACACCCCTAAAAGAACCCCCTATACATTCTAATATAGGTCCAAAAATACATTCATAACTACAACTATTTAAACTATAGGATTACCCTCTTGGATAAATCATCCCATATGGTCTCTCAAGTAACCCATTACATGTATAACCAATAAAGTTATGGGTGAAACTTATCAAAGTTCATCACTATAAACATTAAAATTTATAATACTCTTAAAAATTTAGTACATTAGTGGGCCTTGGGGTTGTATCTCAAGTAGGTTATAAATAAATTAGTAATTATATGTTATTGCTTTATTATAATTTTTTATTAGTTTTTTTATATTGAAATCAATTGAAATATGGGATGTGGTTTGGTATTTATTAATATAATAAAAAACTCATGAAATAAAAATGAAAATGATGTTTGTAAGAATCTATAACTTACTATTTAGAAATATAACCGTCCAATTATATCATTGTTCTTTAATGTATCTCATAATTATTTTTTGCAACAATGGATTATGAGTCATAGTATCAATATCAAATATTATGTTACAAAGATCAGAGCAATAATTTTACTAACAAAAAGATTTCATATTATTATGCAGAATTTTGTATACACTTAAGAATGAATAAACTATGATAGGATAAACAACCCAAAAAATATTATCTAAAGGAACATATACATTATGTAACCAATCATAATAAATTCATCCCAGTACACATATCCAACATAATGTACCAATCACTTCACAACTACTTAGCTCTTAAATCATATACTAAATGATTGTGGAATAGGAAGAATTATTTGAACTAAGAACCTAGAGAATTAATCTCAATGGAGTACTATGAGGAACCGCTGTCACCTATCCCCACTACACATTAGAGTGAAAACATATAGTAAGAAAAAAAATGTGAATATTATTACATTTACTTTATAATTATACTAGATTCATCCTTCATAATAACCGTAAATAGTTACCCCTCAATAAAATAGAGTTCTAAATGGATGGATAAGAATATAATGATTAAATAATGAATATGAAATGAATAAAAATATAATATAGTCCAAGATTAAATTCCCTTGGAGGAAACTATTATTCCCTAGGGTTCTTCTTTTGTATAACATAATCTCCCTTAGACTCTCTAATTTCTCTACATGCCATAGGTTAGTTTGGGTGATCATTTCATATGTTTTGTGAAGAATCATGAGATTTTTTTCTCAATCAAGATTCAAAAGATCTAAAATTCAATTATTAACTAATGATTTTTTCTCTTATAGATCAATCTACTTATGGGTATTTGGTTTCTACCTTTATAGATTTTATTAGGCAATGTGTATAATTTTTTTGTCCCCTAAAACTCATGTAAAAATCCCCCATGGATCCTCCTTTTTATCAATGGACATGAATTCTCCCTCATCTCGGTCCTTTATTTATCTTCTTGATTAATAATTGAAATAAATATACAATGATATAGATTATTATATAGTATTTTTTGGTGATACATTAGTTATTTTATAATGGATTTACTATTTTTTTTGATATGGAGATACCATATTAAAGATATGGTGCATTTTAAGTTCACTAACCAGTATTCCTTTATGATATTTATAAATTTCAAGATATGACACTCAACCATATATATAAATTCCATCTTTATCTACCTACTATTGGATGTGATATGTGAGTATCTATTGAATTTTAACTCAAACATTACCTTTAATTATAATCGATAGAGTATCATAAACCCCAATAAGATTGTTGCCTTCAATCAATGACATTGATATAACCATATAATAGGATACAATGAAGACATAGAAACTATATATTTTCCCAAGTTAAATAGATCGCTGTGTTTATGTACTGAGATCCAAATATTATAAGGGAAAATATTAAACATAGGTGTTTACTGGCATTATCATATAATTTATCTTAGATGTTGACATGTATAAGGTGTTTTATCTATCCCTCCACATCTCTTTGAATTTGGAACTATATTACTAAGTATTACAAATATACTTGAGTTATAAGTTCTCCATTTTATTGAAATTAAGAATGTTTTATTGGATTCATTTTTTGTTAATATTCCAATGAGAAGTAAATTCAATATATGTGATGATGTTGAGTGATGATGAAGAGACCAATGAATGAATAGATTGAGGAACACCTTGGAGATATGTTATATTCATCAGGGATAATTCATATGATAGTTGACTGTGATTCTATCCATTGTAAATACTATTGAAGATTCATTCATATTTTTCAAAGGAATTTACTTGAGTTTCTTCTGTTATAAAGACTGGGAAAGTATAACGAGGTGTTGCTACTGCTTGAAGTTATTGGATAAAAAGATTCAAGGAAGCAATCTATATATATTATTATTATTTTGATGATATTTTAATAGATTCATGATAAGTGTTGTTAGATTAATTTAAAAACAATCTACTAAATATTATAGCAAATTCTGAATGAGATTTAAGTTGGAAATATTTATGAATTCAATAAACTAGATGGTAGAGGAGTTGACTAAATTTGTATTAAAATATAATATTGAGTAATAATCAATATTTTATTAGGCATGAAGGATTCCTGTTATATTGATTTAGACACTTAAATCATGGTTAGATAATGTTGATTTTAAAGTTTGAGATAACTGTTTCATTTTCTGGTAATTATATAAAGACTATTTTTGGAATAATTATTAAGAATAGATGAGTATTGATATGGTAGAAAAGTGTTATTGGAATTCTAAAAACGTCTAAAACTATGATTCAATATTATTCTAGAATTTTTCTTAAGAGTACTGTTAAGGTTTGATATATTATTAGAGTCATTTATATAGGTGGAGTGTTTATATTTTCCCTAAGAATGTTTAAAGATATTATAAGATGATATGAAGAAGTTATATAAATATTATTTAAAGTTGAAAATTAAAAAAAAAACTTCTCCATATGTAAGAGTACCTACGAAGTTACTAAATATATCTAAGGGTTATCTATAAAATGTGAAGTAAAAAAAATTAAAAATGGAAAACTTTCACTGAATATGTTAGTGTGAACATGATCATACATAAGTGTCACTAAAATATTCCTAATGGTTTTCGTGCATAAAAGGAAATACATAATAGTTCTTTGGGCCTTGAAGACTATAAATTGGATAAGTCTCGAGTCACAACGTTATATATCATGGTCTGTTTTTCAATACATAAAGGTTATCTCAATGGATGCATGAAGGTACCCAGAGGACATGAAATTTAGAAATGTACCCAAGACACACTGTTATATATAAAGTCTAGTTACATGGTACATAAGATTTATCATAGTTGTCAAAGGGATCACATAAGTGTAATCACTAGGGGATACGTAAGGGAACTTAAAAGGAAAAATATTTGATAAAGTATACAAGCCTCACTGTGATATGTAATAGTTAACCAAAGAATCTACATGATATGTAAGGATTGATACATAAAGGTTTATTTTCATTATGTGTAAGGGTTAATATCTAGAAAGAGTTTATTTATATGGCTCAACTATTCATCCAAGTATATGTGTAAGAGGAAAAAATCCTTAGGTAAGGGTTAACATTTGGGGAAAATATGAGATTACTAGAGATCAAAGGTAGAGTATGATGATTGATTCTTCATGTTTTAAATATCACGATGTTGGTGATTAAGACATGATTCATGCTGAGATTAGTGGATAGTTGAATGAGAATATATAGAGAATATCACTATTATATTATTATAGTATTTTTAAATGAAAATATTTTTATATAATTATTGATGATAAAAAATAGTTGGATTAACATGAATATTATCATCTAGCTTAAGTGAGAAGATGAATATTTTTATAATACCATTTGAGATAAATATGAAGAATTTTATAAGATCTTGGGTATGATTTCCATATAATTATATTGAGATAATTTAATGAAATTAATGATAATATCATGGTGTGAGTTATCTTAATGTTTTTGTATTCAAAATATAGAAATAATTTTCATGTGATTATATAAATAAATTGGAGAAGAAGTATAGTGAGAGAAAATTGAGGGAGGTAATATATAATATTATTGAACATATAGTGTATCTAGGAAGAATTATAAGCAAATATATTCAACGATTTACTTCTACATTATACCCAATTATCGTTGAAGGTTGAAGAAAAGAAAGAATAAAAATACGAAAAATAAAATATAAGAAAATTGATCAAGGAAAAAACTACACCTTCCTATGAATTTTTTGTGTTTTAAGACCCTTGATGAAGAAGATTTATATTTTAGAACATTTTCGATTGAAGAATATAGAATGTATAGATAAGATTGTTCTTGAGATGAAAAACCCGATGTGTACGTGACTGTACATGATTATTATTTGGCCATTGATGAATATAATCGAGGAAGATGATATAATATTTTGTGCAATGAAATATCAGTGTAGATAAAAGATAATATTTGGTAGAGTGTTTGGGGGAACCATTGTAGTATAGTGGGAGATAATATAAAAAAATATTTCATGATAAAGATATAAATTGAGAAATTGTAAAATAGTTGGGAGTCGTTACAATATTTTTGGTATATATCATGCCTGTATTCACTTGTTTAATATAGTGTATATCTATATATCAGAAGTAAATTGAATATAAGAAGGAGTGGATGTTTATGTGATCCTTTCTAATTTATCTTTTTGGTATTGATATTTTCAAATTCCTCACTTGTTTAAAAATTATTTGGTTATTAAGAAATTATTCACTTATTTAAAAAATCATTATTCTATTCCCTCTAACATGATTGAAGGAAATTGTTTTAATATTTCACTTCCTATAGAAGAAAATAATGATGTTAGTTTGGTTTCTTAATTATTTAATAAATTTCATAATTTTTATTCAGTTAATTTTGTGTTAAACATTTTTTCGAGGGATCTTTAACAAAAACTATTTTCCAATTTTTTTATAAGTGTTGAATGATCCTTACAGTTTTTAAAATCACCATTACAGTTTAAAAAATCAACCTTAAAATCTAAAAAATCATCCTTTTGAATTTTATAAAATTATACTTAATGTTTTTAAAATTATTCTTATATGGATCAAAATGATCTTAACATAAATGATCATTCTTATGAAAAATGATGCTTTCAAATGTGATATATTATCCATATAAAAATATGATTTTATCTTTAAAAAATGGTTTATATATTTCTATAGTGTTCCATATGTATTTTTTTTATGTCTTATAAGATTTATGTTTTTTAAAAAGTATAATTTCTTATGATATTTTAATTCTTATGAGAATTTTGGAAGGATTATAAAAATCGAATTCTTATTATTTGTTTACATATTATGTGATTATTTTATCTTATAAAATATAAGGTCTTACAATTTAATATTCTCCAGCATTGTCTTATTATATAATATATGTATCTTGTGAGATCAGGAATGTCAAATGATTTAATGTCTTAAGAGATTTAGAGTCTTATGAAAGTTTTAAAATTGTACAAAAATTTATCATATAAAATTGTATCCTATGGAAGTATTGAACCTTATGAAAAAACCTATTACTGGTTTGGAATTATTACCAATTTTATATTTATTATTATTTATTATATTTAATTACTTATTTATGATTGATTTACATGCAAGGAATTCATTTCTAATTGAATAATGTATAAGTAAATTAAAATTTATGATTTATGGGATTATTCAAATTAGTTTGAATGAGTATTCAAAGAAAATTGTTACAGAATATATTAAATGTAATTTCAAAGTTTTTAAAAACTATAAATTTTTTCATTTTTTCAATGTTGATGTTTAGGAAATATTTTCTGTGTATTCTTTGTTTATAATCAATAGTGATATTTGTGGATATAATTATAGTATTATTATTATTATATTGAATTATTCTAACTATTTTATACTTATATTTAGTGATTAAATATAACTATCTAAAGGATGTGTAAGCTTCAAGGGAGATCATACCTATAACAAAGTGATAAAAAATAGGCAAACTTACATATTTATTACATTCACAATTTATCATGTGTACAAAAATTTCAAACAGATGGATGAATCTAAAGGATGAACATTAACTATACAATATTTAATGACTTGAATAGAAAAATTGATCCATTTCATAAGAACTAGTTTCTAAAATTCAATATTTTTATAATAACTTCTACTTAATGGTTTATTTGAGTCTGTTCATAATTCCATTTATTTTATTCACACATGATTATACATTTTGGGGATATGATTTTATCTTATAAAATCATTATTGTTTAAAGGTTGTAAATCATGGGTTAAAAAGTTAGGATTGGGTTATAATACCTTTTAAAATGTATTTTTCCCTTGTGACTCTAGGATAAAAAGTCAATGTTATAATTGGGTTGTGCTACCCCTTTTAAATTCAATGTTGTTGTGTTTGTTGTGCATTTACTAGAAAAGGTATCTTGTAATCTGGCTAAGAATCCACTTCAAATGTTGGGTTATAGTGTACACCATAACCCTCAAAGAGTAAATGAGGTTTGAGGAGTAGATGTAGGATCAATTTTATTCTAACTACTATAACAATTACTTGTGATATCTATTTAAATTTCACTTCTTATTTTATTTTTCATGTGCATGTTTACTTTGATTTAATTTTTTTAAAATTTTATATAAGTCTATTCACACCGTTTTGGAATAGTAACCATCTTGGTTCGAACCTAATAAGTATCAAAGACTTACATTATAATAATTGTGATTTACTAATATGAATGCATTGAATTTATTGAATATATTTGTGCTATTAACCATTTCCTATACTTAACTATCTAATGAAAATATCTTTAAAATGAAATTAAATTGTTCAAATGATAGATAGATTCGATTAGAACCACCTAAATTTTATGATAAAGACTATTTCTATTAGAATAATTGAATCTAATCCTATCTTAAGAAACTTAGTATTGGTCATTGGATAACTATGGTAAAACCTTATAAATTATCTTATTATGAGCCTAAATTTCATAGGCAATGTGATGTAGATAAATACGTTTTAAATTATAAAGTTATGAATATTATTTATTATTATATAAATATAAATTTTTTAGTCATATTTCATCTCATAAAACATCTCATGAAATTGGTATAATTTTTAAAGTTACCTACTGTGGCTCAGATATGTTTATAAGAAAAAATATTATAATTCTTCAGGCTGAATATTAGGATTTTAGAATGGATGGCGATGAAACTATCAACCAGATATCATATAGGTTTACTATAATTAGAAATGGGATGAATTATATTGAATTATTATTGGAAATTAATGTGATTATTGAAATTTTTTGAGATATCTACTAAATAAGTGTCATGAAAATAAGGTTTCCATTTATGAAAGATATAACTTTAAATAATATAATCTATATAAAATCATTGGTTCATTTATACAATATGAATTGGTATTTTAGAACAGAACTGATAAAGAAACTAAAAAATGAAATTTATATATTTCATATCTGTAACACCCTACGACTCTATGATATATTTCTTTTTAAATAAATTATATCTCTTTGATATATTGAGATGCACAGAATATCTGGTTCAAATTAAATGTGATACTCTATTGAAATATTATTATTTAAACATGACAATTATTACATAGTTGTTAAATTAAAGGGTATGAATTAGACTAACTAAATGATGATTTTTTACACATTTATAAAATATATTCAATTGTTATTTATTATTTAAAAATTAAATAAGAACCATTTAAAAGACAAATAAATGTTTTTTGAAACCAATATTTTTTCTAAAAGATGATTTAGTCATGCTTTGAACACATAATTTAAAATTAATTTTTACTAATTTTTGATTTTTTTTAAAAATTTAATTCATTTATGAAATAATCATATCGAAATTATATTAGGGTGAATTTTTTGGATTTTTCTAAAAAGTTTTATTTTTTGATGAATTGTGAAAAAATAATTTTTTTATTAAAATCTTACATTTCTTTAAATGAATTTACAACTAAAATTTTATTTTAATGTGGTTATAAAAGTAAAATTAGATCAATTATATATAAATTAATCCAAATTAATTCATTTTAATGAATTTCATATTGAAATTTGATAAAAAAAACCTTTTCAACTTGTGAATGTTTTTCTTTTGGAAAATCATTTATTCGACAGGTCTTCCAGTTTAACTTTAAATTACATTTTTCCACTTATGTGAGTTGAATTTTGAAAAATGGATTCCATGTTATTAATTTTCATAATCTATATTGTATAATATTGTTAAATTTATTTTTTACTATAACGAATAGTGAAAGTAGTAAAAATTATTTACCACGGTTAAGGTAAAAACGAGTTTATGGGGGGGGGGGGGGGGTTAAACTAAATAGAAAAGGGTAAAAATGAACCAAAACATATTTAATTAATATTTTATGGTCATATTTACAACTTATCTATTATAATTTTAAAAAATGTTCTATGTTTAGCCTTGTGACTTGATAAAAATATGATTGGAATTCTCTCTTTTTAAAAATTCCATGTCTGTCCTCTCCCCCTCTTATAAAAGGCTTCCCCATCTACCCTTTTTTACAAACATTAAAAACCAATTATTTATACCAACACCTACAAAAATTAATTCCCTAATTCCATACCCTAATTTTAGAATCACTCTTTGGGTTAGAAATCCAACCCAAGAAGGATTTTAGTGCAAAAGAAAAGAAGTTATCTAAAGAAGAGGTAATATCCTTAACAGAGTGTTTTATTTTATTTCTTCCGACACCTCATTAAAATATTATTAAACCTTTATGATATAATAAAACCACTATCATACTTAGACTTGTATGTTTTTATGTTAATTTAATGACCTAAAACTATCTCATTCCCCCTAAAATGGGAAACGAAACCATTGATCATGTTTACACAAATTATCACCTTAGGGACAGATGTAATTCATTTTCCATCACCAATTAAAAAATATAGATATAATGATACATTTAATTTATATATATTATATTAATGATATAATTATACATATTTAATTATAATATCCTATATATATTCTTATATTCTATTCTATGAAGAATGTGATAATGTCTCTTGTGTATATGGTGGACTACGCCTCGTGAAAGATGTTATTAGTTTTTCACTTACTCTTTACATGTAAGTTTATAAGGAATGATTTTATATTTATATATGATATTTATAACATATTAAATATTATTTAAAATTAATATATCATATACTTTCTTACCTTATCATCCATTGAATAAATGATAACATTGTTCGTGTGTACGATGGACTAACGCCCCATGAAGTGATGTGATTCATTTTTAATAACACATAAAATGGATGGTATACGTAAGGGTATTTAAATAAATTATATGATATTTAAAATATAATTATCATAACGGAAGGATAAAATATCAATTTTCTTACTTCCAAAATCATCTTTGAAAAATGGAAACATTACTCATGCATATGTACAACCTACTATCTCTTTGATTGTAACCTAGTTAGTTTTTTATAACCATATTTCATGTATGGTTTAAAAAGTATAATTTATGTATAAAAATTATTATTATGTCATGGTTACCATTATAATTATGATGAATTAATAATATCTTTGACCCTCTTAAACTTACCAAAAATAATTTTAGACATATGAGTCATTTATCATTAAAAAATTATACTTGAAATTAATTGATTAAGTAATAGAATATGACATGGTAAAAATTAAAATAAAAACAATAATAAACATAAAAAAGTTATTAAGAAGGTAAATAATTATCATAATTTTATTATTCAGTAATATTGTTCCCATGTTTCATTTTTTTTCGATAGATCAATATGTGTTGGTGGATGAAGTTGCGACACATGAAGAATTGTTATGGATTCATCTAATGGAATTTGATGTCATGATAATATAATTATCCTTGTATATATGATTATTATTGAAGTGATCATAAGTTTCAAAAACTTGTGTCATTTATGATATTTTTTTTACTACAAGATGAAGAATAATATTTCTATACAATGTAATTCCATGGAGGGTAGTTAAAAGTGACCTTGAAAATTCTATTTACATTTTGTATAAAGAAAATGAAGAGTTGTCTTGGAATATTATTTTAGAAAATCATGTGTTTATAGCTGTAACTATATTATTATTTTTAATTGGACTCATGTAAATAATATGGTCAAACTACATGCCACCGAGGGCTATCCCTTAACCGCACTTGAGGGATTCAAGGTCAACCTCATAGGAGAGCTTACTCAAGGTGGCTGCATTGCGGTAGAGGTGGTCACATAGACCGTTGGGTAGTTTATAATCACATAGGAATTCTTGTGTATAAAGTGCTCATGGGTAGGCCACATTGGGCCTGTAGAGTGCTTATGGGTTTGCATAGGTGAGGCACTACCCATGAGGCATGGGTGTAAGGTTTGATAGGTGATGATCCCCTATATCCATCTTGGGAGTGTTGTGGTAGGAGTTGTATTAAAATGAAGAGGAAAACTGGATAATTGGTTGATGTGGGACATGGGATGTTGTGTTGATATTTCTCTATATTTAAATATATTAATAGAACCACGATCATATAGTGTAGATGATTTCATTTGTCTGATCAAAATGGGGGTCATTTTTAACCTTGGACATATGAGGGTTGTCTATATCAATCAGGTATTTCCATCAAATGAATGAAGCATCGAAAATTCAAGTGGTTCCTCCATATCTTCATGGAATAATGTAATATTCAATAGATTATGTGAGGAAAATAAGTGATCGAGTGATTTAATCACTAGAAATGTAACATAAACTTAATCGCGTATTCCTCCCATAATTTGAATATATTATAACAAGAATAATATTGGAGTATAATCTGATTCTCAAGATACTATCTAGTGAGAAGCCACTACATTAACAACTGACATTTAATAGGGGTTTCACATGATCAATGAAGTGATCATGTAAATTAATCATGTGAATCACATGATCACTTTGGAATTTAATGAGGCTCAAATAATCTATGAGTTTCATCATTAAAGAGATCCTAATATATTCAGAAGTTTGAATGATTCCTCAATATAACATAAAAATCAATGGTTAGGTATTTTGACACTGGCTATATACATAGAGGCAGGGAGGAGTTCAGTAGTTCTTCCCTTTGAAAAATTGAGAGAATCTCTAAAAGTATAGATACCTGCATGATTCATTCACATGAAGAAAGAAAAGTCCCATGATATTATATCATGTGAAGGAGCATCTTAAAAAACACTATAGTTATGTGAAAAGAAGAATTCTATGTGAACCTATTTACATGAAGTATAAGCCACAAAACTATTTTTCATTCTGACATACATTGCATTACATGAAGACACTTGATAATAACTCTTGGAAAAATACACAAAATGCGAAGGAACTCCCATGTAGAACCACTTTATTACATGAGTATTTTTTAGAAGGACCCATAGAAAAACATCTTGTCATTTGATGGACCTCACAGACTACAACCTTGGTCATGTGAATGAATCATTGTTAGTATCTCATGATATAACAAAGAACATATGCTAAGGTTGTCTTCTTGAAGGGATAATATCATCTGGAACTTACTGGGTCATAAAAATGAGGATCAAGACAATCACATGATATTTTCAAGGTTACATGGAGTTAAACATGGGCTTGGGGAGTGTATAGTGAATACATGCATTGTTTATGTGCGTATATAATTAAGATATAATAATTAATTTTAAATTCCACATAAAATAATAAAGGGAGAATTTGTATGTGAAAGGTTTTTCAAAGTGAGTATTTCATGAATGAAGATTGAGAAATGAACATGGGATATGCTTTTCAGGAACTATGTGTAGTTAACTTGAGATAGAATCTAGGTAGAATATCAACCAAACTCATATCCAAGTTGATAGTGTATTGATATTGTTAGGTAAAATATTAGAAAAATACTTAATATTGATGTGTGGATCACATTCAAACATATTATTTGAGGCTAAGACTTTAGAATAAGGATGAATAGGCCTAAGAATTGTTAAAATGAGGTAACTAGTCATTTATAGGTGATCATAATTGATTGAGAAAGACAGACATACTAGACCAGTAGCTATTGAAGATACTTGAATATGTACATGAGAAAGTCAGATTCAGTGAGATCATAGAAGATGAATAGATCATACTATAGTAGATGAATCAATAAAGAAAACAGGAAGCCTCCCAGTTTAAGTTGGGAGTAGGATAAGTCTCTTGTGTGATTCAGGAGAATAAGTCTCTAGTATAGATTCTGGAGCAGGACAATATGAATTATGGTAACACTGTGGGATGTAGTATATGTAACTTCATATACAAGATATATGTTGTGTGATTATGTATCAAAAATTTAAATTAATTATAAAATTATAGTGGATAATGTTGGTTGGGTATAATAACCAACACAAGGGGTAGGTCTTTATACTAAACCTTGTAAATCCTTGTGTTCTAAGATTTTTTATTTACAACATCATTTGAGGTAAAGATGAGATACATAAGAAGAGTGGATCAAGTCTTTAACCATCCATAAAGGATTAATTGAAAATAATTTTTTTAAATAGAAAAAGTGATTACTAATTCACCCCTCTCCATCTCAGTGATCTCACACTGATCTGGGTACTTCAATTGGTATTATAGAAAATGTCACTTTTGAAAGATCCAACAAAATTATGAGGATAAAGAACATGTATTAAGTAAATAGTATGGGTATTACCATTTTCAATAGTGAGAACTATCATGAATATAAAAATAGGATGATATAGTATCTCTTATCACTTAGGGAAGAAGTGAGAGATGCAGTTATAGTAGGATTTGCACCCCACATTGAGAATGATACTATGAATTTGGAAGACAATGTAAACATGGATATGGATGGAATGGATCATAATTAAATCTTTATGTATTTATTAGAAAATTTATACATCAATGTGATGGGTCTCTAGACTTCTAAGGAAATATGGGATAAACTATGAAGTAGTTATGAAGGCAATATTAAATTCAAATAAGCTAAGAAAAAAATCTAGAGAAGCAGATTTGAAGATATCAAAATGGGTAATTATGAGAGTGTTGATGACTAATTTAAAAGAATAAATGAATTTTTAGTTTCATCACAGTATTTGGTGATAAGCTGGATGATTCAACCATTGTAAATAATCTGATGAGAAACTTTCCAGATTTGATTCAAAAGTTTTTTCACTGGAATATTGAGAAGATCAATCACTGGATGAACTCCATAATATTCTCATAGCGCATGAAATGATAAATATACATGATTTAAAGAATAAATAAAAATATGTGATTTCATTTAAATCCATTAGAAAATATAAAACTAGAGTTAAAGAAGAACTATAATCAGGTGATTCTGAGTATGAGGAAGTTGAATAAGATTACAATCAAATGATGGCCTTATTTATAAGGATGTATAACAGAGAAAAAAGAGAAAAAGGAAAGAATACACTAAAATGTTTCAATTTTCATGGGTTTGAAAAATTTTCATATGATTTTCCAAAGAATAAATCCAATGTAACTATGTGTGATTAAGAAGAAGACTAATTCAATAGAAAATATAAGAAATTAAAAATGGACGATAATGATAGGAAAAAGAATAATTACTCAAGAAAAAATAAAAGAAATCTAATGATAATTGAAATTGATGAATCTTTATCACCAAGAATTAGGTCAAAAGATGAAGGACCATATATAATTTATATGTGATTTAAGGGAAAATCAAAAACAAATAATGAAACATTTGAAGGTGAATAAGGTAAGGAAATAACCTAGATAGATTGACACTTGATAGATAATCTAGAAGCTACTATTGAGAGTATCATCAAGCTCAAAAATGAGAAATGTAAAATGATAATAAAAAATGAATAACGTGTTAATAAATAAGATACACATCTTAATGAGATAAGGTTATATGTGAAGAATGTAGCTAGGCTAGAAAGGAAACTAATTTTTTTAAGTAAAATTCACTTGGAAGAAAAAAAGTCATGAGTGATGAAACTGATTTCATTGAAGAGAACAAAAAAATAGGTTGAAGATAAATGAACTTGAAAAGATAGGGAATGATATTAAATGAATAATTACTAAGAGATAGGTAGAATTATCTAAGACATAGTCTACATGACTTTATCTCAAAGTAAGTTGAATAAGATAAAAGAAGATTTCACCAAAGACGTCAAAAATGGGTCTATAACAAATGTTTTTTATTCTATACATAATGAATATCAATGTAAATTTTTTTACTTATTAAAATGTAGGCTCGGGAGACATGACATAATCTAGCTAGACCAAAAGAACAAATGATAATATATCTTATAAAATGGAAGAGTGGACTAATTTAGCTAGAATAATTCCTCCTAAGTTGAAACACACATAATCTATAAAAGAGAACAATTAAAAAATTCATATAATAATTATTATCAGTCTGGAGGATCAGGGTTCAGAGGCTACCACTAGTGTTATGGTGTGTTTGGTCAGAAGGATTTTTCATTCTAGTATAACATGTCACTACTAGGAATGAGGCATGAATCTAGGGAGATAAATTCTGAACAAATGAGATCAGATTATAAGAAAATTAGGCCTATGACCAAGGCATCATCCAAACTATCAACATAGAAAATATTTTAAAGCTTGAAGGTAGTTTTTAGAAGATGTGGTTAGGAATGATAAAATTTGATAAATGTAAATTTATCTCACTAATTTATATTTCACACAACTTAAATATAAAGAGAAGATAGTTGGTGAAGGAAGAAACAATCACTAGTGTTTTACATGAGAAAATTAAACAATATAATAACATTAAGAAAGAATGTTTTGTTATCTAGATTGAAGAACTAGACATGGATAAAAAAATAATGATTAGAAAGTTTATAAGGTAAAATGAAATAAAGTGGTGATATTTGAAGAAGTTAAATTTTACATGATTTCATTTACATATGATGACTTGAAAATAATTAAGTTTCAATGTTGTGAACAATATAGGAATTTTATAAGATATTTTTTGAAAATTATACCAGCCCAAGAAAAAATCATAAAGAAGATATGAAAATTAAAAAAAATTCATCAGATACTAAAAATTGAAGCACATCCACATTAGAAGTGTCAATTGATTAGGAAAGATCAATCATGCCTTATAATGAATCTAATAATAATTTGATGTCCAAATTGAGAGGAAACTCTGAGTATGATTTTTTTTCTTCTGAGAATCCAAGAGGTCCCTCATTAATCCATTATATATTTATTATTTTGTATTAACATGCAAGTAATTAGCGAACATAGATTCATCACTCGAGGGGGAGCATTGATGAACTGAATCAGATAAATCATTACTAACTAGAGAATGTGAAACTTCTAAAGAAATTTATAAAATTGAAATATGGTGTATTCTAATCACAATTTTATACCTCCTTATTAATTAGATTAATAATATCAATTAAGGGGGAGTGCATGGTTGATGATAAGATAAAAAAATGTGGAGTTATATTTTTTTTTCACTTGAAATTTTTGGATCTGTTTGTTGAATTGTGTGAAGGATTTAACACTTTATTGATAAATCAAATCCCTAGAAGGAGAATTGAAAAATTCTGATCATGACTTTACATGAATTGAATTTTATTGACATATTACACATCCTGGGTATTATATCACTTTTTGTATACACTAGGTTAGCCCAAATAGACTTATAGTTGATTAACTAAACGACCTTTTATAAGAGAACTAGGTGAGATCATTAATCTATTAGAAGTGACCATGAAATTTTCATATAAGGGATATTATCATGCTTTTGAGAATAAAGATGAGTTGAGATGATCCCATTTACTGTTTTCTTATTAATTGTTAATAATAGGTATAAAATTTTCACCACAAATTGTCTCAAATTATATGTGTTAATATTGACAAAAAAATACAAAGGTTGATATTTTTGAGCCTATGTTTCATTTGTTATTCGTAAGTCTATATATGTCAGTGGATGAAGTTATTATTCTTAGATAATTTTTATGGATTCATCTAATGGAATTGAATTTCAAAATTGGACATTTATCCTTGTAACATTAATGATTGTTGAATTGATCTTATGTTCCAAAGACTTGTTTCATTGATGATTTTTTTTACTAAAAGATGAATAAGAATATTGAAGTACAAGGTAATTACATTAATAAGATTATAAGAAGTCCATCCAAGTTGGATTTATTTTTTTTATAAAAATACATAGAGTTTTCTTGATAAATTATTTGAGAAATGATTTTTTTAATAATCATAATTCTTCAAGTATTTTTAGTTGTCATCACATAAAAAATAGTATCGAACCAAAACCCCCAATGGAAAGCCCTCAACCACACATGAGGGGATCAAGGCAATCCTCATGAGAGAGAGTTACCAAGGAAGTAATATGGAGGAAAAGGTGGGAAAAAATCATGTTGGGTCATGTATATGCTCAGATTCATGTCCATGTATTGGGTGTTCATGGGTAGGATGCATTGGGGTCTTTGGGGTTCAGTGGTATTTCACAAGTGCGGTGTGGGTGTGAGGTGTGACACATGATAATCCCCAATAGCCAGCTCGTGATTATTTCTGTTGGTGTTTTAATAAATGGAAGAGAAAAAATAGACACTCAATCAATGTGGGATGTGGGATGTTATGTTAATGTTCCTTCATCTTTAAATATGTGGATAAAACTGCACTCTTATGATGGTGTTGATCAGATCTATCTAATTAATATGCGACATCGTCTTCAACCTCAACCACCTAAGGGTTATCTATATGCATCGAGTTTTCCCATCACATGAACTAAGCAATGACACCACAAGAGGCGTTTACATATCCCCATGGAATACCCTGATATTAATTGGATTTTGTGAAGAAAATAAGTGATCATGTGATGCCATCACATGAAAAGAAACATAACTTCGATAGTGTATTACTCCCATGTTTTACATGTATTATCATGAGAATAACACTAGAGTATCGTCTGATTGACCGGTGACTGCCCAGTTAGAAGCCACCACATGAAGAACTACTAATCAATAAGGATTTCACATGATTAATGAAGTGATCATGAAAATTAATCATCAAAAATCATGTGATCTATTTTTCATTATATAAGGTTTTAATAATCTGAGAGTTTTAGTATTAAAGGGATCCTGAGATCTTCAATAGTTTGAAGGAGTCCTCATCCTAACATGCAAATTGGAGGTTAGGAAATTGAACACTGTATATATTCAAAGAGGCACAAAGGAGTTGAGTTGGGATTCCCTTTGATAAATCGAGAGGAGATCTAAAAATAAAGACACCCATGCGATATTTTGAAGTGAAGGAAGAATAATCCCAGATGATTCTATCATGTGAAAGAGCATATTACAATCCACACTGGTTATATGAAGGATAATAATTCCTTGTAAACCTCTTCATGGATAGGATAACATGAAAAAAATGTTTTTCATCCCACTATATAGTGAATTATGTGAAGTAACTTGAGAATAAATCATAGATAAATCAGTGTTATGGGAAGGAACTCCTACAAAGCATATCTTACTTATAAGAAGATGTTTGAGAATAACTCATAGAAAAATATATTATCATGTGAAGGAACTCATATACTATATCCTTGGTCATGCATATGACCTATTAATAGTGTATTATAATATTATGAAGGACATATGCAGAGTAAGTGTGATTTAGGGGAGAAGGTCACGTGAACCTTACTTGGTCATGTGAATGAGGTGTAAGATAATAACACGATCTCTAAAAGGTCACACAAGGAGAATAGTGATTTCGAGGAGTGGAAAGTTCATACATGTATGATTTATGTGCATAAATAATCTAGATATAATAATATTGTTGAAATTGTATATAAGATAATAAATGTAGAACTTTTATATATACGGGTTTTGAATGCGAGTATGTCATGCATGAAGTTTGAAAAATGCACTTGAGAAATTCTTTACATGAATCATGTGTAGTTAACTTGAGATTGAAGCTGGGCACAATATCCGAAGAGATTATATCTAGTTTGATAGTGTATTGATATTTTCTTTGTACCATATTGCATAAATACTAAATAAGTTTGTGTGCATCAATTAAACACATATCAGTTGAGGAACATACTTTATATGAAGGAAGAATCATCCTAATCATAGTATTTTTGAGGAAACCATTCATTTACATGTGATCATAATTGATTGAGAAAGATCAAAAGACCCAACCAATAGCTATTGATGATACTTGAATAGGTACATGATCATGTCAGATTCAACGATCTTGTTGAGGAAGGTCAATAGATCATTCTATAGTGTATCAATCCTTAAATAAAGGAGGAATATTCTCTTTTAAATCTGGGGGAAAGAGAAGTCTCATGATTGATTCAGTAGTGGAAGTCTCTAGTGTGGATTCTTTTAAAACCGTGGGATGTAGTATAAAGAACATCATTTGATGATTTTGGATATATATGGTGGGATTATGTATTGAACATTGTAAATGATTATAAAATCTGAGTGGAGAATCCATATTAGGGAGAATAACCTACACGGAAAAGATTTGTTCTTTGTACTGAACCTTGTAAACCCTTGTGTCACGTGCCTTTGTATTTACTTCATTATTATAGGTAATAATGAGATGCACAAAAAGGGTGAATCAAGGATTTAACCATACATAGAGGTTTAACTGAAAGTAAAATGTTTTTAGAAAGAAAAGGGATCATTGATTCACTTTCTTCCTCTCTCAGTGATCTTATATTATTTCTGGAACATCAATTGGTATCATAGAAAAGTCCACCTTTTAAATAACCAACATAATTATGAGGATAGAGAACATGAATTAATTAAACCTTAGGGTTTTTCCCATTTTAATGGTGAAAAATATCATGGATGAAAAACAAATATGATTCCATAGCTTCTATCTCTTGGGGTAGAAGTGATAGTTGTAATTACAGTGATATTTCCACACTACATTGAGAATTATCCTATGATTTCTAAAGAAGAGAGAAACTCGGAGTTTTAAAGAGAGGATAAAAATTCATTCTTGATGGATTTATCAAAAAATTTATACTCCAAATTGATGGATCTATATATTTCCAAGGAAATTTGGGATAAACTATAAAGTAGTTTTGAAGGCGATCTTAAAGTTAAGGAAGCTAAGCTCAAAATCTGGAGAATTATATTTGAAGATATCAAAATGGGTGATGATGAGGGTATTTATGATTACTTTAAAAGAGTAAATGAAATTTCCAGTTGCATCATAGGTTTTAGTGAGAATATGGATGATTCAAACATTGTGAATAAAATTATTACAAACTTTCTATATTTATTTGATTCAAAAGTTTCTACACTAGAAGATAGAGAAGATCTATCACTTGATTGACTCTATAATATTCTCATAGAATTTGAAATGAATAAAATAACTTATTTTAATAATAAATAAAAAAAATGATATGGTCATTAAATCCATGATAAAATGTAATACAAGAGTTTAATAAGAACTAAAATCAAGTGATTCTAAGGATGTGGAAGATAAATAGGAATGAAATCAAATGAGGGCCTTCTTTACAAAGATGTATAATAGTGATAGACGAGAAAAAGGTCATAAGCCACTAAAATGCTTCAATTGTCATGGGTTTGGAATTTTTTTATATGATGATCCAAATAAGAAATCCAATGTGACTGAGTTTGACAAAGAAGAAAACTACTTCAAGAGAAAATAAAATAAAAAAAAGGTGAATATGAGGATGAAAAAAATAATAATTCAAGAAAATATAAAATAAATGTAATGAGTAGGTAAATTGATGAATCTTCATCATCAAGCAGTGGGATAAAAGAATAATGAACTTCTAGAAATTATATGCGCTTTATAAGAAAAACCAAAATATCTAAAGAGACATTTGAAGGTGTCAAAGGTAAAGAGAGAACTGATCTATAATGGTACTTGAAATATAATCTAAAAGCTACTCATAATAATAACATGAAAATAAAAGAGGTGAAAAGAAAAATGATAAGGGAAAATGATGAATGTGTCATGAAATAAGAGACACAACTTAATGAGATAAGGGACTATATGAAGAATGTAGATGAGATAGAAAACAAACTAAAACCTTCTGAAGAAATTTCACCTGGAAGAGAAGAAATTAGAAATGATGAATTTTCTTCCATTTATGATAACAAAAAAATTGGTTGAAGATAGATGAACATTATAAAGACCAAAAAATTGACGTACATGGACATTACATCACTTTTTCGGAAAACTTAATACATGACACCAAAAGACGCCCAAAGACCGGGTTAGTTTAGTGTCTTTGGAAACTCGGAACATAATTTTCTAATCATGGTGAAAGATCTTCAACATCTCCCATAAAGATTTTACCCTTTTTTTCTTACCTAAAACCTTTCTTTATATCCTGGGGAAAATAAAACATAAAATGTGTGAGCTCAAATTCTCAGTAAGGGTAAACATTGAGAACATAAAAACAATCCATAAACATTTGAATGTAAAAACATGAACATAAAACATCAATATCTTGAGCAATGACATAAATATTGATAGTACATAAGGAATATATCATAAAGGAACATTAATCATGATAAAATGGAATGTGAATAAAACATGGAATTGTGGAAAACCATTAAGCACATGATATGATTTTCATAGTAGCCAAGGCATTACTACCAAGACCATCATAGTGGACAAAGTCCATTACTGAACCAGGTTTATTTGTCGTTCCAGCCCTGTATTACTGAACTAGATTTACTTTCCGTTCCAGCCATGTCTATATCATGAGATATAAATATTTACCGGATGCATTGGAGAGATATGTAGGTCCCACACATCTCATAATGAAATCATTCTTACATGAACCACAAAATAAACAAAAGTCATTCATCATAACCCAAAGAATAAAATGGGTTTCATAAACATCATCCCATCATAACATAATCCATATAAAACAAATGGATATAATTTCATCATAAGAATAATCAAATCATTTAAATATTAGATACATTATAATTGAAACATAAACATACTAAATAATGTTATCTTAGATGGAAAATAGTTTTGATAAAACACTTGAAATGAATTCTTGAGGAAAACATCCTTTCTTTTTCAAAATCATTTTCTTTCCTCAAAATTCCAAGTAATTTTAATAGAAAAGTATTTTGTTGAAAATAATTATGAAATCCTGTATAGAAAGATTCATGAAAATAAGGAGTTATGAAACTGTAAAAATCCATTCACACCATATAAGTTAAAAAAACATTCTCCTCATACTTTTGCCGGAAAACTCAAAAACTACATCGTATAGTAATCAAAAGAAAGATTCCTTCCATACCTTGTGGTAAAAGTAAAAAAAGGGTAAAAATGACTTGAAACATAAATGGAAGAATAATAAACATTTTATGGAAACATTTTGAGAACATATGGACATGGATGATAAACATATCCCCAGTAAATACTTATGAATAAACAATCTCAGATAAGAACAATATTGGAATAATTATCTCTTACCTTATGTCTAATTTCTTCAGTATGTGTCCGAAACTCATGTAAAGTGGGTTTAAACATATTATTAACTTGTAATAGAACCATAATAATATTTATGATATCACATATGATTCACTTATGACTTTATATTACCCATTCTTTTGTCAATTCCTTGTTAAAGTAGCGTTTTGGGTAAAATCATTTCATTTATCGTACGTGTTTGGACTTGTTGTTCTTGATATTATTACTTATATCATGATTTACTTACTTCTATAATGTAAAAAATGATTTATATATCATATATATTCAGTATATATATATAATATATAGATAAATGAAATTAAATACACCGTTCATGAAGACGGTAGGCCGTACGTACGCATGAACGCTGTTTTCCTTTTTTTATTAACTTGAATGGAAGTAAGTAGATGATATATATATATATACATAAATACAGTAGAATTATTATGTGATATATTTCATTATTATTCATTATATCTAATTTATAATCATTCTTGAATGGTTAACATGGAGAATAAATCTCATCGCGTCGTGAAGACGGTAATCCGTACGTACGCACGAGCGATGATATCGTTCCCATAATTATTTAATAGAATTGGGGTGGATGATATAATATATCATAATTATTATCATGTTATAATAATAAAATATAGTTATTATTTCCACCATTATACCCATCCAAGTAATGTGGTGTTGGAAAAAAAGATTACACCATGGCGTGGAGACGGTAAGCCATACGTACGCACACGCGGTGATTTCATTTTTCATAGGATGGATAAAAGGTGAAATAGGTTTGTTTCATATTTATAATAAAATATCAGTATATTATTGATACTTATGTTATTACTTTATAATGAAACTAATAAAGAAGAGGAAGTAGAAGAAGAACTAAATTTGAAAGAATCGGTAAATGATATTACCTCTTCCTTGATGCACCACTTCTTAACCTCCTCTTAGGGCACTAAAGATGGTCTTTGAAGAATACCAGTACCTAGAGTAGGTTTCTAGAGAAGTTTAGAAGATAAATGGACAGGGTTTTTACGAGATTGAAGGCACAAAATGTTGTGAAGAGGAGAGGGAGGAGGTTCCCTTTTATAAGGGAGGAGAGAGGTACTTTTAAAAACCTAAAAAATATTAATTTATAATAAATTAAAACCCCACATAAAATTCTCCAAGAATGACTCAATTAGAATATTAGATGATATAGGGTTGTAATTTCATCAACCAATAAAATTTAGACATGTTGGGAATTTATTTTAAAACTTATCAACTTGATTTATCCTTATTTAATCTATTTAATTTTTTTCTGTGGTAAAAATATTCTAAATTTTAAATTGTTATAAATAATTACTTATGTGTTGTTAATTTTCTATAATTGGATAAATTATAAAATTTTAGACCATATAAATTTCAATTTATAATTTTTAAATATTTTTGTGAATTTTAAACAATTTTATAATATGTTATTTTTATAAAATAACAATAGTGTCAATTTTGACACTATTCATTTATTTGCATTTAAATAAAATCCATACAGAGAATATATTCGAACCAAAATATTTAATAGATTAATAAAATGTCATATTTGTCTATAAATTTTTTGGATCACATTAAATAGTTCATATAATATTTATTTTAATATTTTTTAAACCATTTATTTGATATTTCAATCAATAAAATAATTTCTACATCACTGTTGTGTCATCATTAGTGATAATTATTTAATCCCTAAAAATTAAAAATAAATTCTCATGATGTATATAATTTTATTATCTTTCTGGATACTATTTAATTTTGATTTTTTAGGAAGTTTATCACCTTATTAAAATTATTACACTTATAAGATATAAGAGGGTGACATGTTGTCACTTTCTTTGGTTTTAATAATAATTACATCATTTTCATGGTCAAAAGTCCATGAAATGAATCTATTACGACCATTAGGTGATATGTGTTTACCTTTATTCATCCAATAGAATTTTATAAGGTTTCAAGGTAATTTTAGAATATTATTATTATCCTTAATTTCCCGATTTACCTTTAACTAAGGTAAATAATATTTACCGTAGTTACTATTCATAATGCGCAAAAATAAAAATTAGCCTATTAACATAATTTGGACATACTAATTCCAAATATGGAATCTATTTTTCCAAATTAAAGACACAGAAGATGCAATAATTAATTTAAAATTAACCCCGTTGTGGAAAAAAATGGGTTTTTATTTAAAACATTGCAAAAGATTGAAAAGTTTTTACCTATGAGTTCAATGTAAAATTAATGATAATGACATAAATTATATTAAATTTTAATAAATATATTATATTTATAATTTAAAACAATTCAATATTATAATTTAACCATATAAATTACTTTGATGAAAAAAGTTTTTTTTAATTAAAATTTAGCGTATTTTTACTATTCATCAAAATATGAACGTTATCAGAAAAATATCAAAACATTATCCAACGTAAATTTTTATATCCTGATTCACAAGAAGAAGTTTATTTTGTAAAATTTAATGTATAACCTTGTTAAAATTTAGATTTAAAATGGGTGCGCCATCAAAAGGCGGCAAAACTGCATTTTTTGAAATATACTTATTTTACCCAAAAAATTTATTTTGTTCTCATACCATGATCTAGAAAATGTGTAAGATGAATGATAATGTTATAAAATTCAAAAAGTAGTTAATACTATTCATAACGGCTAGTTCATAATAATATTATAATAATATCTCATTTGTGAAACTCGGTATTACGTACAACACACGTTATCGAGGAAGGTCGCTCTTGTGTGTAATGCAAGCCAAGTCAGGGTTATGTGTAGGTAAAGCTTCCTTTGGTGTTGCGTATAATATAGTTCAGTTATACATTGATCAAAATCTATACTTGGTGTTGTGTAAAATGAATTTTATTTGAAAGAAATTGAAATTGTGTGCAACAGAAGCCAAGAATAGTGTTGCGTATACTACAAGATAATATGGTGTTGCATATAGCTCAATATAATATTGGTGAAGCATAAAACAAAAGGCATCAAAGAAATTAAAAATAATACTTCTCATAAAATATCGGGGTGTTACAAACATGAAGAGATAGTGAAGGATCATGAAAGAATACTTTATGATAAAGAGGTAGAATTATCTAAGAAATAGTCTATGTTCCTTTCAGATCAATGTGAGATTAATAATAGGAAAAAATATTACACCAAAGCTATTGTGCTAAATGGTGAATATTCTAAAGGTGCTAAGAATATGGGTCCATAAAAAAGAGTTTTTTCTATACCCAGTGGATCTTAATGTACATTTTTTACTTCAAACAATGGATTCCTGATATAAAATATTAATTTTTTTGGGCCAAAAGAAAAAAATAAGAAAACATCTTCCATAAAGGAAGAGTGGACTAATTTACCCAGAAGGTTTCCTCCTAAGCAGAAACATGTACAATATATAAAAATACTACAAAAAAATTTTTAGAGTATAATAATTATTAATATAGAAGATCAAGGTTTAGAGTATTATACTAGTGTTTTGGGGTGTTTAGTTTTAAAGATTAATCATGCTGGTACAACATGTCACTACTAAGAATGAGGCATGAATTAAGGGGTAGTAATTCTAAAAAAATGAGATCAAATTGTCAGAAAGAGAGTACTATGAAAAAGAAATCATCTAAACTGTCAACAAAGAAAAATTTTGAATTCTTTATAGTAGTTTGTGGAACATGTGGTCAATAAGGTCACAAATATTTGAAATATAGAGTCATCTCACTAAGTGAAATTTTAGACAATGTAAATTCAAAGAGAAGACATTTGATGAAGGAAGAAAAAATAACCAGTGTGTTATGTGAGAAACTAAAACTATATGATAAAATCAAGAAATAATGTTTAGTAATCTAGATTGAACAACTAGAAAAAAAAAATAAATGGTGAATGATCAGAAATATTCTATGGAAAATGGAAGAAAGTGGTGATAGTTTAAGAAATTATTGTTGATAAGAAGTTATCTACATATGATGACATGAAAATAATTATGTGTGAAAGCTGTGAAAAAACTAGGATTGAATTAAGATATTGTATTAAAATTATACCACCCAAAGAAGAAATAATGAAGGAGATGTGGAATGTAAAAAAAATTATTCTAATACAATAAAGGTAGTTTCATCCACATAAAAAAGATTCAAATGATGAGTAAAGATCAATCACACCTTTTAAGAAATCTATGAAGAATAAGAATTTTATATGGAGAGGATGCTCTTAGTATAAATATTATTTTTTAGAAACCAAGAGGTCCATCCTTAATCAATTATATATGAATTCTTTTTTACTAACATGTTTGCAATTGAATGTGAGGATTCATCCCTTGAGTGGGAGAATTGATGAGATGAAGCTATTAAATATTCACACCATAGTGTATACGTAACTTATAAGAAACTATATAAAATTGGAATATGAGGCATGACAATCACAATTTCATCCCTTATTATTAATTGTATTAATCATATCAATTAGGGGTGTGGGTGCAAGTTTGATGTGAAGATTATACAAAAAGGGGATTTATATCCTTTGCACATGAACATTTTAGATGTATTTATTGAATTATGTGTAGGATTTAAAACATCATTGAAAAATATAATCCCTAAAAGGATAATTTATAAGTTGTGAAGATGATTTCACATTCATGGTATTTTATGGATATCATAGATATCCTTGGTTTTATCTTTATTGTTTTCTGCATCGGGTTAGCCCATATACATTAGAGTTGATTAACAAAATACTCTTTTATAGGAGAACCATGTGAGATCATTCCTCTCTTAGAAGTGATCATGAAATTTTCATATAAGGGCAATGGTTAGGTTTTTTAGAAGAAAGATGACTTGAGGGGATTACATTTATCCTTTTCATATTCATTTTTAATAAGGTGGAGAAATTTTTAAACACATTTGAACTTGAATGACATGTGTTTCTTTTGAAAACAAAAAGAAAAGGGGAATATTATTGAGACCATGTTGAATTTGTTGTGAATAAGTTAACATGTATTGGTGTATGAAGTTATTATTCCTGTATAATTGTTCTAGATTCAACTAATAGAATTTAATTTCATTCTTGAACAATTATCCTTATAACTCTTTCAATTTTTGAAGTGATATTAAAATCTAAGGACTTGTGTCCTTGATAAACTTTTTTTCAACAAGATGAAGAAGAAGATTTAAATGTAAGGTAATTTCATTAATTGGAATTGAAGGAGGACATGAAAATTTTATTTACATTATGTATGAAGAATATGAAGAGTTGTATTGGAATATTATTTGAGAAATTATTTATTTTATACTTATAATTATTTATGTAATTTAGTTCACCTCACATAAAAAATAGGGGCCAACCACAAGCCCCTAAGGGATAGTCGTCAACCAAACTTAAGGGACTCAAGGTCAACCTTATGGGAGATCCTTCCCAAGGAGGCCACATGGTGTTAGAGTTGGGATCATAGGCCATTGGTCCACGAATAATCCTAGAGATTCTCCCATGTATATGGCACCCATGATTAGGCCATATTGAGCCTATAGGGTACCGGTGGGCCTGTGCATGTGAGGAACGACTCGTGAGGCGTGGGTGCAAGGTGTGATGGGTTCTGATCCCCCATGGATATATTAGGAGTTTTTTGGAGTTTTTTATAATAAATGGAAGAGGAAAAATGGCTGCTCAGTCAAAATTGGAAATAGGATTCTACATTGCTATTTATCCATCTTTAATGATATATATAGAACCACAAACATCTAATAGAGATGATCTAATCCATCCAATCAATATGGGATGTCGTATTAAACCTAACCCACTCGACGGTTGTCTTTATACATTTATTTTACCTATAAAATGATCAAATCATTGACACTATAAGATGTGTTCACATATCTTCATGGAATCATGTGATATTCATTAGAATACATGAAGAATACAAGCAATTGTGTGATTCCATTGCATGAAAAGAGACATAAATTTGATTTAATATTACTCCTATCTTTTACATATATTGTCATGAGAATAATTCAGGTGTACCATATGATTTTAAAGATAATTTACAGTGAGAAGACACCTCATGAATAGCTGAAAATCAATAGGGGTGTCCCATGATCAATGAAGTGATCAGGAAAAGTAATCATGTGAATCCTTTGATCTATTTAGAATTGTGTCAGGCATGAAGAATTCAAGAGTTTTGGTATTTTAAAGATCATGAGATCGTCATGATTTTTTAGGATTCCTCAGAATGATATAAAAATGATGTTTAGGTAGTTCAACACTACCTATATAAACATATTCATAGAGGAGTTAAGTAGGGAAACCTTTGATAAATCAAGATGAGAACTTGAAAATGATATGCCAATGTCATTCATTCATGGAATAGAAGAATAATACCACATGAATATATCATGAAAAGGAGTATCTTTTGAACCAATCTGGTTATGTGGAGGAGAATAATTCAATGTGAAACTATTCATGGAAAGGATAACTTGCACACAATATTTCTCATCCTGACATACAATGCATTAATTGCAGGAACTTGAGAAGAACTAATGGAAAAATAAGTGTCACATGAAGCACATACCATGCAGAACCTTTTTCTTATACTAATTTTTCTGAGAAGAACGAACAGAAAAAAATCATGTCATGAAAAGGAACTCACATACTATAACTTTGGGCATTCGAATGACCCGTTGGATGTTTCTTGTGATCTCATGAAGCACATATGAGGAGGAAGTGTGATTGAATGGAGAAGATCATTTGAACTTTACCTGGTCACATAAATGTGGAGCAAGAAAATTGGATGATCTTTACATGGTTAGGTAGATGGAACGATTATCTTAAGGAGTGAATAGTTCATACATGCATGATTTATGTGCATGTATAATCAAACAAAAATAACTATGTTGAAATTCCACATAAAATAATAAGGGGAGAATTTATATGTGTAAGGGTTTTCAAAGTTATAATATCATGCATGAAGATTGTGAAATTCACATGGGATATTCTTTTTATGAACATTTTATAGTTAACTCGAGACTGGAGCTAGGAAGGAGATTTTATATGAGTTAACAGAGTATTGTGATTATTCAGGTACCATCTTGCATAAATACTGAAGAAGGTTGTGTTCATCACTTTCACACATATTAGTTGAGGCCATGACTTTAAAAGAAGGAATAATCATCCTGTGAATAGTATTACTATGGAAAATGGTTATTTATAAGTGACCAAAATTGATTGAGAAAGTCTGACAGACTTGACCAGTAGCTGTTGAAGAAACTTGAACATATACTTGAGAAAGTCACATTCAGTGACCTCATAAATTAATATCATCAAATCATTTAATAGTGGATAATTCCTTGAAAAAATGAGTAATCTTCTCAATTGAATCTAGGGGTGGAGAATTATCTAGTGTGATTTAGGAGAAAAAGTCTCTAGGGTGGATTTTAGAGTAGTCCATTGTGGATTTTGGTAACACTATGAGATACAATATAGATAACCTCTGATAAAATTTTTGGAGATATATAATGTAATTCTTTATCACCAATTATAATTAAATATAAAATTACAGTGGATAATCTATGTTGAGGATAATAATCAAGATGATAAGGAGCGAGTCTTTATACCGAATCTTGTAAAATCATTATGTTCTTTGTTGTTGTATTTACTACGTTATTCTAGGTAAGGATGATAAGAACACGAATAGTGGGTTGAGAATTTAACCAGCCACATCGGTTAAATTTAGATTGAAAAAATTATAAAATGAAAAAGGAATCACTAATTCAACCCTCCCCCTATCATAGACATGACATTGATCTGGGCACCTAATGGAAGATAAAGAACGCACATAAAAAATCTGGCTCTTGGAAATGGATCTCTCAAAACCACTCTTTCCTTTGAGTTATAAATTTTTTGTCCATAAATCACTTTATATCTATCTTAATGTTATGGAATTATTCTAAATTCTATATATATATATATATCACATATATATCTAGGATATCCCCCTTCCCTGGATGAGGTAATACATGCCTTATGATCATTTACTAAATTCCTTCATTAGGAAATTTCCTTTGTTTACGATATGAAACTAGATTATACAAACCATTTATTTCCCTGTGTAATTATCATGTTATTACTTATGATTTATTCCTTTTTGTGGAACAAATATATCATGAACATGTTATGATTGGTTCACCCAGATAATGCTTCAATACATTGGGTAAATATTTAGTCTCATGAGGAATCCTTTATGATATTAGAGAGTAAAAATAATCCATTATGATGCTTTTTACACCATATTATATTGTCTAGGTAGTAATACTTAACTCATTTTTATATCATGTAATATTTTATTGTCATATTTCCAATATTTCCATGATCTTATGATACCATTCTCTTTATGTTATGATTACAATTGATCACTCATGAACCTTCTACTTTGTGATATCATGTTATACCTTTGACTTAAATATTATGCTTCATTATTGGTTTTGTTCCCTTACTGGGCATTTTATCTCACCCCTATCTTTATGTATTCCCCAAGTTATCACATGTAGTTTTAGAAGATCAAATGGTTTTAAGGATCTCACTATGAAGAATAAAATAATGATTCCATGTTTATGTTTCCTTTTATGTATTATGAACCTATTCCACCAATAAAACTAGGCCTTTACAATCCATGTATTGTATTAATATATATTTATGTTTAATAATAATGTAATAATATATGTAAAAGTATTGTGTTGGAATAGTTTGTATCATAGTAAAGTTTTAGTTACACTTTTTCACTAGGATGATAAAATTATAGAGATAACCCTAGGGATAAGTATATGCATAACTGTATGAATAATTATTTGTATAAGAACATTTCTTTGAATCTTGGTGAAGTATAGAGTGAGTGGTTTTCAAGAAAATATATCCTTGTAAGGATACTAAAAGGGGACATGGCTTTGGTATATTGGTTCCTAGGGGTAATATCCTTCAAAAGGCTACATTGAGCTAGACTTGATCATCACCTGTTGCATGATAACAGGCCTTGCTGCACAAATAGTTCAAAAATCCTAGGGGATATTATTTTCAAATTAAATAACTCTTTACAAACCATTATTAAGGAAATGAATGAATTGTTAGGTTAGAAAACCTAACAGAAGATATTACCATGGAAAACATAGATCAGAACCTAGAGTCCAATAATTCAGGATGTACTTATCATTCAAGAGTTATTCCTTTTATATTTATAAGTTTCCATTTAATATGTTAATGTATGCTCATACTGTGTTTTTATTTATTTTAGTTAATATAGGGAAATAGGATACACCATTCCAACCTCTAATATGATGGGCAATGTGATGATTTACCCAATGATATACCCATCCTTATGGGAGTGGGAGTTGAGAACTTCATGGTAGTGCTAGATCAATTATCTCAAGTTATTATTAAAAATATGAAACATATAGAATTACCTAATCCTCATAAGAATAATCAAGTTTTTGTAGAATATTTTAAGTGACAAAGGCTCCCAACATTAAGAGGAACTTATGATCCCCATGTCACTGAACAATGGATTAACTCTATTAAGAAGATATTCTCTATTCTACTCTGCATAGAGAAAAAAAAATTTATGTTGGATATTTATCAAATTGAATGAGAACCAGATCAGTGGTAGGCACTGATCGAGAACACAAAGTATAAAGAAGATATTGATTCAATGGAATTGGACAAATTTAAAAAAATATTTTTAAAAAATATTTTCTCCGAACTCTCTATTTTAAGCTGAATAGGGAGTTTCTCAATCTGAAGAAAAAGGAAGAAGCTTCTATCCAGGCTTATGAAGAAAACACCACAAGGATTTCATATTATTCCTCTAGAGTTGTTATCAGCACCTAAAGTAAGGTGTAATTTCTCTTTAGTGGGTCAAATCCATGTCTAAAAAATGATTTAGATATTTTGATACATTTATAGTTATGAATATATTCTCCATTGTTACCTCAATGTTGAGATGGAAATTGGTGAATTTCACTAGTCTTGTGGTACTAGAGACATAAATATAAAATGAAGTTTCCTTTAGGACCATAAATACATAAATCACATGAAGTAATGAAAACCCAACATCCCACTTGTTAAAAGTTTTGGAATAAGTACCTAGAAAACAACCTATGGGGAACCATAAGATTCTTTAATTGTTTAAAAATGGGGAATCAGGCTAATCAGTGCCATAAGGAATTAAAGAAGACCATTAATGTGAAAGATTAAAATAAGTTTCAAATAAAAATATGGATGTTTTACAATGTTTTAACTATAATTAACATGAGAATTATGAAATCAAAAACCTAAACCAAGGGTTGTTAGATACAATCCTCAAAAACGAACTCCAAGGAAGAAAGGAAGGTTTTATTCTATCACTTAGGCTAAGGTGGATATGGAAAATTATGTGGTGATAGGCATGCTAGTTACTCATTTATGTATAATGAACACATTTTTTTATTCTGGTTCTATTAATTCTTTCATATCTTGTTAGTTTAGTAGTACTATTCAAGAACCACCTCAAAACTCAGGGGTTGAGCTATTTTTGAGAATAAAAAATTGGGAGATGGTTGCATCCCAAGTATATAACTCCAACCTAGTCAATGTTTATAGACAAATTATTCAATAAAATCTCTTCATACTTTCTTTCATAGTGTTTTATGGTATTTTGGTCATGGATTGGATATCCTTATATAAATCCAACATCAACTATTGGGAGAGGGATATCACTATTAACATCCCAATTCATCCTCAAAATTTGTATAAGTGTAATGAGGAGGCTGAATCTCCTTATTAATATTCTATTCATGCATGGATATTATTGCCTTATGAGAAATCATATCTAGCCAAAATGATTGATAAAAAAGGAGACAATCATGCTTGAATACATTCCCATTGTGAGGTATTATACTAAATTATTCCCTAATGAGTATCCTGGTATTCCTCCCAACCAATAGGTTGTGTAATCTAACCATTATTACACCTAGATATCAAACCATATCCAAGAATCCTTACAGGATGACCACCACTGAGTTAGAATAACTAAAGAAGTAGTTACAAGAGAATATGGAAAAGGGTTTTATACACCCGAGTGCTTCATCATGTGGTGTGTAAGTCCTATTCTCCAAGAAGATGGATGAGTCAATGTTCCTCTATATTGATTATCATAAACTCAAAAAAATCATGATAAATAAAAAGTATCAACTTCCATGGATATAATTATTTTTTGAACAACTACACAAAGTTTGTTATTTCTATAAGATGGACTTTTATTTAATATATCCACAATTTAGGGAGAAGAAGGATGTTATTAACAAAAAAACATTTTGAAAAAGGTATAAACACTATGAGTTCATAGTGATGGGTTTCAGACTCATTAATGCTCCCAAAATATTAATGAAATTAACAAATAGAGTATTAAGGGATTACCTTGACACATTTTTTGTCATATTTATAGGTTATATTCTAATATACTGCCAAACCAAGGAGGATCATAATTAATATTTGAATATTGTGATAAGGGATTTGAGAAAAGAGAATCTTCATGAAAATTTTAGTAAATTTGATTTTAGGATGAAGTATGTATCATTATTCAAGAATTTTATCACGAGGAAAGGTATATTTGTGGACCCTTCTAAAACAAAGGGAATCAAGGACTAGCCTAGACCGACATCTATAATAGAGATCTATAGTTTCCTCTTATTATCCTGGTATTATTGAGGATTTTTGATTTTTTTTCATAATTTTTAAACTCACTAACCAAGATAATAGTGAATGGGTTAAAATTTTTATAGACCATTGAATGTGTAGAGATATTTATGTAATTTAAAAATAGTATTATCACTACACAAGTACTTACACTACCCTCAAGTGGGGAACTTTTTGTAGTATACAATGTTGCCTCAATAAAGGGTTTGGGATGTGTACCAATGCATAATGATAACTTTATTATTCAAATTAGTTTGAATTAATATTCATGTATGATTATTATGGATATTATTTAATGTGATTTTGAAATATTGAATGACTCAAAAGTTTTCCGTTTTCTCAAGTCTGATTTCTAGGAAATTTTGTTTCAGTATTATTGGTTGATAATTAGAAGAGATGTTTGGGGTGATAATTCTATAGTTATTATTATTATTAATATTTTCAATTATTTTAACTATTTTATATTATTGTGTAGTGATTATATATTCTTATTTAAAGTAATACAAAGCTATAAGAAATAAAATTCCTAGAGATGGTGTTACAAAAATTATAAACATGAACTTGAAACTATCAGAAGTTTACAAGTGATTACATGTGAGAAATTATCAAACTAATTGATGACTATGATGGGTATAAAAAAACTATACAACATTTACTAACATGAAGATATGAATGGATCCATTACAAGAAAACAAATTTATATGCTTCAATTTTTGTACACAAACTTTTACTGACTAATTTCTTTGAGTTTGTTCTTAATTATATCTATATTGTTCACCCAAGCTTAATAATTTATAGTTAATGAATTTTCATTCCAAAATTATTATTAATTTTGGTTTGTGAATCATGGGTTAAAATTTCAGTTTTGGGATATATTATCTTTTAAAATGTATGTTTTGGTTTTAACTTCTGGATGAGAAGTTAGTGTTGTAATCGGGTTGTCAATCCCCTTCAAAAGTCAGTGTTATATTGTTGGTTGTGCCTCTACTGGAAAATATATCTTGTAATATATTTGTAACCCCCATAAAAATTCTTTTTATACAGCATAAAATAACTCTAAAGGAGTAGATGGTTGTAAATAATTGATGTAGGATTAATTTGACTCAAGATACTATAAAAAATCACGTTCTCTATCTTTAAATTTTTATTAATAATTTTCTAATTATTATGCATGTATACATTGATTTAATTTCATTAAAATTTTAAACTGGTATATTCCTCCAATGGCCCAAAGGCCTTCATTTTTTATTGATTTTTGATAATACACCTTTCAAGGGGTGAGGTGAAACCCTTACAAGGCCCGTAGGTGTTAGTATTACCTGGTCCGTAGGCCTTAGATGAATTCATTTCCAGTAGGCTTCAGACATTACATAAAACCCAGACTAACTACTTGGAATTGCACCTTCGCAGCATCTTCATCGTGAAATCAGTTGTCCACTTTCTCGTGGCTATTTGACTGGGATTTCCCATGCATGCACAGGCTTATCCCGATGGCAGGTGCCATACCCTCTCATTCTTGCAATCCGTTTAGCTTCTGCTATTGTGAAAGCTCCTTGCTCCCCCCTTCTGAATCTTGTTCCTTATAGGTTTCCTATTTTGCATCTACAATTAAGGTGGCCCAAAGGCTTTACTGAACTGAAGGCCTCGGTGTCCTGAAGGCCTTAAAGTACTCAGAGACTAAATCGGTGGCCCGAAGGACCAAACGGGGGAATATTCCCAGCTACTATAGTGCCAAACAATGCCTGCTACAGCACGTGCTACAGTTCTGCACAGTTCCTACTACAATACTGCTACAGTACCTACTACAGTACTACTACTGTACCCGGAAATTATCCTCCTCCTGTATTTGATCCCGGGTCTCTTGGATTCACTTAAGGAGTCCTCACCAATAGGGATGAGGCTCATGTGTAGTCAATTCACTTATCATATATACAACCAAACATCTTGGTTTGTACCTATAAATAGATTCACACATTGGGATCAAACGTTATAAAAAATACCATTCACTAAACTTTGTTTTTTGTTGTTATGCATGATAAGTGAATGCATTGAGTGAATTCATAAGAAGATCCATATATCTTAACTGATTTAGAGGTTTGAAAATTTTTAGGGTAAAAAGAAATAAAAATTAATTTGGTAAAATAATATCACATTGATTCACCCCTGTTTGAGAGTGAGTATATTATCCTTATAGGGTATTTAGAGTGGTATCAATGCTAATCTAGGTTTCCTATGATTGGATCTATTTTCTTTTCTTAGTTTTTTTATTAGATATATGTAAATTGAATATTAAAATAACATCTTGATTTACCATATATAAAATATATAGCTCTCATACTTATGAATTCTAACATGTATTTTTAGACTAAAACCATTAAGAATAAACATATTAAAGAGATAAGTAAGTTGATAATGATCTCAAAACAGAAAGGGGGAACACCCATAATTAAAGGCAATCAAAGTGGTGTTTCATCTGTTAAATATTTTCATAAGTTTTCTCTGAAGGAATCTAGTTTAAGATGTGAAGAGAATTATCTAGCTAAATTATTTGAAGACCAATACTCTAATGTTAAGGATTATTTGAAGAAGGTTCCTATTAATTTATTTAATTATATATTCTTGTTTATCAAGAGAATACATGATGAGAAACAATATTTGGAATTAAAATCTTGTGATATCAAGAAAGAATTGGCTAAAAAGATGAAAAGTGAAAACTCTCACAGATCTAGTTGAATCCAAAGAACATAATACATTTATTTGTAAGAAAAATATATCCCTATTTGAAGAATAATGATGAAGGATAGTTATATAGAAATACTGGTTAATGAAAATAAATAATGAAGAAGTTAATTCATTATAATAAATACAAAAAAACATTCATGAATGTCTAAGATCTTAAGATATAAATAAGTAGAAAGAAAAAATGAGCAAGTAAATGAATTTCAGGAGAAGTGTAAGATGCATGAGGAACGTGTTTAAAAGATAAATAAATAATGGGAAGTTATTATGAGATCATTTTAGTACGAAAATAATTCCCTCAACATGAATTATCTTGAACTGAAAGTCAAGTTGAGAAATATTGAATAGGTTCAACCAAAAACTTCCTAGAAAGATTAATGAAGATATATTACAATAAGTTTTTTTTGATAATATTCATTCTTAAAAAATGATCACTCTAATGAAATTTTGGTATTTAGAACATAAAATTATCTATCTATAGAAATCTCATAGAAAATAATAACCCATTTCATAGAAAATGTTTTATTAACTAATCTTGTTTCATTCTATAATGAAACCTAAAACAAAACAATATATAGAAATGTGGGTGGATCAGAATTGTGTGAAACACACCACTTTATAAAGGGTGGATATAATAAATAAAATGAATCATTTCTCTAGAAATGAGTCTCAAAATAATGACTATTTAGTCTAAAAGTAGAAAGTATATAAATCTATCTAGAATGAGTATAAAATCAAATGAACAAGGTTTTTTGAAAACATGTAGTGGTCTAGAATGTTTGGATGCATAACCATTGAATGTTGAAATAATTTTTCAATTCCTAATAATCATATATGGCCTTTATTAAGGGGTATAACATTTTGAGTTTAGATAAAACCTATAGAGTTGATGCAAAAATATTGAAAAATATGGGAATGAATCTATACACTAAGAATAGATTTGATAGCCTGGATAATTTTCATGGAAATTGAAACATAAGTTTCCATTGTGATGATGAATTATTGTATAAAAATTCTAAGTGTAATTAAAATTCTAATGAGAAGAAAAGACCATAAAATATTACAAAATAAGTATGTAAAATAGTTAATCAATCCTTGGGTTATAAATAGAATAACAATGTTTAGAAAAGTATTCTTAATAATGATTCTATTCTGAGAAATAGGATATGTTTCTATTGTGATAGAGAAGGATGTATCATGGAAATTTGAAAATTGGTCTTGAACATCAAAATTAAAGGAAATATGATAGATAAAAATAATGAATCAATCCATGAAATAGAAAAAAGGATTGGTTTGGTGGAATATATTCATGAAGAAGAAATTTAGAAGTTTCTAAATAAGGGTAACTTAGAGATATGATAAAAACTATGATGAAGGAGAAGATAGACTGAAGATACTACAAATAAATTCCTAACATGGATATCTGGATAGTAGGAGGTGATGAGAAAAAATTAAAAACATTATTTAATCTATATTTAAAACCCAAGAAACCTATTCATGTTACTTAATAATGTATGACTATTTTTCCAAACCAATTTGAAACTTTAAAGAAAATGAATCTATAATAAGTATGTGAAAGCATCATTCCAAATTTTGTGAAAATATATGTTCTATATATAAAGAATGATAAAAATACGAATACAAACTTTCTACCTAAGGATAGTAATGTTTGGATATTCAATGGTGAAATCATGAAGAAAAGTTTGGTTTAAAATGTAGGGGGTTTTGGATTGATAAGTAACCATCATACCTATTTATCTTACTAATAATCAAAATAGGAACCCACCTTATTCACATATGTTTTTTTTGATCTTATTTGTAGGGAATTGAAGGTGATGAGTGCAATAACAGATATTCAATGTTGTGAAAGTCTTACAAAAAATAGTGTTAACCATCATAGAGATATTATGAAAGTAAAATGTGATTCCTCCTTCCAATTTTTTTAGTGGTATTAGTCGTGATGAATGATGTTGGAGTTCATATGATGAGGGGGAGTTCAGAATAAGAGAAAACTTCCATATTAAATTATTGATTGTGAATCTAAATGCTAGATAACATAAGATAAATATGATAACAAGGTATGAAATTCAAATTATATTTTTTATTTGTCTTTAATATAATCAAATTATTAGGGGAAGAGTTTTTTAAGTTGGAAGAAAATTTAATGGTGGAGAAACCTTATTGCACTTGAATGTTTTAATGTGTTTTTTTAGTTGAGTGGATGTTATAAATTCCTTAAAATTTTGTTAAATATTCCATTATAAGACAAATATGAATTGGTATCATAGTCTAGATAGTTTTATGTACACCATTGATGTCTAGGTTAATCATTATTGTTTTTTACATTGAGAAAGATCAAGTATACATATATTTGATTAATTTATAACTCATTTATTAAGAGAAATGTGATGCTACAACTATCTCATGTGGGTACAGTTTTACAATGTAGAATAATATTAAATTTAAAGAAATGGTTGAAACATGACATGAGTAGGAATTTATATTACCCTTTAACTAATGATTTGTTGTCAATAAGGGAAGGGGGGATAATATTGAGTTGATAATTGAAATTGGTGTTGACAAAAAATCTAAAGGGGGTGATTGGAGTTACTAGGTATATTATAGTAATGAATGTTTCATTACTTTTATTTTTTTTATCAATATGGAAATGAAAATTAAAGTCGATATATATGATGAATTTGGGTGATGATGAAGATCTTAGTGAATGAAGACATTGATGAGATCATTACAGATCCGTGAGATGCATTATAGTGTGTCATTTTGATATTCCAATGTGATGAATTCCATTTTATATACTATTAAATATTCATTCATATGTTTTCAGTGGAATTTACTTGTGTTACTTTCATTATAAATACTAATAAAGTAGAATGAAATGATTCACCCTCTTGTAGTTATTGAAAAAAAATATTTGAGGATAGAACCTATATATCTTATGATTATTGTGTTGAGATATTAATAGATTCCCAATAAGTTTTGTAGTTTGAATTAAAACAATATCTACAATATAATATGGATAATACTAAGGGATATTTAAGTTAACAATAATTATAATGATGAAAAATTGGATTCTATAGTAGTTGAGTTAACTTGGATAAAACTATAAGAGTGAGGAATAATCCCCATGTTATTAATAATTAAGGATGCTTGATATATTGATTTACACACTTGGATGATGGGTATGAAATTCTATGTTTTAAGGCTGATATAGATTTTCATTTATTTGTAATTATATTATCACCATTTCTGAGAAAATATATTGAGAATGCTGGGGTACTTATGATGAAATTTAGTGTTATTTAAATACTCAATAAGAGTGAAGATATGCTCCAAGATTCTATGGAATCTTCATTGAAGATTTTAAATAAGGTTTGATATATTTTAAGAGTTATTTAATTTTATTTGATATGAGGAGGTATGATTATTGTTGGCTTTAGAGTTTTTGAAAAGATTCTAAGATTATTTGAATAAGTTATGGAATTTTGAGATGAAGTTGAAAACTAGAAAAGGAAAACTCTTCTATATGTAAAAGTACATATGATTTTACTATAGATGAATAAGTGTTATCCTGATCATGTAGATTGAAAAATTTTAAAGTAAAAATTCCATTGAATATGTAAGAGTTAACATTTGCATTAATAAGAGTCACCTAAAGATATGTAAGGGTTTCCAAGTGGTAATGCAAAGATATAAGGGTGGCTCAGACCTTGATGATATGAAATTGGATAACTCTTGATTTAAACTATGATATATTAAGGTAATATTCTCAATATATAAATGTTATCAGGTTGTATTCTTAAATGTACTCAAAGGAAATAATTTGGAAAATTACCCAAGAAACACTATGATATTTAATGGATAGATTCATGATACATAAGATTTATAAAGGTTAAAAAAGATAATATGTAAGCGTACTCATAAGAGGATACATAAGATTAATCATAAGGAATAAGATTTTAAAAATTATCCAAGCCTCACGATGATATGTAAGAGTAAACAAAAAAATGCACATGATACATTAGGTTTGTTAAATAATGCTGGATATGCATTGGGAATACGGGTTGATCCATGAAAAGAGTTTATATGTAAGGGTTATCCTTCCATCACAAAAAAACCTCAGTTATGGGTTAATAGACTATGAAAATATGAGATTACTGGAGATAAAAGTTAAAATATACCAAACTATTATTCAAGTATTAAATATAACGTTTTTGGTTATTAATATGTTATCTGAGATGTGATTTTTGGAGAATTAATTAAGAATATATTGAGAAGATCATTGTAATATTATTATGGAATTTTCAAATATGATGATTTGAAAATCATTAATGCTAATCAAATGCGGAGTCATTAATTAGGACATTTTAATCCAATTTAATAGAGAATATATATATATTTTTAATACTAGTGTGGAGTTTGGTAGATAAAATTTAGTTATAATAATAATTCAAAACAATAAGTGTTTTTCACGACATAAGATAGTTTTTTGAATCCTGAATGGTGAGTCACAACCTAGAGGGAGAGTAGTTTGTGGGGTGTGATTCATAGCAAGGACCATCGATTCATGGCACGAATGGAATAAGGGTTACATTTAGTGAATCTAAAATAAATAAATTCATTACATGAACACATAGTTCTAAATGTGAATTCATCCTAGAATTATAGAATCAAGGTTACACATTTTTTAGTGAGCCTTAGACTCAATCCATTCATGACGTGAATGACCCATTCACACTATGAATGTACATTTGGAAGAATGCCTATAAATTCTATTTCACCCTCAAACACCATCGGAATCCTCTTTTTTTCTATGAACCCTATGTGGAAAAAGGTACTATTCCATGTTTTTATTCACTTCCAATTGGGATTGATTACCAATATGAAAATATCAAACTATGGTGATTGAAGGAGGGTTTTCCTTCTTTCTATTATGGTTTCTTCCCCATTCAGTTTAATTTTCCTCCTATTATTTATTTTAATGTTGTTATAATTTATCTTCTTTATTTATCATTTAGTGGTTTGGATATTGGGTGGTGTTTTTAGGATATAGTATCCAATATGGTACATCATTTTTTTGTAAGAGAGGTTATCAAATATCAGCACTTGTTTTTCCATTCTTGTGTGATGAACGTTTAATGTATCAAGGTGGAGGATTATTTTTAATCTCTTATTTTATGTAAAATGTGAATTTATCCTAATTTTTCTCCTTGGGTAATAGTGAAATTAATCTTAATGAATATTAAAATAGAATTGAATAATTTATTGGTTTTGGGTTATAGTGATCTCATGTGGTTATGCTATTGTGTTTCTCTTATTGATGCTATGACTTATCATGTTTTTTATTCTTGTAAAATTGTTAAATAATTTAATGAATGTGAATTATTATTGAATTGAATGAATATTCTTGTTAAATTGATTCCATTATTTCTTTTAATTGATGGAAATTAATGTTATTCTTGATTCATGTTTTAATAGTTTACAACTGTTGATAGATGATGCCTTAGGTTTCCTATGATTGTAACCTATGGTGAATGAAAAGGTTAATTGAAGAAAATATTAAATTTTCTAATTGTTAAAGATATTTTTTTAGAATGAGTTATTCCATTTTATTATTACGACTGGATGCCTTGGTTCTAAGGCATGGACAACATGATAACTATTTATTGTTTTATTATAGCTATATGTGATTTCTCTGGATGTGGAGACATGTTATGTGGTATGATGTGAACTTGGTATGCCAAGTGGACTTGAAATATGTGGGTAGGGGTGCCTGAGTTTGTTGAAAAAAGTTTTCTATGGTGATTGTGGGATAAATGGTGATATACATATTGGACTCAGGGATGACACTAGTATTAATGAAGTGGTTTTAGGTTGGTAATTTTTATTTTTTATTGAATTGAAATATGTAATGCTTTCATGTTAATGAATATATTTCTTTTAAGTCTATAAAATTAGGTTTATTGATTTCTATATTTTGTTCTCCACTACCTAACTAAACTCGTTTTTCTTGGTCTACACATCTTTTATAGTTATTTAGGATGAGTCATAGCATACCTGAAACTATGTAATGATAATGAATATTAAACTATTTAATCAATGAGGTTTGGGGTTCACTGGTTGAATTTGGATATTTTTTTGGAAAATATTTATAATAAAATGTTCAATTGAAATAATTAATTGTTTATATTGTGTGCTTACAAGTTATATAGTCCTTTGTGAAGGTAGCATGGTGTCCTAAGAGATAATAAATATAGTTGAGGTTAATTCTATGTAGTTTCCCTTAGTGTGATTTTTGATATATATGTATATATTCATTTTTTATGTTATTTAATATGCTACCCCACCAATGTCAGTAGGAAAAATGACACCTAGCGGGATCTAGGGGTGGTTTCCCTAATATCATGGTTGGTGAGGGTGAATAGAGGACTGCCCCCTCTCCCTCACTCTCAATTTCAAGAGTAGTATAACATTTTGGCATGAAAAAAGGTTACCTTCTTGTATATGCATGTATATGGATGTAATGGCTTATAGTTTTTTCACATTCCTAGATATACATATGAAATATTATGAGGATTATTATAGGTATGTTGTGTACAGGCTAAGATGCATTGAGATATAATACATAATGTACATGTTGTGGTGGATACCAGAAAAGTATGAAGTTGATATCTAGATGTGGTGATGATGATGAGATTATGAGATTCTCAAGGTGCATATTATTATAATATTTCCTTTATAACATGTTGATTATTAGAGAGAGATGGAATAGGATGTGAAAAATTTGGGTGAGAGTGGTAAACATGCGATAAAGTGGTAGTGGGGTACCTTGACTTTTATATTTATGTTAGATAATATATTATTACATGAATATGATACTTGGTGAAAGATACATGATGATGATGGGAACTTAGAAAAAAAAATCAGGCGATGAGTTAGTTTCATTGATTATTAAATTGGATTTAATTTGATTTATTCACATTACAAGAGAGGTTTTGGGGAGGATCCTACTAAGTATACCTTTAATTCTCACCCCCATCTATATAGTTTTTTTCAACTATTAATTAGTTGGTAGGTGATTATTATAGACATTATTAGCTAGTTCAGTTTCTCAAGAGTTCTTTGGACTTCACGATCACTACCGAGGATTTAATTTTGGTACTTGTTTTTTTCTTTTTAAGTTGGACATTTTTATGAAATTAAATGAATTTATTGGTATACTTATTTTATTATGAGTAGGAGTTGTTTTATGGTATCATATTATCTATTTTTTCTCATAATCGTTTTAGTGGGTAATTCCCATTATTTGCGTGTATGTTATTTCATTGGTTATGGTCACCAATCCATGACCTATTGGAAGCAGACTTTGAGAATTTTCTCCCCTCTTCCTTTATTTTTGACCCAGGTGGGGTAACTTTTGGAGGATGGGATCATGAATGAGTGGAATAATCGGTAGGTTGAGGGATGATATTGAGTTCGTAGGTATACAGTTTTGTGGGATTCATGGGTTGGTAGGGAGACCCATTAGTACATGAGTACTGATATCCCCCTGTAATCTGATACAAGAACCATTAACTTTACTAAACATACTAAGTGAAGTGATATTGGTTGTAGGGTAGAGACCTAGTAAATGATCATGCATGATTATTTTTTACACCTATGTTTGATTTGTGTACACTTTAGGGTTAGGGTAAACTTGAATTAATAAATATTAAATATTTCATATTCAGAGTTTAGGTGTCCCTATCTATTTATTCTTTTATTTTTAAAGACCTAGGATAATTCCATTGTCCGGTTCATGATGAATATGTTCAGCAGGATTTTCTAGTAGATCATGGAAGAGTTGAGGATGATTAAAATGAAACTTGGAGGAGGAAATATGGAGTGTTTTCCAACACAGGTATGTAGAAGTATGAGGGATCCATTTCTGATTCAGTGAAATAAGACTGGTTATGGGAGGTAGATATAGACTTTGGTTTGATTCATTCTCAGAAGGATAACTAGGTTTCTTTGGCATTGATATTTCCACATGGAGATACCATATCGTTCTATTTTTTATTCCTTATGGATCACTAGGAGTCATCAATTTCATGGGATATGTTATAAGATCAATTTCTAGTTGATTTTATTTCTTTATCTATAAATGTATCCAATCATTAGAAGATACATACCCATTGATAAGGAAGTTTCATATTTTAAGAGTTTGGAATCCATTTTAGGAACATATTATGATATTCTATGGACCTATTTCCAAATGATAAGGATATAAATAGGCATTTTGAGGAGGATTTATATCTAGAGATCTCGTTCAAGGTTAATCTATTTATGCTATTGAATCAAGGTATTGATGAGGGAAGAGTTTGTAGAGACGATAATTTCCATCAACAAATCTTTATGATAGGGGAGTCATTTGGAGTATACATGTTGTATAACTATTTTCTAGGGTTCCTAATTTATAGTACAAAAGGGTTTTGAGATAACCAATGGTAGGTCCCAACCCTCTTCATCTCATTTCTCTAGGGCTAGCGACTCTTGGGTCCCTGCTATAGGATTATACATTTTTTATGGACGTGATATTCATCAGAAGTGGGAGTGCCGAAAAATTCAGAGTAGAAAATATGTGGATGGTAGTCCAATTTAGTTTTTAACATCACAATATTATTTGTTATGGAATGTAACACTCCGAGATTTTTGTTTTTTTTTTCAAATTAATTTAATCTTTTTGATATTTTTCATTTCATGGAATAATAAAAATAGTCTATTTTACAGTTCTATGTTTGGATTGTGTTATTGGAAACCCAAAGTTTATTATTCACTAAAAACAAAATAATATTTATTTTTCCATAAATTGAACACCGAGGCTAGTTACGTTACACGCAAGACTGACTTTCCTTGATGGATTGCATAACATGAGAAACCAAGTTTTACCGAATAACGATATATTATAAAAATACTATTTAATATAATAAGATATAACCTAGTCATTAGATTAGTAGTTATGAAAAGGCATAAATAACTTATTAAAATCTACGGTTTTAAAAAATATAAAATGAACACATTGGTTAAAAATTTAATAGAAATGAATATGAAAACCGATTGAAGATAAAGGAAAATATTAATATTTTTATGCTCACAAAGATATTTTATCCTAATAAGTTAAAGTAAATAGAATTAGTAAGTGATATTAATGTAATTTATATATTATATATTCAATCAAATATTTTTTATATTCCTCCAATATATTTTATAGGCTTAAGATAAAAACAAACCCAATTTGATACATAAATTACTATACTTTTATTAAGACACATTTAACACCTTTTAAGAGAAAACATATTTTTAAAACAAATTTTGACACTTTTATAAATATTATATTTTTAAATAAACTGAAAATTTAAAAGATAAACATAAAAATTATCTTATCATGAATTTTTGGAATTTGTCTATAAAGTCTCTTTTTTTAATGAATACTAAAAAATATTGTATTTTAATTCAAAACTGATTTTTATATAATTTATTTGTAAGGGTAAATTTTAATTTTAATTTGGTTAAAAGATTAATTAGATAAAATATAAATAAATTAATATTATTTTGGTCACTAGAACCAATTTTACATTGAAATTGGATATAAAAACTTAGTAATCTTTTGAACATTTTTACGTTAAAAACCCACAATGTCGTCCTACCTAAGATATTAATTTTAAATTAATTTATTCCACTTATGTGTTTATAATTTAAAAAATGGATTCCATATTTGGAATTATAATAATTTATAATTTCAAATAAGGTCAACTTAGTTATTGACAAAAAAATATTAGTGAATGTAGTTGAAATTAATTATAGTGATTAAGGTAAAATTAAGCTTAATAAGAGAATAAAACTTAAAATTAAAAGCACAAATGACCTAGAATATTTTAGAAAACCCATTTTATAGAAATATTTATTACATAAACCTTCAATTATTGAGTTTTTTTGGGTTTGTATTAGTTTTTTAGATAAAAACAAGGGTAAATAAAAGTTTTTTCAAAAATGCCAAGTATGTTCTTTCCCTTCCCAATAAAGGCCATCAACTCCCCCTCTTCTCCACAAATATCAAAACAAATATGTTCATAAAATCTCTACCTAGTAAAGTTACCAAAAAATAAACCTTCCTCTTTTAATCCTCCCTTTGGTCATAACGACTTCCAAGGAACCATTTGGTGCAAACCAAAAGGAATTACCCGATTAAGAGGTTACACCCTCCCTCAAGATCCTTTATTTTATTTTATTTCTACACCCCCTCAACTATACTTATTAAAATATTATACAAAAAACTAGTATACTCATTATAATGATATATTTTTTTTATAATTGTTCATCATACACTCACACACACTTCAATCTAATGGGTAAAGAACATACTTTTTATGTGTGTGACGAACTACCGCCTCACGAAACGATGATTGTTCGTTTTTTCCTTTAATACATTTAATGGTTGGGAATTGTGATAGAAACTATATTTATATATGATATATGTGATAATTATTATGTATATATTATTCTGTAATTCTTTTATAACATATATCTTTATAGTTTTCATTTTTTGTAAATACGATAATTCCGTTTGAGGAAGTGTGGACTACCGCCCCCTCAAAACGATGTGATTCGTTCACACCTTACAAGTAATGTATTAAGGATGTGTTTAGTGAAGTTATTTGATATATATGAAATAATAATTCTATTGTAATGATTATATATAAAGATATTTCAATTACTTTATTTCTTTTAATATGTAAATAAAATGGAAGCAACGTTCATGCATACATACGACGTACTGTCTCTATAAACAGTGTGTTCCATTTTCATACTTATTTATTATATGGGTTATTATAATACATATATACTCAATATAAATGTTATTTATATCATGTTTTACATTTTTGAAATCATGATATAAGTATAAGGACCAAGGATATAACAAATTAAGACACATGGGAAAAATAAAGAGAATATTATGTGAAGCGTCACTACTACAAAACTGGGTTTATCCATTTCTTGATAAAAGAACTATTAAAACCCCCTTTCTCAATGAAATAAAAAGTGCTGTTAAAACATAAATTTATCAGTACTTCTAAAAAAGCGATAATAAGGGGGGGGTGGTGTCTTTATCAGTGTTTCTAAAAATGAATTGACAAAGGGTGGCCTTTATAAAAACTTTTTTAGAAGCACTAATAATGGCCCCCCATTTATCATCGCTTTTTTACTACCACTAATAAAGGGAATATTTCAAAAATAATCATTAACAAATACCCGTAGCAGAATTTATGGTTGTCTGGAGGCCTTCTGGATCATTTTTGGCCTCAATAGAGGTGATCGAGGGTTATCATTGGTCATTGAGGTATAGATATCATCACATGATTCAATTTTATATGTAGTAGAGGAAAAATGAACACCCGGTTTAGAAATCATGGTCGTCAAATATGAAAAACCCTTAAAACCTATAAAACCTATAAATCCTTGAAAGGATCATAAATTTTGATTCTAAAGTCCATTTCAAATCCATAATTAGTCAAATAGAAGCTTATAAAATGATATAAAACCACATTATATTAAAATTTCATTAAAAAAGGAATAAAAATTATTATAGTTTTAAAAGAGTCAGAAATCGAACTCAAACTTAAAATGGGCATAACTTTTGATATGGGTGTCTTTTTGTTCTCTACCACATATAAAATAAAATCCTATGATGATATCTATGTTGTTTAGGTTTATAACTACATATTTGAGCTTTGTCCCCCATTTTTCCCCAAAAATTTCTAGAAGGCCTATGAAATAGTGCTTTTTTACCACCAACCCCAATTTCTTAAAATTCAAATGGCTATAACTTTCGATTCAGTTGTCCAGTAAGCCTATAATACATACCATATCAAATATAATTTCATGATATTCAATTTGACTAGTTTTGGAACTGAAGATAACTCTAGGATCAGTAGTGATGATCATTTAAGGGGTTTTAGGGGTTTTAGGGTTTTCAATGTTTCTTAATGTTTTTGTGTGTTTTAAGTGTTTTTAGAGTTAATATCCTTTTTCAAATATATATATAAATATATATGTATTTAATATATATATATATATAAACACACACATAAATATATATAAACATATATATAGATAAACATATATATATATAAACATATTTATAAAAATATGGATAAAAAATATAACTAAATATAACTAAATATATAGATAGATCATAAAATTTAAAAAAAAAACATTATAGGGTAGCGTAAAAGACGTTGTTGTATAATATGGAGTTCCCAGGTCAGAAAATCGTTGGAGGTAGGGGTCAGCGCATGCGCTAAAGTGATGATAAATGGGTGGGGGAAGCGCCGATCAAGGGGTGGGGGAAGCACTAATTAAAAGGGTGGGGGAGGCAATGATTGAGGGGGGGGGGGGGTGATAGGTGATAGAGGGGTGGGGGATGTAAAAAAATTATACCCTTTATGAGTGCTTTTTTAGCACTGAAAAAGGGGTCCTTTATCAGTACCTTTTACGTGCGCTATTAAAGCTAACCCATTAACATCATTTACATTATCAGTTCTTCTATTTTGCTGATAAATCCCTTCAACTAGCGCTGTTAAAGGCCCAATTTGCAGTAGTGATTAACCTTGACATGAAATTATTAACAAGTGGGTAATATAAAGTCATAAACAAACTATATATGGTATTACATATAAGAATATGGTTCTGTGATATATGTATAATAAACTTATATTTATTATACATGTGGTTTTTATGAGTATGACATGTGTCAATACACAAGGTATAGGAATTTCATCTCACTTTTTATATCTATGAGATGCATTCCATGTTCACAACTCTTTTATTGTGTGTGGTGTATATACTACCCATGAATGTATTATATCTGTGAGATACATTCCATGTTCACCACTCTTTGGTACTTAATATAACTAAGATTTTTTTTTATGAAAATCTAAACTTATTTCTCCTTTCGGTTGGAAATTTGTTTTATTCCAAAACCGTGATTTATAAAAATGTTTTAAAAAAAGTTTTACTTTTATCCTATGATGTTGAAGGATATTTTTACCCATGCGATACCTTTCAATGAAAATGGTTTAAAAAAAATTCAGGCTTCTTTTATAAGGTTTCATGGAGAACTAATTTTAAAGGGTTTTCAAGATTCTTTTGATGGGTTTAAAAAACTGATTTTCAAAATGTTTTCAAGCTCCTTTTATAATTTTTTAGGGAAGAAGGTTTTAAAAATTATTTCCAAACTTATTTATAAATTTTTAATGAATTTTCAAAGAAAATGGTTTCCTAAAGGTTTTATGTTATTAAAAGTCCCTTCATATTAGAAAACATATTTTCCTCAATTGTTTTTTTTTCAAAGTATCTTTCCAATTTATTTTTTATCTATGTCGACATCTATAGATGTTACTCATTCACTTATAGGAAATGATCCAAATGTTCCATTCATATTATTTCTTGAATGTTTTATGTTTTGATAGAGTAAATCTTATGACACCTATTTCTCTTCCATGGGTTATAATATTTTGAAACCCTCTTATTTTCATGGGTTATGCTTTGATGAAATTATTATGAAACCTATATATTTTACATAGGTTATGATGTGATGAAATTTTAATGATATCCATTTCATTTCATGCTTTATTATTTAATGTTTATATAACCCATATCTTTTAATGGGTCATGATATTATGAATGTTTTGGGGGAACATGCATGTATGATTTCATTATGGGAAGGGTGAGAAAAATATCTCCCTCCAATACATTGAGATATGTATGTCTCATGATATAGTGATGAGATTCAAGTCGATGGTCTTGATCCAATATAGAAGATAGGGGAACTCGATACATTATGGGAATAAGGGGAAACACGATCCCTTAAAAATAAAGGACTGCGACTAGGTATGTTGGTGTGTCCCGCCCAGTAGGTGTAGTCACCATGAAGATGGAAGATGGGAAAACTCGATCAGATATTGGAAGATGGGGAAACCTAATCCCTAACAAGGAAAGGACTGTGACTGGGGATGGTGGCATGTCCCACCCAATAGGAGTTGTTCCCATGAAGTGCCTTGATAAGTTCTAGAAATGTGTCTTAACTTATAGGGAATGGTATAAAATGTTTATGTATTCCACAATTACATTTCTTATTCCCATGTTATGATTACATGGATTATGCTCATGTTTCACTTATGATTCATGTTTTATGAAATCCTAATATTTATTCCATGATTCATGTTTATTATCTTTGATATGCATGGTATGATCTTCAAGTGTTATGATCATGCTCTCGTACCCTTAAGTTCATGCCATGCTTATGTATTTCCTTTATTTACCCTTATTGATCATTTGATCTCACCCCTTTCTTAAGTTTCCTCTCCCTAGGTTAGGAAGGAAATATGTTAAGTAGATTTACTAAGGGGGAAGATATTTGTGGAAAAATTGAAGATCTATCATTGATTTAGAATATTTTATCCCAATTTTCCAAACGTACTAAACCACTATGGTATTTGGGAATATTTTTTTATATTGTTTTAAGTATTATGTAAAAATTATGCAATGTCTATATATGTTAAGACTGGTTCATTATAGTTGGTGTTGAATCAAAATTTTATTCAACCTTTGGAAACTAAGATGAGAAAAATTTAATGAGATTCCAAGGTATATTTCTAAGGACATGTATAGGGATGTCTCTAAGGATGAGTATAAGGATGAGTTAACATTTAGGAAAATGACCTAGAATTCTGGTAAAGGATAGAGTAAGTGGTTTCCTAGAAACACATCCCTGTATGGATACTACAAGTGGATGTGACTTGGGGATAAATGTACCTAGGGGTACCAACTTCGACAAGGTGTGTTGAGCCTGACTCGGTATAACCTAGTACATGACAACATGCATTTCTACACACCTGGTTTGACAATTCTAGGGGATATACTTTGAAAATTTACAAACTCTTTACAAACCATCATGAAAGATTTTAATAGAAGATGACTATGAATAACCTAATGTAAACCAAAGGATTCATCAATTAAAAAGTTGGTGTCATGATTTAGATATACTATAAGTAATTTTTCATGATTATGTGGTTTTATTCTAGGATCTATTTTTCTCACCCTATGATTTCTAATTTTAGTCAATGGAGATAAAAATAAGGAACATAGTTAACATTGAATGTTTCAGATTTAGAATTTATGGGTATTATGTGAATCGATTTCCCATATGGAAATATGATAAAGAGAGTCAAGAAGGTGGTTTGAGTATTGGTTATACTTCTAGAGATAAAGAGACTGTAAACAAAATGTTAAACTTATGTAATGTTCTTCTAGTATTATTTACATTAAATATAATAATCATGATTAGATTGAGGTTGAGGGGTCAAAAAATGAAGAGTCTTCTCCTTCAGTACACTTATTCCCTATTATTCCCTAGGTTTTGATGAAGGGTGTGATAGTCCCTCCCCCATGGGAGGGGTAGGGAACTCCCTTTTCCATTTTGGGGGCCCGACCTCACTCATTATCACCTTTTTAGAATCCCAATTTTCTTCCACCCTTCCCCCATATTTTTATTTTCCCTAATATTACTAATATATTTAATGATTTCCCACAACTTTCACTCTCAGCATCAGAGTTCACTGATGAATCTTCTTTTCTTAGCTTGACTCTGATTTCTCATTTTAAGAAATGATTCCCATTGGTGGAGTCATTTGAAAAATTCATATTTGATTCTTGGAGTCTTCAATATCAAACAAATATTGGTCTTCTTGATATAAAACATATAATGATTAGATTCAGTTTGGAGATGGATCTAGTTTTAGCCTGGTCCAGTGTGCACCACATCTACACAGATTTAGATTCTTCTTATTTAGGTGGTCCTATGATTTTCCCATGATATGATATTTATCTATGATGATGATTTGGGAAAATTTTCTGGAACTACCTATTCCATTTTAATATCTATGTATCATTTGAATGCTTGGGAACCTTGTTGGTCATTATTTATATTCTGATAATATAAATTGTGCGATCTATCACTTGATTTCTCCAAGAATATGTGTCAGGGTTGATTTTTTATATTTTGTAATGGAGTATGTGTGAATTTAGGTTGGCGAAGAATTATTTTACAAGAAACTAGTTTGTTTTGAGAAGTGGGTGAATTATTTTTTGTTGTGTAAGCATCCTGGTCATATTTAGGAAGTGTGCAGGCATAGGACCTTGTTCATTGTTTAGTCGATGATTGAGGAGAGGTGTGGTTTGAATTTTGGGTCCCAAGAGAAGCCACAATCTTCCACCTATAGATAGTTATCCATTCAACAGGGTGTGGGTGAAACAATAAATGCATTTTCAACCTTGAAGGAGGTGCATCTGAGGGTGATTAATCCAAATGTTTAAGTTGTGTTCATAAGGTTGAAACAAGATCTGGCTAGTTCAGGAATTTTGTCTACATCTAGTATAGGGGGGGTTAGAGGGATTGGATGCCTTTGGTCCCCCAACCTTAGAAAAGGTAGTCTCCAATGTTAAAGCCTTGAGAGATGGTAGTGGAACCATGCAATAGGAGGGACTACAAGGGACTGGGATTGTGTTTCCCATATCTAACTTTGTTCAAGATGTAGTTATGCAGCTTGAAATTAGAAATGTTTCAAAGGATTACCAGATTCTAGGTATGTAGGTCACATGGGTTTTGAATCTGTTGATAAATGGTAAAGTCCAAGGAAGATCAGTCTGTTGATTAAGTTGGGAAACAATTTTGAAGGATTGACTATTGAAAGGTTAGACCAGGAACAACGAGATCTAACCTAGGCTAAGGGTTTTGTTGATGGTCAATGCATCCTTTGATCCATGACTAGTGATGGGATCTCTAGCGGGTTCTTAGAAGATAATGTGAAGGTTCACCATGGAAGAGGGATCCAGAATCTGAGGAGGAATATGGGGAGGAAAGAAAATCATTATTCAGGTAGTTGTATTCTTCTCATAAAACAAAAACCTAAATGATTTAAGGACTACTCATACCAACGTAAATAATGGAGACACAATTTTCTATGAAATCGAGGCCTAAGGAGACTATCTCAAACCCTCATGATAAGGATAATGATCAGAAGGTGCGTGTGATGGTTCGATGTGGAACTAAATTGACTGAAAGCGTTGAACAAGAATCTAGAGATGTTATGGGAGGGGCAAGTAAGAATCAAGAATCTTTAGTGGTGGTGGTTTAGAACAGCTCCAATCAAGTTGATCTCATTAAGGGTGTTCCTAACAACCTCCAATAGGAGTCATGCAAGGAGGTTCCAAATAGTGTCAACCTTTGGGACCTGATTGTCCACTCTAAAGAAGAAATGACAGAGGAATCACTTGTTGTAATTCCCCGACCTCAGTTACCCAAAGTCAGTGAATTATTTTAATACATTGGCATGATTACAAGGAATCAAGTCCCGAAGGACCGATCAGTTTAGCAGTCTTGGAAAACAGATTGCATACATGAACTTTACATTACAATAAAAAATAAAAAATAACAACAACATTGTACCCTTTTTAACACATTCATATCCCTTATCCTAACTCTACAGGTCAAACCTAAAATACTTCTTCACATCCTGAAAAAAAACATAGAAAGGTGTGAGCTCAGATGCTCAGTAAGGATAACAATATAGCAGAAACATCCATAAATTAGCATAAACATTTAAGGCATTGTATAAGACTAAAACAAAAGCCTTTTAAACTAAAAATTCATCATAATATAGAAAAGATACAATAATCTAATTCCATTTAATCATTCACATGGATATTCCACTAGTCGAATAATCACATGCAATATTAATAGCCACTTTCATAATGATGGAATGCATAATTCCAGACTTCATAACCACATAGTCAATACCTTATGCCAAGATTACAAATAAGATTTTGTCAAGGACTTGTGCCAAGACACTAGTTTTTCTCATGAGACCTAACGATGCATTGAGGAGCTATAGTGGGATACACCCGTCACTTACTAAGTCTAATGCATTCCTTATATGAAATGGTTTAAACATAATATAAACATTCATATTAAAACTAGCATATGAAATGTCAATAATTTAACCATAAACCATTAATTTTATAAAAATAACACATCCACAGTCAAAGATATCACAAAACCTTCAATACAATATGGAATATTTTTATCGTAATAAATCAACATCAGACAAGTTTAAAATCCATCAAAGGATGTTGACATAGATGAAAATGATCAATAAAATGCTTTTATAGAAATACCTCTTTTTCATGAAATCGTTTAAAGGTATCACAATTTATAGAAGAATTTATTTAGAAGTGATTTTTGAATAAATGTGTCCCATACCACTTTGAAACTTTTGAAAAGATTTATCATTTCAAAACATTTATGTCCATATAATTAAATACTTAAAATCATTTTGAAAACATGGACATTAATAAAAAGTGTTTAGAAAGACAAATAATTAAAACATTTAAAATGATGATATAGTTAAATCGACCATCCCATAAAACCTAAAATGATTCATTTTGAATAAATTTTTATGAAATATGGGTATCAATGAAAATTATGTCCTAGAAAATACTTACACATTAACAATCTCAGATAAAAATGAGATTGAGGAAATAACCCTTACCTAGAACTTTCCTTTAGTTGAGGGTACGTTTAAAATCCTGTATAAAGACCATAGTATGTTATTAAATTATACCAGAACCATAATAATATTTATGATATCATACATGATTCATTTATGACTTTATACTACCCATTTAATAATAATTTCCTTGTTAAATTATCATTTTGGTTAATAATCGCTTTCTTTATCATACATGTTTTAACTTGTTACTCTTGATTGTATCACTTAGATCATGATTTAAATACTTACAATAATATAAAACATAATTTATATATCAGATATATTTATATTATAAATATGTATAATAGATATATATATGAAATCGAAAACACCATTTGTGGAGATGGTAAGCCGTACGTACGCATAAATGTTGTTTCTGTTTTCATATCGTATTGAACGAAACTAAGTGAATAAGATATATAGAAGTAAGTAAATAAATAAATAAATATATCTCAAGTATAATTAGTATTTCATATATTAAATACTTATTAATGATATATATATATTTATAATCATCGTTGAATGGTGAACATGGAAATGAATCTCATCGTGTCGTGGAGACGGTAATTCGTACGTACGCATGATCGACAATATCATTATATTGATGGAGAAATGGTATGTAATTGGATGTTATATCATAAATAAATAATAATTAGAATTTTATATTTATTATTGACATCATTTATACTCATTATTATACCCATCCAAATAATGAAATGTTTGAATAACAAACTACACCACGACGTGGAGCTAGTAATCCGTATGTACGCATGAATGGTAACTTTGTCATTTATAGGATGGATAGAATAATGAATATGGTTTAACCATTTTTATAATAACATAAAAGTATAAAGAAGATACTGGAGTTATTATTTTAGAATGGAAAAAACAAAGAAAGAGGAAGTGGAAGAAGAAAAGAACTTGAAAGAGGTGATGAAATATTTACCTCTTCTTCGGGTTCTTCCTTTTTATTTGATCATAAGGTTTCCTTAGGTTGGATTTTTGACCAAAGTAAGGACTCTATGATGAAGGGATAAAAGTTGGGGGGATATTTGGGCAGGTGTTGGACGAGGCAAAAGGATTTGGAGGTGTGAAATTAGGAGAAGGGGAAGTTCCCTTTTATAAGAGAGGTGAGTGTCACTTTAGAAAAAACATGAAATATTATTTAGTAATAAAATTATTTTCGGTTTCTAATGGATCCAAAATGAATGATTTAAATGATAAGGTGGGTATGGGTCGAAAAAATTTCAACAAATAGGTTTTATACAGGTTTAGGTCATCATATTAACCGTATATTTTAGATTTAACTCTTAGTTAAATAGTTTGACATTTACCATGTCTCTTTGTATTTTATATTATATGGTTAATAAGATTACTAAAAAATGCCAATAGAACCCCATGTGGTTAAGTAATGTCATATATATTATTATTTAAGTCTTTTGGCCAAGCCTTAGATTTTTAGGACTATTAAATAAATTTATAATATAATATTTTATTTTAAAACTCTATTAAGTCAATTTTGACACTATTTAGTATTTGATTTTTTTGAAAGCCACAAAAAATTTATCACTTAGAATAAAATTTATTTGACCAACCCTAAAATGTCATAATAACCTATAAACTTAGTTTAATTCATCAGAAGTCTCAATTTACATTTATTTGGATATTTATAATATCAATTATTTTAATATTTCATTAATAAGGTAATTACTGTATCATCATTGTGTCATAAGTAAATTAATTTATTCAATGTCTAAAAATTATAAATAAAATACCATTATGTATGAAATCCTTTTATATTTCTAATTAATATTTATAGTTTAATTTATATTCTGTGTAACGCTATATTATAAATGGTTTAGTTATTAAACTTTGAATTTAACTCTTTTAACTCTTCTTTAAATAAAATAATAATAAATGTCCAAATCTAATCCAAGTGGACGAAAGAGATTCATATTTTATTCCTAAGGTTTTTTTGGCCCAATTATACTTATCTAATAGAATTCAGACATGTGTTAGGGTAATAATAATATCATTTCTACCCTTAATTATCCTATTTACTTTTAACCATGGTAAATAAAAGCAAAAATAAACTATTCACCAAAAATTATTCTCATCTTGTTGAAAAAAAATTTACTTACTGATATCAATTGTTTCTCTTGGATTTTTTAAATTCAACTCATAGAAGCGGTAAAATTAAGTTTTATTCAAATTTTCAAATGCTCCTAGGAGGTGGGTAAAAGACGATAAAATATTCGATAAAATTTTATATATCTAAAATTATTATAAAATGACTCCAATGAATTACATGGAAAATATATAGGTATGATGTATCTATTTTGACCAAAAAATAAAGTAAAATAAAATAACTAATTATTTAAATAAAAAGTCGATTTTAACCAATAACGTAGTGTTTTTTCACTATTCATAAAAAATAGAATGTTTTTAGAAAAATACCAAATATTTACCCTAAGATAATTTTGATATTATGAATTCAAAAATGAAGTCTATTTTACCAAATTAAAAATATAAAAGTTTCATTTATTAATTTAAAATTAATTTCCGTTGTCAAAACCAAAAAGTTGGTTTTTTTAAAAGAAAAAACTATCAAAAGGTTGACATGTATTTTTGTCAAATTTAAATATGAAATTACTTATAATGACCGAAATTGTATTAAATGATTAAAATATAATCTAATTATACTTACAAACCATTCAAATTCTTAATTTATCAGTATAAATTAGTTCGATTAAAAAAGTTTTTTTAATTAAAACATAGTATTTTTTAATATTCATCAAAATATGAAAGTTATCAGAAACGTACAAAAAATTTATCCAAACTAAATTTTTATGTCCCGCATCTAAATAAAAATTTAATTTCATTAAATTTAATATATAAAAGTATAAAATATTAGTTTTAAAAAGGGGTTTCCATTAAAAGGTGGTAAAATTGCAATTTTTTTTAAAATACTTATTTTATCCAAAAAAATGAATCTGTTCTTGTATTATGTATTTGAAACACATAATATGGATGCTAAAATTATATAGAGTATATAATATTCACAATGTGTTTAATACTATTCATAACTGTTTTTTAATGGTTAGTTTAATAAGTTGTGGTGCGTTCGAACTCGGTGTTGCGTGTAGCGCAAGCTATTGAATTGCTTTAATGAGATAATGTACTATGTAATCTTGGGGTGTTACACTTGTGATTAATGCCTTGAAAGAATATGTGGAAAAGTTGACTAAGATAATTTGATTGGTGGATACCAATAAGAATAAGACTGAGTGGATCAACAAGTAGGAACTTATTCTGGTAAGAGGTTTCAATGTAGGGAAATTAAAAATGGAGGATTACATTCAAATGTGGGAAAATATGGCTTATTAATTTGAAGATATTATCAAAGATGACCTGACTAGAGAGGTAAAACAATATTCATAGAAAACTATTTAAGTATAATATTTCAAATAGGCCCCAATTAGACTTTTATAGTTCATTCATTTCATATGGTTTTTGATGGTGTGTATTTTTCACTTTGATGGGTTCTCACTTTTCGGTTAAAAGTGTTTGTAAAATAAAAAAAATAAATTTTTCAATCATTGAGGTTGAGGAACCTTAAGACATGATTCATATTTAATATTTTAGAAAAGAGGTATTACATAATAATTTTATGAATCCATATTAATGGTTTAATAATAAACTTGTTTGAATTAAGTATTCATGTTTTTGAATTCAAAGATTAACTTATATGAAACATGAAATTTATACGTATTTTCAGTATAAGTTTTCATTAAGTATTGAATATTATGTGTTGAAAGGTGATGAATACATAGAAAATTGATTTAATATAAAGGTGATATTTTGATTCAGGTAAGGTAACCCTTAATGTGTTCAAGATATAGATAGATTTGTGTTTAGCTTAGATAAAGAGATGATTGATTTAGATTGGACAATATTTATGACCTCAGAACTGATTAACGATTTGTTGAAAAAGCGGTCTATATTATCTTTGATTTATATAATGTATCCAAAAATCTTTGTAATAATAAAGAAAGAATGTTTTACAAAATTATTTATAGTAATTAAGGTTTTCAACATGTTTCAAGAGAATATTCTTTGAGGGTATTCACATGTTTGGAATGTGAAAACCAAAAGCTACATTGTGATATATAGGGATTCAATGTTAAAATAATTTAAATACATTATTTCTAAAGTTTTTTATCTTCAAAATTCAGAAGGGTTATACGGTTAAAAACATATGGAATTTTTAAGTTAAACTTTAGATGATGTGAGTAAGATTAAATTATTATCTCTCCACATGAGGATTTATGTACATTGGATAACCTGATCTAAAAAATTTGTGTTAATGATAACTGATGAAATATGAGATGGCATATCATGGATCTCATGATCTATTAGTACTTCAAGAATGAAACATTAAACTTAATTTTTGGATAAATTGGTTATGTGGGTCAATAAACAACAAATAACGTGGTTTCCCTGAAATCATACAAGTGAATATTTTCATGAAAATTCTTCAGCTTTAAGAAAATGATCTAGAAATAAAATGTTTTCCTAATACGTTAATTTTTGTTGGACAGAAGGCCTTCTAAATCATCATTAATTTTTTTATTTTTAGGGAATTTTTTTCATTGATCATTCAATTTTTTGTAACTAATGACCTCAATCAATACCTACAAATATTTATGATTTCCCTCTATGTTCATGTTTTCACTTCCCACTTATTTTCTCCTATGTGGGGAGCTAGTTTTGAGTTACTTTGGGTGACAGTTATGTTTTTATCATTCTTTTTTTAATGATTTTTTAGTATTTATTTTTATGATGTGTGAATCTATGAATGGAACTTTCAAGTATTAAACCTTTAATAACCCATAAAAATTTCGAGGGAGAAATTCATTTTAAGGGGGTAGAATGTAGCACACCGAGATTTTGTAATTTTTTTTGAATTAATTTAATCTTTTTGATATTTTTTATTTCCTGAAACACTGAAAATAGTATATTTTATAGAACTAGGTTTGTATTGAATTATAAAAAACCCCAATTTAGTCGTGCAATACACACAACATAATTTTTTGCTTTCCCTAATCTAAATAATGATATATTATTAAAATATTATTTAATGTAATAAGATATAAGATAGCTGTTAAATTAGTAGTTATGAAAATTCTTAACTAAATTCTGAAAATATATGGTTTAAAAAAATATAAAATGAATTCATTGGTTACAAATTTATTATAAATGAATATGAAAACCGATTTAATATAAAATTAAATATTATTATTTTTTTGTTCACAAAGCTAATTTATAATAATAAATTAAAGTAATTACAATTAGTAAGTGATATTAAGGTAATATATATATATATATATATATTATATTAAATCAAAAGTTTTTATATTCATCCAATATATTTGAGAGGCTAAAGATAAAAACAAACCCAATTTTACACTTAAAATTATCTATTTTTATTAAGGCACTTTTACCGCCTTTTAATAGGGAACATATTTAAATGTAATGTTTGATGATTTTATAATTCTTATATGTAAAAATACACTTAATATTATAAATATAAACATAAAAATTAGCTTAGGGTAAATTTTTGGTATTTTTCTATGATGTTTCATTTTTTAATGAATAGAGAAAATATTGAATTTTAATTCAAAATTTATTTTTCGTATAATTTATTTATAAGGATCAATTGTTTTTTAAATTAGTTTCAAGGATTAATTAGATAAAATATAAATCAATTAATCCAATTTATTTTATTGGAGATAGTTTCAAATTAAAATTGGATATAAGAACTTAGTAATCTTTTAATCATTTTTACTTTAAAAACCTACAGTGTTGTCCTGTCTACGGGATTAATTTTAAATTAATTTATGTCACTTGTGTGGTTTGAATTTTGAAAAATGGATTCCATATTTTTAATAGGAATATTTTATTATGTATAATAAGGTCAGATTAGTTTTCTACAAAAAAAATTAGTGAATGCAGTTGAAATTAATTAAAGTGATTAATGTAAAATTAAGCTCAACAATGGAATAAACCTTAATCTTAAGGGCCCAAATGAACTAGAAATTTGTAAAAAAAAAATTATGACCATATTTTTTCAATAAATCTTAAATTATTTAGTTTTTTATGACTTTGTTTAGATAAAAACGTGGGTACACCTATCTTGTTTTAAAAAATGTCTAATATGTCCTTTCCCTTCCCTATAAAAGACCACCACATATCCCTCTTCTTCAAACCTATAAAACCAATTATATTAGAAAACTATCTACACAATACACTTCATAAAAACCATAAATTCCTATTTTAGGCCTAACTTGTTAAAAAATACTCCTAAGGAAGCCCTTTGGTGCAAACCAAAAGGATTTACTCGATTAAGAGGTAACACCCTCCCTCAACCTCCATTATTTTATTTTTTTCTCCACATCCTAAACTGTAAATATGCCATTATGATACAAAAAAATAGTATAATCAATATAATTAGATGTATAATTCTAAATATTTGACCTACACTCTCATACACTTCCATCTAACGGGTAACAAACATACTCTTTATGTGTACGACGAACTACCGCCTCACGAAATGATGATTGTTCAGTTTTCCTTTACCACATTTCATGGTTGGGAATTTTGATGAAAAATATATTTATATATGATATATATGATACTTATTATGTCTTTAATCTTCATTAATTATTTTACAACACATATCTCTATACTTTCTATTTTGTGTAAATGTGATAATTTCGTTTAAGGAAGTGTGGACTACCACGCCCTAAAAGCGATGTGATTCGTTCACTCATTAAATGTAATCCATTAAAGATGAGTTTAGAGAAATTATATGATATATATAAAATAATAGAGATAATTTTATTATAATATATATATATATACATATATACATATATTTCATTTAATTTCATTCCTTCAATACATCAATAAAATGGAAGCAGCGTTCATGCGTACCTATGGCCTACCATCTCCAGGAATGGTGTGTTCCATTTTCATATTTCTATATTATATAGATTATTATAATAAAAATATCATAAATATAAATGATATTTATATCATGTTTTACATTATGTAAATCATGATATAAGTATAAGGACCAAATATATAAAAAATTAAGACACATGTGAAAAACAAAGCGAATGTTATCGGAAGCGTAACCTTAACATGTAATTGGTAACAAGTGGGTAATATAAAGTCATAATAAACCCATATATGGTATTATATATAAGATTATCATTATGTAAAATATTTAAAATAAGCTTATATTTATTATATAGAATGTTTGTACGAGTACAACGAGATTCAAGACACAAGGAAAGGGAATTTCATCTCACTTTTTATATCCATGAGATACATGACATTTTAACCACTCTTCTCTTATGTGTGGTGTATATAATTCCCATTAATTTATTATATGTGACAACCAGGTCCCAGTGACAGCACATACACCCCGCCTTAACATGGTCGTCGGGTCCTGACCCACTGAGTACCACCAGTTGCCCCGAATACACGTGGGGCCCACCCCAGGGTCCACCCACATGCCTGAATGGGTTATATGACTAATGATAGTCCCCACAAGCCAACACATCTCTTTTACAGTGTGTTTTGTCCTCACTCACACACACCCTGTGAAACTTTCCAGGAGGCCACCCATCCTAATCACTACTCCAAGCCAAGCACGCTTAACTGTGGAGTTCTAATCAGACAGGATCCCGAAAAGTAAGGTGCACCTTGTTGACATGAGTCATATCATTTAGTCATTTAACCCTTTATCATTTGGGATGTTACAATCACCCCCCCCCTTTAGAGCACAACGCCCTCGTTGTGGGCCCTACATCTCAAACCAGGCAGTGAACCGCACTTAAGGCTGTGTTCCTCTTCTAATACCAAATGTGACAACCGGGTCCCAGTGACAGCACATACACCCCTCCTTAACATGGTCGTCGGGTCCTGGCCCACTAGGTACCACCAGTTGCCCCACATAGACGTGGGGCCCACCCCAGGGTCCACCCACATGCCTGAACGGGTTATATGTCTAATGATAGTCTCCACAAGCCAACACATCTCCTTTTCCAGTGTGTTTTGTCCTTACTCACACACACCCTGGGAAACTTCCCAGGAGGTCACCCATCCTGATCACTACTCTAAGCCAAGCACGCTTAACTGTGGAGTTCTAATCAGACAGGCTCTCGAAAAGGAAGGTGCACCTTGTTGACATGAGTCATATCATTTAGTCATTTAACCCTTTATCATTTGGGGATGTTACAATCACCCCCCCTTTAGAGCACAACGCCCTCATTGTGGGCCCTACATCTCAAACCAGGTAGTGCACCGCACTTAAGGCTGAGTTCCTCCTTTGATACCAATTTTTCACGACCTGTCCTCGGGGCCCGTGCCGTGACTTCCCCAAGCCCGCCTTCCATAGGCCAGGGGCTGGCGACTAGCACCAAAGGCGTAAATCCTGATAACTAGGAAGACATTGCCTTTATAAAAGTAAACAAAACACCTCAGAGTACAAGCGGAAGAAAAACACTAAGTACAAAGAGAAGTGAGGAAAGGTAAATGGGCCAGAATACAAACCCAAATGAAAGTACAACTACAACTGAACAAAGTAAAACAACTGGAAGAACAGAAGCGGCTCCTGGGTTGTCCTCCTCAGATCCTACCTAAAGGGTAGGTACAGATAGCCTCCACAACGCTCTCGCCCGTCAACCTCCTCCGAGTGTCGTCTCGCTGTGAAGTCCACCTCCAGATACTGAATCGTCGTGTAGTGCACCTCCGGGTACTGACTCGTCGTGTAGTCCACCTCCGGGTACCGTCCAGTCCTCGAACACTCAGCCTCCGTCAGCACTGCCGTCGTCTGCAACCAACACAACGAGGTGCAGGAATAGCCCATGCAGGGGTGAGTATAACGATACTCAGTAGGGACCCCGAGACCCTCAAGGTCTCACTAAAACCAACATGGATAACCACAAAGAAGATCTCAACAGATAACCTCCACTTAGGTATATGCCATTCATATACCTAAGTTATCAAGTAACCCATCTCAATAATGAGGAAAACACCAAGACCATAAAATTAATGGATAAACACTACCCAGGTATAATCCCATACATATACCTAAGTTATCAAGTGACCCATCTCAATCATGAGGTAAACAAAAAGGTCAAAAGTCTCAGCTCAAACCAGTATTTTCATTATCGAAACCGTAACTGCTGAAGAGCCCCGTCTCTGGAGTGTACAGTGGTCCTGTCACGACTCCGAGGTATTTCTCACTAACCTAAGACTGCTGAGGTAATCCTCTTGTCGAGTACCGCAGGTCAGCCACCCAAACACAGTAGTGCTTCCCACCGGGGTATGTAACCCAAACACAATAGTGCACACACCCTAGTAGACTATTGACGTACTCTCCGGATGATTACCGCGAGCCTGCACTATCACACAGGTAGTGCTTCATCCGCCATGGGTCTGCACCTCACAAAGTAGTGCTCCGTCCACTGGGCTAGTTGACTCTCTCCAAGTCGAGTCGGTCAAGCAGTCGTCAGGTCTCAGTCGGCTACACGGTCTCCGTACTCCGCAATCTCGTCTCAGGGAGGGTCAGCTCCACGATCTACAAGTCGATACTCCAAGTATCTCCAAGTCCCACTAAGAAGTATCTCAAAGGACCACCTCGTCATATGGGTCTCAACGCAACAGACGACGCGTCAATCGGACGCCCGGTCTGTGAGTTATTAGCCTTTTCGTCCCAGGGGCCCGGTTAGTTTCGTGAGCGAACCAACCGAGCCGTAACTGAACTGTACCCATAACTCTCATAGGGTATACTCATAGGGACCGTTTCTCAATGAGATCACCAATGCCGCCGACGGTTCGTCAAACGGATGTCTGGTCTGAAAGATAACAGCTTTCCCGTTCCAAGGGCCCGGTTGGATTTCGGGTACAATCCAACCCGGCCACTATCCAACAGCAACCAAAACTCAGGCTAAGTATGCCAAAAGTTCCGTCTCATCAAGAGGAATTCAACGAGAGAGACGGTGCGTCAATCGGACGCCCGGTCTGTGAGTTATTGGCTTTTTCGTACTAGGGGCCCAGTTGGTTTCGTGAGCGAACCAACCCGACCGCACTCCGACGACATCCAAACCTTGAGCGGAGTAAGCCAAATTATCCGTCTCACTTAGAGGAATCCATCAAAGTCTATGGCACGTCAATCAGACGTCCGGAGCTCAAGATATAAGCATTTCCACTCCGAGGGCCCGGTTTGTTTCGTATCCGAACCAACCCGGCCGAACCCAAAGTATTCCTAAACCTTGAGTGCGATATACTGAAACAACCATCTCATTCCTAGGATCGCTACGCAACTGACGGTGCGTCGATCGGAGGTCCGTAGCTCAAGTTACGAGAAAAAGACCGAAAAAGGTCCGAAAACGGGGGTTTCGGGCCTGGACCGACCCGACCCGAGACCCCCCTGGTCGGCCCAAACCGGGTCGGCCCGGCCTGGGCACAGCGCCCCCAGCGCGTTGGCCAGCTCGGCCAACGGTTGAGCCGTTGGCAGGGGGGGAGGGCACCTGCCCCCTGGTGTAACCGCGGCCCCCCCAATTATGGGGGCTGTTTTTTAGGCCGACCGGGGGAATTAATTCCCCCGGTTTCACCTTGTCCAGCCGGCCCGCACCGGCCAGACCGCACAAACACGGCCGACCCCCCTCCTTTATCCTCGTTTGATTTTTTGTGGTTGGGACGGAATGGCGTGATGCCGTCGCACCACGCGAGATCGTACGGCAAGTACTGCGCGGCGCCGTCGCGCCGCGCCGTGAAGTTGAACAAGGACGCGACGCCGTCGCTCCGCGTCGAAGAAAACCAAAGACACCGCGGACAGAGTGGGGCCGCGGTGGAAGGGCGCGGTGCCATCACACCGTGCCGGACGAACCAAGCCGCGGCCGGTTCCGGGCCGCCGGTGTCGGCGAGGGAGGAAGGACCGGCCGTCGCCGATCCTTGTTGGCAGAACCGGCTGACCGGTGCGGGCCAGCCGGACAAGGTGAAACCGGGGGAATTAATTCCCCTGGACGGCCTACAAAACGGCCCCCATAATTGGGGGGGTCGTGGTTACACCAGGGGGCAGGCGCCCCTCCGTTGCCAAAGGCGCGACCGTTGGCCGAGCTGGCCAGCGCGCTGGGCGCGCTGTGCCCAGGCCGGGCCGGGCCGAGCTGGTCCGACCCAGACCCGGGGCGGGTCGACCCGGTTCAGGCCGACCGAGGGGGTCTTGGGCCGGGTCGGTTCGGTCCCGAAACCCCCGTTTCCAGACCTTTTTCGTTCTTTTTATCATAACTTGAGCTACGGACCTCCGATCGACGCACCGTCAGTTGAGTAGCGATCCTTGGAATGAGGCGTTCGTTTCGGTATATTTCACTCAGGGTTTTGGAATACTTTGGGTTCGGCCGGGTTGGTTCGGATACAAAACAAACTGGGCCTTCGGAGCGGAAACACTTATATCTTGAGCTCCGGACGTCTGATTGACGTGCCGTCGACTTTGATGGATTCCTATAAGTGAGACGAATCTTTTGGATTACTCCGCTCAAGGTTTGGATGCTGTCGGAGTGCGGTCGGGTTGGTTCGCTCACGAAACCAACCGGCCCCCTGGAACGAAAAAGCCAATAACTCACAGACTAGGCGCTCGATTGACGCGCCATCTGTCTCGTTGAATATCTCTTGATGAGACGGAACTTTTGGCATACTTCACCAGAGTTTTGGTTGCTGTTGGATAGTGGCCGGGTTGGATTGTACCCGAAATCCAACCGGGCCCTTGGAACGAGAAAGCTGTTATCTTTCAGACTAGACGTCCGTTTGATGAACTGTCAGCGGCGTTGGTGATCTCGTTGAGAAACAGTCCCTATGAGTATACCCTATGAGAGTTCAGGGTATAGTTGAGTTACGGACGGGTTGGTTCGCTCACGAAACTAACCGGGCCCCTGGGACGAAAAGGCTAATAACTCATAGACCGGGCGTCCGATTGACGCGCCGTCTGTTGCATTGAGACCCCTATGACGAGGTGGTCCTTTGAGATACTTCTTCGTGGGACTTTGAGATACTTGTAGTATCGACCTGTAGCTAATGGAGTGGACCCTCCCAGAGACGAGCATGCGGAGTATGGAGACCGTGTAGCCGACTGAGACCTGACGACTGCTTGACCGACTCAACTTGGAGAGAGTCGACTAGCCCAGTGGATGGAGCACTACTTTGTGAGGTGCATACCCATGGAGGACGGAGAACTACCTGTGTGACAGTGCAGACCTGCGGTACTCGTCCGGAGAGTACCTCAGCAGGCTACTAGGGGGTGTGCACTACTGTGTTTGGGTGACATATCCCGACGGGAAGCACTACTGTGTTTGGGTGGCTGACCCACGGTACTCGACAGGAGAATTACCTCAGAAGTCTTAGGTTAGTGAGCAGTAACTCAGAGTCGTGACAGGACCACTGTACACTCCAGAGACGGGGCTCTTTAGTAGTTACGGTTTCGATAACGAAAATCCTTATTTGAGCTGAGACTTTTGACCTTTGTGTTTACCTCATGATTGAGATGGGTTACTTGATAACTTAGGTATATGTATGGGCATATACCTGGGTAGTGGTTATCCATTAATTTCATGATCTTGATGTTTTCCTCATGATTGAGATGAGTTACTTGATAACTTAGGTATATTCATGGCATATTCCTAAGTAGAGGTTATCTGTTGAGATTTTCTTTGTGGTTATCCATGTTGGTTTTAGTGAGACCTTGAGGGGCTCGGGGTCCCTACTGAGTATCGTTATACTCAACCTTGCACGGGCTATGCCCGCACCTCGTTGTGTTGGTTACAGACGACACCAGTGCTGACGGAGGCCGAGTGTTCGAGGACTGGACGGTACCCGGAGGTGGACTACATGACGAGTCAGTACCCGGAGGTGGACTACATGACGAGTCAGTATCTGGAGGTGGACTTTACAGCGAGACGACACTCGGAGGAGGTTGACGGGTGAGAGCATTGTAGAGGCTATCTGTACCTACCCTTCAGGTAGGATCCAAGGAGGAGACCCAGGAGGCGCTTCTATTCTTCCAGCTGTTGTACTTTGTTCAGTTGTAGTTGTACTTTCATTTGGGTTTGTATTCTGGACCATTTACCTTTCAGCACTTCTCTTTGTACTCAGTGTTTTACTTCGTCTTGTACTCTGTGGTGTTTTTTTTACTTCTATAAAGGTAATGCCTTCCCAGTTATCGGGATTTATGCCTTTGGTGCTAGTCGCCAGCCCCTGGCCTATGGAAGGCGGGCTTGGGGTAGTCACGACACGGGCCCCGAGGACGGGTTGTGACATTATATGTATCTTATAATTAAATTTATTAGTATTTAAATATCTATTTTATTAGATTTCCTTCATTTTTTTAATTTTTAAATATTACAAAATTGGTAGTATAGTTTTGTCTCAATTTTCTTTCATTGAGAATCATGTTTTGTTATGCACCTAAATTATTTTTTTAGGTGTATATACTTCCATTTTACTTTTTATTTCATGAATCCACTTATTTTTATGAAATTTTAATCTTCATATAATTTCAATTACTTACATGGAGAGTATGATCCCAAGTTACCATGTGCAAAGAGTTTATTGAAACGATCTCATCACTTATCATGATTATTTATGATTATGCTTCCATTAATGAAATATTGTTATCCATATCTGAAGAAAAATCATGAGTTTAGTTATAATATTATTATTTAATGTATCTCTATTTATATTTACCATTTTTCACTCTTTGGTACTTAATATATCTAAGAAAATGTTTTTATGAAAATCCGACGTTATTTATCATTTCGATCAGAAATATATGTTCTTTCAAAACAATGATTTATGAAAATGATTTCAATAATGTTTTACTCTTATCCTATGATGTTAAAGGGAATTTTTACCCATGTTATAACTTTTAAAAAAATGATTTTACAAGGAATCATCTTTTCTTTTTCTGATTAAGACACTTTTCTAAACATTTAAGGTAAACAAAGAATGTTTGGCATGTACAGACATACCCTCCATCCTGACCGTCATTTCCTTGAATATTAATTTACAGGATTACAAAGTTGTTTCTTTAAAATATAATGGTTTCCTAATATTTTGGAAATTTGTTGTTTTAAAGTGAATTTCTATGAAAACGTTTTTCAAATATATTTTATTGTTTTAATTTATTTTCAAATATTCTTTCAAAAGTTTTCAAATTATTCTCAAGGAATGGTTTTAAAAATATTTTCAAGCTCATTTTTAGATGTTTTCAAGGAAAACTGTTTTAAAAATATTTTCAAAATTCTTTTATAAGTTTTTTATAAAAATGTTTTTCAAAATGTTTTCAATCGTATTTTATAAGGTTTGAAGGAAAATAGTTTTCAAAATGTTTTTATGCTTCTTTTATAAGGTTTCAAGGAAAATGGTTTTCAAGTTGTTTTCAAGATTCCTTTATAAGGTTTCCTGAAAAATAGTTTTCAATTTTTTTTAAGCTTTTTTATATGGTTTCAATGAAAATGGTTTTCAATTTTTTTTCAATATCCCATTCTATGTTTTTATTGATTTTTTTTCCAAAATGATTTCAATTGTTCTTTCTATGTTTTCAATGCATTTTCAATGAAAATGGTTTCCTAAATTTTTTATGTTTTAAAAAGCCTTTAAAAAAAGATATTTTCCTCATGAAATGTTTTCAAAATATATTTAAAAGTTATTTTACATCTAAGATGAATTCTGTTGATTATACTATTTCCCTTCTAGAAAATTATCCAAAGGTTTCATTAATATTATTTCTTGAATGGTTTATGTTTTGATAGAATGATGATTATGACACCTATTTCTCTTCCACGTGTTATATGATTTAGAAACCCACTTCTTTTAATGGGTTATATTTTCATTAAATGATTATAAAACATATCAATTTTCGATAGGTTATGATGGGATGAAATATTAATGATACCCATTTCATTTCATGGGTAAAGATTTGATGTTTATAGAAACCATATCTTTTCCTAGGTCATGATATGATGAATGTTTTGTGGAACATGAATGTAAGATTTAATTATGTGATGTGTGGGACCTATATCTCCCTCAAATTAATTGGGTAAATATTTATGTATCGTGAGACAATGATGATAATCAAGTCAATGAGGTTGATCTAATGTGGAAGATGGGGAAACTCGATACACTATGGGAAGATGGGGAAATTAAATCCCTAAAAAGGAAAGAACTATGAATGGGGATGGTGGTGTGTACCACCTAGTAGGTGTAGTGACCATGAAGATGGGATATGGGGAAAACTGATCCACTATGGGATTATAGAGAAATTAAATCTACTAAGGAAATATGGGGAAACCAAATCCCTTAAAATAAAAGGACTATGACTGGGGATGGTGGTGTGTCCCTCCCTGGCGGTTCATTTCCAATGAAGTGCCTTAATATGTTCTAGAAATGTGTCTTGAATTATATGGAATTATATCCAAAGTTTATATAAGCCACAATTACATGTCTTATTCCTATTTTATTATTTCATATATTATACTAATGTTTCCCTTAGGATTCATGTCTTATAAACTGCTAATCTTTATTCCATGATTCATATTTAGGATATTTGATATACATGATGTGATCTTTGAATGTTATGATCATGTTATTATACCCTTAATTTCATGTTATGCTAACATATTTCATGTATTTACCCTTACTGAACTTTCAAGATCACCCCTTTCTTATGTTTCCTCTCCCTAGGTTTTGATGAAAAGATTTTAAGTAAATTTTTTAAGGGGATGTATTTTTGGGAAACATTGAAGATCTATCACTAAGTTAGAAGTTTTTTGTTCCAAGTTTCCAAAGGCACTAAACTAGTATGGTATTTTGGAATTTTGTTTTTAATTTTTGAGGTATTTTGTAAAAATTATGTAATTTATATGTACATTAAGACTATTTTGTTATAATGAAGTAGCAATATGATGCACCATCCTATGATCAAAATAGTGGAGATAGGTTAGGAAGATGAAAACCCCACGATTCTCTTCATCCTTAGAGAGTAGAGAGAGGATGTAGTGGTGGTAATTATCAAGGATATAGGTGATGTAGAGGAGGTCATGGTCAGATTCATGGTCTGGATTTTCTAGTTATAGGGGAGATGAATGCCATTTGTGGTACCATTTTCGTGTTTTCTACCTAGTTTTATGTATTTTTTGATTCATGTGTTACACACTCCTTTATTTCACATATGTTATTCCATTCATTGAGGCTTGACGTTGAGAGGATTCCAGATCCTTTGGCATTGGCTATAAGAGTTGTAGGTCGAGCTAATTTGTGTGAATTGTGTAGAGATTGTGAGCTAGTTCTAGGGTAGCACTGCTCTTGGGGAGACTTACTAGGTTTTTGGATACATATCCATCACATCATCCTTAACATGGAATATATGTATTTATTATATGATATCATATATTACATTAGGAGGTATATTGTGTTCTACTCTGTTGATGGAAATTCTGCCATGTTTCTTGAAAAGAGAGAGCCTTAAATGGGTCAGAGGTGTGCCCGATCCCTTTCTTCCTTGATGGTTGAGTTAATGATGATTTTATCAATGGATCAAATGATTACGTTTACCAGGGATGTGGAAGAGTACCCAGATGTATTTCCTAAATATTGTTTGGTGCTACCCCATTACATAAGATCATTTTTTTGATAGATATACAACTGAGCGCTTCTCTGATTTTGATGTATTCATATAGTATTGTTATTTATATGTTATGGAAGCTTTTGATATAGATTGATCACCACTTGTAACTAGGTTTTATTCAGCCAATCATGTCACCTTGGGGTGATCCATATTTGTTTTCAAGGAATTTCAATGACTTTCTACATCTATTTATTGATTATCACTAATTAAATCAAGTGATCATGAAGAATAACTACCCTCTTCCACATATTTATTATTTATTCGATCACCCAAAGGGAGATTGTTGGTTCTTAAAGATCATTATATGGATGGATTATCATCAGATGTGGGTCAAGGATGAGTATATTACAAAGATTACTTTTTATGTCATTATAGGAATTATAATTTTTTCATAATTTCATTCAGTGTGATTAATACTCTATATATATACATCAAACTGTTGAATGTAGTGTTCTGAGAGTTTCTGGAGTAGTTCATTTTTGTGTTTATTGATGAACTCCTTATGTACTCTATGTATGAGGAGGATCATGTAGAGAATTTTTGTGCCATATTGGGAGTTCTTCATCATTAGATTATATTTAGGAAGATATCAAAATATGAGTTCTAGTATCTTGGAGTTAATTTTATGGGGCATGTCATGTCCCATTATAGAGTATCTATGGAACCTTAAACAAACTAGGAACTCATTTCATGGGAATTTATGCACTGGGAAAGCATCATTGATTCCTCCAATAGTTGATCATATAATAAATTTATATCATAAACTACACTCATCTACTCATGTGTAGTAAGTGGAAGTCTGGGGTCAAACCCACAGAGACAACTCATTAGAAGAGAAACCTAGCAGTCTGATCCTTTTGACCATGATTCCTCACTATAACTCCTCTTGGTTTTGTTTAACTAAAACTAAGTATCTTGGATCTTAAAATAAATTAAAGTAAGAGGCCTGGTTCAATTTTTGGGTAAAGGAAAAGGGTAATCCTAAATCTAACATAGGAAAGACCAATGACGTAGGCTGTAAAGTGGTGTAAAAGGCACCAGCTGATTTTAGTCCAACTCATTGGATAAAACTAATGTGGAAAAGACTCATTGTTCCAGATTAATTAGAAACCTAAGTGAACGAAGATTGGATTCATGGAAAAAAAGAATTATAGGCTATTGGTCCTAGCCTGATCTTCTCCATCTAGGTTATGGTCATTAAATTTTTACCTCCGATGGTCTGGGATAATGAAAAAGAACGAGATTATAAATTTTTTTAAACCTAATTACTGGCCATAGGGTTACCTAGTTTCGATTTTAGAAATTCATTAGGTTTAAGCCACACCAACTCTCAACCCCTAACCATTATAGGATTAGCCACATATGATAGAATTGATGAAAATTGGGTAAATAGATTACAACAAGCTTGAAAAGAAATATATAAAAATAAAATAAAATAAATATAAAATTAAAATCCTGAAAAATAAAATGTATACTAACTTCTATAAATAATCAATTAAGAATGAATTAGTAATGAAATATTCACAGAAAACAGGATTAGAAAAAGAAGGTGTGAAAAAAATATCAAAAAACATGTCTTTGAATTAAAAGTTAAAACAAAGTAATGTGTAAAATAATAAAATAAAAAAGTAGATACAAATATGAATGGAAATAGAATAAAAATAGAGAACAATGGGAGAAAGAAATCTGGATGTTTAAACTCCCATTACACATTGAAGAATCTGCATATATACCTATCTTTATCAGTTCACATTGATTATAGTATTCACATCATGAACATTATTTACGTGGATTCTACTTTGAAACTCACATGACATGAAACTGGTTTTCACATTGAGTACTTCAAATATTCTAAATCCTATTAATATTTTTGATATATATGGTTTTTTTGTCTTAAATATTCGATGGAAACTTGGTTTTTAACTTCTCTTGTCGTGTAATGAGTTTACACTTTTTAATCCTTATATTTGGAATTCAAATATTTCACGATGTGTTATTATGATACACATTGTGTACTTGGGTTAGGCATTTTATTTGGTATTCACGTCTTGTAATTCAACTGGCGGTTGGTCTGATCGAGGTGTAAACATCATGCACTTAAGAATCATGATGTGTATTGCACATTTTTTTATTTTTACAACATTTCTTGTTTGAGTCTTTAATTCTGAATTTCTACAAAAAAACATCAAAACCCAGTATAATATCAAATAAAACACGATTAATAATTAATAAAATGTATAAAAAATGTATATACAAATTCATCTTATCAAATTCCCTCACATTTGAACATTTTCTTATCCACAAGGAAAAAAATATCAATAGGGACTCTAAATCAACCAATGTTTAAATAAGAACCATGCATTAGAACCAAGAAAATAAAATTATGTGGAAGCGGAAAAAGTAATTCCTCCATAATTAATCATAAAGATAAAATCAGTCATGCCTCACATTAAAGTTATTTAGTTAGATTCTTTCTTACATTAATTACAATTTCATAATTGTTTCTTAGAAGCTACACCCATTTTTCAATTTACCTCACAATGAATTTTATCTCATCACACAAGGTAAAATGTAATTGAATTTATGCTCATATCTTGAATACATGTTCTTAACCATAGTATTCCATTGGTTCTTACATATCAAAATTTTAAAGAGAAATACAAAATTGATAATGAGGGCTTTAGAAATAAGGTTCTAATGTCTCCAAGGCCAAGTAAAATGGGAAAATGATAAAAATAAAGTTTAATTGGAGGGAAAAATCTAAAGTAAAATAGATGATAATCATGAATAGTGAAATGAAGTAACTACACTAATACAAAATGTGTCCATAGTCTAAAAAACTGAAATTGAGTCCATGAATATATCAAGTAAGTATCAAGAATAAACCCTATCATTTTCTTTTTATTTATTTTTCAAAACTCATGTTTATGAAAAGTGTAACATCCAACACCTAATCACATATGATCCATCATTGGATTCATAGGTATGGAAAGGTTTATATTTTTCCTTCCAAATACAGAACCACATTATTTAATTTTTTCAAAGAAACATGGTAAGTGAATTAAATTCCAAAAATAATCATATACCACATCATAAAAATCTAGGGAAAGTACCATTGTACGTCTATTTAGTAAAAAAATATCATGTCCATCAGTAATGAAAATTCCCCCACACTTTTTCGAAGGAAAATCATGCATCATACTAAGATCAGGGTAGGAAGTGATAATAAGTTTAAAATAGATGCATCCTAACAAGGATATTCCAGGCTACTATGGGCAAGAGAAGGAGGGGTGTATATGTGGGTATTATGAATAGATTTTTATTAAATATTTCCTAAATTTTATTAACAATTTATTTTTTAAATAACATCCTCAATAATATCTCAATACAAGTTCTGATAGGTTTACATGCAACGAGAATCTTTCAAGAAATATAATTAGAAAATAATATGACATTATAGGTCTATAACTCTATCATGAATTTGATTACAAAAATAACTAGAACTCACTCATGGAATATTATCCATCAATAATTAAATAAAAATAAATTATAAGAATCTATAATTAGAATTGAAAAACTCAAATCAACTATCATGCTAAAAATCTAAGCATGAATTGAATTTTTTTCCGCAAATCTCCAAACTAAATTTTAGTTTTTTTAAATGGGTTTAAATATTTTTAAAGTTTATTGCATGATTAAAATGAAAAATATTTCCAAGACCAATTAAGAGAAGCAATAATCCATGTGTATCAAAAATAAATCTCAAAAAAGAGTCCCCCATATAAAATGAGATAATGTCTGCACTATTCTGAAAAGATTTTATAAGAGAGAAATAAAAATAATCATAGAAAAAAATGAAATATAAATTTATGAATTTAAAATTTGGGAAGAGAGAGTTCCTTATAGTGAAATTTATTCTACAAGGTAACTTCTTGGATATTGAGTGGAAATTGTGATAACTGAAAAAAAAATTAGAAAGAAAATAACTGCACTAGATTGACCATTATTTAATATGGTTTAATAAATTTGGAATCAAAATTATAGGTAGGTGAATATAGTCTACATCAGGAGAAAACTACTCAAATAAATTCCCAAATGAAATACAATTATGTTTGGGATGACCAAATAATATAAAATGCAAGAAATGAAAAATTCAATTCCTAAGTACAAAAATGTAAATAAGGAAAATAAAAGAAATAGGGGTTGCCTCCCATAAAACAATAACTATGATTTCATCATCTTCATGGATGAAAAAATGAATTATATTATATCTAGATAAAGAGCACACCATTCATGAAATGGTTCTTGATAAATTTTTAGTTTCTACCCATTAAATTTGATGGGTGGATCTTAAACTTATTGAATTATGACTTACCCATAGGGAAACACTTTGAAAACTATAAAGATACCTAACTATAGTAATTTTATCTTCCTAGGGAATAATTTTAATTGGGAATTAAAAGGTATAACTTTATCCCCTTGTGTGAAAATTCATTATGCAATTTGTTGTTTATAGTCATCACTTCTGATCTCTTCAAGCTCATCAAGTCACAACATTCTAACATAAAAGGATTTCTAAGTATCCATATTTAGTTTCCTAATTTCCCAGTTAGAGTGATGCTTTAATTAAATCGATAAGTGACATGGATTCCCATAAAATAGATCAAGCGGAGTAGTGTCAATGGGTGTTTTATATGCCGTGTGATACACCCAAAGTGAGTCATAAAGTATGTTGATTCAATCTTTTAAATTTGTTTCCCCTCTGTTTTTAGGATTTTTTAATCTCACTTTTATAAAATTCAACTTTCTCACTTGTTTGTGGGTGGTATGAAGTTTTAGTGGTATAATAGATTCCATACTTTCTAAGAAAATTTTTCACATAATTATTTTGAAAGTGATTTCCCCGATAACTAATGAGAAATTAGGGGAATCCAAATCTTGAGAAATTGTTTTTGCTTATGAATTTCATGACCACTATAGTTGTGTCTTGGTAAGTGGCCTCAGATTTCATAACTTTGAATGTAATTCCCCATACATCAAAGACTTCAACTTATAGATTGTGATTCTGGGGCATTTCAATTCTTTTCCCCATAGTACAAGTTCATTGTCACTTATCACAACTTGGAACAAAGATCCTTGTATTTGAATGGAGTGGAGGCCCTAAAATATTTCCCTATAGAATTTTCTCTATGGTGCATTCAGTCCTGTGATGTCATCCACCCGATGAAGCCTGAACCATCTCAAGTGCACTTTGTATTCCTTCCCTAGGGATATAGATTAATCCACCAAGACAATGATTAAGTTGCAGCTATTCATCCTAGTAATTGTGTGAGGTCTCGACCAAGAATCTTTTCTTCTGTTGGTAGGAGAAGTGGGGGAAATGCCATCCCATGGAATAATAGTTTTCATTTTCTAAACACCAAATTTGTGTTTATAAATCTATTTTAAAGATATATTTATCTAGACAATACTCTTCAATATATAGATTATTGTCATCCTTAATGTTGGGTAGTGGGAGTCTGGATAGGTGATCCAAAATGAAATTTTTAGTCCCTTTTGTATCCTGGATCATTTTGTAAAATTCATGTAGTAGTAAGATTCATATTTTCATACATGGTTTTGAATTATTTTTTACATAGTAGATATTTTAGTGCTACAAGATCGGTGCAAACCACTACTTTGGATAGTATGAGGTATGAATGAAAATTTTAAAATGAAAAGATGGTTTCGAGCAGTCACTTTTTGGTGGTCATATAGATTACATGAGCTTAATTTAGTGTAAGAATATCATAATAAATGGGACAAAATATATGTATAGCCTAAATTCACCAAAAATTACCCATAGAAAAGTCATTGGTGTCAATAATCAGTTCAAATTTCTTGTTCTAATATGGTGATATTTTGATAGGAGTGACCATTATGATATTTTTATAAATGTTGAACGACCATCGAAACTCTTAATTAAACATGAAAGGACTATAATTTTATAATATTTAAATTATTATGTGGGATATTCCTATCAATTATTTAAAAAAAAAGTGATAAAATTCTTCGTGGCATAGAAAACTCCTTATACCCCTTTGGTTGTGGGATCAGGTAAGTCTTTAATGAATACAATTTTAATAGGATCAAATTACATGACTTAAATTGATATTTTGTGTCTAAGTACTATGTCTCCTTGAGCAATTTTAATTTAAGGAGATGATTCCGAAGTATTATTTTTTTCTTTTACTTGGGATAATTTCCTTAAAAAAATTGGCTTAAGTAGGCATTTCAACAATCATTTATGCAAGTGGAATGTTGATGTGCACTTGATTAAAAATATATATTTTTTGTATTGATCCTTTATTTTGAATGATCTGATCATCTATAGGATGGTTATAGGGGTATTTAAAGGTTTTTGTTCAATATATACTTATTATTTTTTAGGCTTCTCTTATACTGTGGATTTTGTTGTAGGTTCTGATTACAGGGTTTTCTCCTAATGAACTTTATTTTTTGGCCGTCATTAATTAATTATATAATGTTTTCAATTTCTTCAAGCTTCTATTATTAACCTATGAATTAATTTTTTAAGTCTATCATTTTTACACTCCTAAGAACCAAAACCTTTTCTTACTCTCTAAAATTAGTTTTGGTATTACCAATCAAAGTACTTTGTAATTTATATGAAAATGTCTTTGATATTTGGACCACTTGGCACTCAAGGTTTTTGTGGGAACACCTTTGCTATTATATTTCAGAATTTTGGGTTATCATGCTCAGATATTATTTCTACACGAAGTTTGTTAGCAGTTTTTCAAGATTTGGCTATAGTGGTTGTGGTTGTTATGGTGGTATTAGCAGAGATTGATGGAATTAAACTATTGAGTAGGTGGAAACTGGATATCCCTAGGTGTAAAATTTTGTTGAAATTTATACTACAGTTTTGGAGTCGGTCCGTGAGGTGGGTACACAAGTGGTCCCTAATTCCTGGGGGGCACTTGGTGTGTCTTCTAATCCATCCTCTACTGATAGTACTACTTCTGGTAATATTGATTTATTTATTGTAATTAATTTAATTACAATCTCGTATTTTAGCTTTTTCTATTCCTTCCCTATATTTTTAATAAGGGTGTGAGCCTTCACACATCTCAAATGATTGAATCTCCATGACATGAGTTGGAGGGGGCGGTGGTGATGTAGGTAACTGAGAAGATTCTAAAATCTTTGTGAATGCTTCAACCTGGGATGTCTATAGAGAGGTCTTTTCCACCTGATGGATTCTATGACAGGGTGGATCTCTATCACTTTTACCCAGACTAGAATTATAGGATTATTCATATAACATCTCTTTTACGACTTCAGATGTTCTTATCATAATCCTTCCTTCAGTGGAGGTGTCCACAATAGTGCAGGCAGACGGTTCAATTCCATGGTAGAAGGTTTACAATTTAAGCCACACATCGAGTCCATGATGTGGGAACGTATGGGTTATCTACATAAATCTATCCCAGGTTTCCCATGATTATTCTATATCTTCCTGATTAGAATTTTGAATTTCATTTTGTAGTTTTCATGTTTGGAAAGGCAGAAATAACTTACTGATAAATTTCCTTTCATGGTCATCCCATGATATGATGAACTAGGGAGATTGAATTTTTATTCAATCCTTGTCTCAGTCTTGCGAGGAGAATATTAATAAATGGAGTCCAATAGCATCATAAGAGACTTCCTACTTGCGAAAGGTATCATAAACCTCTAAGAAATTTGAAATATTCTCATGGGTGTCTTCTCTTTTAAGCCCATGGAATTTTATAATGTTTTGGATCACATGATTGAGTCTATGTTTTATTGTGAAATTTTGTGCCATAATAGGTTGGAACACAGTTTTGGGTGGATCATCATTGATGGACGACAAGAGGTAGTCCATTATGATTCCCTCCTGAAGTGTCTGTCACTCACCCTAATTTTAAGGTGGCATGTATTAGGGGTTCTAAAGGTGTGGCGAAGCAGCATCGTTACATTGAGCTATTGTGAAGTGAAAGCATGAAGCTAAATTTTGATTGATATCAGGATCGAATAGAAATAGTTCTTGATATTAAAGGCTCCTTGGGTAGTCTATAGGGATCTGATTCATGCACTAGTTGAGAAGAAGTAGACATAGGTTCTATCCCATGAGTAAAAAATATTTTAATAAGAAAAGGAGAAGGAAAGGATGAAAGGGGTAGGGGTGAGGTAATATGACATTCATACCACATGTTACTCTGCCTAGGAATAGCCTATCCTCAACATCAATTCAAAAAATTTATTCTCCCATATGGATTTGTGCATTCTTCTAGGCATTGAACATATTATAAAATCACATCCGAAACTATACTCACCTACTATGGCATAGTAAGTGTAAGTCCATGTTCAAACCTACAGAGACAACTTTTTAGAAAAACAACCCAGTGGTCAAAACCTTTTGACTATAATTCCACACTTTAACTTTTATTAGTTTGGTTTGACTGAAAATTAGTGTATTAGGTCTTAAAAAAGATTAAAGGAAGGGTTCATGGTCAATTTTCATGGTATAGTAAAAGGGTAGTCCTAAATCCAAATTGGGATAAACCTATGACATATGCTAAAAAGTGGCATTAAAGACACCAATTTATCATAGACCAACCAATTGGATCAACCTAATCTATATAATAATCCCTGGTCCGGATTAATTGACAACCTAAGAACATGAATCTTTGCTTCTAGGAAGAAAGAATTATAGGATATTGGTCCTAGCTTAATCTTCTCCAACTAGGTCATGGTCATTCTATTTTCACCTCCAATGTTTACGGAGAGTGATAAATAATGAGATTTAAAATTGTTTTAAACCTGTTTAATGGGCCTAGGTTTACCCATTATCGATTTTAGATATTCATTAGGTTCAAACAACCCCAAATATTGACCCCTAACTCTAACCAGATTAGCCACACATGACAGAATTTTACAAAATCAGGGAGATATATTGTAATAGTCTTGACATGAAAAATATACAACTTAAAAAAAATAAATCCAAAATTAAAATCATGAAAAATAAATTGAATACTAACTTGAATGAAGAATCAATAATGTGTGCATCGTCAATCAAAGTTACAAGACAAGCATTATTGGAAACAGATTGTCAAAATAGGAGTGATCAACAAATTCATCTTTGAATTGAAATTGGAAATAACAAAAGGTATAAAATAATAAAATAATATCATTGAGAGAGATGATAATGGAAATGGAAAAAGTAGATATTAACGATAGAAAGAAAGATAGATTCCTGAACTCATACTATATGTTGGAGGTACTTTATATATATAGAGCTTGATCAATTCATGTTGTGTATAGTATTCATGTTGTGAACATGATTTAAGTTGATTATTATTTGACACGTACATGATTTTTAACAGGTTTTCACATCATGTACTTACGATTATATCAAATCCTCTAAATATTTTGTATCTTTCTGGATATTTTTTTCTTAAATACTAGACATCAACTAGGTTTTTAACTTCTCACTTTATGAAGTGAGTTCACATCTTATAATTTTCAGATTTGGAATTTGAATATTTCACGATGTGTAATAAGGATACACATCCAGTAATTGGTTTATGCCTTTTTATTTTGGATTTATTTCTTTTACTTCATCTAGCATGAAGTCTTCTCCTTTCATACACATCATATAGTTCATATGCATGACATGTAATATGAATTTTTTTTATATTTTCAACATTTATCCTTTGAGACATAAATTTCTAATTCCTATGAAAAAACATACAAATCTATTATAATATAAAATTAAACACTATTAATCCTTAATAAAATGTATCCAAAATGTATATACAAATTCATATTATCAAGAATCCCCTAACAATGTTTCATAGGTGTGGAGTTTTTTTGTCTTACAGTGTATTATAGAAGGTTCATACCTAACTTCTCTTAGATAGTGACTTCTATGATTGAATTTAATAGAAAGGATCAAACATTCTTATAGGAAAACAATTTCCAAGATGACTTTGAGTATATAAATGAGAACCTGGTTAGTGCTCCCATTCTTAATTTTCCCGAAGAGTGAGTTTAGTTTGAGGTTTAATGTGATGCTTCATGTCTTAGAATGGGAAGTTTCATAATAATGATGAGAATGGTTGTTTCGTATGGGTCTCAGTAGATATGACCCCCCATGCATAAGTACACCACCCAATATCTTTATTTAGTAGCAGTCATGTTTTTATTTAAGTTGTGGAGTCACTATCTTATAGACGAACACTTCGTGGTTTTCACTGAGCATGGGAGACTAATGTATATCATTTCATAGGGCGATTTGAACTAGCGATAGTGATAGTGGATGTAATTCTAATAGGATTATTATTTTTAGATTTCTTATATTCCAGGAAATGGTAATGTTATGGCCGATGCACAAAGAATAAAGACACACATTGGTACTATGAATGAGTACAAAGATTCTTGGATAGTGATATAATATCCCTCCAAGATACATCTTGATATTATAGAGGTTTTAGGTAGAGGATGAGTTTATCTGATAATGGAACAGTCTACTTTAGTTTAATTGGTTGAGGATTCACTACAGGTGGATTCTAAAGTGGAAATATGGAGAGATCAAGTTGTCTATGGTGATTCCCTTAATGACAGTCTGAGGATGATATTCACCAGGTGTTGTTTTGGGGAAGGATCTTTTCCCCTTCAATGATTCATGGGGTGATTTCCTATGAGTTCTATATCTTAACCATAGAAATAATTTTTTTTGTGAAAAAGATGTACTATTCTTTTAGAGGACATTTTCGGTGTCCAAGATTAAAGTGTTAATTTGAAGAGTTCATGTCCACATTTTTTTATCTTCCATAAGGTGATAGTTAATAACCATTTTCCTGGTGAATTTTTCTGAGAATTTTATGTTTCTCATAGGAAGTTGGAAGAAATTTTGATGGACTTATTCCCTTGTTTACCTTAAGCTCCTGTAGGTCACATTTTTATATGTGTAATTGTGAAGTGTTTGATGAAATCACCTCACTTCTTTGAAATCAAGGAGTCAATCTCAGGGGAAGTCTTGTAGAGGATTTATAAAGACGAAGTGGTGAGTCTTGTTGGTGTCCATAATCCAATCATCTCTGATTATGACCTTCATTTTACTTCTAGGGTGTGGATAAGTATTCACTATGATTTTGGATCTCAATTTTTCCACATTATTTCTTTTTATCAGTAGTCATATAGTCAAACAGAGTAGACAATAAAAATTATTAAAAACATGTTGTGTGCATTTGTCATAGATTTTGGAGGTTCATGGGTTATACACCTACATTTTTCTTAGTTTCTTTAAAAAAATAGTTTTCAATACACCATTGGGATGTCATAGTTTGATGCATTGGATGTGAAACCATATATTTTCTATCGTTCTAGACTGGGGTTGGAGATTTAGGAATTCTCAGGTTAGAAGTAGTGAAAGGCATGAAAAAAATTATTCGGGTGATTCAAGAGTGAATAAAGGAAACATAAAATCATTATAAGTCTTATTATGGCCCTAGGAGCAGGCCTATAGAGTTTGAAATTAGAGATCATGTGTTCTTAAATTTGACTCATCATCATTGGTGGAAAAAGTATGGTTATGTTTTATCAATGGTTTGTCGGGTATTTCAAGGTACTAGTTCATGTTGAAGACATTTCATACTAGTTAACATTGCCTTATAGATGAGCTAGATCTAATATGTATTTCCCGTGTCCTAGATTTTATTCTATCTTCACGATGACTCACACATCATAGATTGTGTTATGATTGATTTTGATGATCATTCGACCATCTAGGAGAGACTCATATAGATTCAGGACCACCGAGAGATGGTGTTTGATAACCGTGCTATTACCCTAGTTTTTGTACAGTGGAGACACTGTGGAGTTGAGGAAATCACTAAGAGACGCAATTCATACATGAAATCACAACATCCCATGTTTTTTGATTCTTTATTTTTCCTATTATAGTGATATTTTTTAATAATGACAATTATCTATGTTATAATATAGTTCTATCTTCCTTTATTCCATTTTTATAACCTATTAATGGTTTTAGAGGTATCTCCCTATGGAGGGTGTTTGGGAGCTGGTTAATAGTGTTTTGTAGTTTTGTACCTTTTCCATCAATGTGAGATGATTTTTCTCATTTAATGGAGATATTCTTGAGAGGTATATCATGGTGTGGTTGTTCAAATGATTATTTTTCTTTCATTCTCTATCGGGTTGGTTTTAATTCTCAAGATGGATAATTGTTTGTGACGTATCTGATGTAAGGTCCTAGAATATTCGTGCCCATTCATTTTCTTATTATCTAATTATAAGGTTCTTTGAGAAATATTGTAGTAGGTTTTGTTGAGTTTTGGTTCTGAAATATAGTTTTTGGGAGAATTTAGAAAATAAAGTGTTATTAACAGTATGAGTGCATAGTTTGTGGCTGGAATGGTGATTCATGTCCTGAAGGGGGTAGTTAATAAGGCGTGATTCATGGAATGAACCATTAGTTAATGATGTTAATATTTAAATGTTGTATTTGGTGACTCTATACACAAAACATTCATGGTGTAAATTATAGTTCACAATATGAATTGATCCTAGGATTATATGATCTAGGCGATGTGTTTTTTGAGAGCCTTAGACTTGATCCATTCCTGAAGAGAATGAACCATTAACAACAAGAATTTACGTATGGAAGAATGATTATAAATTCTATTTCACCATCAAAATATTTCAAAAATACCTATTTTCCTCCAAACCTAGGGTATTTTAATGTCTTACTTGATATTTTTTAAATCCTTTTTGATTGGGATTGATTCCCAACTTCTCGAGATCGATCTGTGTTGATCTATGATGAGTTTTCCTTCATTCCCATATTGTTTCTTCTTGATTCAGTTTTTTACTCAAGAACTATATTTCCATGATATGTTGGTTTATCTAATTCATTTCATAAAAATTTCTTTTGGTGTTATATGGTGTGTTCTTTATAAGACATCCAATAGGTACCATCATTTAGTTACAGGAGAGGTGATCAATGATATATGGCTGTTTTTATATTCTTTCTCAAAGAAAATTGAATTTCATGAGGTAAGGGATTCATTGATACTCTTATTCGATGTGAAATTTTATTTTTTCATGATTTATCTCCTTGGTAAATAATATAACTATCCCTAATGAATAATAAAACTAAATTGAAGAAATAATTGTTTATTGGGTTGTATTTATCACACATGTTTATGTCATGTTGGCAGTTTTCTTCTTAATTTTCTTGGTAGCACTTTATCTTATTTATTATATGGTTTAGAATGATTTTTATTCTTTTAAATTGGTTAAAGAACATAAATTGAGTAAATTATTTCTGAATTAAATAAAGATTCATGTTAAATTATTACAATTCCTCCTTATAATTGATGGAAATTATGATATTCTTGAAGCATGTTTAAATTTTTTTATAGATATTGATATGAGATTATTTTGGTTTCATATGGTTATAAACTATATTAAATTAACCATTCAATAAAGATGGTAAGAAAATAGTTACTTATTATAGACAATTTTTTGGGGTTACGTGAGACTATTTACTTATGAAGGATGGATACCTTAGTTATAGGGCCTATATTTCCTGTCAACATTTTGTTGTTTTCTTACTACGTTGTGTGATTTATATGGACATGGAACCTCACTATGTGACATGATGTGATACTAGGATGACTGGTGGATTTGAAATAGATAAGAAGGCGTTCCCAAGGTTATGGTAGCAGTTAGAATCAATGATAGAAGGATGAATGGTGATATGCATCGTGGTCTCAGGGATGTCATTAGAACTGATAGAGTGGGACGAAGCCATGATTTTTCATTGTTTCCTTAATTTAAGGATGTATTTATTACTTGTTAATAAATTTATTTCTTTGAATAATAGATGGAATTATTGCTTTATTTTAGAATTATTTTTCACATTTCTTAACATGGTCGGTTGTGATTGGTCTATACATATTTTATGTTAGTTTTGGATGAGTCATAGAGTATTTGTACTTATGGAATGGTAATTAATATTAAAAAATTTAACCCATTAGGTTGGGGGTTTTATGTTTTACTTGTGATAATTTGTTGGTAATTATGTAATATGAAATGTTCAATAAAAAATTGTTAATTATTTCACTTGTGTAGTTATAGGTTATCTAGTCCTTAGTGGTGGAAAACGAATTCCCTGAGAGACAAGTGCTACAGTTAATGTTATGTATAGGTAGTTTCCCGTAGTATGATTTGTGATCTATATGTATATCCTTATATTATATGATTTCACATGCTACCACACCCATTTTGGTAAGGAAATCGACTCCTAGTGGGATTTGGAGGGTGTTTCCCAAATATCCACATTAGCAATGGTAAAAGGCTAACTACCCCCTCTCTCCCACTCTATTATCCAAGAGTAGTATTACAAGATGGTATTCATAGAGGTTAAGTTTATAGATATATGTGTAGAGGGATGTAATGGATTTTAGTTATTTCACACACATGTATCTTTAGGTATATTATTATAAGGATTATTAGAGGTATTCTTTATATGATATGTGGTGGTTTTAGTTATAAAACACAATGTATAAGATATAGTGGCTTTTAGAATACTACTCAATAACTATATAGAGGTGGTGGTGATGATTATATTATGAGATACATGAGGTGTATATTATTATATTTTTTCGTTTGATGTGTGTGGCTTGTTGTAGATATATGGATCAAGATGTGTGATGTCAGGGAGGGAGAAGAAAACCAGTGGGGGAGTTTTATTAGGGTACCATCACATTCATATTTATGTCAATATTATATTATTAATTTTATGAAATACTTGGTGACAGAGCCATGGTGTGGATAGAAACATAGGATACCAGATTAGATAATAATATACTTTTATTTATTATTCAATGAGATTTAGTATGTTTTCTTCACATTACGTAAGTGGTTTCTGATAAGATCCTACTGATTATACCCGTTATACTCAACCGAATCTATATAAATTTTTTTCATGTACTCAAGATATGGTTTTTAATCGAGCTAGATAATATTAGCTCTTAGAGTTTTTCAGGAGCTATCTTGGCTTCGAGGTCATTTCCAATGTTTTTCTTTTTGTACTTGTTGTTTTATTCTACAATTATTCATTTTCATGACATTAAATACATATATTGGGATCTTTTATTTATTATTAATAAGATTTGTTTGGTGGTATTATCTTACCTCTCATTCCTTAAATTTTTAGAGGGTAATTACGATCATTTGTGTGTATGTTATGACATCGGTGCTAGTCTCAAACTCGTGACCTATTAGAGGTTGGATCTTGGTGTCATCACTACTCTTCGTTTATTTCTAGTCCTTGAGGGGTACCTTTGAGGAGAGGGGTTCATTATAATGACCACATAATTCTTTCTAGATAATTTAATGATATTAATGAGGAGATTAAAATTCTTATTATATGGGATTTTATGTATCCAATATATAGAAATAATATTCAAGTGATTATGTGAATAAATTAGAGATGAAGACCAATGAGAGAAGATTGAGAGGGTGTATACTGAATATTGATGAACATCCCATGTATCTTGGAGGAAAAAGAAGAAGTGAAGAATCAAAATGAGATACTTCTATAGGATTTAATCATATCATTGAAGTAAGAAGAGAATAAAGAAAAAGAATAAGAAGAAGACGAAAAATAGGATAGTTGACAGAAGTCTAAATTATTATTTCTTGATAATGTTCTATATATTGACCCCCTTGGAGAATATGAATTAAATTGAGGAGCTAAAATTAGTAAAGATCATATAAGTCTCAAATCATTTGTATTTTAGATGAAAATAACCACATGTATGTCATTATAACATATTATAATTTGGTTGTTGAAGAATTTAATTTAGGAAGAAGATCTTAAAGTTGATGTTGTGACATATCAGAGTAGATATAATATCTTGTTTAGAAGTGTGTTGGGTGGAATTATTCTTGTAATGATCTGTGTCTGTAAAGTTCTGAAACATTCCTAAGCCTTACATTGTCATTCTAGGGCGTTTTTAGTGATTCTAAGGTTCGATAATTTTTGGAAAATTTTAAAATTGATTTAAAATGGGTTTTATAATTTGTTAATATTAATTTTGAAGTTTGCATTTTGGATGTTTTTAAAAGTAATTTCATTGAGGAAGATTTATTTTAATTTTAAGAAATTTAATATAATTGAATATAAATATGTTTTTCAAAATTTTAATTACGTGTGATATATTAATTATTATAAAACATATTATACACAAGTGTATATATGTATATTTACATGTTCTATGTTGTAATTAAAAATTTCAAAAAATTATTTGTGCTGTAAATGTGATATATATATAAATATTCACATATGTATATGTATATTTGCAAGTGTGTATGCATAAATATTTCGTTTTCATATATATATATATGTAATGATATTATGTGAATAATAAGCGTTATTATATATGTATATAAATACATATATGTTTGTGAGAATATATATATATATATATATCTGTGTGTGTGTGTCATTTTATTAATATATTTATGGGGTTAAAAAAGGGGTTGATATTAAATGATTTTGTTAATAATTACAAAAAGCATAAATGTGTGGTGTAATAATGGTAAACGTTATTACTTGAATTAAATACAAGAGAGATAGATTGTAAATTAAATATGACTCCTGAATAGTGGCTATGTGTGGGTGCTATGATTTTAATGGGAGAAAAATGTTTGAATAAACTGGTTATAGAGAGAATCATTAAAAGGAAAAAAAAGAGGGTCTGCCAAATTTATCACATAATAGTTATTAATTTTGTTATGCCCACAATATTCATTAAATATTTAATGGTTTCTATTAAAAAAAATTATAAAAAAAATTATGCATAAAAATGATGACCGTGCGTATAGGGTTTTGGCAGATTCAGACATTCTATATGTTACTTTTATCACACATCATATGTCATATTATATATGTGTGTGTAAATATATATTTTTGTGATTGTTTTTAATATTAAATATTGCAAAAATGTTTGGGTTGTGAAGTGTTAGAGACACACACACACACATATTAATATATATTCATGTATGTATGAAATTATTTATATATAACTTATTTGTGCACATATATATATAAAATATTATATATATATTATTATATATATGTGTGACATTGTAATGGAGAAAAAAAGTGTAACATTTCACAGAAAAACAACATTTTAAATATAACGTTAAAAATGGGGAAATTATAGGCACTACACGAAAAAAGACAAAGGGAATCTAAAGATTTATGTAGAGTCATGACATTAGAGAGGAGAGATAGATAAGTGGCTAATTGTGATAGGAAAAAAGATAAAAGAATAATAGATAATAGATGGAGAGAGTTTAAATTGGGATTCAATTATAATAATAATATTATTGTTACGGGGATTAATAAATATCATAATGTCTTCATACGATATTCGATTGATGAACCATTAGCAGTATCATGACCCTGAATTTTAGACGTTCATTTTAAGACTTATTTTGGGTACCTTTTCAGACTCATGGAGTAGTTCAACAAAGTTCCTAATAATAATAATAATAATAATAATAATAATAAATCGGAGTGTTTTTTGAACGGAGTCAAAAATGTAAAAGTTGAAAATTTAAAATAAATTGGAGAGATAATGTTTTGTATTGAATTTAAAATAATATTAATGAGATTTGGAAGTTTTGAAAGTGTGAAATTAATCAATTTTATAAATTAAATGAGATTAATAATTAAATGAGAAAAATATAATACTAAAAATGAAAGAATAATAAAAAGGGTGTGGGGTGTGTGGTGTTCTAAATAATAAACATGTGGTTAAAATTATTATTTTAAATAAATATGAGGAATTGAAATATAAAAAATAATTAATAAATTTTTTCATAGATTTTTAATTAATTTAGGGGATTAAATAAGGTAATTAAATGAGATAATTAAAGGAAAAATGTTTTAATAATTAAAAATAAGGTAAATAAATACCCAATATATATTTGAATTCTTTCTATCATATCTCCATCAATAAAATTCAGATTGATGCCCAGTTAGTTCCGTTGGATTCTTCTTGATGAGTAGAAGATAAAAATATAGTTTTTATAGGCATCAAATTTTAATTTTCATATTTAATTAAATCCATATTTTTAACATTTAAATTATTAGAGATGGAGAGTCAGATGAATATGGGTTTGCACTGGACCTTGCACACATTGTTCCTCATATTTGTTGGGGTTTTCAAATCAAGGTAGTATTTCATTTATTTATCATTATGCGTATAATATAGGATGAGATTATTATTATTATATCTTGTGAAAATGGTTGCATCTAGATAAATACAGATAAATGAAAAAGTTTAAAAAAATGGTAAGGAGTAGGGGAATTCTTCACATGATTTTCTATATTTTATTTGATATTGTGATATTGTGGTAATCTATGCTTGATGTATTGATGAAATGCATGAATTTTGGTAGCCCTTATTTTTTGGTTTTTATATATTTTATGATTCACCTATTTTTTTAATTTTTAGTGAAGCCACCATAAATAAACGGTTAGACACTTATATTCAGTTAATTAAATGGATGCCCCAAGATCTTATGACTTATGTGATAACACCCTAAAATAAATAAGTGAAATTTAATAAGATCCCCCTTTGATAAATCTAAAAACATGTTGTATTTTGGTATGTGATGTGATGTGTGGAATGGTTGTGGTTTGTGTGCGTGTGACTGATGTAATGTGATGTGGCTATGTTGTAATGTGTGTGGGGGAGGTGGATGAGATGTGGTTGTGCAGAGGGGTTGTGGTGGTTGTTATAACACAATGGTTCAATGAGGATGTGATGGTGGTTGTTGTGTGGTTGTGCAGTGGGGGTGAAAAAATGAATCTGGTTGTAAAATGATGTGGATGTGGTAGTTGAGCTATGCGGCTCTAACAGATAATGTTTCTATACAAACTATTATGCCATAAATATGAAACCTGGTGTCTTCCTTAAGTAAATGGGATGATAAAGAATGTTGAATACATAAATTAAAGGTGTTGTTAAATTATAATATATTTATAATTGGAGACTCTATAAAATGTCTTTAAAACTAATATATAAATTATGGATTCTGTTTTGTTTGTGTGATTATATACATTTATAGGTGGAAATGATTTTGTAGATTCAATAAGATTGATACTTCTTGTTATAAACTCATAGGTTTTTCTTGTGAGTTATAACTCTAAATCTATATAAACTGTATGTTTTTGGGATTTCTATAAACACCCCACCCTCATTGAGAACTATGTACCGACACCCACATAGTCACATGGGGGTGTTTTTCATAAAATTCTGGTGGGAGGATGGATGCTTGACTACCCATTGTTCTCTACCCCCTCTTCTATGATATGAGAAATACAAGCACAAGTTATGATGGATAGAATTCAAAAGTTCCTCTATCGATTTTTAATGTGATGTGATGACCCAGGTGCATGCAGGTGGGATGTGATGTGTGATGATGACCAATGTTTGTGTGGGAAGAATGTGATGTTATGTGATGTTATTTATAAGGGGTGACAACACTAGGAGGTATGGTATTGGGGTGTGAGAGTAGAAAATCCGATGGAAGACGTGTGGGGTACCCTATCATTGATGTTATTTATATTATATTATTATACTTGGATGCGTTATTTAGTGAGAGAGACTTTGTGAGTTTGGGGTTTTACTTAGTATACCTATATTGGTGCTATTTGGTTATGCTGTGTTTTGCACTGGTGCATTAATATTCTCTTTTTTTGTATGCAAGAGAGACTTTGAGTTTCTTACTGAGTATACATGTATGCTTACCCTATGTATATAACATCTATATTTTAAGATTCCATGGGGACTTTGTGGACCGCACTGGACATTTCTAGTTCAGACCATTTGAGTTGATGCTATATTGTAGCCTTAGATTTTATTCTTTTGGGGTTTCCTTTTTGAGTCTTTTACCTATATCTATTTTATTTATACATGCATTGTGGGATGATTTTGGGTTTATTTTTATTATTTCATGTAGTTTTTTGTGGTTAATTCATTCTATATCTCAGTCTTGTTTTATTATAGAGGGAAATTCCTCCCATATCTGGATATTTTAATATTATTGGTGCTAGTTTCTAACATGGGGACTACTAGAGTTGGGACTCAGGGGTCTTTATCCTACTCCCTTCATTAAAATATCTTTGGCGAGAGGGGTTCATGATAGAGGGGTATCATAGCTGATGGTTGAGAGATAGGATGAAGTTCAAAGTTAGGAACAGTTAGAATTTCATGATTTGGTATGACAACATTGTTTGTTGACCATGGTGTGTGCCATAGTCTAGAGAGGCTAGCTAGGACATTGGATTTTAGGGTCCCCCATGATCTGAATCAAGGACTATGATTCTACTGAATGTCCATGTGAGGTAGCAACACTTATAGGGTAGAGACCTAGGATATGTACATGCATCATGATGACTTGTGTTATTATTTAAATTGAGTGATTTTGGGATGTTAAAATGAATTAAATAAATAATTAAATTTTATGTGTGTTTCTCTAACATTTTCCCATGATATTAACGTTAATAAATTGTTATATCTTTCCGAATTATTTATATAACCAAAAGGAAAGAGTAAAGTGATAGTTATCTTTTCTAATCTATTTGTTTGAAACCTTATTGGGGTTTGAATATGTTTTTTCCTTTCATGTTATTACATTATTCTTAATAAATTAATTTTTCATCCTTTGTTTAAAATGTATAAAATTCCATATAGTTTTTTTTCTAATGTTTGAAATTGTTTTAGAATCATGCTTAGTGTATTTTTCTTTGATCAATTATTTAATTTTGGAAACCCTTATGAAGCATGTAACCTAGAAGTACATTTCACACTGGAATAATAAAATTAATTATTTTGAAACCATGATTAGAAGTATTCTTGTTTTCATGTGGGTTAGTATGTCTTGTGTTATTTTCCATTTGTATTTTTTCTTGAGCATCTATTATGAAACTTTTTTGAAACTTAGGTTTAACATTTAAATTATGAAATTTATGAAAATTAACATCTTGATTGTTGATAATTCATTTGAATTTGGTAACCTTGACAAGAATAACTTCCTTATTATTTTTTCTTGATTTTAGTTCTATAGCATTGATACAACCATATGTTATAATCTTGTGTTAAGGTATAAATTCTTGTGATATTTATTTGTAAATTTTGGAAAATGATAATAATTTTTTGTGGTAACTTGTTGAGTCTTAAAAAAATTTAAAATATTAAACTTATTTTTTATAACTGATAATAATTTTTAAGAACTGAAATGACCTTACATAAAATGTTAAATCATCAATAATTTGTTATGGGAAGCATTCCTAAAGTTGGAATCATTTGTGTGGAAACTATGGAGATTTTCTTATTTGAGATTTGATCATTTAATATGTTTAATATTTTGTATTTAAATATTTTAGTATAATCATGTTATCCTTATTTCATTATATAAGCATGTTTTCCAGACCAATGAAATGATTAAGTAATGTTTAGTTTGAGAATGATGAAACATGAAATATAGTAATATAACATGTGTAGTTTTAATTTTATGAAATGAGAGCATGTTTTTTTTGAAAATTTTAATATCATGTTGTATATGTGATGGTGTATTTGGATTAAACACAATAACCTAGCATGCACAAATTTTAAAATGAATTTGAAAATGTTAAGTGTTGTTTCCTATTGCATTGTTATTATTACATAGAATTATTTTCATGAGTTTATGAAAATAATGATTTTTAGAAACATTCCTTGCACTATAATTATTGTGTATTACAAGAGCCTTGATGTGACCAATTTAATAAAATCACTAAGTATTAAAAGGAAAATTACTTATATATGGTTAATGAATCGATTTTTTCCTGGGAAATTTGAAATTATGTGATAATACCGATGATAAATAATTAGGTGAAGTAATGTAATCCCATAAATTGTTATTAAATATGGAATGTGTCACTGCTATGTGTGGTTGTTCTTATTATGATACCTTGTGTGATGTGTGATTAAAAACTACAAGTATATGGATAAGGGGAAACTTGATTCCTAATCAAGAATTTTTATACTTTGATGCGATTAAAACCATGTGGGTGAGCCAGTACCACCCAATGTGGATAATATCTTGACATTGGAGAGATAATTCCTCAATTTATGTCATTGGGGATTTGTGTGTGATGATAATGGTGATATTTTGTTGAGGAAATGTGGAGGATTATATGGAGAAAGTGGTTATGTGAAAGGGGTGGTTTCTTGCAGATAATAAAGTTGTGTAGTGATGTGGTTGTGTGAAAGGTCTAGTGATTATTTTCATTGGTTGGTAATATTGGCTAGTGGTTGTGTTTTGAAGTGGTGGGGATGTGTGGTGGATGAAACTTGTGGTTATTGTGGTGATATGACTTGTGTTGTGCTGCGGTGTGATTATATTGATCGAATTCCTCACCTCCCACAAAAGATTAATCAGTTAAAGTAAGTAATAAAATAAAATGGTCATTTAAAAATCTTGGGATTAATGAATCTGGGATTTCCTCCCATGTGTAAATTTTTTTATAAAGGATGTGATGTAATTTTTTACTACTATCTTGTTGGTTGGTTTTTTATTAATATTATTATGATGAAACATGTTATGACCTCAAACATATGAAGAGAGGGAAACTTTTTCCCGCATCAAGATATGTTATATTACGACATGTTTTAAAAATGTGTAGGCGAGTCAGTTCCACCCAAAGTGGAAACTATCACTGTGTGGTGGATGAGTTCTTTTTATTTGTAGGTTTGAAACAACTCTATCTATGTTTATATTAGTTCTTGTGTTGGTTGAGAAACTTTATGTGATATTTTTTCATGAGTGTGATCCTAATAAATAATTCTTTTTTATGAAACATGTAAAAAAAGTTTTAAAAAATGGATTATTCAAACCTTATGTTTTTTTACATTTTATGTCATATATCAAATTTGGGACTATAAAGAAATGATTTTAAATAATATCTATGTTAAAAAAAACAAAACAGAAACATAAACAACAACAACATTTTTTTTGAAGTAAGAGGAGTCGAATTATGAAATAAAACATTCCTTAAAAGGATTTGAAAATATTGGGTGGGAAAAAATGTCTTAAAAAATAGATTTGATTTTAAATAAAGGATATTTTTAAAGTCATGTAGTTGTTTAAAATTATGAATGTTGAATTAAGATGAAAAAAATGTTTTTTTCATAATTGGTTGATATCTATTGTTTGTTTGATGTGTTTTTATAACCATTTATATGAATTTATTCTTGTTTAAGAGGTATCTCCCGAAGGAGATTGTTTTTTTAGTATTTTTTATATTTAATTTTTTTCCTAGTTATTGTTGTGTTATAAATATATTGAGAAACATGAGAGGGTAACTCATGGGTTGGTTGTTCGGACCACCATTCTGTTTTTCATTATGTTTTTTTGATTCTAGAGGATGAGAATTGTTTAAGGGGTATCTGATATATTGTCCTTTAACATTCTTGAGCCTTACATTGGCATTATAGGGTGTTTCTTAATGATTTTTAGGTTTGACCGTTTATGGAAAATTTTAAAAGCGCTTTAAAATAAGTTTGATAAATTGTTAATATTAATTTTGATGTTTTTATTTTGGAAGTTTTTCAATATAATTTAATTGGGGATGATTTATTTTAATTATAATCAATTTAATATAATTGAATTTAAATATGTTTTTCAAAATTTTAATTACGTGCGATATATTATATATTATGCAAGAAATTATACATGTGTGTAAATATGTATATTTACATGCACTATGTTGTAATTAAACATTTCAAAAAATTATTTGTGTTGCAAATGTGATATATATATATATATATTAAAGTATGTATATGTATATTTTCAAGTGTGTATGCATAAATATTACATTTATATATATATATAATGATATTATGTGAATAATAAGTGTTATTATATATATATATATATAAATACATATATGTATGCGAGAATACACACACACACACAGTATGAAAGTTATATATATGTGTGTGTGTGTCATTTTATTAATATATTTATGGGGTTAAAATAACGAGGTGGATATTGAATGATTTTAACTTTAATAATAATGAGTGTAAAATATGTGGTGTAATAATGATAAAAATGATTATTTGAATTAAATATAAAATTGGGAAATTGTTAATTAAATATGACTCGTGAATAGTGGGTGTGTGGGGGGAGTTATGATTTTAATGGGAGAAAAATGTTTGAATAAATTGGTTGGAGAGAGAATTATTAAATGAAAACAAAATTGAGGGTCCACCGAAGTTATCACATAATAGTTTTTACTTTTATTATTCACAAAATGTTTATTATATAATTAAATTGGTTTGTGAGAGAAAATTATAAAATATATTATACATCAAAATGAAGACCCTTCAGATAGGGTTTTGATAGATTTAGGCACTCTTCATGTTAATTGTTTCACACATCATATGCCATATTATATATGTGTGTGTAAATATATATTTTTGTCAGTTTTTTTAATATTAACATGGAAAAAATATTTGGTCTTTGAAATGTTTTATGTATATATAGACAAATATATGTTCATGTATGTATGAAATTATTTATATATCACTTTGTTATATATATATATTGTTTTATATATGTTGTTGATTTTTTTTATAAATGAGAGTATATATCTTTATATATATATATATATGATGTTTGAATAGAGAAAAAAATCATAAAGTTTTACATGAAATAACATTTTAAATATAATATTTAGAAAAAGAGAAATGTTCAGCATTGTAAGAAAAAAAGTAAGAGGACCTAATGATTTTTGGGGAGGTGTGAAATTAGTGAGGATATAGAGAGACAAGTGGAATATTGGAATAGGAAAAAAAGATAAATGAATAATAGTTAGTAGAGAGAGAGAGTTTAAACGGGGATTTAATAATAATGATATTATCAAATGATATTATTATTGTTATGGGAACTAATTATTATCATAATGTCTTCATATGATATCTGATCTATGAACTATTAGCGGTATCATAATCCTTAATTTGAGACATTCTTTTCATGACTAATGTTGGATACCTTTTTGGACTTGTGAATTGGGTCAATAAAGCGGCTAATAATAATAACAATAACAATAATAAATATATGTGTTTTTTATAGGAGTCAATAATATAAAATATGGGGATTTGAAATAGATTGGAGAGAGTGTGTTTTTTTATTTTAAAATAATATTAATGAGATTTTAAAGTGTCAAAATGTGGGTCATTAATTCATTTTATAAATTAAATGAAATTAATAATTAAATGAAAAAAATATAATAATAAAAATGAAAGAATGATAAAAAGAGAGTGGGGTGTGAAATGTTTTAAATTGTGAACATGTAGTTTATTTTATTATTTTTAATAAATAGGAGGAATTGAAAGATATAAATTAATTAATAAATTGTATAATAAATTTTCAATTAATTTAGAAAATTAAATGACTGAATTAATTGCGAGAATTAAATGACAAATAAGTTTTGATAATTAAAAATCGGGTAAATAAACACCCTATATATATTCGACTTATTTATTCTATATCTCTATCAATACTAATCAGATTGATGCGCCTTCAGTTCTATTTCATTTTTCTTACAGATTTGAAGGTAATAATGTAGGTTTTTGTGGGCAGAAAGTTGTAATTTTTAGATTTAATTAAATCCAAAATTTTAACATTTAATTATTATAGATGAAGAATGAGATGATTATGGGTTCATGTCGGACCTTGGGAACATTATTCCTCATCATTGTTGGGTCTGAAAATTGAGGTAGGATTTTTTTCATTTCTCCTTATGTGTATCAATGAGGATGGACTTATAATTGACATCTATTGTGAAAATAGTTGCATCTAGATAAATAAAGTTAAATGAATTGGTTTAAAAAATAGTAAGGGGCAGAGGAATGCCTCGCATGATTTTCTATCTTTTATGTGATATTGTGATATTGAGATAATTTATTATTGATTTGTCGATGAATGTATTTAATTTTTATAGCCCATATTTTTTAGTTTTTAAATATGTTATAATTTTTTTATTTGTGTGACTTTTGGTGACACCATCGTAATTAAATGGTTAACCACATATATTCAGTTAATTAAATATACGCCTTAGGATTTTATAGATTATGTGATAACACCCTCAAATTAAGAAGTGAAATTGAGTAAGAGACCCCTTTTCTAATTATGAAAACTTTTTGGGTTTTGGTATGTGTTGTGATGTGTTAAATGGATGTGGTTTATGTGTGTGGGATTGATTTAATGTGTAGTGAATAAGTTGGGATGTTTGTGGGGGAAGTGGATGAAATGTAGTTATGCAGCGTGGTTGTGGTGGTTATTGTGATATAGTGGTGCAGCGGGGATGTGATGGTGATTGTTGTGCATCAGGGTTTAAAAAGTGGATGTGGCCATAAAATTATGTGGATGTGGTAGTTGGTATGTGTGGAATAAATGGATAATGTTTCTATACAAACTAATCCGCTAGAAATATAAAACAAGGTGTCTTTCTTAATTAAATGGGAAGATAAAGAATATTTAATACAAAATATAAAGGTATTGTTAAAGTGAAATTTATTTATAATCAGAGACTCTAAAAAATGGATTGATGAATAATATATTAATTAGGGCTTGTATTTTGTTTGTGTGATAATATGAATTTATAGGTGGCACCAATTTTTGGATTCTATAATATGGTTAGTTCTGGTTATAAACCCTTAGGGTGGGATAGTGTTATGTAACTCTATATTGATATACACTATTTGTTATTTTGATTTCTATATGAACCCACCCTCTACAAACACTATATGACAACACCCACATAGTCATATAGAGGGTGTTTTTTCCAACATTCTGGTGGGAGGATGGATGACTGGATACCTGATCTTCCCCGCTCCCTCATATAGGAGATGATAAGGACACCTATAGGCTGTGATGAATAAAAGTCAAAAGTGCCAATGTTGAGTTGTGATGTGATGTGATTTCCCTGGTGTATGTGGGAAGAATTAGATGTGTTGTGATGACCCAGGTATGTGCGTGTCAAGTGTGATGTTTTGTGATGTTATTTGAAAGGGGTGGGAGCACCATGACATACAACGTTGAGGTGTGATAGCAGAAAATCAAGAAAGAAGAGGTGTGGGGTACCCTATCATTGATGTGTGTTATATTATATTATTATACGTGAATGTGTTATTTAGTGAGAGAGACATGGTGAGTTTGAGTCTTTGGTTAATATACATGTATAGGTGCTATTTGGTTATACTATTTTTCTCATGGGTGTATTAGTTTTATCTCTTAACGTGTTCATGAGAGACATTGGAGTTCCTATTGAGTATACTTGTATTCTCTCCCTACATATATTAAAACTTTTTTCATGATTCTAGGAGGAATTTTTGGATTGTACGAGACATATCTTGTTCATACCTTTGGAGCTGTTACTACGTTACTGCCTTTTCTTTTATTCTTTTGGGGTTTCCTTTTCAAGTGTTTTACATATATCTATTTTTATACATGCATTGTGGGATGATTTTGAGTTTATTTATGTCATGTAATGGAGTTATTTGTGGTTAATTCATTCTATCTATAAGTATTTTTTTTCTTATACAGGGAAATACATCCCATATTGTGAGATTTTTATACCCTCAATGAAAGTCACTAACCTGGGGCCAACTAGAGGTGGGACTCGAGGGTCATTATCTCTCCCCCTTCATTACGGTATCTTTGGAGATATGGGGTTGTGATAGTGTCATTAAGCGTCAGTGAAGTACAAAAATATTTTAATTTGTTTATGAAGATTGGTGAGTGGGAGTTTTGATCAAGTTTTAAATTGTTTCGGGGATGTTTTTGTAGTGTTTTTACTGTGAAAGAACACCCAACACATGTCTCGTAGTATTGGTGGATGAATTATGTAATGTGTAGAAGGTAGAACAATGATCTTCCTTGGTAAAGGATCATTACTTTTGTATGTGGTTGGTCATAGTGTGATCCATAGGGGCTATGCCATGGTGAATTTTGGCTAGGGTTGGAAACTTTTTCTAAGGGTGTTCATTCTGCACCATGACCAATATGGGCATTATCATGCTGCGATCCCCATGGTCATGCATTGTCCTAGTTAAAAATATTTATTTTTTAAACGGGTTAATTTTTCTAATTTTCAATGGGTTTCTATTTGGAATTCAAAATTTTCCCTTAGTTGTAATCAAATATGATAAGATAGATATCCAACTTTTGACTATCTCATTCCCCACATTTTCCTTACAATATTTTGAGTTGTTTAGGAGATCATTGTCACATGGATTATAGGTTGGTCTTCTCACTTATTATCTTAATTCTTATCACATTTTCATTTTATTTTTAGTTTTTCCAATTAGGGTTTTTGGGATTCGTTTTCTATCAAGGCAAGGTGGAATCATTCTTCTTATTGGATCTTTGGTGTGTGGCCTATGGAGGAGGTCTTGGAAGGGCATGTTCTTGTTATCATATATCATCTATCTTATTGTATATTTTATTATTATTTTTTTCTGTAGTCTAGGAGAATTTCGGTTTATTTGGACATTAGTTTGGGTTATTTAATAATTTATTTTTCATGGATTTAGTTTCAGTCCTTGTTAAGGAGTGGACCATTTCCCCTTTTCTCAGGGTTCAGTATCTTCATTCTATCTAGTTAGTTTAACATTGATTATGACATTTTTGTATTTTGGTTTTGGAAGGTTGGTTTATCAATTTTATGTTTTTTTGGTTGAGTGAGGTTCTCATAGACTCACAGGAGGTTGTTAAGAGTTTGGGATTTATTATAGATCAATGGATGAGTTATGTTACTCCATGAATATATCATTGAATTTTAATCCATGATTTCTTGTTTACTTTTAAATGTATGTTTGATTTATTAGAGGTTGTGCAATGTGTTTCTATGCACAAAATCTATTTTCATATTAAATATTCATTATTTATGTTTTTTTAAATTAATTAAAGGATCTTTTCAATGGAACTGAGTTATAAAAAGGTTGTTTGGTTCTTGATGATTCAAAGGGAAGGAAACTCATGTTTTTAGGAAAAGGAATTTCAAACTAAGTATTATATTGGGGTTTCTAGAGTTTTCTTGTGCTTTAACGATTGTTTGATATTTTTTATTGATATTTGATTTATATATGGATTTGAATGTGGCTAGGGGGGATTTATAATAGGATGAGTGTTTTTAATAAATTTTAATTTTTTTATGCTTCATTTTTTAAATAAGTGAAATAATAATTCAGTTTTCTTGAAGTGTTTTTCTTAATAATTTTTTGGAACTTTATAAAAAGGATTTTCTTGATGTGAAAATCTGCATGAAGAAATCCCTATTATATTGTTTTTGTAAAGGCTAATGTGATGTGTTGATATTATTTCACATGATGGATTTATCTCGGATTGGGGATATGTTTCTTATATTTTATTCCTGATGAAAATGGGATACCACTATAAAGTGTTTTTAGAGGAGAGGGAGAGTTATGAATATTGGTTGCTATATTTTTTGAATATCATTGATATTTTATCTGATTTACTTAATTATTGGTTTAATCACCTACATTTATTGATTATGATAACCTTAGTTAGTTACTTAGGGAATAATAGGACAAGTACTTCTAGGCATGAAACTCTCTACTTATCCTTAGATTACACTACAACACTAACTATGTTACAATTATTTGGTAGTGTTTCCATAAGATGGGTGTCACTACACTACTAGGACAAGAAAATGTTCTCCATATAAGCACACAAGTAGTTGGATATATCTAGTTTTTATCAAAATATATTATGAGGATCTTAGGTTACCTTGACCTTAGTTCCATGGGGTTATCCCATGATATTAGTCATTATTTTCTTTTCATTTATCTGAGTGAAGATATTGCTATTTTTGTTCAGTTATTTGTTTATTTTATCTAAATGGATACTATTGTTTCTTACGTTTTTTTTATATTTTTATTTGTTATCAATTAGTTTTATATTGATTCTAGGTTATTTTCCGTCATTATATTACCATTCACCATTTTTGGGAAATTTTTTTATATAAGGGATTTACAAAGTGGGTTATTTTTCTATTATGTATAAAATGTGGGTATTTATAAATCATAGTTTTGAAACTATTAATTTTAATTTAAATGATAAATTTTCCTAAAATATATTAAAATCATTGTTTTATTTAAATGGTATGATTTTTACCTTGGGTAAAATGAATTTGGTGATAGTCTTATGTGACTAGTTCTGTTAAAAATGAAAAGCTTACTTGTATAGTTTTATTTTCAAACTATGATAAATGTGATTTAATTTTAAAGGTTATACATGGGATTTGGGGATGATTCATATATTAAATTTCCCTTACATTTATATATATTACATCTCTAGTTTAGGTTCCACTTAAAAATGTTGGGTGGTCTTAGGATATTAGTTTTGGAATGGTGGGGGTGTCCAGAAAAGGGAACCTCTTATTGAAACATGATGATGATCATGGTATTTTTTTCATAGTTTTTAATTCATATAATGTTTCAGGATATGTTTTCTATATCATTTTATTACCTCATATTATTTTGGTTGTTGCATTTTAATTTTAATTTTGTTTTGTATCTATTGAAATTTATGTCTATGTTAGTTGGGTTTTATTTTTGTTTCATGAGTTATATATTATATTTTTTACCTTTTGGATTGGGTTATTATTGAAATTTATTATTTATATATATGTTCATTCCACTTATGGAGTGGTATTTATTAGACTATTGAGTGAATGTTTAGTTTTTTTATTATTTTATATAAAATAATTACTCTCACTTGTATACTTTTGATGCCCAAAAACCAGTGTCTAGCCCATGGTGATTGGGAATGATCTTTGGTACTTACCAAAATTTGGCACGAGTTCCCAGATTAGTGATTTCCCATGTGGGTTTGTAAAATAATGGTATCAAATCCAAGTTTTATTTTGTGCTATTTTTGGAATCAAAGAAGACAAGAGATATGATAGTCAGAGATCAATAGGTAGATAAGAAAGATTGTAAAGATATCACTTTCAATATAAATCCTTGATTTTCCATGGGAAGTAGAGAATGTGTGATTTTACTTTTGGTTTTGAATTATACATCATTATGGTTACAATTTAGGATTTGAAGGACATTGGGATATGAACCGATAAGCTATATGGGCCAGGTTCATGAGCTACAGACCTTGCACATGGGCCATTTATTTTGTAAGGGTGTGTTTTTTTGGGATTTTCCATTTCCAAGGTTTCATATTAACCCCATGGATAGATTATGATTAATTTTAGTGTTTTTTATATAAACCTATATGGGTGTTACCCTTTTAATTCTAAGTGTGAAATTAATTGATATGATTTCCTTAAGGTATTGTTATTTTTTAATTATGTTTGTTATCATTTATTACATCATGAACCTTAGTGTTCACTATAAATCTAAAATCCTTGAAAATGAATTATGGTAATTTCAATTATGTTTGATGTAATAAAGAGAGTTATTTAATAATTTTTGTGGGTTTTAAAATTGATGGTTTCCCATTCCTTAAACATTTTATAATGTAATAAAGTTTTTAATGGGGAATTTTAATAGGAGTATTAAAATATAGGAAAATTTTGAATCTATATTGATGTGATGGTAGGGGTTTTAAAAATTGAAGAGTTTTGTAGGGTGTGAATCATTTTCACTAACCCATAAAAATTCTTATATGCATGTGATCTCATTTCTAAATGGTTTTGACTTAAAATTGTGGGTATTTAAGATAAATTTTTCTTTTTGTGTTGGGTTTTCAAAAAATTAATTTTTTTTGTTGGGAGTCCATAATATGAAATAGGACTTACATAAATTTAATTTTAACTAAATAAGTTTAATTTCTTGGGAAAAAAACTCATTTTAGTGACAACCAAATTAGAAATTACTTACCATATCATTTGATGGGCTAGTATGTTTTAAATATTGGAGGTATAATGTTTTAGTTTTGATGTGTTTTAATATGATTGGCTTTGTTATGTTTCCATTTACACGATTTCTTAATGAAAATAATTATATCTAAGTATCTAGTTATTGAACTAAAATTTTCAGAAGTTAGGTTTTTCTGAAAAATCATTTTGGCTAAGTTGGTAAAAAATATCCATGACGATAAAAGCATTTCCTCTTAGTTTACTTTTCATATGAAATAGTTCTTTTATTTTTAAAAGGTGGTTTTTATTTTTATCATCAAAGATATTTATTTCATTATGATAAGGTAGATAATTAATATTGTGGGTTTATGTGGTGTTTTGTAGGTTATTCCCTTATTGGTTTTAAAAATGAGTAAACTATTTTTTTCAATTAGAAATTATTTTAATTTTATGATTTAATCGATATTATTTTTATTTGAATCCATTTATATGAAAAGAAGGGGTTTAATTTTCTAGATTATGATATTTTATATGACATATTACGCTTAAGAGTATTTGGATATTTGAATTGATTCATTAATAATTGGATTGTTCTCTATCTATGAACTTCAATTTGGTTGGTTATAAATTTTAGGATATTTGGGTTTTGAGTGAATCAAATTTTTTATAGAGTGGATAACTATAGAGACCCAAAACTTTTACACATATTATTACATGATTTTTAACATAAACATCCATTAATGAAAACCTAAAGGTCATGAATCCTAGTGTATTTGGAAGACTTGGTATATAAAACATCAAAATAAACTTAGACAAATCATCTTTGTTTTTATTATCCTTGGTGAGATCCTAATTCTATTTGATCACCTAAAATAGAATAAAATAACCCCAGGGTTACATAAAATAAAGGGGTGAGCTAAAAATCCCATTAAGGGAATAAAAATAACAAGGAAACATAAAATTTGTGGAAAATATATGACATGATATCATAAAATAAAAGGCTCATGAGTAATCATAGGGAAGTATAAAATAAGTGAAATGGTATCACAAGATCATAGAAACATAGGAAAGTGGAAGTGTTGGTCAGAGTGGACACTCAAGAGGGGGGTGAATTGAGTTCCAATTAAAATTTCTATTAAAAACTTTAGGATTAAAATCCCCCAAATAAAAACAGCCCAGTTAATTTAAGCTGTAGAGATATAAGTGATTTATTGTTCAACATGTTTCTCAAGAGGTTGATTAGTCCTCAGTTTAATCAGTGTGAATACTGATTCACCTTTTGAAACAAGTTTACTAAATTAATCACATATACACACTAACCAAAACTAACTACATATTAATTATAAAACAGATTTCTGTCCTTGAAAATATAAGCAGTAGATAAATGTAAAACATGGTACCTGAAGGATAATCACAATAATTTAAACAAGTGGTTTAGTATTAATCCAACACTTAATCCTCTCCAGTTGGTGATCACCTGCCACCAAGTAGTTTATATTAAAAATGATAAACAACCTGTATCGGACTTTACAACAGTTTTCAAAAAAATTCCAGGTTTTTCAACCTCTACCACAATTCTTCATGGGATAATAAACTACCAATAAACACTTGGCTTCTTCCATAGTTATGCGTGGGAAACAAATGTAAAGAGAGTTTGGTAAGAGGATTTTTCAATATCCTCCTAGTTCAAGTATAATAGACATGATGTGTAAAAAAACACACAGCTCACAAATGTAAAATAGTAAACACAGTTGAGCTAAAGATGTTAGAAAAGAGTCTGAAGTGATCTATGTGTTGGCGGATCAGCTCTGGACTCCTTGGAATGAAGAAAATAAAGTTATGGTCCTTCCCTACGAGTTGTCTCTAAAAAAGAGTGTTGCAACTTCCAGGTTCTAGCTTCCAGGTGTAAAGATAATTAGCTTCTTGGGTTAGCAGCTCTTGGTAGCACACCACCACAGTTTTGGGTATGTTCTTCCAACAGATCATCGTGGAGTTCTAGGATCTCCATAAAAATGAGAGCTTTAGTGTTCTTATTTTTCATTACATGAAATGTAGGGTCCTGGATGGGTATCCTTATTCTTTTCTTTATGTCTCAATTTACATCCTTTTTCCAGTTCATCTTTTTTTTATTTGATTCAGCAGGGTCCAACAAGAGGAATGATCCACCCATGTGGGGTCTTCCTCGTACCTTGTGCGGTTTCCTGATATGCCTGCAAATATCATTAAATAATGTCAGGTGCATTAAATTGTCAAACATGACCATTATTCTAATATTAAGAAAATTGGTAAAGTAGAGAATAGGTTATCATTAGACTAGTAGCAGATGCATTTCACACGGTAGACTTCAATAGTAAGCTCTTCAACATTGGACTTTATCATTAGGCTTAATAGTAGATATTCAATGGTAGGCTTCAGTCTGTAAACTTATGACAGTAGATCTGTAACAGCAGACTACTTCAACAGTGACCTTTTCTAGCGGTAGACTGTCTCAACAGTTAACTTCATCAATGGTGGAGTTTTTATATCATTAGACTTTTACTAATGGTAGACTTGAACAATAGTGAACTTTTTCAACAGTAGGAGTTGTCTAGCGATAGCCTTCTACTAACGGTAGACATGTCCAGCGGTAGACCTGAATTGTGAAGCTCTTAACCAAAGACTTGCGAAAGAGTCTGACAGTGGACTTCTAACAGAAGCCTTGTCACAACATTGACCTATAACAGTGACTCTTTGTCTGTAAGCTCTGATAAGAATATCAACAGTAGACTTGTAACAGTGACCTTGTACCAGTATCTTCCAACAGTGACTGTAGATCTCCAACAGTGACCTTTTTGCAACAGTGACCTAGAGTAACAGTGAGCTATAACGGTGACCTTGAACAGAAGGCTCTTACCAGCATCCTTTAACAGTGAACTTATACTTAGAGAAATGTAAAGTGAACACTTGATTTAGAAAAGCCATGAGATTGAAAAAATATAGATTTATGCAGGATAAACATTATGTGGATAGATTAAAGAAGATTTCAAAATAACTAATACATTTTACTCATAGAATTAGACATGATTTGGGATTATCAAAACAGGTGAGTCCAACAATCTACCCCTTTTTAATAATCACAAATTATGCCAATTAATCTTAGGATAATTAGCAGATCATCAGAGGTAAATTAATTTAAGAAGGAAGGTGTCATAGATAAGCATTCAGTAGCCTAAAATCACAGGATCACATAGGATCATACAACTTTGGAATATAATAACTTTATCACAAAGGATCATACAACATTATCATATAACAATATTATTATCATAGAAACCTTATTAGCATAGAATTTCTCCCCCTTCATGACTAGAAAAAAGAAACAGAAATAGAGATAACAGAGAATCCTTGTATTAATGTAAGGACATTACATGACCCAAAAAGAATACACAGTCTCTATCAAAAGACACAAAAAAAGTCAATCCACATAAACCTCAGGAAAGTGTTCTTTCCCTTTGGAAGAAGAAGATGGAGGATGAGCTGGTGGATCAGTAGGTTTGGGAATGGCTGCCGGAATGACTGGAGGGGCAGCAAGAGAAGCTCTTGTGTTCCTGTAGTGGGTAGCTCTCTGAGAAATCAGTGGAGTAAGGCTTTTGATGGCCTCAACATGAGACATCATGGAAGAAACGCTGGGTTGGGAAGCAGGTAAGGCAGAAGGGACTATGATAGGGGTACATTCCACATGGAGAAAGAGTAGGAGTAGGTTTCTGAAGTCCATAATAATGCTTCCTCCTCTTTCCATAGCCGAGATGAAATCATCCTTGTTCTCCATAAATTTCTCTAAGGTTGGAGTCAACTGGCCCAGTCGAGTGACATGTTCCTTGAAGGCTCTGGTGACTGGTGGAATCTTGAGTTTTTCCAAAAAAAGCTTTAAATGAGAATCCATCTGATTCTTGGAGTAAATTTTCTTATAATAATAATCAATCTATTCCTTTATACTCTTCTGGTCCAGGGCAGCCTCTCTCATGAAGTCACTGACTACCTTTTGAACATATTTGGTAGTGGTTATAATCTAAGTCACAGATTTAGAGTCAGGTGCACAGACACCAGATATGTTTTCTAACCCTTCACTGACCACTATCCTGAATGATGACAAGTCCAAATGTGGTGCAGTGGATCTTAAAGAAGAGGCAGAGGCAACCAAAAGTGTTATAGTGAAAGCAATAGTTTCCTTCAAAGACTTGGTCATCCCACTAATGAGCTTCTTCACATCATCATCCTGGCCCTTCACATGAGCTGTCATGGATTCCTTAAAGATTTCGAACACTACAACCATCTGTTGCACCACATTTCTAATATAGTGAATGTCTTTGTCTGATTGGCCCCTAGAAGCCATTAGAGCAGTCAGGCTCACCACTGACTGTCTTAGAAGTTCCACAGACTAAGACACATCCTTGGGTTGATTCTGGCATTGAGATAATTCTTGGGACAAATTGGCTTGAATGGAAGACAAAACTCAAGCCATATCAGAGGAAGTCTGCTCTTGAATTAAGGCCATTTCCTTTTCCATTTCAGAGGCCCTGTTATCAAACATCTAGGGCAGATCTATTTTCAATGATTCCAGATCATCGTTAGTGACAAAGTTCTCAGGAAAGACAATCACTGGTGGCCCTGTAGTAGGTTCTGAAACAGTAGGTGTAGGGTGTATTTTGTTTGGAATATCACAATCAGAATCATCATAATCCATCCCAAGTACCAAGTATCCAGGGTCTTCTGACCATTCTTAAATGTCATGAAGGACAAATACATAACCTCTTTCAACAAGATTATCCCCCTCACTTGGAGCTTTCTCCAGAGCAGTATCCTATGTTGGTTCTTCTCTAGGCAATTCCACAACCTCCTCATCAACTCTAACAGATTTAACCACTGTCTGATCTATTTTTTCACTAGTGGGGTGAGTCACAGCCTCCACTGAGTCATCAATGACCTCTATTTCAATGGCAGTAGATGCCACTTCTGATTATTGGTCATACACTGTCCTATTTGTATTACCTATTAGAGGTCTCAAACTGAGCTCCTCTTTTTCACTGTCTTCATCATCAGCTTCAGCAACAACAACCTCCTTTTCTTCATCTTTATCACCAACCTGGTTTGCCCTATGATCAGAATGATCTGACTTAATTTCCTCGTCCTCTTCAGAGGTGTCCCTGGCAGTAGTCTGATATGCTTCCTCTTTTCTGATCTCAGTATCACTATTCCTTAGAATAGTCTATCCTCTTGGTAGTTCTTTTGGGGGGCTAGGTGCTCCAAAAGCTGTTGTCCTTACAGGACTGGCAGGTAAATCAGGGTCACTCCCATCCTTAATGGGGGTGTCTTCTCTTTTAGATTCCACAGCTCCTTCAATTTCCTCCTCATCATCTGAATAAGATGGTTCTGGCTCATCAGGCTTCAGGCTTGGATGTCTCTTGTCTTTTGGGCTGGATGGGTGAGTATTAGGGTCAAACTTTTCATTCAATTTTCCTTCATCATTCACCCATGCATTCTTCCAGGGATTCCAACTAATTTTCATGAATTTTAAAATAACCTTGGAGATACAAACACTGTTCTTAGCCACTATCATATCCTCTTTATTTCTAGCCACACCCTTTACCTTTAGTATTTCTAAGATTAGCTTGTCATGGAATAGGGAATTGGACATTGATCTTTCCTTAGTCATATCCTCCAATTGTGCCATCAGAAACCTACATCGGTTGATCTTCTCCCCATGCTTCAGAAAGTACATCAGGAATATGTCCTGATACTTCAGTACTGCAAAATCCCCTTTCTTGGGACTAATCACATGCTGAATGAACTTAAATAATAGCTTTTCCTCTCCATTCATCTCAGCTTCAATGATCTTCCTTGATTTTCCATTCCCTGCCAGCTCTTCCAGAGCTTTTTCATAAAAAAAATATCACTGTTTGGAGGATCCACTCCGGAATTGTATTCATAAACTCCTTCATGAGGGACTCTCAAATAGGCAGCCCACTCAGCAAATGCAAAGCTAGCTTCATTTCCATTGACTCTAGATAACGGTCTGTTTTTTTAAAGGTAAAATCACAATATATAAAATAAAAAGGTTACAAGAGATGAAAAGATGAGATTTTTTACAATCTATGTCAAAAAGATAAGATAAATCAGCTGGAAGAGTGTCAAACCAAGTCATGCTTTGATGGACTCCTTTGTTAGCAAGAGAATCAGCAACAACATTTGCTTCATGGTAGGCATGAGTAGGAATGTAATCAATCCCATGGAGAGTCTTCAAGCAATTCATCCAACATGTAGTGAGAGGCCAGTCCAGATGAATGATGCCATTCGATATGGCATGAATGATGGTGGTCGAATCACTTTCAATCCAAAGCTTTCTCCATCCTTTTTGAAGCGCAAACTCAACAGCCTGAATGACTCCAAGCATTTCCGCCTCCAGAGATGAGGAGTGACCAAATCTAACATAGAAGCAACCCTGACATTGGCCAGCTGAGTCTCTGAATATAGCACCACAACTGGAAGGTCCTGGATTGCCTTTAAAAGCACCATCAACATTCACTTTGATCCATCCCAGTATCGGTGATTGCCAGAAAACTTCAAAGGAGCGTTTGGGAGCAGGGTAGATTCCAGGAACACGGAGATGACGAAGTATCTCAAAGTCACCAACCGAGTTGTTGCAACAGTCTTTTTGAATTGAGGTGGCTTCATGGATAGCAATAAGAATCCGAGATTTTCATGCATTGAGACTAAATGAGCGATTATTATGAATGAGATTATTTCTAGCGTACCAGATCTCATGCAGGAGTTCCACCACAGCTGCAAGAAAAATATTTTTAACCTTTGAAGAATCTTCGTGTCTAGTGCAATTTTTGAAAAATGAAGAAATAGAGCCAGTTAAGATCCATATGCAATTGAATAATTCAAAAAAATAATTCCATAAAGTAGAGGCCATGGAACAAGAAAGAAAAAGATGATCAGCGTCCTACCTATGTTGATTACACAAGCAACATTTAGAACAAAGATGAATGCCAAACTTTTGAAGAATAGTTTCAGTGGGAAATCTATTATGAGAAATACGCCAAATAAGGGTGAGCCTAGAAGGTTTAATACAAGGTTTATTGAAATGACTCACCCAAAGATAATTAGATCCCTCATTAGAAAAGTTATTCTTATAAAAGTTTTTTGAGTCAAGCATACCATTTGGAGCAGGTTCCCAAACAAGGAAGTCTCCATCAGAGGAAAAGGGATAATTATCAATAGTATGCACAATATGTTCAGGGAGATCATGTCTATGAGAATGTAAGACATCTTTTATGGACTGAATCGTATCAGCAGGAATGGAATTGGGTGGTAACAGTGAGATCAGGGGGTTACCACACCATTTTCCACACCAAAAATTAATAGAAGAATCAGCACTGACCATCCATCTAGCATTTTCCATGATCTTACGGTAAGAGTCTCTGATAGAAGGCCAGATTGAAGAGTTGATGAATGTCGAATTACCCTTTAAAATTTTATGAAGAAATCTATGATTTAAAAAATCATAAACTTTAGAAGTAGAATTGATAATACGCCAAGTTAGACAGGCTTGCAGAGCGCTATTGAACAACTTTAGGTTTTTAATGCCAATTCCACCTTTATCAATTGGCTTACAACAAGAATTCCAAGGGATAGTGGCAAGCTTCTTTTCAAAAATACTTCTAGTCCAAATAATGTTTTTAATGTATGTATTAATTTTTTTGAATATGCTTATAGGTGATTTATAAATCATGAGGGCATAGAACATTTTAGAAATAATGGTGGATTTGACCAAGCAAATTCGCCTAGCCATGGAAAGTGATTTACCCTTCCAATTAGAGAGTTGGTTAATGATTTGATCAATGATATTAGCAAAGTGGCTAACTTTGGGTCTACCCCAAAAGATAGGAACACCTAAATAAGAGAAAGGTAAGAGACCTTCATTGATACCCAGATAAGTGGTAATGGTAGATTTTTTTCTAACCGGAAAGTTCTTTCCAAAATAAATATGAGATTTATTCCAAGAGATAGCTTGACCAGAAACTTACTCATAGTGGATTATGGATTTCTTGAAAACATGAATGTTTTTTTGATCCACTTTAAGAAACAGAATAATATCATCGGCATATAAAAGATGAGTATGGGCCATTAAGTTTCTGGAAACTTGAATAGGCTTAAGTTTACTTTGATCCACCAGACCGCTGAGAATCCTACTTAGGTAATCCTCAGCAATAACAAAAAGGATGGAAGAGAGGGGGTCACCCTGTCTAACACCTTTAGATCATTTAAAAAAACATCTAGGAGTTCCATTAATGAGGATAGAGATGAAAGCTGATTGAAAAAGAGTCTTAATTCTTCCAATAAAGGTACCGTTAAACCCAATGTTTTTAAGACTTTGAAGATAAAATTCCAGTCTATGGTGTCAAAAGCCTTTCTGATGTCTAATTTAATAGCCACACATCCTCCTCTAGTGTTTTTATTTAGACTATTGGTACATTCGAAGTCAAGACTAATGCAGTCTTGAATGGACCTACCTTTAATGAAGCCAAATTGATTCCAAGAAACGATTTTATTACAAATTGGAGCAAGTCTATTTGCAATAATTTTGGTAATAATCTTATAAAGAGTGTTAATCAGGGAAATCGGTCTGAATTGATGGATCTGAGAGGAATTTTAAACCTTGGGAATTAAGGTTAGAAATTGAGCATTAATCCCATGTGGTAAAGATCCATGAATAAAGAAGGTCCGGACAAGTTTAGAAACATAATTGTGGATAATATCCCAATTCTTTTTAAAGAAACCATTATTGAACCCATATGGGCTAGGTGCACTGTCTGGATTAAGGCCAAAGACAATGTCTTTAATTTCATGATCGAGAGGAGTGCTTAAAAGCATTACATTGTCCCTTTCATCCACTATTAAGGGAATGGTGTCAGGTTTGAGCTCAGTATTAATATATGTGCCATTAAAGATGTTATAGAAGTAAGAGGTAACATGGTTCATAATGGCCTCTTCTGAATCAATGATTAAATCATTATGGATAAGCATAGAAAGAGGACGATTGACATTTCTGATTCTTTGAAGGTAATTGTAAATTTGGTATTACGATCGCCATCTGTAAGCCATTTGGTCCTAAACATTTTCTTACAAATATCATCCTTAAATGTGAGGAAGGAGTTAAGTTTGAGAGAAATGCTTGCTTCCAATTGGGGATCCATATTGAAATATGAATTTTTGTTTTGAATTTGAACCCTGTTAAGCTCACTTTAAAGATAGGAGATGTCAAGATCTAGTTGCGAGTTCATAGTTTTACACCAATCTTTAAGGATCTGTGTAAGAATTTTCAATTTGTGTAAATAGGAAAAGGAATCATTATGGTGATTCATAGAGTTCCAAGTGTTAAAGATTAAAGTGAGACAGTCCGGGTTTGAGGACCAAGCATTATTAAATTGAAGGGGAGAATAGGCTTACAGTCATTCATAATGCAGCTAACAAGGATGGGATGATGATCGGAGTTGAGTCTAGGGAGAGTAACGCTAGATATTTTATCCCAGTTATTGAGAGCCTTTATGTTAACGAAAGCTCTTTCATGCTTACTGGCCACATTTTTGTTGTAGTGTTTCCTGTACCAAGTATATTTAGCACCAATAAGAGAGATTTCAAAAAGGCTACAATTATCAATTGTAGACCTAAATTCCCTAGAGGATATGGAAAGATGCGAGGGGCCAATTTTTTCAAGAGAGCTAAGGATGGCATTGAAATCACCCATCACTACCCAAGGATCCGTACTAGCATTTGCTAAGTCAATAAGTTCATGCCATAGAACTCTTCTATCTTGATATCTATTTCTGGCATAAACCATAGTGAAAAAATGTGCCTTCCATTCCAATAGAAATCACAGGTGAGTAGTTGTTCAGAAATTCTAAAGATGTTGATATTCTGAAGGGAATTATGAAAAAAGACCCACATGGAGTCCATCGGAGGACTATTTTGAAAAGAGCTAAGAAAGTTGTAGTTAAGAGATCCAAATATCATAAATCTTGTATTAAAATTGACTTTATGTTCTGAAATGGCAAAGAGATGGGGATTATGGTTGTTTAAAAACCTCCTAAGAGTTGTGAAGGTATCCTTGTTAGCCACTCCCTGACAATTCCAATAAAGAAGATTCATAATTATTTTTGTTTTGGGTTGGAACCCTTATTTTTTTTTGATTTTCCAGAACCCTTCTTCCCTTGGGATCATGTGAACATAGGGGAGGATGCAGGTTTAAGTTTGTTATCATAAGTTTCAGCACTTTTTAGAGCATTTTTTTTCAAAACAGAATTTGAACTATGTTCAGGAATTGGGGTATTGACAGAACTGTCCATGGGGGCATCACACATAGCTCCATGAGTTGTGTTGTGTTCAATTGAAGTATTTATTTCTAATTCAAATATAGAAGGATTAGAATCTGGTGAACCTTGACATCAGCCATTCTTCACCTAGCTCCTTCTCAGCCACGATTTCTCTCTTTGTCAGATGCGGGTTGACAGGTCCTGTCGGGGTACTACTGGTTCCACTGGACTCGGCTTGAGTCATATTTGGACCTTGGTGCATCCTCATTTACAGTAGTGGGTCGCTTGAGTCCTGTCATGGAGGTTCAAAGTGGTTTGCAGGTTCAGCAGAGAGTTAGGGTTTAGGGATTTTGAGAGCTAAGGTTCAAGATTGAGGAAGAGGGTGGATTTAGATATGTTCGTAGCATTAGTTTTATCATTTAGGGATTAAAAATTAAATAAAACAGGAATAATGAATTGGAATAAAACTGTTTGGATTCTTGCAAAAATAAATGGTAAAGACAAATAGTGTGGTACCGAACAGTGAGGTTCCTAACAGTGAGGTTCAAAGAGGTTCAATGGTGAGGTTCAACGGTGAGGTTCAACAGTGAGGTTCAATGGTGAGGTTCAACATTGAGGTTCAATGGTGAGGTTCAACAGTGAGGTTTCCTATACTGAATTTAATCATACCTAAACCACGTTTGATGTAATTTAACCTCTCAAAATTCAAAGGCCTTGTGTATATATTAGCCAATTGATGTTCAGTGCTAATGAATTCAAGAGTGATATCACATTTTTGATAATGATCCTCAAAAAGTGATGTCTCACATCAATATGCTTTGTCCTAGCATGAGATACTATATTTTTGGAAATGTTAATAGCACTTGTATTGTCACACTTTATAGAGACATTTCTGAATTGATATCCATAAATTAGTAAACTGTGTTTCATCCATAGAATTGGAGCACAACAACTACCAGCAGATATGTATTCAGCTTCAGTAGTAGATAATACAACATAATTCTGTTTCTTACTACACCATGATACTAGTGACTTGCCCAAAATGTTACATATCCTAGAGGTTCTTTTTCTATCTAACTTGAAACCGGAAAAATCAGCATCAGAATAACTCAAAAAATCAAATGATTGTCCTTTTGGATAAAATAATCCTAAGTTCGGAGTTTATTTGAGATATTTGAAAATCCTTTTTACAGTAGTTAAATGAGACTATTTTGGATTGGCTTGAAAGTGAGCACACATACATACACTGAACATAATGTCAGGACTGCTAGCTGTAAGATAGAGTAGACTCCCTATCATACCTCTGTAGATGGTTTGATCCACGGGTTCTCTGGCTTCATCATCATCCAACTTACACGTGATACTCATAGGTGTGTCACTAAATTTACTACAATCCAAGGAAAACTGTTTTAAAAGATCCTTAATATATTTATTTTTATTCAAAAAAATACCATCTTTGTTTTGAAAGATTTGAAATCCAATGAAAAATTTGAGTTCTCCCATTAAACTCATTTCAAACTCATTTTGCATCATTTTTGAAAAATCAATACATAAAGAATTTTTAGAAGATCCAAAAATAATATCATCCATATAAATTTGTACTATAAAAACCTATTTGGAAATTATTTTAATAAAAATAGTAGGATCAGCTATCCCTTCGGTAAAACCTTTTTAAATAAGAAAAGAGCTAAGCCTATCATACCATGCTCTTGGAGCTTGTTTTAAACCATATAAAGCTTTAGAAAGTTTTAAAACATGATTTAAAAAATGGGTATTTGTAAAACCAGGGGGTTGTTCAAAAAACACATCCTCAACTATATAGCCATTTAGAAAGGCACTTTTAACTTCCATTTGATAAAGTTTAAAATTCAGATGTGCTGCGTAAGCAAGTAGTATCCTAATGGCTTCGTATCTTGCTACAGGTGAAAAGGTCTTCTCAAAGTCTATTCCTTCTTCTTGACTATTTCCTTCTACAACTAACCTAGCTTTATTTATTACTATATTTACAGACTCATCAACATTGTTCCTAAACACCCATTTAGTTCCTATTGTCAATGTGTCCTTAGGTCTTTCCACTAATTCCCGGACTTTGTTTCTTTCGAACTGATTTAATTCTTCTTGCATAGACATTACCCAAAATTCATCATTGATAGCATCATTAATATTTTTGGGTTCAAGCTGTGAAAGAAATGCTTGATGTTCAACCTGGTTTCTTAGAGAAGAACTTGTTTTTGTTCCTCTATTTAGATCATCTACAACAGCATCTAGAGGATGATTCTCAGGAGTCCTAATGCCTCTAGGAAGGGTTGAACTAGATTCCTCATTGTTTTCTGTTGGTTCAGAATTAACATGTGTAGATTCTGGAGAAATTTTAGAGTTGAACACTTTCACAGGGGATTCACTATATTAATTTTTAAGGTATTGAATTGACATATCTTCCTCATGATGTTCAAGATAGGTTTTAGGATCATGTGGATCAGTCTCATCAAATTTGACATGAAATGATTCTTACACACATTTTTTTTCTTATTGAACACTCTATAGGATTTACTTGAGATAGATTAACCCAGGAAAATTCCTTCATCACTTTTGGGAGAAAATTTGTGAAGATTATCTTTAGTGTTAAGAATAAAAAATTTGAAACAAAAAACTCTAAATTAATTGACCTTAGGATTTCTATTGTTAGAAATATCATAAGGGGTCTTATTTAGAATAGGTCTAATTAAAAATCTATTGATGATATAATAAGCTGTATTTACAACTTCATCCCAAAAATAGATCGGTAAATCATACTCATTGAGCATTGTTCTAGCAATTTATTGAAGGGTCTTATTCCTTCTCCCTACAACTCCATTTTGTTGAGGTGTTCTAGGAGTAGAGAAATTGTGACTATAACCATTGTGTGAGCAAAAAGATTAAAACTAATGATTTTCAAATTCACGGCCATGATCACTTCTTAAGGTCTTAATTCTAAGTCCACCAAGATTTTCTACAAACTTGGAATACATAACAATGTAGGAAGTGTCTTCACTTTTGTGAGTGAGGAAGTATACCCCAATATACCTAGAAAAATCATCTACAAGAACATAAACATAGTGATTCCCATTTAAAATTGAAACTCTTGATGGTCCAAACAAATCCATTTGAACCAACTCAAGTGGTTGAGAAGTTGAGACATCTTTTTTTGTTTTGAAAGAAACTTTGTGTTGTTTTCCCTTTTGACAGGGATTACAAACTTTGTCAAGTGGGAATTCTAATTTAGGTAATTCTCTAACTAAACCTTTCTTATATAACTTCCTAAGAGAGTGCACATTGCAGTGTCCTAACCTTCTGTGCCATAATCAATATTCCTTGTGAAAAGCATTTAAACAAGAAGCATTTTGTTTGGACAAAGAATTTAAATCTACAACATATACATTCTCATTCCTACATGCAGTGAAAACTAAATCATTTTTTGAATTGAAGACATTGAATGCATCATTTTCAAACTTAAATTAATCCAATCATCACATAACTGAGATATGCTAATTAAATTGTACTTTAATCCATCAACAAAGAGTACTTTAGAAATTAATATTGTATTAGGGTTACCAATATGGCCTAAGCCGACGATTTTTCCATTTGCATTATCATTAAAGGTGACATGCCCTCCATCAACTTTAATTAGACTCTTGAAGCAATAATAGTCTACTGTCATATGTCATGAACATCCACTGTCCAAGTACCATAAGGTCTTACATGAACTCTTTAAACAATTTCCCTACAAAACAGATCAAACATGGGGTAATTTTGGTACCCAGATCTTCTTTGGTCCAGAGAGGTTAGCAAGTAAAACTTTGGGAACCAAAATTTTCTTTATTGATTTTCTAAAGTCAATAAACATATTTTGAGACATAAATACTTGGTTAGGTCCTTTAGAAAATTGTTTCTCAAAAGATGGTCTAGAACTGGAACTAGCAGTGAACTATCCAGATTTTTGAACAAATTTGGTTTTCCTAATTTGTCTATGTCCGAGATGATATCCTAGACCAGTTGTATACTTTGGAGCAATATGTTTTCCTAGAAAATGTGTCAAGGTATCCCTACTAGTAGTGAATTTCTCATGATCCTTTCTTAATTGTTCATTAGATAATTTTAACTCTGTATTTTCCATTAGCAGCTTAGTAATTTTTTTCTTTTCCTATATCCAGATTTGAGTTGTAATTTGAATTTAATGCATGCGGTCTTTTTAATGACTTATATTTGTCCTTGAGTTCTTTAAAAGTATCCTCAAGTGTTTCGTAAAATTCAAATAATTATTCTTTAGTCATATCTTTCTTCATTATGAGAGTCACTTTTATAATAAGAATTATGCACAGGGGAATTAAGTGTTACCTCAGATGTCTCTGTCATAAAACATAGATTTGCATGCTTGTTCTATTCTGAGTCTGAAGCATCAAATCCACTCGAGCTGTCTTCTGAAGAACTCCAAGTTTCTTTCATAGCCTTTTTATAACCTTTTCCATTTTTATCATATTTCTTCTTAAATTTCTGCTTGGGGCAGTCATCCTTCACATGATCTTTTTTTTTTATATTCATAGCATACTATTTACCTTGTATTATCATTCCACTTCCTGTATTTCTTCCATTGTCCTTTATGATCATAATTTTTTTTGAAGTTTGACTTCCTTGAGAATTTATTCTTTCTATAGAACCTTTTGAATCTTTTGGGAAGTTGTGCCATGTCCTCATCACTATCTGAATTTGACTCTTCACTTGTAGAACTGTCTATAGGTACTTGAACTTTTTCTTTGTCCTTTCACTTTGAGGCAGAAGTCTTGAATGCTACTGACTTCTGTCTTGGTTCTTCTTCTATTTGTTGATTCACCATAATCTCTTTTTCATACATAATTAGTTTTCCAATTATATCCTTTTCTGGTAGCTTTCTGATGTCACACGATTCTCGGATAGACACAGAAGTGCCTCTCCATCTATCAGGTAAGCATCTAAGCAGTCTCATTATTTTATCCTTACTATCCACTGGTTTCCCAAGAAGACTCATGGTATTTACTATCTCATTAAACCTAAGATACATTTATGATATAGGTTCATCATGCATCATCTTAAAATTGTCATATTTAATATTATAGGTATTTAATCTCATTTCTTTAACATTGGTTGTCCCTTCATGAGAAACAGCCCAGGTATCCCAAATTTAATAAGCAGCCTTACAGGCAGATATTCTATTGAATTATTCATCACCCAAAGCACAATATAAGGCATTCATTACTTTAAAATTATTATTATAAGTAGATTTAGTTACATGAGACCATGTATCCCTAGAAGTAGCTGGTAATGCATGTTGTTCTTCAATTGTATCCCAGATTTCAGGTCCTAAGCTTTCAAGATACATTTTCATTTTCAATTTTTATTGACCGTAGTTATTTCCATTATAGAAAGGTGGTATGTTAGTAGAAGCACCCTCAAAATTGGTTATCCATAGAAAATTAAAAGGTTAAAGAGATGAGAATTTAGATATAACAGAAATTTTGAGATCTTTAAGATACAACTAAAATCACTGTTGAAAATAAATTGAAAATATTGAAAAACTAGTAAAATTAACAGCCCTTTGATACCAAATGTTGTTCAGAGTGTACACTAAAGAGGGGGGAAAGGGGTGAATTGAGTTCCAATTAAAAATTATGTTAAAAACTTTAGGATTAAAGTCCCCCAAATAAAAGACTGCCCGGTTAATTAAATCATTAGAGATATAAGTGATTTATTGTTCAAAAGGTTTCTCAAGAGGTTGATTAGTCCTCAGTTGAATCAGTGTGAATACTAGTTCACCTTATGAAACAAGTTTACTAAATTGATCACATATACACACTAACCAAAAATAACTATCAGAGTAATTATAAAATAGGTTTTTGTGCTTTGAAATATAAGCAGCAGATAAATTTAAAACAGAGTACTTGAAGGATAAGCAGAACAATTTAAACAAGTGGTTCAGTCTTAAGCCAAGACCTAATCCTCTCCCCTTTGTGATCACCTGCCACCAAGCAGTTTATATTAAAAATGATATACAGACTCTATCGGAATTTAAACAGTTTTCATAAACTGTCAATGTTTTGCAACCTCTACGACAGTTTTTCATGGGAAAATAAACTACTAAGCCACACTAGGCTTCTTCCACAGTTATGCATGGGAAACAAATGTAAAGAGATTTTGGTACAAATATTTTTTAGGATCCCCCCAGTTCAAGTATAAGAGACAGTGTGTGTAAAACAAACACATAGATCACAAATGTAAAATACTAAACATAGTAGAGATAAATATGTTAGAAAAGAGTTTGGAGTACTCTATGTGTTGGTGGATCAACTCTGGACTCCTTGGAATGAAGCAAATAAAGTTATGGTCCCTCTCTGAATGTTGCCTCTAAAACAGAGTATCACGACTTTCGGGTTCTAGCTTCCAGGTGTAAAGATGATCAGATTTTCGGGTTAGTAGCTCTTGGTATCACACCAGCATAGTTTTGAGTATGTTTTTCTAATAGATCTTCGTGAAGTTTCAGGATCTCCAGAAAAATGAGAGCATGATTGTTCTTCTTTTTCGTTACATGAAATGTCAGGTCCTGGATGTGTATCCTTCTTCTTTTCTTTATGTCTCAATTTATATCCTTATTCCAGTTCAGATTTTTCTTATTTGATTCAGTAGGTTTCGAAAATAGTAATGATCCACCCATGTATGGTCTTCCTCGTACCTCGTACGGTTTCCTGATATAACTGCAAATATCATTAAATAATGTTAGGTGCATTAGATTTTCAAACACGACCATTATGCTAATATTTAGAAAATTTTTAAAGTAGAGAATACGTTATCATTAGACTTGTAGCAGATGCATGTCACACATTAGAATTCAAAAGTAAGCTCTTAAAAAGTGGAATTCATCATCAGGATCAATAGTAGATCTTCAACAGTAGGCTTTAGTCAGTAAGCTTTTAACAGTAGCTCTGTAATAGCAGACTACTTCAAAAGTGACCTCTTCCAGTGGTAGACTGTCTCAATAGTTAACTTCATCAACTGTGGAGTTTTTCTATCAGTATACTTCTACTAATGGTAGAATTTAACAACAATGGACTTTTTCCATAGTAGGAGTTGTCTAGTGGTAGCCTTCTACTAACGGTAGACATGTCCAGCGGTATACCTGAACTGTGAAGCTCTTAACAGAAGACTTGCAAAAGATTCTGACAATGGACTTCTAATAGAAGCCTTGTCACTACAGTGACCTATAAAGTTGACTCTTTGTCTGTAATATTTGATTAGAATATCAAAAAATAGACTTGTAACAATGACCTTGTACCGTTAGATTCCAATAGTGACTGTAGATATGCAACAATGACCTTTTAGAAACAGTGACCTAGAGTAACCGTGAGCTATAACGGTGACCTTGAATGGTAGGCTCTAACCAGTAGGCTTTAACAGTGATCTTATACATAGAGAAATGTAAACTGAACACTTTATTTAGAAAACCCTTTATATTGAAAAAATATAGATTTATGCAAGATAAAAATTATGAGGATATATTAAAGAAGATTGCAAAATGACTAATACATTATACTCATAGAATTAAACATTATTTGGGATTATCAAAACAGGTGAGTCCAATAGGAAGAAAAATATAACATCAGATAATCATAAGTTAAGGATAACTACCCAGACAACATCACATGGTGTAAAAAGTCCCATAATGGATTATGTTTACATCCTAATCCCATATATAACATCTCATGAGACCAAAAAAATTACTCAATGAATTAGAGAACCATCTTGGTGCACCCATTATAAAATGTACATGCTTATGTATGCCAAAAAAATAAATCAATCATAATTTCTAAAAATCATAAGTACACATGGAAAGAAATGTTTTGTATAATGTTTCCTCATGTCACAATCAAAGGAGATTTCATAAAGAATGAAATTGATAAATGAACACAGGGAATGTATTACCACATAAAAGTATGTGAGAATGATCTTGGTATATATGTAATAGAAATGTAAATATAATTTTAAAGAAATATGTAATATTAAAGGTTTTTGTTAATGATGAAAACATATTTAGAATATCACATGGAATACCTCTTGAGGAAAATACCCTTTTAACTTTTCAATCACTCATTTCAAATATTAAAATTTCTAAAATATTATAGAAAAAAATTCTTTGAAAAGAACCATGAAATTTTTTAAAGAATTCTTAAAACCCTTGAGTAGTCATGATGGTGGGAAATTTCATTCATTCTATATAAGTTAAAAGAAAATATTCCTTTTAAACTTTTGTAAAAAAATTCGAATAGTACTATATTAGGAAAATGACAGAGTGATAACTTTTTAACTATTTTGTAAAAAAAGTAAAAAATGGAAAAAATTATTTATTAAATCATTAGATATTCGTAAAAACATTCCCTAAAATATTTTATGTAAAATATAGAAATATAATAGAATTATTCAATATCTAATAGAAGATACAATATTGATATTACTTACAAATAACTTTATTGATGTTTCTTAATTAAATAAGAGAGTTAATGGAAGCCAAACATTTATGAAAAATTCTTGAACATAGAATAATAAAATAGATGTGGTTGATGAAAATATGTTATATTATTTTCCATAAAGGAACCTTGAACAAAAACAATATAAAAAATAAATGATATTTTAATATAAAGCATTTACCACTTTAGTAACATTCAATTAAAATCTCCTTGGATGTAGTAAAATTACTTATAAATTAATATAAAATAAATTTTGAATGATTCATGAAAAATATTAAAAAGGGTTAGTATATAAACCATTTAATATAAATCAGGTGTATAAAATTAAAATATACCTTAATGGATGAATATTGAGACAAAATACCTTACCTTGAGTTTGAGTCATCACATAAATACATTATCTTCCTAAATAATAAAAATAAATAAATTTATTTATTTATTAATAAATCTTTTAATTTTTATTATTTCTTTTATTTAATTTATTTCCATTTTATATTTATTTACTTAATCAATAAAGTTCACTTTGGACGTTTTGATGATATTCAGTTTATATGTCCAAAATGACTTTGGTAGGGTAAAAATGTTCAAAGAATCTATTGTTAAATCATATCTAGAATAATAATAATTTATATACATTAATAATAATTTTAAAACCATCCATGAGATATAGTTATTAAAAATTAACTATGTTACAATCATGGAGTCGGTATGCCATACATACACATGAGTAACGATTCATTTTTTCAACGATCATAAATGAAAGAAGGTAAGTATAATTTTTACTTAATAGAATAATAATTATATATTAAATACCAAATTTTTTCTTTAATATACTTATATATACTATACATGTGATATGATGATGAAAAATTAATCACATCACTTTATGTGGTGGTAGTCCACACATACACACGAATGACATTATCATTTTTCATTGAATGGAAAGGTAATAAAATATATGATATTTTTATTTTATATAATTATAAATATGTAATTAATATCATATACATACATACATACAAACACATATATATATATTAAATCCATCATCATAAACATCCATGATAGGTGATATTATAAAATGAGTTATATTGGTTCACAAGGCAGTAGTTCGCTGTACACATGAACGACAGTTTCATTACACATTTTTTAAAAGAGGAGATGGATGTCGTTTATGACCTTAAAATAATAATACATCATTATATGGAAGATAATTATGTTATTATATCATAATTTATGAATAATATTTTAAGGAGGTGGACAAATAAATAAAACAATATGCTTCTTTAAGAAGAATACCTCTTCTTCAGAAAATCTCTATATCTATGCACCAAAAGTTTTTCTTATTTTTTTATAATAAAAAAATACTATAGGATGTTTTAAGGGAAGTAAGTAAGGTATTTTTTTAGGTATTTTAAAGACCAAAATTATTTTAAATTGTGAATAAAAGTGAAGAGTATGTTCCCTTTTATAAGTGAGGAGTTTCATTTTTGTAAATACACAAATCTATTCAACAATGAAAAGTCGCTTTCAATAAAATTTCTCCAAAATTATTAAATGTTGTAGTTTAGGGAAGATAATGTCTATAAAAACCACCACTATTAATAAATAAACATGTTTTAAACATTTTTTCCTTTACATTTATGGTTTATCTCTTTTACCATTTTAGCTTTCACGAGAGTAACTAGTTTTTTTACAAAGGTAATTTATATTTTAATAAAAAAAATAAAAGGATTATTATTATATAATTTGGAACAAATTATTTAAAATATTAAATAAAATTTATCAACTAGAAACCATATTTTTTGTGGAAAATTAACATAACAAAAGCACATGTAACACACAAAACCTCATATTTATATTAACTATGGTAAAAAATATTTACTGTTTTCACTAGTCATTATGAAAAATATTTTGATGACATTATTATATAAAATAAATTTTTATATTTAAAAATGTTTAATTCATTTTATCCAATCAAATTCACATAATTGTTGTAGTTAAATTTAAAATTAATCCCACAAAACATGATGGAAATTAGTTTTTCAAGAAAATGTATTTTCTGGAAATAGATGATGCAATATTAACTCTATAACGATCAATCATGATTATATTATTTTAAATTAATATAAATATATATAAAACCAGTAAATTTAATTTAAATCATTACTGAATAGTGGTAATATTATGAAATTAAAATATATAAACTTGACGCACTTAAAATCAGTTTGTATAAAACCACGTTTTTAAGAATAAAAATAATCTTATAAAAGAATCATGAAATTTTCTGATTCAAATTAAATTACACAGATTATTAAAAATAAAATGGTTAATATGTATATATATATATTATAAAATTTAAAAAATATAATGTTACTTTTAAATTACATGATCTAATGGAAAGAAATGATAGTACTTGAAAAATTATAAAATTTCACTATTTGCTGAAAAATCATTCATTTCAGAAAAATCCAAAAACTTCACCATAAATTAATTTTGATATGTTGATTTAAAAAAGTATTTCATAAAATCAAATTTCTAAAATTTACAAAATTTAATTATAATATTTTCTCACAAAAAGAAATACAAAACTTTTTTTTTAAGAAAACCTATTTTTGAAGAATAAGATACTTTACTAAAAATTATGTGATTATTCACTAAAAATTTATAAAACAAATTTATATATATTAGGAAATATATATATATATATCATAAATTAGTTTATCCAATTTTTATCTTAAAATTTAATGACTATGTTATTGCTTTTATATTTAAATAATAATATTTTGTGGTTCATTTTGGCCCGATATTACATGCCATATACTCTATTGAACATAACCTTTTTAAATATGGAGGTGTTATAATCTCCCCCATTTAAAAAATTAAGTCCATTAAATTTTAACTTGATCTCTATAATCAAAGTTTTAACATTTTAAAATACCTCTGTTGATACCTCACATCATAAAAAGGGTTAATAAAAGTTCCTCTTGAAAAGTGGGAAAAGAAAATATGAAGGTCATCACAAAACTAGTTTTCCATATAGGAGAAAATTTATGTGAAGTGGAAATATAGACATGGATAAAATACATAATACTGAAATAATCATGTATATTGGCAGGGAACATTGATCATAAGAAAATTAATGATAATAAGAAAGTTAATGGCCAGAAAACCATAAACTAAAGAGTTATGAAAACAGACCATCAATTCATAAAAAAATGTAGGTAATAAGATTATTATTTTTTTAGGATCATTTTCCTAGAGTTGAGGAATTAGTTTACCCTCTTGACTTATAACATAAGTAAATATACTTACTTGATAAGTATAATTTTATTATTTAACCAATTTCCACTACAATTCCACATTTTTCTTCAAATGGTGAGTATTCAAGATGTATTTTTTATTCTTGAAACACTAATGTAAGATTATAATGGATAAAATAATCCATAAATGTATACTAATCTATTCTTCCTATCCTTATATGTTAACCGAAAACAAAATGTATAGCACAAGGTAATATATTACCCAAAAGAAATAAACCATCATATGATGAAATGTAACATTAATATATAAATCCTAAATAATAACACCCAAAGTTCAACATTTATCTTTTGACACATATATGACCTTAAAAATCATCTAAATACTTCGGACTAAGGTTAAAACCCAATGATTTGAGTGATTTTGTCACATATTCAAGCAACATAAATTAAACATTTATTTCTAAATAAAATCAATAACTCTTAATGTCTTATAACAAAAAGTATATGACCTAATCATATATGATAATAATTTTTTTAAATAACCCAAAAAACCATAATCCCATATTAAAATCATATTTTCTTAAAAAAATTAACACAGTCCATAGATATTTTATGATTCTTATATCCAAAATTCCATTTAGAAAAATATTTCTATAACATAATTCTTGAATCCCAATATGTAAATAATTTCACCTCAATGATTAGTATTACATAGTACCTTCAATGGTTTAGGAGTTAACATTTAGAAGAGGTAATTGAATCATATAAGTCCCAGGTTCCCCATATTTAGGTCAAATAACTACAAATGGTTCTGTAGAATGAAATTTATTTCCCCATTGAACTTTCCATTTTTTCCTAGCAACTAATTTCTCTATGAAATTATTTTCCACACCAAAAACATTTTCTAGTTCCATTGAGACATTATTTTGGGTGTCTCTTCCCACATTTCTTACGTGAAGGAAATTGAGCCTACTTTCCTCATGGTCTCCTCCACCCAAACTCCTAGTGGAATCCATCCTTATCTTATATGGTGACTTCGAGAGTTGGTTAATGTAGTACCCCTAGTTTCTAGTAAGTAAACCTCTATTTATGTTTTATGTATATAAAGGTCTTGGGTAAAGTATGAGAGAGTTTTGTGAAGTTTTTATAAGTTCTTGGGGCCAAAGGATAGGTGCACAGTCTACGCATGGTTTGTATAAACTGTGCATAGATCCTAAGAGAAACCATGAAGATTAGCATGTTTTAGGTAGATAGATTCATCACGGTGTGAGTACGGTTAAGGAGAACATGTGAGGAGGTTGTGCGAGGTTGTTCTAGAGGTAGTAACTAATTCATGGTTAGCGCGTTATTTTTCTAAAAGTGCACGAGGTTAAAATAAGATTCTAAAAAAGTGGATCTTGGTCATCCTCCCCTTTAATCAACTATTTTTCCCCAAATCAGCTCTAATTAGAGATTTTAATTATCCTTAAGCCAAATAAGGTTCTCCCATCAATCAGAAGCTGATACGAAGGGTTCCCTCGTTGATTCGAAGATGGATTCTTGAGGTATGTGATTGTTCTTCACTGTTCCTGTATCGTTTCTTAGATTTACTTAGATCCACTTCTTCTATCCTCTAGGTATCTCTTATCTATGCCTGTTATAGTTAGATCTAGGATTTTTATTCTATATATGTCTACTTTTGTTCAATTTGTTTATAGGAGAATATATCTAATGCAATTTCATGTAGAATCAACCTGGTTTCTTGAGAGTTCTTCATTTGTTGTTGGTTTTTATCAAAACCTTGGAGGTATGTGGATTCACTCTTGAATACTCTCAGCATAACTGACTGGAATGATTTCAAATTGATTTCCTTATGATGAATTGATCATGAATTTTATGTTTCAGAATTATTGGAAACCTTATTTTGTGATGGTTTTAAAAATTATGGAAATCTGGAAAATTGGGTTTTCTGAATAAAGTGCTTTTCTTCTTGGTTTTAAAATATGGATTTTAAAATGGTTATTTTATAGAATTTTGGAACATGGCTTTGATTAGATATTTTCAATAAATGGGGATGTTTTATAAAAATAAAAAAGGTTGATTGGAATTGGTTTGTTCTTTGGTTTTCAATAAAAGTACAATTTATTGAAATGGTTTAAATTAGTTTATTGGAATTGTTTTTGGAATATTTGGGTTGTATGAGTTCATGTTCGATGTTCCCCTGAATAAGAGACATGTATGATTGGGGTACAAGGTATGTGACCTTGGATCGATAGTATGTTTCATTTGGACACAAGGGGATTGGATGAGAGACCGCTCATGTGTATGGAACTGTCAAACGAAGCATGCATGAGTGTGTGTAGTGTGAACTGCGGAATGGGTATGCCAAAGTGATATTTAGGAATGGTTTTGAATACCTTTTTGGTTATTTTTATGGAAATGTGACTAGATGGAAAATGGTTTGAAATACCACTTGTCTACTCCTGGTTGTAAATGGTTTTGAAACTTGTTTATATTTGGTTATAAACTATTTTGGGAAATTATTTTATATAAAAAACTTTATATAAATTTTTCTAAATTTATTATCCTAGTGGAATGATTAGAGAAGTCATTGTGAAAAACCTACTGAATTTTATACTCAACCCTTTTTTGGAAATTTGGTTCTTTTTTAGATGTTATCTTCCAGGACATGGACAAAGGTAAAGTGTTACATGTTTTTAGCTCCACCTTGTGATTTGTGGGTTGTTTGGTGATATTAGAGCTTAGATATTATGGAGCATAGAGTCTTGTTTTCATCTTGGAGTCTTTATTTTTTATTATTCTATTTATATTGATTTTGATTTGGATTATTCTATAGCACTTTTGGTTGGTCTTTGTTATAAAGATAATGGTTGAGTTTTCTTGATTTTATTCATGCATCATATAGTGATTTGTTTGGTTATGGTTTTTTGGGATAATGGTTTTAGTTCCTATAGGGTAAATCATCCCCCACTTGCATTTGAAACCCTTTTTCATTTATTTCTAGCCTTTGGTGTCTTGGGGATATCACCTAAGGCCTAGTAATGATTCATTTTATTCTCAATAAAATGAGAATAAGCGGGTAATTATAGTTAAGGTATAACTTGTTAATAATATATCATGAAAACTGATTAGGAATATTGAAAATATCATTCCCTTCAGACATTACCACATTTTTTTAGAATCACTATATTTTCCACCACAGTTAACACAAACATCATTCCTCTCAATTCCATCCATCGACTAAAACCAAAAATAATTTTGTGAGGATAAATAATCATAATCATGAAAAATATTTTATAGGATGTCTAAATCATGAAAAAGTATTTTCAATCAATGAAAAATTAAGTTTTACCAAGGTTTTCCATAGTTATATTCTTTTAAAATACTTCATGGTGGTTCATAAAGAAAATGTGAATTATACCATGCATATCCAACGAGACTTCCAAACCAAGTGCACAATAAGGGAAAACTCATTGTTTATTAGAATAATGGTTGAGATATACTAAAAAACTATTTTCAGGGTTATTACCCCTATATATAACATTTCTAAAGCAACATCTACTTATAGTATCCACGAAGAGATGTATCTTTAGAAAAACCATAGAATATATTCTTTAATAATTTTTTTGGATGTTATCTTATAATTATACTTATCTATAGGGTTTTTTAATAATGTTCATGAGGCCAACTGTGTTTGAAAGACCGGGTATATAAAATGTGAAAAACATTAAAACAAAAAATCTATATTTTTATTCTCATTAGTGAGGACCTAAAATATTATAGGATTACCTAAGTAATACATAAAATAAATTGGTGATATAAACACACTAATAAGATAATAAACATGATAATTAAACATAACAAGCGATTCAATGGTATAACATGATATCGTGAAATAGAAGGTTCATGAGTAATCACATGGAAGCATAAAATAAAGAACATGTTATCATAAGACCATAGAAACATAGTAAAGTGACCGAAATATATAAAATGAAATAAGTAAAATTAAAGGCTAACTTCTGAGTCAATATCACATAGTGTAAAAATTCCAATAATGGATAAGGCTTACTCCCTAATCCCATGCCTAACATTTCATGAGGAAAAAACATCACCCAATTCATTGGATCTCAATATGGGCACAACCATCATAACATATACATGAATATGTGTGCCAAAAAAGGAAATCAATCATATGACATAAAAATATAATTTCCCATGGAAAGAAATGGGTTGAATAATATTTCCTTATGCCATAATAAAATGATATTTCGTAAAGAAGGAAATTGATAAATGAACTTTACCCTGTAAAAAGAAGGTGGAATAAATTAGGTATTATGTAAGTGGCATATATATAGAATTTAAAATAAATCTATATCATAAGATGTTTTTATAATCGATTAAAACATCTTTAAAATGTCACAAGGAATATTTCTTGAGGAAAATGCAATTTTCACTTTGAAATTACTTCTTCAGAATCTAAAAATTTACAAAAAAATTATCAAAAATGTTTTATGTTAAAATAAATATATAAAATTATAAATTAATATTCAAATCATTGAGTGTTCATGATGGTGGTAAATTTCACTCATTCCATACAAGTTAAAAGAAAATATTCCTTTACTGTTTTGTATAATAAGTCAAAAAGTAACTTGTTTGGAAAATGATAGAAAGTCTCATTTTAAAATTTTTTTTAATAAAGTAAAACATATGTAAAAACTTATTTAATAAATAATTGGATAATTTTATAAAAAATCATTAAAATATTTTAAGGAAAATATATATATGTAAGAGAAAGTTTCTAGATCTAAAATAAGATACAAGATTTATATTACTTACTCAGAAATTTCTTCATGTTTCTTTATTAAATAAGAGGGGATATAAAAACAAAAAATGTAAAATTAAATTCAATACCTAAGGATAATAAATGATATGTGGTTAAATAATGTTATTTTATATTATTTCCCCTAATTCAGCCTTTAACAAAAATAATTTCAAAATGAAAGGATAATGTAATATAAAACCTTTACCGCTTTGGTAAATTTTGAATAAAATCTCCTTGGATGATGTAAAATAAATTTTAACTTAAAATACCATGAATTATAAATTATTCATTACATAATATGTAAAAGGGGTAGCATATACACCATATAATATAGATTAGGTGTATAACATTATAATATTCCTCAATGAAGGGAAACTGAGGAGAAATCCATTACCTCAAGTTCTACTCATCAAGTTCGTACATTATATTACTAAATAATAAACATATATTAATTATTTAATTTATCAAGAAACCCTTTAAAGTTTATTTTTCTTTTTATTTTAATTATTACCATTTCATTTTTATTTATTTATTCAATTATTTTTAATTCTGACATTTTTATGATTTTCGGTTCATATTTCCAAAATAAATTCAGTATGTCAATTATGGTAAAAGTATACATTATTACATAATAAATAGAGTAATAAACAGGGAAGATTTTTCTTTTTTATACATAAATTATACTTTTAAAACCATCCATTAAATATGTTTTTGAAAAATGGACTACATTACAATTATAGAGATGGTATGACGTACCTACACATGAGTAATGATTCCATTTTTCAATGATCATGATATAATGAATGTAAGTGTTATTTTATCTTTATAGAATGATAATTATATCATAAATACCATATTATTTAGTTAAATACACTTATATATACCATTCAGATTATTAAATGGTGAAAAAAGAATCAAATCGCTTTATAGAGGTAGTAGTCCACATGTACACATGAACACCATTATCATTTTTCATTGAATGAAAAGTCAAGAAAATATATGATATATTAATTTTATATAATGATAAATATTTCATATATATATATATATTTATATTATATTTATTGTTATAAATATCCATTATTGGTAATGATGGAAAACGAATTACAACAGCTCACGATGCTATAGTCTGCCGTACACACAAACAATGGTTTTATTTCCTATTTTATGGAATATGAGATAGATGTCGGTTATAAAACTAAAATTATGATATTTCAGTATATAATAGATAATAATTTTATTATATAGGTTTTTTTGAATAATATTTTATGTTGGTGAAATAATAAATAATACAAAACACTCGGTTAAGAACGATACCCCTTCATACAACCTCTTTATATTTGCACTAAAAACCATCACATGATGGTTTTTTTATTAAAAACGCCTTGTAGGAAATGTGATTCGAATTAAGGAATATATTTTGGCAATAATTTTCCAAACTAAAAGTCTTTTTATGTGGAAAGGAAATATGAAAGGAGGTTTCCTTTTATAAGTGATAATGAGTTATATTTTTGTAAATACCCAAAACTATTCAATAATTAGAAGTCACTCTCAAGAAAAGTAACTTAAAAATTGATAAATTATGCATTGGAAGGAATAAAATATAGACAAAAAACTACTTTATTAAAAAATTAAACATTTTCTTAGACATTATATTCCCTTTACCTTTATGATTACTCACTTTTACCATTTAAGTTTTGACAACAATAATTAATTTTTACCGAGGTAATTTATCTTATAAGACTAAAAATAAAAAGGGAAATATTAGATAATTTGGAAACAATGATTATAAATATGAAATATAGTATACCAAATAAAAATAAAATGTGTGTGTAAAATTAATTTTAACATAAGTTCATGTAACACATAAAACCCTATTTCAACCATACCAATGGTAATGCTTTTTTACTATTTTTAATATTTAGCATAAATAAAAAATATTTTAATTTATTAATTAAAATTAATTGTGTGGATTTAAAATATGGAAACCATTTTATAAAATTAAATTCACATAATTGGTATAATTTAATTTATAATTAAACCCACAAAACATAATGAAAAACTTTTTAAAGGAAAATCCAATTTTCAAGTAATAAATAAACTTATATTAACCCTATGACTAGATATAATCATTATATTATTTTAAATTAATATGAATAGATATATAGTATATAAATTTTATTGAAATATTTATTTACTATGGTTTATTTTAATTAATTAAAATGGATAAACTTTATGCACTTAAAAACAGTTTGTAGAAAACCATGTTTCTAAGCATAAGATAACATTATTTCGGAATCATGAAAACTACTCATTAAAATAAAATTAACTAGATTATAATAAATAATATTTTTCCCATGTAATTTTAATACCAATTTCAAAACATTATGGGAATTTTAAATTATGTTATTTAATGGAATGCAATGACAGTATTTGAAAAAACGATAATTTTTACTATTCACTGAAAAGTCAATCATTTCAGAAAAATCAAAAAATTTAACCCTAAGTTCATTTTTATATTATAATTTATAATTTAATTTATTTTATAAATTAAAATTTCAATTATTTAAAAAAATTATTTATAATATATTTTAAAAAAAGAAATAAAACCTGCTTTTGAAGAAAACATATTTTTGAAGAATATGATGAATTTTATAAAAGTTGAGTTATTATTTACTATGATTTTATCAATATATTTATATTGAGTAGGAAATTTATATATATTTTATATAATATATAACCCTATTCATACACTCTAATTTAATGACTTAGTTATAATGACCAGATTTAAATAATAATATTTTATGGTTCATTTAGGCTGAGTGTTGTGAGTCATATAAACTATCAATCATCGTTTTCTTTTTTAAAATATCAGTGTTATATGAAATATTATTATGAATGATGTTATGATTAATATTTTTAGAATGTTTTATGTAAATATTTTTAGTATGTAAATTTTACCTTGTTGTGAAAGTGATATTCTTTTAAAGAAAGTCGATAAATCTTTATTTGGATAAAAATCATATGGTTGGGTGGTTCTAATGAAATTTATAAAAAATAGTTGGTGATGTCTGATGAATTTTATTTTTTGGATTTGTATTGGTGAGTGAGAGTTTTTTGGGATTTATTTGGTCCTTAGGATATTTTAAGAGAGTTAATATGGTGGAAGAACACCTGGGGTGAGTCTCTGGGTATTGGTGGATGAATTCTATAGTATGAAAATGGTCACTCCATGACCCTAGTGGGTTTCACCATGATGGAATTTAGATGAGGGTTGATCGGTCTACTTGGAGGAGTTCACACCACAACCCAAAAGGGACATGGTTTGACGGTCCTTGGAATTTGATAAAGTCTTATTTCTAAGGGTTTTTGTGCCATGAACTATAGAGACCTCTCTATGATGATGTTTGGATAGGGTTGGACATGTTTTCTAAGGGTAATTTCACCATGAACCATAGGGTCTGTACTGTGATTTAGCTAGAAAAAGGTGCACTATAACATGGTCCCCATGAATATGATATGGGCTATTTGGAGGGCTTTTTTTAAACATCGTAATTTTGGTAATTTTGTAAAGGTGTCTTATTTTGAAACCCCTAGGGATACCTTGGAATCAACTAAAATAGAGAAGAGGGAGATCCCCCTTTTGTATCTCCCATTATCCCCCTTTTCAACCCTTTAATCTAAATTATTCAAGAGGATTCTATCACATGGTTTGGAGGAATGTCTTCTCCATTCTTGTCTTTGTTCTTCTCCCTCGATTCCTCTAATTTTTTGTTCACCCAGTTTGGGTTTTAGGGAGCAAATTTACATCATGTCATGGTGGAATCATCCTACTTATTGGGGATTTTGTATACAGCCTATGCAGGAGGTCCGAGGATGTGATTTTCTTTCTACTAGTCTTCATCTATCTTGAGGTATGTCTTATCATGATTTTTTTAGTTTTTCAATATAATTTGAGTTTAATTAGCCATAATTTTGGGTGATTTAACTACATAATTTTCTTGTATTAAGCTCAAATGTGTGTTGGAAGTGGATCACATCCTGTTTTCATAGGGTTTAATGTGGTTATTTCATATTTTGAGTTTAGTGTCGACTGTGAATTTGTGGGATTTTTGTTTTTATGCTTGGTTCATTAATTTTATGGTTTTTTGGGCCTGTTAGGTTTCTTAAGACTCAAAAAAGTTTTCTATGAGTTTTGTAATGATTATAATTCTTTGATTGTGGTAGTTTACTCTATGGATTACTTTTTAAATTTAATTTAGTGATTTATTATATACTTTTACACCATGATTTGAAGTTCTTGCTGGTTTTTAAATGTGTTTCTATGCACAAAAACTATTTTCATATAAAATGTTCATTATTCAAGTTTTTAAAACTAAATTAAAGGCAATTTTTATTGAAATTCCATTATAAAAAGTGTGTTTTTTTACTTGATGAATTTAAAGGGGAGGAAAATCAACTTTTTAGAAAATTGACTTACAAAATAAGGATGAGATTGGTTTTTCTAGAATTATATTATTCTTTATCTATTTTCTTGGGGAATTTAATTTATATTTTTAATTGAATGTGTTCGGGTGAAATTATAAAAGAATACAGTGTTTTTAATCTATTTTAAAGGGTTTTTTTGTTTGGGTTTCAAAATTTGATTTTATTAATTATTTTTTGAAAAACTGGTTGTAAATTTATAAAAAGGGTTTTCTTTATGTAATCATTTCCCTAAAGTAATCGTATTTTAATATTTTATGTATAATTTAATGTGATGTGTTGATATTATAGGGATTGATGGATTTATCCTAGATATAGGATGCATTTATTATATTTTATTCTTGATGAAAAGGGATTTATTCTGTGAAGGCTGTTTAGAAGATATGGGGAATTATGATTCTTGGTTAATATATGTTTTTTTATTTCACTGAGATTTTATATTCTATACTTCATGATTGGTTTACAAACATCCATTTATTGATCATGGGAACCTCAAGTACTTATGTAAGGAATACGAGAACATGTACCTCTAGGCATGAAATTCCCTACCTAGACTTGGCATACACTACAACACTAACTGAACCACTATGATGTGGTAGCAGTTACAACATATGGGTGTCACCATATAGCTAGTCCAAGATAATTATCACCTTATCATCCTAGAAATATTTGGATTTTTTTTTGTTTTATCAAAAGATAATATAATCATTTTATGTTTTCTTAACCATAGTGACCCAGGGTTACTCCCAAAATATTAGTTATTATTTTCATTTAATTTTTACGAGTGATGTTATTACTATAAATATTAAGTTATTATTTTATTTTATCAAAGTGTATTCTATTAATTCTTATATTTATTTTCATGTATTGATTTTTTCTAGTTATATAGACATTGAATGAAGTTCATTTGTAGTTATTGTGTTAGTGTTAATCATTTTTGGATATTTTTTTAAAAGGGAATTTAAAAGTGGGTTATTTTTTCCACTACCACTAAAACTTGTGTGTTCATAAAGAATTATTTACTATTTCTTTTACATAGAAATACATTTTTTTTCTTAAAAGGTAATAAAATATTTGTTTTTCTTATATGGTTAAATTTTTTACCCTGGGTAAAATTAATTATGTGATGGTATGATGTGTCTTGTATTTTAAGACTAACATGAAAGGAAATTACTTTTAAAGGGTATTAATGGGGTGTGATAAGGTTACCTATAATTTTTTTTCAAGATATTAGATATAATAGGTTCATTTCATGTTAGGATTGGATATGCCGATTGGTCTTGGGATCACAATTTGGGTATGCTGGTGGTGCAAAGTAGAGGGATTTTGTTTTCTTTATAGATAAATATTGATGATTGTGGTATTTATTTTTTATATAATTTCATTCTTTTGTTGTATCATTTCTTACTGAATATATTATTTTAGTCTCTCATGGATATACTGGTCCTTGTATTATACATTTACTTTAGTTTTGTATTGATTGATATGTTTTTATATATGGTTTGGGTTTAATTTTTTTCATCTGTTATGTAGTATGTTGCACCCCATTTTGTTTGGTTAAAATTTAAACTTTTTAATTTTTATCATTGATCATATAAATTATTAAATGTTCATGGAAGAATTCTAATTTAGTGTTCTATGTTTTTCTTGTTTCATTAGGTGAAATCATTCCCACTTGTATAATTTTGATCTAAAACATTAGTTTCTAGTTATTGTGGATTTGGAAGACTCTTTAGACCTTTCCACATTCCAGATTAGGTGCCAATATTATAGGTATCCTATATTTTCTTGTGAACGGTGTAAACTTATGGGATCTAGTAAAAACAAACCATTTAAGAAATATTTAGAAATCTAGATATTGTGATGTAGTGAGGAGACTGTATAGTATTTTCATAATATCGATTTCATTTATTATTTGGTGTAATATATATTATATATACATCTCATGATAGATCTAAACACATCAAGGATTTGACACCAACATTAGGATCAAACCATGTAAAAAATAATATATGTTGTGATTTATTTAGTTTATTTATATTATGTGATGTGAATGTGAATTTATAATAAGATACATATATATTAACTTATATTATGGTTTCAACATTAACGAGGGAAAATAAAAGGAAAATTAATTTGTTAAAATAATTTCACACTGATTCACCCCTATCAAAGTGATTTTATGGCCTGATTTGAGCATTTTAAGTAGTACTAGAGCTAATCTAGTTTTCCTCTGATTGGATATATTTTGTTTCCCAGCTGTTTTTATCAGATATATGTTAAGTGCATATTTAAATATGGTTTAGTGTTGTCTCATATTTAAAATATAGTTCTCATCCCTATCAATACCATCATAGAGGTTTAGACCAAAACCTTAAAAAATAGAAAGAAGAAATATGAAAATTAGTTGAGTAATAGCTCAAAATAAAAAAAAGGTACACTAATAATTAAAGTTAAATAAGGTTTTTTTCATCTATTAAATAATTTCAAAATATTCTTATTAAAGAATCTTTTTCAAGTTGTGAAGTGTATAAGTCTATTGAATTTATTTGAATTCATCTACTCTAAAGTTAAGGATTATTAAAAGAAATTACCTACTAAAGTTAAGTTGTAACCTAATGTTCCAATTTACACACTGAGAGAAGGGGTTTATTAATGAGACTTGAAATTTCATATCAATTCAATTTTTACTTGATCACTCACCCAAATATTCAAAAAAAAAACATTATATCTATCATAATGATCACACACACAACCAAATACAAAAATATTTACAGTCACAGTAAAAAATATTTTAATAGTTTCACCTGTACTAAGATACATTCATGGATAACATGTAAATTATGTGTTGATATTTATAATAATTAATACTCCCTTGGTTTTTGATTATAATATTTAGGAAAGGATCACTAGTCATCCAAGGTCCATGACCTCTTCCTATATTCCACTAACTTATTTCTAAGAGGTTTATACAAAATAAAACATAGATATACAAGTTAAACTCAGAATGATAATAAATGTAGAAATAAAACCATATTAAAATGGCTGTTCCCCATGATTCTATATTATTCAATTTCAAATCATCATAGAAATAAAAAAAATATATATTTAATTTTAAGTGAAATCTTCATTGGAATTGAATTCAATCAAACTTTAATCCTTAATATCATATTTTAAATAAATTCCACCTTGGCTCAATATTCTATCCTTATTCTAGATTTCCTCCACACCATTATCTTAATTTGTGTTTTTTATTATATATGTATGGTTTAAATATATCTTATGAAATTTTAAATGCATATTCAAAATCCAATTTTTAACCAACTGCCAACTTCCAACTTCCTCTAATTAAAATATAACCATTGGATTTTTTCCATGTGAATCTCCATCATAGAATTTAAAATGGTTATTTAAGGAATATTCAAATAACCTCCAAAATTCCTTGAGAATTATAATTCACCAATATTTTTTAAACTCTCCATATTTCAAGAATCATGGCATGGAAACTTCCATTAAAAAATGATATGTTAGTTCCTTCATCAATTTTTCTTCAACTTATTGTGGATCACAACATGACATAATTATTTCATAGAGTGACCTTTATTAATGTTCTTGAATATCCCAAAGCATAAATTTTATGGTCCTTCTCTTTTATGAAGAGTTTCACTATCATGGGCTATAACCTTTAATCATTTCAAGGATATTTTATCATGGTGTAATTAAATCCTAGATATTCTTGATCTCTATACCTACTATAGAATGAACATATTACATGGATTAGGTATATCCAAATTACCAAAACCAATAAAATCCATATGTGTCTCTTTACAAACATGGATATCATGAAGTGGTGTGAAAATTGTAATTAAAATTTTAAAAATAAAGAATCATTTTTTTGATCAATCTATTAAGAGTACCTTACCATAATATATGATATACCCCTACATATCACAGTGTAGTTCAACACATTTTTCATTTCCATATTGTATAAATTTTGTGACATGGAAAAAATTCCCACAGAGTAAGTGAATATTCTCCTCAAATTAGAAACTGATAAATCCTTACACATACTCTATAAACCTAATGTATCACAGGTAAGAATAAACATATATATGAAAAATTATCATTATTCCTATAATGGTAATCATAGTGTGACCCTTGTTCTCATTGATTAAATTTTTCCTATAATAAATAGATTATCTCCAACCATCACAACTTGACTCAAAACCTCTTGAAATGTTTTAAAATTATTCAAATTACTTCAATTAGATTTATAATTAAAAGAAAATAAAATATTATAACCTATGGTTACAATATTCCCCCCTTTGGATTTTTGTTTTCAAAAATCCATAATCATCCAAAAAAAATTCTAGGTTTATTGAGTCCATCCCTTCTCTCCTCCATATAATTTTCCCCAACATTCAATCTACCAAATTCACTACAAAATTCAAAATGGTTTCTCCTTTTTAAAGATCTATTTATGCCTGAGAATTCATGAAACTTCTACTATGTTAAAACTAATTAATTATATATTGAAAAGTTTTTAGGCTAAATTGATTCAATTCTTGTTGTAGGACACAAGAACATATGTCATTATTTATAATGCTATCCACTTTATTCTCTAAATAACATTATTTATGTTGCTAATTATATATTAATTGTGTCTCTCCTTAACTTCTTACAAACTATAAAATATTATTCTTATATGAATAAATACTATCAAAAACGGAGAATTTTATATAATATAGTGAGGGAAAATTTTAACCTCTTTATCTTAATGAATTTTTTGGGGAAAAAACCCTCAAGGTGTCCCCTCAGAATGTTTTGGGTGTGGTACATGGATGGTTTGGTGTCAGTGGAGGAGGTCGATTGTGTAGGAGAGAAGTTGGTACGTGGAGCACATAGGAAAATTGTTCACGGATGGTTTACGGTTCGCGGTGGATGATGAATTAGTAAGCAGTGGTGGCTAGATTAAAGATTTGGTAAATCTTGATTTAACAGATTAAGCGGGTATCATTAAATATATATGAAACTATTATCCCAAAAATTAGTTTTGATATAGAACATCATTCGAAAGCATATTTTTTTTTCTAAAATTCAGCAAATACTGAAGGTAGTTTTTAAAGGAAGGATCACGAAGGATGAAGTGGTTTACCCGGATGGAATTCTGCCAAAGGTGTTTGTGAGGTTTATTAACACGCAAATGAAGTTTGGTATGCATAAGAGTATGTTTGGAACACAGAAGGAGTTGTCTTTGTACTTAGAGTATAAATCTCCGATACACAAGAAGGAGAGTTCCGTGAGTAGTATGTAGAAGCGGGAATCTGGTACGAAGAAGCAAAGACAGTCCATGAACAAAGAATAGTTCATGGACAAGAGGGGTTTTGCAGAGAAGGTTGAAGAAGTCGGTATGTGGTAGTTGTACGCGATAGAGAAGGTGGAGGGAGTCCACAGACAGAGTAGGTTCGCGGAAGAGGCGTTCCATAAATAGAGGAGGTTCACAGAAGAGGCAGTAGTACGCGGAGAAGGTGATTTGCATACGAAACAAGGTACTTAGTATGCAGGAGAGGCAAAGTGGTTCACAATTTGCATAGGAATCTTGTAAAAGCTTCAATTCAGTTTGCGAAAGTGTTTTCAGGTACCTAATAGTACTCAGGAAGGCGGAATTCATCTACAGGTGAAAACGAAACATAAACAGAGAATATACCTATAGTTGAGGATGCGAGAATTCATGAAAATGAAGGGACCTACATGTTAATAAAATATTTTTAACCTATAAGTCGATAATCTATGAGTGCATTCCTTTCCAAGAGCATTGAGTGAAGGAATAAAAAGACTGTGATCCTTTCCACTAGAAGTGAGCCAGAGAAAGAGGCATGGGGAGTGACCCTTGGGAATATAGGGAGTAGACCCTAAACATTATAAAGGTAGTGATTCTGGGTATAAAATATATAGCCCGAACTTTGTAATCCTTATTGGAAATGAGCCTTAGTGAATTTGGTATATCGACACATTGTCGCTGTATGCTCCTTAGACATAGCCTAGTGAGGGTAAACCAAATAAAAATCTTTGTTTCCATGTGCATGCTTCAATACTTTACTTTCAATGCATCATCATCAGATAAAGTTGGTAAGGACATTAACATATAGAGCATAACCAGTGACCCTTGTAATAAAAAGGTCAAGATCCCATGGGGAAAAAAAAATTTGAGAAGAATATCCACACTCTGATTCACCCCCCTCAGGGTATCTAGTCCCCTTTTAGACCTAACGATTTTTTATATTCTATCCACTTTTTTCTTTAAATAACATTATTTATATTGCTAATTTTATATGAAATGTGTCTCTCCATAACTTCTTACCCACTATATAAGATTATTCTTATATGAATAAATTTTATCAAAAAGAAGAATTTTATATAATAGAGAGGGGAAATTTTAACCACTTTATCTTAAGAAAATTGATTGTACTATGAGATTCAATCAATGCTTATTAAATAAAAGTATAGAAAAATATTTTGTAAAAATATTATCCACTTGATGATGGGATTCTAAAATTAAATTTTCATAATACATCACCCCAACATCCCCATTATAAAGTGGTAACAAATGTCAATATTCTTTATAGGAGAGTGGTGTACCACAGTATTTGTAAACGTAATGAACATATTGTGATCACATTGAATTAACATTGGTTTTCATATCACTTATCCAAGATTGTAAAACTGCTACTTTATCCATATCAATTATGTATAATCCTTGGTAGCTAAAAGATATTCTACCACCACTGTACTCAAGGATACACTATCCCAATTCTTACTTAGGCTTCCAATACAATTTATTCTATTGATTAAATGTTAACGACTTTTTGAATTTAAATCCTATATTTCTCTAGCCCAACCCACATTTGAATAACCAAAAAAATTTAGATATTCTCCTTTTTTGAAATATAAACCACAATTTAATGTCCCCTGAATGTACCTTATTATCATCTTTACATGTAATAGATATTCTATCTCTAGATAAATCTGAAATATTTATTCCAATAACATTGAATATAAAATGGTGTCTTTGTTGCTATAATATTGAGTAAACATCCAATAATTTTTCTATACAATTTTGAGTCTACTCCCTCACTATTCTTATGATTTCCATGTTTCAATCCAACTAATCTCATATTTGAAACTTGTTTTAATTATTATATTCTGAACTTCCATAACACCTATCTTACAAACATCATATAAGGAATATAACTTATTAATTACTTACTCTAGTGTCTATAGACTAGATTTAATATTCATTTATTCCCAAATATATTTTAGTTTTATATATTTATATATTTAGGTCACAACCCTTACATAATAATCCCATATATTATAATGAGGACAGTTATACTTCGTATCTATTTTTTCACAACATAGAAAATTAAAATTAAAACATGATTTATTTTTTTGAAAAATATTCATGACATTCGACATGAATTCTTAATTTCCCTTACCTATCCTCAAGCCCTATAAAATATATATTTGAAATCATGGAATGAGAAAAAAAGGCTCAGTAGGGGGAAAATAAAGACATAAATCATTCGTTCACGAATACCAATAAAAAAATATCTATTTTGAAAATTAACATTGGGATCTTGATAAAAAAAACTTCTTACCTAATAAATCACCTCTCTACCCAAATATTTTCATAAAATATTTCATAAGAAATGTTAAAGGAAAAAATAAAACTCATAAGGTTTATTTAAAATCATGAATTACTCATAATATATTTTTTTCAAAATGTTAAACTTTTTGACCATAAAAAGTATAATATACATTCTTTTACCTTACGAAATCATAATATTTCCCTAAAAATCAATAGAAAGTATAGATAAATCATATATATAACTTGATGCATAATTTTCATATCATTCTTACATACACATGGAATAACCATTATGGTTATACTTAGAGTAACCATTTAATTTACACATGAAATAGCCATTATAGTCATACGTGGAGTAACCATGATAGTATATTTCCATAATATCTTAAAAGAAACATAATTAGTTAACTACATTACTATACCCATTGCATTGGAGAGCTAAAACGTGCTCACCTGAACTAGGTTTATAATGGAACAACCTATCATCATAAAAAATTCCCAATAAACCTAAAATAATAAATATAAACATGCATCATAAAACCATTATTTTTTCCCAATGGAAATGTCACGTATGTAACCTATTTTAGGGTTATTTTAAATTTATTTTCCACTCATGATTTGTTTTGGTGGTTTCCAAAGGTTTTATTGGGAATAGGTGAGTTTTCATGAATTGGGCCAAACTGCGAGCCCAATTCCAGATTTAAAAATAAATTTTGTTTCATTTATAACTTTTTCAATTTTTAATATTTTTGACTCATTACAACTCCTAATTGTTCTCCCCTGATATATTAACCCCAAATTTAAATTTGGGACCTTTATAAATCCATAAGTATGGGGGATTTTTATTTTTATTTGAGCATTGGGCCAACCCGAAGGCCCATTTTCCAGTTTTAAATTGTTTCATTAATTTATTAATATCTTATTCATTAAAATGTATTTTTAGGTGATTCCACCTCCCTATCGACCCTAAGAAGCCCAGGCGCGACCCCATTCCCTCCTCCCACAATTGGTATCTCTATAGAGTCGCGAAAAGAGTCGAAACTTTCTGGATTTCAGAAATCGTCCAGATTTTGGAGAGGTAAATTGATCCTTTAATAACTCCTTCTATTCTTAATCTTTTCCCTCCATTCCAATTCCTAAATGACCTAATAATTCTTGTGAGACCATACCCTGAGTTTTGGCCGTTTTAAATTTCAGATACTAGTGTTTTGGGGAGATTCATTCTAGATTTCTCAAGTAAGTTTGTCCATTTCTTTTCCCCTTTCAAATTGATTAGGTTTTCATTCTATTGTTTTAGGGTTTCCTCCCTTTTTATTGAAGTGAAAAATGACCAGTGGGTAGGGGTTCGAACCTAAGGTTTAACCTTGGGTTTTTTTGGTCCAATTTTATATTTTTAGGTTTGATCTACCCTTCTTGAGGTGCGGCGGTGGTGCGTTTGTGTTTTCGCACAAAGGATTCAATGATTTCATTTGATTTGGTAGGTGATTCCAATGTTGATGCAATCCTTGTGTATTAGCATGCTATATTTATCATATTTTTAGATTTATATAATTTTATTATTGCTACAAAAATTGGTTCTAATGATGTTTCCATTGCAATTGAATTTAAAATGCCAATTTGGTATGAAATTGGGGGTTTTCCAAAGAAGTGTTTTGTTTGTTTATTTGGGGATGCCCTATAAATACTTAGTTGTTTTTATTGATCTGTAATAAGGCATAAAATAATGTTTATAATGTTTATCCCCTTTATTAATTTCTTCAAATAATGAGTTTTAATTGTGCTTGTAAAGAAAGTGAAGTTTTGGTTCCACTTTTGTGTGAAAATGAAGGTTTTACAAAGAGAGCACTTCTTGTTTAACATGAGGATGCCCAAAAATTGATTTGTTGTTTTAATTGATATTTATTGGGCTGACTTTACTATTTTGGTAACTTAAAATTGTGAACATCATGTACAAGTGGGTTTCTTAAGGGGTTTTGTGTGCAAAACTACACGAGATTTTGTGAAATTGATTTATTCAAATTCAAAGAGTTTGTTGTGTGTTTTAAGTGGTAGAAAATGAGATAGCTACTGTATTTGGTGTATGTGACCATTAGTGGTGTTTTACATTAAAATGGATGTGTGTTAAATCCTGAAATTGTTTGAGCACAAAGGGGGAAGCCCGGGTACCTAGGTGGGGCGGATTTGTACTAGTACGGCTAGTGGACCGGATGGGTTTTGTCCCTGTTTCACTTAGCATTTAAATAACGAAAACTCTAACTAAACTATGTGGATGATGATTGGGGACCACTAGGTTATGGGTATGTTCCCTACTAGTGGCTCGTGCACGATAAAGGATTTTACTATGGTTACAGTACACTGAGGTACGAGGTACATGTGGCCTGAGACTATCTAGTGCCTAAGGGTGTTCCCGGTTTTGTTGCTCAATGGATTTGTGGTATTTGCCCTTGTTTTTGGGTGTCTTTGGAATTATAATACAATATCTAATATTCCTATTTAAATGTGTTAACATTCTAAAAGTTTTATCTTGAAAACTGTTTTCAATTTAATGTTTCATTTCGTGGAATTTGTCACCGCTTTTAATTGCATATTAAAACAGCTTGCTTTTTCACATTGTATTGCATGCACCTTGGAATCATACGGTGGTATCCTATTGGGATTAGGCTCAAACCCTACTTACACCCCTTGGGTGTAAGTAGACCTTTTTTTGACCCAGGTAATGGAAAGGCTAAGGGTGTTGACGGTTCAGGGTGTTAGTCCTCATCCTTGGGGAGGAGTAGTGGAGACGACTTGGGGGTGATGACCCCTTGTCATGTGGAGTCCATGGGGCTGTTTTGTTTCTATTCCATTGTCTCTTTGGACCTTTTGTATTGACTCTAAACCTATGTATTCAGTTCTGGTTTTTGTTTAAACATCGTTTGGTATAAATTTTTCAGATTCAGTTTATTGATTGTTTTTAATGGCTTATGCCTTCATATTCAGGTAAATCATTCCCAAACCTAAATAAATGATTCTCGGGAACTTGTGCCAGCCCGTGAGGATAGGGAACGCCCTTCGGGTCATGTCACGGGCTGGTTTTGGTGCCGGTTTTGGCGGTGACCAGATTCGGTTCGGGACAAAATGGTATCAGAGGAGGTTCAAGTTAACTCTTTGGGTCATGTTATTTGGGGAAGAGTCAGGATAGTATGGAGTTAGGATTGTTGGGACATGGAATTCTAGTTATGGGTAGTGTGCCTGATCACCACACCTCATAATGGGATTCAAGTTTCCAAGAGAAGTCGGTATTTATCTAATTCCTTCGGTTTTCTTGGTTCGATGATGATTAAGGGAAATGAAAAGAGAGTTGGGTTAATGGTCCTAGTGAGCTCGCAAGGCCTGGCAAGCCATGTGGAGCCAAGGATATTCCTTAGAACACTCTCTGTGACAGTGAGGTGATTGGAATATGGCTTCCAACCATATTTCCAAGTCACCCACTGAAACTAGTTTCCTCTTGCACTATTTTGTGCTTAGGTTTTGAAACCTTAGCACTTTGGTTTTAAGAAGTGTAAAGTTTTTGTGAAATGATTTTCAAATAAAGAGGGAATGGTTTGGTTTATGAAATGGCAGAACTTAATTTTCAGAATTGTTTTGAAATATAAAATGGTGTGCTTACACCTCTTTGAAAGTAGGAACTATATTGATGTTGGTTTTGAAAAGTGTTTCCAATAGAGTTTTCTAAACAATCAGAGTGTGTTTTAATGGGATGAGATGTTTTGAAATTGATGTGAATATATTGAAAGTGAGTTATTTTTTTTAAATGGTTGTGCATTTCTAAAAAGTTTTGTAAGATGTGAGTTGGAATTTGATCTCGTCGTTAGCGGTTTTGAGAAAAAGGATGTGTTGGTTGACCATTTTGGTTTTTAAAAGTGGAAAGAATTTTTGTTTTAACCTCTGGTATTTTCATGAGAAACCACATGCATGGGGTTATATGGGAAGAGGGTTGGTTGATGACATGACTGGATGAGTGTCGGGATGGAAATGAGGAGAGTACCTAGTGTGGAATAGAAACATGCATGTGTAAGGCCCATGTGGTACCATTGGTGGATGCGCTTACCGCTGAACCATTTGTTTTCAAAGAAATGTTTTCAAATAAAAAAAACATGATTTCTTGATGATTTTTTTGGGATGGTGTATATTATGTGTTTTCGGAAAATGTTGATGTTGTGGGATGTTTTGAGTCCAAGAACCCCTCCTGTTTGAACTGTGTTTTGGGTTTGGGTTTGTTCAGTAAGTTGTGTTGTAGGTACGATTAGTGGTCTCTTTTGAAAAATGTTTTGGGATGCCTTTACGGTGGTTCCCTTCATGTGTTTGGAGCTGGTTTGAGGCATGTTTTGACTAATGGACCAGATTGGTTGGGTCCTTGGCTTCTCTCATTGGATAAGGTATGCCCCCATTAAGGGTAAATGCACAACTGAAGTGCAATCCATATTGTTTCCCCATTGGAAAATCCTCCAGTTGATCAATATAAGGAATATTTTATCGATCATTGTTGATTGAGTCTACACCCATTCACTTCGTTGATTTTTGGATCCTGTTGTAGTGGTAAAGTTATTGTGGAAGGTTTAAAGAAACCATAGTTTCTAATGTTTCATGATTCATCGAAGGTGGAAGTGTTCTTTGGTTGTAAGTGTGGAGGAGTGTATCGATGGTGTCTAAGAGGACCTTTGGGTTCTTCAAAGTTTCTTTGATGCATTAATTCATGTTAAACCACCGGTGTGGGAAATATGGTCACGATAGGATATTGTGGCCACTTTCTAGAATTGTGTGTTGTTTGGGGATGTTGTATAAGGTCTCTCTCCATGAATTGTTTATATCAGTTGAAATGGTCATGTTTGGTGATGCCTTATGATGTCATGTACTCGATTGACTGTATAAGTGAAAGTAGTGAAATCCTCTGAGAGTCCCTGTTATGTTGGGAAAATGTCTCCCTTGGAAAAACTTCAAAATCCTCTATTTTAGAGGAATGTGAGTGTAGGTGTTCTTTACTTATATTGTTTCTCACCTGAAGAAACAAGTTGTGATGTGTGTGTATCTTCTCAGCCCTTGTTTCAGTGAAATATCGGGATAAGGTAAAGTGAGTTTGGAATGTGTTATGTCTAGAAAACTTATTTGGGACTGCGGTGTAGTTTTTTGTGGAACCGAAAAGAAGAATTCTCATTCAGTGGGTTTCCAAATATTAACTACGAGGCCGAAGATGCTTCAATCTTTTGAGCTCCAGCCATAGGTCTCGGAGAGAAGCTGGCTCGTAGTCAGGAAAAATCCCAGGGCCATTTAAACCCTTGTACAAAGTCCTATCCTTAGTATGAAAGATGGGAATAGTTGAAACCTATGGTTTCGTCATGGTTGAGCACATAGTTTGTGCACGTTTAGTAGTGGCCGTGTGCTAGGAAGCCATGTAGAAATAATTATATTCATAGTTAGTGCACAGTTTCCCAAACCATGCAGACTAATCCTGCGCCCTTCCTAAATCTTTGATTTCTTTTCGGGTCTTTCTGTGTCGGCCCATGCTGGTCGGTTAAGATGGTCAGTTCTTATGGGGGGGAGACCCACTATGATTCTCATGAATATTACTTCATAAACATTTAATGGAAGTATAGACCTTTTACTAGAGAGTATGTTTGGGCCTCCCACTATTAGTGTCTTGATTCTGTCTCGGGAAAACAATTTAAGTTGTCTCTTATGGTGGGGAGCCCATTTGTGTCTCTTCATACGAGTAACTCATATTTTTTTTCTTTGGACTTGTCTGGGAAGTAGGTATTATCATTCGAAGATATCTAACTACCTACACATTCATTGGGTAAACATTGATATTAGAGAGTTTCCAATGGTTTAGTTATAGTAGGGAAGTGTAACCTTGTTCAATGTTGTTGTTTTTTTTGGTAAATTGATTGAGTATTGTTCATATTGTATTTGAGGAGTTTTCATTTGGGATAAATCCTGAATGTGCTTTATTGTTTCAGGAAAGTGGTGTAAGTTTGGTTTGTGACAGTATTCCTTCCATCATTGATCACTGGAGGTGTTTTGACCTTTGGGGGTGAAACCTGGCAAGGGTGTACCTATTGGTTTCTCAGTTGGGTTTGGTTGTTGCTTTGACTTTGCTGTGACTTTCCGGGGCGGAAAGTTTTCAAGGTGGGGAGAATTGTCACGTACATAACCTATTTTAGGGTTATTTTAAATTTATTTTCCACTCATGATTTGTTTTGGTGGTTTCCAAAGGTTTTATTGAGAATAGGTGAGTTTTCATGAATTGGGCCAAACTGCGAGCCCAATTCCAGATTTAAAAATAAATTTTGTTTCATTTATAACTTTTTAAATTTTTAATATTTTTGACTCATTCCAACTCCTAATTGTTCTCCCCTGATATATTAACCCCGAAATTAAATTTGGGACCTTTATAAATCCATAAGCATGGGGGATGTTTGTTTTTATTTGAGAATTGGGCCAACCCGAAGGCCCATTTTCCAGTTTTAAATTGTTTCATTAATTTATTAATATCTTATTCATTAAAATGTATTTTTCGGTGATTCCACCTCCCGATAGACCCTAAGAAGCCCAGGCGAGACCCCATGCCCTCCTCCCAAAATGTTGAGCTCGATAGAGTCTCGAAAATAGTCGAAACTCTCTGGATTTCAGAAATCGTCCAGATTTTGGAGAGGTAAATTGATCCTTTAATAACTCCTTCTATTCTTAATCTTTTCCCTCCATTACAATTTCTAAATGACCTAATAATTCTTGTGAGACCATCCCCTGACTTTTGGCCGTTTTAAATTTCAGATACTAGTGTTTTGGGGAGATTCATTCTAGATTTCTCAAGTAAGTTTGTCCATTTCTTTTCCCCATTCAAATTGATTAGAGTTTCATTCTATTTTTTTAGGGTTTCCTCCCTTTTTATTGAAGTGAACAATGACCAGTGGGTAGGGGTTCGAACCTAAGGTTTAACCTTGGGTTTTCTTGGTCCAATTTTATATTTTTAGGTTTGATCTAGCCTTCTTGAGGTGCGGCGGTGGTGCGTTTGTGTTTTCGCACAAAGGATTCAATGGTTTCATTTGATCTGGTAGGTGATTCCAATGTTGATGCAATCTTTGTGTATTAGAATTCTGTATTTATCATATTTTCAGATTTATATAATTTTATTATTGCTACAAAAATTGGTTCTAATGATGTTTCCATTGCAATTGAATTTAAAATGCCAATTTGGTGTGAAATTGGGGGTTTTCCAAAGAAGTGTTTTGTTTGTTTATTTGCGGATGCCCTATAAATACTTAGTTGTTTTTATTGATCTGTAATAAGGAATAAAATACTGTTTATAATGTTTATCCCCTTTATTAATTGCTTCAAATAATGAGTTTTAATTGTTCTTGTAAAGAAAGTGAAGTTTTGGTTCCACTTTTGTGTGAAAATGAAGGTTTTACAAAGAGAACACTTCTTGTTTAACATGAGGATGCCCAACAATTGATTTGTTGTTTTAATTGATATTTATTGGGCTGCCTTTACTATTTTGGTAACTTAAAATTGTGAACATCGTGTACAAGTGGGTTTCTTAACGGGTTTTGTGTGCAAAACTACACGAGATTTTGTGAAATTGATTTATTCAAATTCAAAGAGTTTGTTGTGTGTTTTAAGTGGTAGAAAATGAGATAGCTAATTTATTTGGTGTATGTGACCAGTAGTGGTGTTTTACATTAAAATGGATGTGTGTTAAATCCTGAAATTGTTTGAGCACAAAGGGGGAAGCCCGGATACCTAGGTGGGGCGGATTTGTACTAGTACGGCTAGTGGACCGGATGGGTTTTGTCCCTGTTTCAATTAGCATTTGGATAACGACAACTCTAACTAAACTATGTGGATGATTATTGGGGACCACTAGGTTATGGGTATGTTCCCTACTAGTGGCTCGTGCATGAGAAAGGATTTTACTATGGTTACATTACACTGAGGTACGAAGTACATGGGGCCTGAGACTATCTAGTGCCTAGGGGTGTTCCCGGTTTTGTTGCTCAATGGATTTGTGGTATTTACCCTTGTTTTTGGGTGTCTTTGGAATTATAATGCAGTATCTAATATTCCTATTTAAATTTGTTAACATTCTGAAAGTTTTATCTTGAAAAATATTTTCAATTTAATGTTTCATTTCGTGGAATTTGTCACCGCTTTTAATTGCATATTAAAACTGCTTGCTTTTTCACCTTGTATTGCATGCACCTTGGAATCATACGGTGGTATCCTATTGGGCTTAGGCTCACACCCTACTTACACCCCTTGGGTGTAAGTAGACCTTTTTTTTGACCCAGGTAAAGGAAGGGCTAAGGGTGTTGACGGTTCAGGGTGTTAGTCCTCATCCTTGGGGAGGAGTAGTGAAGACGACTTGGGGGTGATGACCCCTTGTCATGTGGAGTCCATGGGGCTGTTTTGTTTCTGTTCCATTGTGTCTTTGGACCTTTTGTATTGACTCTAAACCTATGTATTCAGTTCTGGTTTTTGTTTAAACATCGTTTGGTATAAAGTTTTCAGATTCAGTTTATTGATTGTTTTTAATGGCTTATGCCTTCATATTCGGGTAAATCGTTCCCAAACCTAAATAAATGATTCCCGGGCACTTGTGCCATCCCATGGGGACAGGGAACGCCCTTCGGGTCATGTCACGGGCTGGGTTTGGTGCCGGTTTTGGCGGTGACCAGATTCGGTTCGTGACAAGAAATCATTTTCTGATATTGATATATCCCATTGCATTAAAAACCCATTTTATAAAATAGAAATTCGCAGAACAAGGGGAAAGAGGGGTTTTATTTTAATAAAACATAAAATATTATAAAGGAATCCAAATATAAAATAATGGTTACAACAATGGTAATTTTTTTGTTTCTATATGCATTAAAATAGAACATTCCTTTTGACATTTTATAAATAATGTTAAAACATTTTGTAAGAAGATTCCTTTTGAAAACCATTGAGAAGAAGTCAAAGAGGCATAAAATGACCTTAATATTTACATATATAGATATAAATACATATAAAAAATAAATTTAAAAATATGTATATGGATGGAAAATATATTTTTAAGGGAAAATTTAAAAGTGGATTTTTAAAATAAACTATCTTACCTTGAGTCCGACTTGTCACAAACCTTCTTTATCTTCCTCTTCTTTGGAAACCCCCTTTGACTAAATCCTTAATACCGATAGAGTTTCTATTCTCCATAAAAAACACATATATAATGAAGGGAGAGATTATATGAATGTATTTGGATTGGATTTGGTTGGAACAAATGGGTTTTGAAGTGTGATTTAAAAGGAAGAATAGATACCAATATATAAAAGGGTGGAGAGTCCCTCTTGGAGTTTTTAAAAATATTAACATATTAAAAATTAATTTGTAATTCAAATTTAATAAAAACTAAATTATTTTTATGATTAGATAATGATGGATCTAAATCATCTCATTCAATAAAAAATATAAAATTTTTATAACATTTTACCCTCATCTTTTTGTTTTATCTCCTTATCAACCCCTTTCACATTTACCATGACTACAAGGATTTATACTCTTTGAGGGTAAATATAGTTAATTGAAATACAAAATTAGTCCCATAAATGGAATATATATTATATTTTAAATCATATCTTAATAAATTGGATGAATATGAGTTTTTTAGAATTTTTATATCATTTAAAAAAAATTATAATATATCATTGATGTCAGTTTTTATAAATATTCATTACTTTGATTTTAATAACTTATAGAAAACAAGTAAAACACAAACCAAACATTTGAATAAATTAATAAAATTTAATTTTATTCTATAAAATTCATGTTTGACATTAATTATATCAAATTATAGTACTTTCAATATTTTTAATATCATTTATTTTATTTTTCCATTATTTGAATAATTATTACATCAGTGTTGTGTAAATATTAAAGGCAATTATTTATTTACAAAGAAATAAAAATAAATTACCATGATGATGATATATCATTTATATTGAAAAATAATATTTATGGTTTAATGTAGTATCTTTTTAACCCAATGTTAAAAATATATTTAAATATTAAAAATAAGAGTGTGACATTTTTTACTTTTCTTGAAATAAAATATTACAAAGGTTATAATCACATCCAACTGGGATAAAAGATCATATAACTAAAAATTAGATTACTATGGATGAAATACAGTCATAAAATAAAATTGAGGCAAGTTTTAACATCATTTTTAATCCTTATCTTATTATTTTTAAACTTTAATTATATGATTTACCATTTACCTTGGTGACAAAAATTACTAATGTTACTATTATATTAACCAATAATAAACAAGAAATATTTACCAAATTTGGAATGAATAATTCCAAATATGGATCCCATTTTTCAAAATTAAATATGCAGATGTGCCTAAATTTAATTTAAAATTAAACAATCAAAACTCAACGAAAAATAGTTTCCTAGAAAAATATAGTTATTAAATACAAATTATTTTTATGCTAAATTGAAAAACAAAATTAAATTTAAAATAAAAAATTGGATTATTTTAAATACAAATTTACTAAATAAATTATCAAAATAATCTAAGATATTATTTTAATTTTTAAATAATTTAAAATTGAAATAATTTTCAATAAAAATCATTACTCTTCACTATTTATTGAAAAATAAAAAAATTCAAAAAAAATTCAAAATTTCACCATATGTTAATTTTAATATAATGATTTTAAAAAATATATTTATTTTATAAAATTTTATTTCTATAATTTCAATAAATTAATTTTATCTTTTTCCCACAAAAACCAATAAAAAACTTCTTTTGAAGAAAATATATCTTTGAAGAATAAAATGCATTTACTAAAAATTGGGTACTTCTTTTATAAGAATTAATATGTAAATTTTTAATTATTAAAAAAATTATATGTATATATTTCAAAACATAGTTAATCATATTCATACCCACCAATTAAATGTCTTGGTTATAATGGTCACATTTAAAAAATAATATTTCACAGTTCATTAACACTCGGTGATGTGTATTTTGTATGCTACCAAACTTAGTATTCTTTTATAAAATTCTTAGGATATTAAAATCCACTTATGAGATTAGTGTGTTTACTTAATTTTGATATAACTTTATCCTAAGACAGTATGTTAACTGTATATTCATTTATATATCAAATTCCAAACTCAACATTTTTGTAAACTTTTCAATATAATTCTAATTTTTGATTCAAAAAAGGAGACCATTCACATACACCATCACCATAAATTTCTCTTCATCCAAGACTTTCAAAAAGGGTTTTTTATTGACCCCTCCTCTCTTAAACTCTAATTTTCTTATATTTTTATCCATCCATACATACCAAAATGGGGTGCTTATTTTAGGACATACAATGAATTTTTTAATCTGTAAACCAATGAATCATCATATTTAATAAGAAACAATTTAAGTTGTTCAATACAGGCTTCTTAATTAAATATTATATTCAAAAATAATATCTTTGTATCCAATTGATAAAATTTTAACTTTTTTTAGTATCCACTACTAGAAAATATTTAATTTATTATATTATTTACACTTGTAAAAACATTTCTCAATGTATACTCTTTCACTTTGAGAATACCCTTTCCATATGAGTGGTTTTTTTTCCATACCACTCTTTCATGTTTATTGAGACTGTTTTAAAGACCCATTTTGTACTAATCACATTAATATATCTTGTTCGTTACAAATTCTCCCATGTTTTATTCTTGTCGACTTGGTCCAATTATTCATTCAAGGATTTTAAACATTATTCCTCTATTACTTATTCTTTGAATGAATCTGGTTTTACCCCTGATAATAGAGTATTATACTCTATAGTTCCTATTCTATGAGTCTATATTGTAGCATATTTGTCTCTAATATTTTTTTAGATCAACATCTACTCCACTTATTACTATTTTGGTCATGATTTTACTCCCTTCATCACTAATAACATCATATGATTCGAATTATAAATCACTATCAATTGGGTTATTTTGAGATTCTCCTTTATTAATGAGTATCTACTCTTCCTACTCATTCACTTTTTCTGGAAAAAATTTCCAAAATTATTATTTAGATTTATATTCAATAATTTTCATATAAATAATTTCAATTATTTTTTTGAGTATTTTTTTGATACATTTATTAGTATTTCTCTCTAATGAGTAGTCCAAAAATATTCATTCAGCCATTTCATCACTATAATTTCCCTGAATTCCTACTTTATTTTAAATAAAAAATTAACTTAAAAATTATTAAAGATATTTCAATATGGGTTTCTTTCCATGCCATTTTCATATTTCATCATCTCTTTTCTAAGACTGAGAAACATTAGATTCTAAATTATAATTTCAACTTTCAATAAAAAATGTCCCTGCCATGTTATTTACCATATTATTCCTTCATTATATGACTGTATTCTATTGATGAGTCCTTACCACTGACACGTCATTATTTATTCCATGTTTCTCTAGAATATTTTCAAACTTAATGGATTTACATTTTATTCCATTATCAAATCATAAGATATTCATTATGCTTCATGTTTCATTTTATACTATTCTATGGAATCTTTTGATGTAGTTTGACAATCTTGTATTAGAAATTATAAAAATCACACATATGATCCTTCTATATTCATCACAAAATAAAATGATGTATTTCTCATCATAAGTTCCAACTAGACTGTTTTGATCACTTATATCTATGTAAACTAGATTTAACATATTTTATTATCACTTCTTCTTCATACGGTAAGGGTTTCCCACAATATTTCCACTCAATCACTATTTTTTTCTATTTTCTGATTAAATTATGGAAGTCAAAAAAATATTTTACCCTTGATAGGTTTTCCTAAACCGACCTCAGATACCCTAACATACTATCACCTAACCCGATCCATAGTATACCCGAAGATAGTCACTGGTCTCCATGGGATAATGACTAGCACCCGGGCATCAAAAAGTTACAAGAACTACCAATTTAGCCCAAAAAATGTAGAAATCATGTAATATATATAAATATCTAAGATAAATAGTAGAAGATAAAATATGAAAATAAATATTCCATAATATAAAGAATACAATGAATACAATACAACTCAAGAAGGAAGAAAAACCCAATGTAAAAGCCAAACAACAAAGGAAAACTAAAACAGAAATTGAATACTCCATATAATAGCATGAGAAAACTCCCGCCATCTCACCACCGACTACCCAAACATAACTAACAGAAGCCTCACCACCTCACTGAAGTGCCTTGCCTCTCTTACCATCAAAATACATAACCAGGTCTATACACCACTAAAGGGGTGTGCAAGGTGTGAGATAAAAGGATCAATAATTAGTTCAATTTTTTATCAAAACCAAGGTAAAACATTTCCTCTTTTCCATAGTTCTAAATAATCCAAGAAAAATAATTTCAAATCATATCATAGATATATAAAAATAGGTAATACAAGACAATTAATAAAAACAAAATATAAGGTACATCACATGAAGGATCACTAATGGTCATGCTATTTGGACACTCATACCCAAAGATAGACAATCATGTGCATAAAACCCCTAGACATATGCATTAAATCTAGAGAGAATATGAACACCCCATAATGTGAACCTCCAAATAGTGTTGAAAAAGTCCCTAGGACACTTGGCCTAGAGGGAAGGGGAACACCCCTAGAGTAAACCCTCCGATAGTATTAAAAGATGAGGCTTGTTACTACACCTTCCACCTAAGTACCCAAGGAATCCCATGTTCTATATATTTCTAATAATTCCATCAAAACCATGATTTTAAAACCATTTCACAAATCCATTTCATAATTCTTTGAAAATAACTTTTATTTTTACCAAAAAATGGAAAACCACCTTTTCTCAAAAACCTATTTCCATACAAACAAATCAAAAAAATTATGCCAATTTATTTATAAAATTATTTGTAAAAAAAGACCATTCAATGTTCATCCAATTTCGGATATAGACAGAACCGCCTACCTCATACTTGGATTTCAGTCTAAAAGCAACATGATATGTAACCACCATAATGAATTTTGAGACAATAGTGAAGGGAATAGGATTGATTCCTATATCTTAGAACCAATTCAAAATGAATATCAGTTGATGGAGAAGATGAAACACCACATACCTCAAAGAACCTTGTTGTGTAACCATAACAAACAAAGGACTATCCCATAAAAGAAGATATCATATGAGATCTAAAAAGGATCAATAACATCACCACATAATCAAGGGATCAAAAAACATTATGCAATAGTGATTCCACAACCAATGGAAATGAAGAAGAAGAAGTATCTCTTACTTATAGAGACACATAGAAACCGCCACTAAGATCAAGAACTAAATGGTTCAATCTAGAAGGAGTAGTGATACCCAAAATATCATAGGAGAGAACCGAGGTTTTGAGAGATAGTACTGCATATTGAATAATAAAAGAATCATTCGTGAAGTGTGATAAAAACTGATGATCCCAAAAAATCATCTCATGAACCCCTTTCATGGTATAAATTTCAATATAAAAAATACACTAAATAGGCATCACCTCATGTCAAAATAATTCCCATTTACCTACTCATGTTTTTAAAATGTTTCATAGGTTTAAAATTTTTCATGATATGAACTAGTTCATGACTTATCCCTAGAAAGAGATTCATTCCATGTAATTAATGCATGATGTGAATGTTTCTAGTAGGAAGTTCAGAGTGTAGATTTATAAAAATATAATTCCATCTCTAAAGGTATCTAAAATCAAATAAAACCCTCTAAAACCCTCTAAAACCATTGAAATATTTGTACCCAAAATCCATTAATTTAAAAAAACATACATCCCCAAATTTTAGGTCATTTTTTAGAAAAAAATCTTTATTCCTGAAAGGCTCAAAATGCTAAAAAATGGAAATAAAAAGAGTGGAAATAAGTACATGAAATAATGTAACATGATGTTACAATCTCCCACTATAAAGACATCTATGCCATATTCCCTATTTCCCAATATGACAGTGAGCCAACTGATAAGAAACCTTCAAGAAACCCCATTTACCAATGGGAAAATCCAAATGATGATGTAGACAATACACATATGAATTATACAAACTCTTAGATATAACCAGTTACTAATGTATATATTGAATCCTCATTAATGACTCCTGAAAAGACTCAGTCACACAAAATATACATCATCCACCAATTCACAAAAAGGTGATGAACTGTATGTGAGACCATACATTTCCTTTAAGCGAGTTATTATTATTGACGACTGATAACTATTGTTATAGTATGCTTAAACAGTACCATATGGCTGTCCCAAGATTCACCAAAATCTGAGACACAGGCACATATCATATCCTTCAGGACCCTATAGCATGCTCCATTTTTTCATCTATCTTTGGATAATAAGATGCACTCAACCTGACCTAAGTCCCCATCACCTTCGAAAGACTCTTCTAGAATATATAAGAAGATCTAGGATAACTTTCTAAAATAATGGAATATGAAACACAATGTAACCTCAAAATATCTTGCAAAAACAATAATCTTAATTATTCAACTTTAGTGGCATCTATTATTGGATTCAAATGAGAAAATTTCATTAAAAGATCAATCACTACAGAAATTAAATTGTTACCATAGAAAGACCATAGTTATCTAAGAAAAAGGTCCATGAAAAAATTATCCCATTTCCAAACAAGAACTGGAAGAGGCTATAGAAAACCATAATGTTTCAGATGCTCTACCTATATTCGTTGAAAGGTGTAATAGTAGGACACATAATCTAAAATGTTTCACTTTATACCTGGACACCATAATTGCCATCTCATGTGATAATAAATATCCATAGTTCCCAAATCAATAACCCATGAAGAAATATGATGGTATGATATCCTCATAGATTCTGGTATGAAAAACCGACCCCCCAAAATAGACAATACTTTCCATGGAGAGAGACCAACCCTAAATGGTCTCACCACCACAAAGTTTTTCTTGAATTTCTCTGAACTCATCATCACACTACTAATTCTGCATAGTAGAATCAAGTAGAGATGATAGTAGAAAAACACAGTTTAAAACCATACCCAAAATAACCTCATGATTATCAAAATTAAACTGAGTTAAGAGTCCCATAAGTTTCCACTCTTACTTTGATTCCAAAAATATCTGTGATGGCACTTTCCTTACAAGATCTCCTACAAAGACAACCCCTTTTTTGGGGTGTTGGTGATGTTGAAGTGGAATGTTAGAAGGTGCGACAACCACCATCTCTTTCCTTGTTTCATTTCTTTATGAGGAAAGATATAGTTCAAACTCTTATGATCAGAAAATACTATGAACCTCTCCCCAAATGTATACTTCTTCCAACATTTAAGTGAATGAATAATCATAGAAAGATCTAAATCATGATAAGAGTAATTATTTTCATGTGTATGATGCTGAAGAGAGGTATAAGCAACAACGTGAACCCTATTCATAATAACATAACCTAGAATATCACATGTACATTTACAGTATACCATGTACCCCTTAACGGGATCAGTTTAGATTAGAATAGGAGTTGATTTCAGAATCCATTTCTGTTCATTAAAAGGAGACTAACATTTCAAATCCCATGTAAACTTCACCCCTTTCCTATCAAGAGAAGTTAAGGGTGATTCCATATTTGAGAAATAATTATTGAAACGTTGATAGTATCCATCAAGACCATGGAAGATCTGAATATCAATTATGTTCCTTGGATCCTCCCTTGTAAAGACAGTCTTCACCTTCTCTATAACACATGATAGGCCACATTCAAAAATACCACACCCCCAAAATTTTCTTCTTGGATCTGAAAAACTATAATTTAAAAGATTCTCATATAAACAATGACTCATCAATATTTCCAAAACCAAACACAGATTTGTCTCGTTCTCAATCATGGTTCTCAAATAAACCAAAATATCATCCATTAACACAACCAAAAAAGTGTTGAGATGCTAATTGAATATTCAGTTCATTAAATCCACAAAAATGAAAATAGTGTTAGTCAGAATAAAAAGAAACAAAAGATATTCATAATGGTCCTACCTGATCCTGAAACCATATTTAAAATATTATACTCTCAAACCCTAATATGATGATAACCCGACTAAGTATCGGTCTTCAAAAACTAATTTTCATGTTTAAATGATCAAAAAATTCACTGATGTGGGTAAAATGATACTTATTCTTAACCTTCAAACATTTTAACTTCTAATAGTCTATTCAAATTCTATGCGAACCGTCTAACTTTTTGGAAAATGGCATTGGGGATTCACATGGTGAAAAACTAGGATGACTGAAACCTTTCTTAATCAGATCATCAAAATGAATCTTGAGCTCCTATAACTCCATCGGTGCTATATAACAAGAGGTCATCAAGATCGTCTATGGACACAACAATAGATCAATTACAAAATACCCCTCCATATCAAGAGTAATATTGGAATGGTTGAATGGGAAAACATCTAGGAGATACCTAACAACCAAGGGATGATCATCAATATAGAAAAAACATCAAGCACATATGCAAAAATATATAACAAAGTCTCGAGCTCTGGGCAGAATGGTACTGCATGACCAGACCTCTAACCCCACTCTCTCTCTAACACATGAAAGCTACCATAAGAATCCATGAACAAAACACACCGATGATAAAAATCAACCCCAACATGATGGCCAATAAGACAATTTATCCTGAGGATGACATCAAATAGAATAATATTGAAAATGAGGAGATCCCATACTAACTCTACATCATCAATTAATTGAGAACAAGAAGGACACCAAGACCCCTACTCTTTATTCTTCCCAATAGTTGTCACTAATTCCATAAAAAATTAAATGATATCCATTTTATATTTTATCATATCAATAAAATAGAAAGAAAAAAAAAACAAGTGGGTTGAATCAGTATCAAATAAAGTAGTTTCTATAGAAGATTAAATAAAGATTGTATCTCTCATTGTCAGTAGACCTGTTCCAACTTCTATTGGAAACTCATAAACATCCTAATGGAACCTCACCCCGAAGGTTTATGGTTGGATCCCTACATAATTTTAAGTATCTAACTATTCGAAAATGGCCTTTGGAGCTAAATATCTCTAAGCATAGCCTAATTGAATCACTGTATGTGGACATAGTGGAAAAAAACATTGCACATATTTATAGGAATGGAACAAGAACATAATGTGTGACCAAAATTTCCACACTGATAGAAATTTAAGGCCACAATACTATCATTAACTGATGGTGTAGAGGAGGAACCCTGCTGAGAACCACCCCAACACCCCCTCGAGATGATCATGCAACCTCCTCTTCTTTCCATGCATGCCTTGAAAGCTATCACTAGGTAAAAAGTGGAAAATATTTACCACTATATAAATTTATTCAATAAAATCCATGTCTAATATCTCCATATAGGTAGAAAGCTTCTGCATGAATACATGTAATCAGATATCTGGTTAAAAATCATACAAGTATTTTTGAGATTTCATCTGATAATTCTTAACTATCTATAGATAAAAATGAACCAACTCTATGAATCAATTGGTGTACTTTGACACTAATTTCTATCCCTAGATTAAAGAGATTAACTATAAAGACTTTTCCATAATTATATACTCTATAAATAACTCTTGAAACAATAAGGTCTTGAAAACATTCCAATCCAAGACTAAATTCCAATATGTATATATCATAAAATCCCACCTTCTATTTCTAGGACCCTCAAGTCTGAATTCCACACACCTCACCTTGATATTCTCAGTTTTATCTAGGAATTTGAAGATCTAATCATTCTTTTCCAACCAGTCCTCTGCCACTCAGGGATGATTCCTAACCTTAAATAATGGTGGTCTCTCATGTAAGAAAAACTGAGATAGATTCATTTATCCCCCATATCCTAGCCATACCTCAACAACTAATTTATGAACTTAGTGTACATTTTATTCCACGAAACAAACTTTTCATGTGATAGTTACTATAATATTATGATCCAAAGGAAGATTTCTTTAAGGAGAATATGCTACACCCTTCTATTGAACCCATAGAAGACGTTTCAAAGGCATAACACGATTCACTTAAAATAGAAGATATGATTAGATGAATGAAAAATATTGGTTAAAACTTTTAAACTAAAAAAATCCTAATATTAGTACCAATAACTCAATATAGGGGATAAATATTCCAACATCCCTTGGAAACATAAGTCTCATCATGGAAAGATCTGGCTAGGCCCTCATTGAAACCTACCACTCAAGTCCCGAAAATACTATATCTCTTCTACTAACTTCAAAATACTAAGAATAATCATGATATAAAAGAAAATTTTATTAAAATAACTTGGGATACCTTAAGAAATAGGTACCCAACCTAGTCCACAGTATACCTAAAGTGTGTTCCCGATCCCCACAGGATGGATACTAGTACTTGGGAATTAAATAAAAACTAAAGGGAATAATTTCTACCAACCGAATTCAAAAAATATGGTATATTTATACATATCTGAGTGAAATAGAAGAATAAAAAATTGGAAAATATATACATATTAACTAAAAGAATGCAATGAAAACAATACAAATCAAGTAGTGAGAACAACCCAAAGTACAAGCCACTAGTGGAAATAGTGTCTTTAACATCGTAGAAATGGAGTCAGTTTTTTATAAACTGATGAAAAAAGTATGTGTGGGAGGTTTTTGGAATCAGTTTTACTAAATAATGATATAGAACATTTTTGATATATGGTCTTGGAGTCAGTTTTACTAAAATATGACATTAAAACCCGCTAAAGAATCTCTTTATGGGTTCAGGTTTTTTTAAAAACTAATGCCATAAATAAAAAAACGCCGGTTTCCACAAAAAGTGACGCCAAAACATTTTTTCTCGTACTCTTCAGAAACATGTTTTTTAATAACTCATGCCAAAAACATTTTAAAATTATTCGATATCGGGAAAACCTATTTTTTGGATCTACAAAACCTCTCTCCTAACTCACAACAACTACCGCCCGACTTGAAATGACTCCGAAGGCGACCCGATGATCCGTAACAGTAATTATTGTTGATTTTTTTCTATTTTCATGATCTTTGGGCCCCATTATTTATCCTCTACCATTGTTTCATCATCCAAAAAATTAGTTTTTCCTCAGAAACCGATTTATGGATGATATTCAACCGTGGTTTGATTTTATTTTTTTGTTCATTTTTATTGTTCATTTTGACAATCATTTTGGTATAGATCTTACAATGTTTATTCTTACAATGCATTCAAGAGAGTGAATTTTGGTTTAAAGATCCATTTTAATTGTTAAAATCCAAATATTTCAGTTTTTTTTAATTTTTAAGGTAAATCATTTATCAATTAATTATATTTTTGAGTTGTTTCAAATATTATTTTGCAGTTTATTGTGATTTATAAATATAGTTGTAATTTTTTTTTTGAAAAAAAATTATTTTGTTGAAATTATAAAATGGTATTGATGATATTATGCAATGAAAAATAATATATATTGTCATCGTTCATGAATAAAATAGGCATCTCATGTAATGACACCATATTTTTCACCTATTAAATTAATGAAATCTTCAATAATTTTAACACACACAACACCAGAATAATGTAAAAACTATTTAAAATGAACATATAAATGTTATATGATTGAAAATAATTAAATTATAATATCAATAAAATACATGTATAAAATATAAAAATAAAAAGTTTACTGTTTGTAAATGTGTTTCATATATGTTGTTTCTTATATGATTATCAATAGTTTTTATTAAATGTGTTTTTGTTTACAATTTATTAGTTTATATATATATATTAATATATTCACCAATTATATTGCGATATTAGGTATTTAATGGATCGTAATTGGAAAAATTGACTAATAACCACTAGTGAATATGAAAATAGAGTTTTAAAAATTCATGGAATCTGCTAAAAGAAATCTTAAAAAAATTGATTTGATTTTATTTCCATGTGTGAAGTGTTTGAATATGAGAAATTTAAACTCTAGAGAAATCAAGGAACATCTCATTTGTTAAATATTTATCCTTAATTATACATGTTGGATCTGGCATGGTGAAAGAACTAAAAATTCAATGTCTAATGTTGATGAAAATATTCATAATGAGGGAGTGGATCGTATTGAAGAATTAATTCATGATTTAGGTGTTGAAACCATTGAAAAAAATAAACTTTTGAATTATTGTTTTGAAATTCCAAGAAACCATTATTCCTAGGCTGTAGTAAATATACAGTGTTATCCACATTTTTTGAGATTAGTTAACTTGAATGAAAGAAATGGGTGGAGTAATAAAAGATTCTCCAACTTACTTAAATTTTTTAAAAGAGCTACTTCCAGAAGTAAACATGCTTCTAGATTGCAATTATGAGGCTAAGTAAATATTATGAGCAATGAGATTGGGGTATAAAAAGATACATGCTTTCCCGAATGATTCTCTGTTGTAAATGAAAGAATATGAATATTTATCAAGTTTTCCTATATGTAGGACATCACGCTATAAGATGAATAAAAAAGTCAACTCATATTCATTCTAAGGCACTAACATCTAACCTCATGAAAAATAAATTATGTACTTTCTAATGATATCATCCAATAACTTGTTCATATAATTATAATAATTCAACTATGATTCATTATTAAGTACCAGAATCAAGGATCCTGCTAAATTAATTTGTTACCTTCCAATAATTTATCATTTGAAGCATCTATTTGAAAATTAAATTGACTCAAAAAGGATAATATGTTATTCAGATGAGTGCATCTTTGATGGTAACTTACACTACCCTACTGATTCACCACATTGGAAGAGATTTAATAAACAATTTCATGATTTTGGTAGTGAAGTTAGGAATCTTAGAATGGGACTGTATACTGATGGAATGAATCCATATTAGTGTCTAACTAGACAACATAGTTTATGTCCTGTTTTTTATAGTTTACAACTTTTCCCCACTTCTATGTATGAAGAAAAAATATATTATGATGATCTTGATGATTTCTGGATCAAAACAGCCAGGAAATTATATTGATGTGTATCTTTCACCATTTATTGATGATTTGAATATTCTATGGGAGATTGGTGTTATAGTTTTGGATGCATATAAGAAAGTGTATTTTCTTTTTTTTTCTATGATAATGTTCACTATAAACAACTTTCCTTCATATAGAAACTTATCTTGATAAAATGTTAAGGGACATAAATCATGTCCAATTTGGAAAAAATAGACTTCATATTATAAATTTGAAAATGGAATAAAGATAGTGTACATGGGACATCATAGATTTTTTTTCCAATTCATCATCCTTATCATAGATATAAAAAACGTTCAATTGTTTAAAAGAATACAAACTTCCCCCATGACCATTTTCAGTTGAAAATTTTTATGAGAGGGTGAAAAATATTGACTTGACATATGGCAAGAAAAAAAGTTCTAACATTCAAAAAAATATCCAAAAGAAACGGTATATATTTTTCAACCTACTTTATTGAAGATATTTAGAGGTAAAACATAACATCGATTTTATGCATGTTGAGAAAAACATATGTGACAGTCTGATACAAAATTTGTTAGACATAAAATAAAAGACAAAATATGGATTTTATGCAAGATTGGGCTTGATATCAACGAGATTACTTTTGGAGTTAGATCCCACTATGAAGGGAAATAGAACATATTTATCTTTGTATTTTCACACATTAAGAAAGATTGAGAAGATTAATTGTTTTTTAGTTTCTTCATGGTATTAAAGTACCAAGTGGTTATTCTTCAATTGTGAAGAATTTGGTGTCATTGAAGTATTGTAAATTAATAGTTATGAAATCTTAGTATTGTCATGTACTGATGCAAAAAATTATACCAGTCACATTGTGTAGTATATTGAGGAAATCTATCAGAAATAACATCATTAGGTTATGTAATTTTTTCAAATCCATTTGTACCAAAGTTGTTGATCCAGATTATTTAGATGTGTTGGAGAATAAAGCAGCTCTTATTCTGTGTCATCTGGAAATATATTTCCCACCTATGTGTTTTGATATAATTGTTCATCTATTGATTCATTTGGATTGTGAGATAATAATATGTGGGCCTGTTTATTTACAATGGATGTATCCTTTTTAAAGATATATGAAAATTTTGAAGGGATATGTTAAAAATCATTATTGACCAGAGGCCTCTATTGTTCATAAATATGTATTGGAATAGGTGATTTAGTTCTGTACTGATTATTTTTATGAAGTGGAGCATATTGGTCTCTGTATATCTACACATATGAAAGTTGATATTGAAGGGATTCAAGGCTTAAAGGTAAAGATCATTCCACGTGATGAAGTGATGTAGGCACAATTCAACATTTTGAACAAAACATATGAGGTTTAATCATATATATCATCATATATTGAATAACTAAAGTTACGATATCCCAAAATAAATGAAAAGTAGTTGATGATTGAGCATAAAAATACATTTGCATCATGGTTTATAGTGAAATTCCTCATAGACATATCTACATCAGAAACATTGAAATGGTTGGAAGGGGGCCATCTCATAATGTAATCACATGGTCTGGTATTGAAATTAGTGGTTAAAATTTTTACACAATGAAGTTGGATGAAAAGAGTACCATTTAACATATTAGTGTAATGGTCGTCGCTGAAGCACTGCAATTTTCGAGTACAAAATATAAAAATGCAATTTCTGCATCATTGCTTTATTTTGGAGTTCTTCAAGACATGTGGGAAATTGATTATATTTAATTTCATGTCACCATATTTAATTGTAATTAGGATGAAAGTAATAGTGGTGTTAAAATTGATTAATATGGGTTTAAACTGGTTGATTTGAAAAGATTTAGTTGTAATGTGGAACCAATTATCAAGGAAACACATGCAAACCAAATATTTTCTTCATCAATCCATCGAATGACCAGTGGTCTTTCATTCTGCATGAGAAACAAATCCATTTGGTTGATAATGATAATGATGATGTTATTGATTTATATGAGGCTTCTTTTTCTATTACACAATTTTTGGATAATAGTGAAAATAATATAGACATAGTGTACACAATACAAAATGATCATGCTGAAGGGATATAGAAAAATGATAAAGTACTCTCCTAATTAATCTGGTAATTATTTACTTTATATTTCTTTTTTTTGAAATTTACATGTGTAAAAACTATATTATTTAATAACTATTGGATATTAAATTATATATATTTGATTTTTAATTAATTTGTTTGTGTTAAATTTTTATATTCCATGGTAATGGTTAGAAATATTTTCATTGAAACATCCAACAAACATTATTATTATTTATATTTAATTTATGCCTATGAGAACACATTTTCAAACATTGATTTTTTAATTTTTTAATTTTTATGTCCTTTTAGAAGTAATGTTTATATTTAATAGTTCACCTTGCATATTTTTCTGGTCAAGAAACATAACATTATTATTTTTCAAACGTACACATTCATGCAAAATTTTTACTGAAGTGTTTCTAATTTTATGTTTTCTAATTACTAACCAGTCTAACAATATTTAGGTACACAAGAATTTCAGTAAATTTTATTGTTTCAATGACATATATAGATACAAATATAGTTGAACATCAACCCATGCATTTTTTCATATTATTAACTATCTAGTAATATTATAATCGAATGAAATAAAACTTTTAATTTAGAAAAAATTAATTATAGGCCTACTGATGAGACTTCATTCGAGGAGTCTTCTGCAGTATGTATTCAGAAATAAAATCCTCGAGTGGGTAAATGTGGCATTATACATTTAACAAAACTATCACTTTCTCTTAGAGAGAAGAGATTACATATTTGTTTTGATGATAATAATAATGAAACTGGCCCAAATTCAACACAATTTATTAGCTATATCGGCATGCAGAGCCGTTGAAATTAATCATTTTATATATTGATTGGAATTCTTTCAATAAGATGGTGATAGATATGCTTTGGGAGGTTGTGAAGGTCAAATATCTCAACTGTTTATTTTATCTTATTTTTCGAATATGATATAATTTAAATCTCTAATATTTATGTTGTCCAACTATAGATGAAATTAAATTTTGAAGAAAAAAAAGCAGTGAATAAAATATGTCTTACTTTAGCAGAGGTTAAATAGAGGGATTTAAAAATGAAGTTGATAAAAAATTATGTGTTTGGAAAGAGAAAAAATGAAAGCCCATTCCTCATGTATCAGTTTTTAGATGAAGATACATGGGAAAAACATGTTTCCACCCAACATGATGAAACATTTCAGGTATGATAATTATATTATATTATATTGTAAAATTTCTTATATATGTACCTAATTAATTACTAGTTTACATTTTATATAATAGGTCTCCATGAAATCCCATGAAGAAATTCAGTTTCAGAATGTTCACCCTCACACTTTATCACTTGGAGGGTATCATTTATTAGGGGAAAAATGATTTAGGAAAGGTTTGAAGCACCAAGAGCTCACTCCAATAGTGGTTTTGATGAGGTCCAATTTGGTCCTCCATCTCCACCCCCACTATAAAAAATGGAAAAGAGAAAGAACAAGAAAAAAAATGAAAAAAATGAAAGCGAAGTATCTGAATGAATTGTAAGTAAATAATTATTATTTTTCATGATTTTTTATAATTTTTAAATTAACAATAGTAATATGCCATTTTCATTTTTCATTTTAGGATAAAAATCCAGAGAAATTGACACCAGGGACGTTTATCCCTAAGTGTAGGATGAATATCATAGACCCTATATTTGGAAATCAAGAACAGCCTGGCCGCATAAGATGATATGAGGTGGGTGTTAGTATTTGAAAAGTTTTTTGTCATCAAAGTAAACAATCAAGAAAACAATAAATTTAATCCTTGAAAGCTAAGTTGAGAGATATGAAACAGTCTATGGGTGGTAAAAATCAAGAAACTATATAGCATTCTATGATAGAACAAGTGACGATATAGTCAGAGTTTGTGTAGCCTTCCTAGACTTCCCAGCCTTCCCAGCCTTCCTACTCAAATCCCCCACCTCCTCTCTCAGACACAGCCATATAATGTGAGTTGTATATAAGAGATCTTGATGTACATATTTTAGTGTTTGGATTCATGCATTTTTGGGAGATTATACACATCACCAACCAATTCAGATGGGCCAGGTTAGAGTATTGATACATGATATTATTGAGCATACTGATCTACTACCATTCCCTACCATGGAGATTACCAGTGTTGAGGATTATATGAGTCATTTTTTACTTTTTCCATATTGCCTTATTTTTCATATTTCATACAAGGTATGTATTTTGTTAATATTAATTACATCTGATTGAAAATTACTGATAATGTTTTCTGACATTTAACTTATATAAGTGTATCTAAAATCCAAAGAAATTACACAAATGAAACAAAATGTTCAGGAACAAACAGTTGTAGATACATCACATATTGTTTATGAGATATAAATATTATCTCATTTTTCTTCTTCCTTAGATAATATATATGAATTTTGAATGTCATATGATATATGTGTAAGAGGCTATCCATTAAGAATTTTATACAAATATATCATGGATCTAATTTATTTTAAAGAGATCACAGTGAATATAATGCAGTTGTTTTCCATGTAAGAAAATTAAATTTTCATTTTTTATTATTTTTAATTAAATATGATTAAATTGAATAACTATATTAATTTTTTAATGAGGTATCTACACAATATACTTGTTCAAAATGACAGCACCCGTGTTTATAGTTTCATAGATCCAGAATATATTTTGACAGATGTGCAATGTAACATCCCGAATCTGAATACCACTAAACGGTGCCCGGTACCTGGTTTGTCACATGGCCTCAAGCACGTTTCCCCAAATACCATAGGCTTCCGACTAGCAGTGAGGTAATAGGGTGTGATAGTGGGGAAACTATTCCCTCATTGACAGAGTGTAACACAACAGAATAAATATTAACAAATAACAGAAGCAGTAAACAACATGAAACTGAGGTAAACAACTAAAGACTGAATGTTAAGGTTAACAAGGAGGCATATAATATCAACATGATGTAGCATATCACATGTTCTAAGAAAAAAGAAAAACAGGATACACTACAGTCGAGTACAATACAATTCCAAAGTATGCAAGAAAAAAATGAAACTCAGTAGCATTGAAAGACTTGGTTTGGTCTCATACTGTCCAGATCCTAATCAGTAATCAAGTACATGTATAGGGATCCTTGACCAAATCGAAATCTATAGCAATATAGTCTGTATAGACCCAAAATAATGGACCAAATAATGTGCGAGAAATGAATCCCAGTAGGCAACCACCAATGGTCTGTGCCAATCTGTTAGTGAATAAATGCAACCGAAGAAAAATGGAAACATTGACTAGGAAGTACACGATAGTAAGCTATCTGTATAGCCTTAGTATCCATTTATTCTATCCATGTTCATTAGTAATTCAATTTCATTTACATACTACTATCTCATGATCTGACATTAGCCTACCAATCCACCATATAGAAGTAGACATATTAGATGTCTTAGAAGGGCATCTAGATAAGTATAAGTGAAGACCGAATCCAAGATTGTGCTTTGGATTGAAAGAAGCATCATAAATAATTAATTATCATTTCAAAATATCACCCACAGGCACAAATAATTTGTTAGGGTCAATCACAATATATCAGCATTTTTTATTTTCCAAAATAGCCCATCCTAGGTATCCATCAATGGATTCAAGGATCTCTCGACATTTAAAAAGAGGATTCATTGAGCTCGACCACCATGACTATGGATCTATCACAGAATTTAAGTAATTAATCTCTTGAGTCCATCCATTGTATTTTAACCGAGACAATATTTCACCCAAGGTAAATAAGGTGCAATTAGTCACATGAGATTAACCTTGTCTTTTAAGAGAGACTATGGCTCACCCATTACTCATTACCTCTTTTAATCATTTAACATTCCATTTCAAAATAAACATATGTGTATTAAACTATCACATAGCATTAAAATAATCATCTCAGGTAGCCAATCCATATAACCAACAACACATTTTTGTCAACCCCAACAAGGAAAAACAATACAAGCTTCAAAGGCATTCTTGACTAAATGGATATCTAGGGTAAACACACCAGTGGGTGTCCCCAGATCAATTAATTAGTAATAAAATTCTTCAATTTAAATTAATATGTTACCTAAACATTATTAGGTATCAACATGGTCCAATTAAACAACCAAGAAACACTCTTAATTGAAATCATGGCATTTTGGAACATATATTCATCTCCACATTTAGAGAAAGGCACAAGACCACCTACCATGATGTCTTACAATAGATATACACTGAAAACATCCCTTGAATAGACTGATAGGATCCCAAATATATTGATGGCATTCAAATCAAGTTTCAGAGGATGAAATGGGAGGAGAAGGAACTATCAGCGCTTCTTGTTCTTCACCCGATGGCTCCTTTATCTAGAAGAGGAAAGAACTGGTATACTGCCCATTTTAAGCCGTAAATTTGAATTTCATGGAATATAAGTCTATATACATGGTTTGTATATCATTTAACTACTCATAATTTCTCCAACTTACTTTACACATCCTACATCGACCTGTCGACCTGACTACGTGGTGTGTATTAGGAAGTACATGGTGTGTATTTGTCTTTTTCTTCTCTCCTAGGACAACATGATCACACGAAATGTATCCCCATCCTACACAGCCATACTACATGGAATTTATATAGGATTACACATAATTTTCTCCAAAGGAAACCATTTTCCTAGTTTTCCTTGTTCTCTAAAAAATAACTCAAGGAAAAATAATAGAAGAAAATTATACCTCAAAAGAAGAACATGGTTCATAAAAACTCCCCCCTTAAATAATTTTTTCCCTAAATTTACGTTCCAAGGGTAGTGAGGGAATATCTGAGAATAACTCCAGCCATTGAGCATGTATGTCGACCTCCCTCTCCCAAGACTTGTGCTACACTCAGCTGTGCTTCCATAGCAACTGTATGAGTGGAACTGACCAACCTCAGAGAACCTTCATGCTCCTTTCGACTATACGAATCAGATTATCCTCAAATGATGCATCAAACTGAAGCTCAACCTACTTGGGATGAAAAATGTGAGATGGGTCTGAGTGATAGCGGCAAAGCTGAGATACATGGAAAACGTCTTGCATGGCTCGATATCTCGGAGGTAATTGTAATCGATGGGTAACCGACATGAGTGATTATAGAATCTAAAATGGTACGACATATCTTGGTGAAAGCTTATAGTGTCTCATGATCCTCTTGTGCCCCAATCTCGGTGCAACACGTATGAAAAATAGATCCCCGACCTCAATCTCCAAAGGTCATCTATGGTGTCCAGAATAATATTTCTGATGAGACTATACAGGAGCCATCTGTCTCTGAATCAAGTAAACCTATTCAGTAGTCTCCTGGACAAGATGAGGTCCCTTCATAGATGCCTCTCCTTCCTCGATCCAATACAGGGGTGATCAGCATGGCCTCTTGTACAAAGCCTCATATGGATCCATATGAATAGTATTATGAAAGCTGTTGTTATAGGAGAACTCAACTAGTGGTATATGCTTATCCCAAGATCCCCCAAGGTCTAGGACACAATCACTCAACATTTACTCTAGAACATGTATCGTATACTCTAGCTATCCATCAGTCTGAGGGTGGTATGCAGTGCTCAAGAGCACCTGTGTACCCAGTTCCCTCTGAGAACTCTTCCAGAAATGAGACGTAATGTGGGAGTTCCTATATGAAATGATAGAATGAGGGACCCATTGAAGTCGTACCACCTCTCAGATATATAACCTTCTGATCTCATCAACACCAAAGGTCTCCTTGATCAGCAAGAAATAAGAAACCTTCGTAAGCCTATCAACTACAACCCACACAACATTGTTGCCACTAGGAGATCTCTATAAAACTGTCACAAAATCCATAGCCACATAATCCCAATTCCACTCAGGAATGGGTATCTACTGTAAAGGTCCAGCTGTCCACTGATGTTCTACATTCACCTGTAGATTGGTGGAACACCTCCTATCAAAACCAACTATTTCTCACTTCATACCCGACCACCAATACCAAAGATGCAAGTCACAGTACATCTTGGTGACTCCAGGATGCACTACCCAAGATGAAGCATGAAACTCCTACATAATCTCTTTGTGTATATCCCCTGGAACCCACACACATCCATGGATACATAGAACATCATCAAGGCCTATCTTCCATCCAGGATGAGGGTCCTCACCTACCACACTCTCTTGGAGGACTAGGCCTTCAGAATCTGATAGTTTCCATATTCTCACTCTGTCCAGTAGAAAAAAGGTAACTTCCAAAGAGAAAGTATAATCATGTCCCTAATTTTCATCCACCTATAAATTTTTCTCAGAGAACAAGGCCATAAGCTTCAACTCACCACTGGCCTCCTGCACTGCATGTATCTAAGTCCTCTTACTCGGGGCATTAACCACTGCATTGCCTTTTCCAGGCATATAAGTAAGATCAAAATCAAAAAAATGAAGGTATTCCACCCACCTACACTGTCTCAGATTCAAATCATACTGAGTAAAGATGTATTTTAGATTTTTATGGTCCATGTAAAGCACAAAATCTTATCCCAATAAATAATGTATCCAACAGTGCAAAGCCTAGACAATAGTAGTGAACTCGAGATACTTCCTCAGGTAATTCCTCTCATGTGGCCTCAACTTATGAGACCCATACACAATGAATCAATCTCTTTTCATAAGAACTAACCCCATCCCAATACATGATGCATCACAATACACAATGTAACTCTTTCCTGGATATGGGAATATCAGTATCAGTGCTGAATTCAAACTTCCCTTCAACCCCTGAAAGGATACATCACAAGAGTATGACCACTCAAACTTCACACCATTCATGGTCAAGCCCGTAATCGGTAATTCTATGCATGATAAGTCTTGTATAAAATTCATGTAGTAAAAAACTAGTCCAAGGAAACTTTGCACCTCAAAAACATTCATGGGATTCTCCAAGGTAACTACTACTCTAACCTACTCTGGGTCCACTGATACTCTAGTCTCTGAGATGACGTGACCCAGGAAGTGAATCTAATCCATCCGGAAGTGGCATTTTGTGATCTTGGAATATAACTGGTGCTCTCTCTTTGTATTTAAAATGTTCTCAAGTAGTTTGGCTTGGTCAAGCTGATTGTGAGAATACACCAAGATATCATCTATGGAAACCACCATAAAAGAATCTAGGTAAGGATGAATCATTCAGTTCATCAGCACCATGAAAATTATTGGCGCATTTTTGAGACCAAACAACATAACCAAGTACTCATATAGACCATACCTGCTACAAAAAGCGGTACGAGGTATGTATTCAGGTCGAACACGTACCTGGTGATATCCTGACCTTAAGTCAATTTTTGAAAACACCTGGTATCCTAGAAGTTGATCAAATTTGTCATCTATATGTGGCACACAATATTGGTTTTTAACCATCCACTAGTTAATTTTTTGATAGTGCTTTCATAGTTTATGGATATTGTCTTACTTTTTCTCAAAAAGGACCGGTGAAACCCAAGGAGAAGTACTGGGTGGGATAAAACCATTAGCTTCCAGATCTTCCCACTACCTCTTGAGCTCTTACAACTCCGTAGTAGCTATCCTGCAAAGAGGAATGGATATCGGTGCAGCTCCTGGAACTAGATCGAGAGTGAAATCCACCACTATGACCGGAGGTAATCCTGAGAAGTCATTCAAAATAACATACCTAAAATGATCAACAACTGGAAGAAAGTCTTCCGGACATGTTCCTTGTTCATCCATATATAAACTCACAATCAGGGCTGTCATCCCGCCTAGCCCACAATGCTCTGGTCCAGGTCTGCTTGCATGGACATCCCAATCACCCTTATGTAGAAACTCTCTCCTCTATGGTGATGTGAAACTCACCATGCATTGATAGAAATCAATAATGGCTAGGAAAGAAACCAACCAGTCCATTCTAAGAAAGACATCAAAACTTCTCATCTCTAAGACATAGAGGTTCCATAGAAAGTAACACCCGCCAATCTCAAGGGGGAACTCATTGCACTGATACACACCATCCATTCTAATCCATAACATAGTGTCTTGAATCATCAAATTAGAAGAATTATAAACATAGATTCTAAGACTTTCCACAATAGTAACCGATATAAAACTATGTGAAACACCCGTATCGAAAAGTGTAGAAGATAAAACAGAGTCGACTAGAATAGTACCTCTGATAGTAAAAGGTCTTGGGTACTGATCCGGCTGGGTCTATTTTATTGAATAAATATGACATGTACTGCAGCCCTGAGGCATGACTTCTAGACCCTGAGCTGACCCACCCTTCAATCTCTGAGATCCCAGGGTCTCACTACCACAGTCACACCCACCATCTTGGCCTGAATGCCGCAATGTATTCCAGTTTCTAGAATGGTGAGAAGATATTGACCCTATTCCCATACATGGAGTCTATATAAAACCTCTCTCACTAGCCGCTGGTGGAATTTATTTTAAAAGAGCTGTAGATGACCCATATTTCTACAAGATTTTCTGTCAACTTGGTCTCTCGGGCACGGAGGTTTAGTATTCCCAATCCTTTCGCACTAGAAGGACCTCACTTGACTACCAAAAGATTGTTTATGATTGATCATACCCCTGTGATAAAACACCATACAACACTTCTTACTTCCAGTTGAGACAGTACTAGATCTTAGTGCTGAACCACCCTAGCTCGCACACCAAGATTACCATAGGTTTCACTTGGTAATCAGCATGTGATTCACAATAGCAGCGAGATAAGGCAAGATTAAGACATTCACCTATGATCAGATGTCAAACCTAAGACCATCCTTGAATCATCTAGCCTTTGATATGTAATCAACCATCAGAATAGGTGAGAATCGCTAAAGATTAGTAAATTGAGCAGAATAGTCCACAACTGAAAGTGTGACATACTCTAAGTGCCTGAACTCCTGGGTTCGGTCGGCCCTCAGCATCTCAGGAAAATAAAATAATATAAGGATAACTGAAATTAATCCCATGTCATATCCCGATAACCCCCTTCATGATTGAAAAAATACCAACATCTTTTGGAATAATCACACAACATATAAGTCGTGAGATTGAACCTCCTTTAGAGAGGCGTATCCATATGCTCAAATATAGTAAACACTAAGTACCTCCTTGATTTTGTAGTCTGTGGTCCACTATCCCTTAAAAATGTCGGTGGATACTAGTTCTGGAATATACGCGCCAACTCTTCCATCGATGTGGTATCCTACAGTGCTCCTTGGATTGTCTGAATGACTCGTAAAAAGCCTTCTCAGAACTGTGTGTTTACACCCGTGTCTGGTATAACAGCTGGAGTCACAGTTGGCACAACTGGAGGGTCCATTAGTGGCCCATAGACCACCATTTCTGGAGTATTCTCATCACCACTCTCCTGGTGTATATCTCATGGTCATCGTGACGACATGACTGTACAAGGTCCATCACACATGCCTTAGTACCGACTTAACAAAAAAGGAAAATGTTACACAAAATTTCTAGAAAAGTACAGGTAAAGGAAATCATTCAATTTTTCCCAAAAATATAGGTACACGGTGTGTATAACCCCACACACGGCGTGTTCTCCTATTTATTTTCATGGGAATGTATTTCTGCCCATCATGGTCGTGCAACACACCCCACACACAGAGTGTTCCTACCGAGACACAACATGCACTTGAATTTTCCTCCCTTCTAAACATCTAGAACTGCACAATTTTTCCTGTGTAAGACTACATGGAATTTTTACTCTTGACATGGTGTGTACAACTATGTTTTAATTCACCTGTGTTGTTAGTCACACGGTCAGATACATGGTTGAACTACGCACGGTGTGTACTCCCATTACATGACGTTTCCTTCTCAAAGATCAACAAACCGTGTTCCCTTCCCACACGATAGGTTACACAGTCAACGGTTACACGATGTGTACACATGGTATACAGTGTGTTCTTATTAAACTTGGAACACCTTCTTCCTCGAACAAGAAGGACACACGATGTGTTAGGCTAGATTACACGCCATGTATACTGGTTTTTTCATGATAGAAACTCCAAATTTCTAAGAAAACCCCTATTCTATTGAAAAACCAACCAGCGTGATGCCAATTTCCAATATATAAGGGCACATACTTACCACGAATCAAAATTTCATACCTAAGAAGAACATATCATTGGAAAATTATAAAATAAAAGTTGAATCATGATCCACCAAATTCGGGTCCAAGAGGTCTCATACACCTCAGGAACTAAACTTTGGAATCTATTTAATCCAAACCATAGCACAAACCAATACTCTTATCACAACATCATGCTTAGATATTACATCATCTATCACAACATCATGTGATAACTAATGCAACCTAGATGGAACGAGATAATGCATGGAATGTGATTAAATAAGTTCATATATGATTCATGGGATGGAATACCCACATCTTATTAGGTTTCAACTGAAATAGAACCTACAATTACATCAATAATAATAGAAGAAATCAAGTGCGTCGCCCAATGGTGAAATCAGAACAACTCTGATAGCTCAAAATCCAAAAATCACAATTTAATTTGAATAAATTTGGATTTTCCATGTACATGAGGTAGCTACTCCCGGGAAAAACAAATAAACAAAATCCATTTTATTCTTATCCCTGTCTATAGGCTCCAAATAATAAGACAAAACATAAAAGAAAACCACTCTGATACTAATTTGTAACATCCAAGATCTAGATTCCACGAAACGGTGCCCTGTACCTGGCTGGTCACATGGCGTCAACAAAATTTCCCCAAACGCCAGAGGCTACTGACTAGCAGGGAGGTCCCAGGGGGAGATATTGGGGAAACTATTCCCTTATTGGTAGAGTGTGACAATGAAGATTAAATGTTAACAAATAGTATAAGAAGTAAACATCATGAAACAGAGGTAAACAACTAAATACTGAAGGTTAAAGTTAACCAAAAGGCACATAATATCAAAATGATGTAGCATGTCACATGTTATAAGAAAACAGGAAAAAAATATACACTTCAGTCAAGTACAATACAATACCGAAGTATGATAAAACAAAATGAAACTCAGTAGCATCGCAAGCCTTGGATTAGTCCCATGATCTCCTACTCCTAAGAAGAAATCTAGTACCTTTATAATGATAATTTACCCAATCATCACTTGCACCAATATAGTCTTTTTGGGCCCAATAGCATGGCCCAAACAGGGTGTGAGAAATGAATCCCAATAGGCAAACACCATTGGTCTGTGCCAATCTTTCAGTAAATAAATGAAACAATAGAAAAAGGAAAACAATAACTAGGATGTAATAGACATTAATCTATACATAAAGCCTTCGTATCCATTTATTCTATTCATGTTCATTAGCAGTTCAATTTCATTTACATATAACTATCTCAAGATCCAACTTTAGCCTACCAATACCCCATATAGAAGTAAACATTATAGATGTCTCAGATGGCCATCTAGATAATTATAAGTGAATATTGAAACCAAGATTTTTCTTTAGCTTGGCAGACGCATCATAAGTCACTAATTATCATTTCAACCACTCACCCACAAGAAAAAATAAACAGTCAGAGTCAAACCTGATATATCAACATTTCATGATTTTCCAATATATCCTGTCCTAGGTTTCCCTAAATGGATTTAAGGTTCTCTCAGTATTTAAAAAGAGGATTAAGTAAGACCGACCACCATGAATATGGATCTCTCATGGAATTTAATTAATTAACCTCTTTAGTCTGTATGTTATCTTTTAATTGAAACAATGGTTTACCCAAGGTAAATAAGGTGCAATTAGTCACATGAGCCTGACCTTGTATTTTAAACGAGGCTATAGATCACCCATTCCTAATTACCTCTTTTAATCATTTAAAATTACATTTCAAAAGCAACACATGTGAATTAAACTATCACATGGCATTAACATAATCATCTCACATGGGAAATCCATATAACCAACAACACATTTTTATCAACCCCAACTGGAAAAAACAATACAAGCCTCAAATGCATTCTAAACCAAATGGAAATCCAAAGTAAACACACCCATGGGTGTCCCTAGATCAATTAATAAACAATAAAATTCTTCAATTTAATGTAATATATTACCTTATCATTATTAGGTATCAACACGGTCTAATTCAAAAAACCGAGCAACACTCTTAATTGAACTCATGGCATTTTGGCACATATATTCAGCCCCCCCTTTTGCGAAAGGCACAAAACCACCTACCTTGATGTATTACAATTGATATACTCTGACACCAACTCTTGAATAGACCGAGAGGATACCAATGAGATTGACAAGGTTCAAATTGGATTCCGGATGACGAAATGGAAGGAGAAAGAACTCTCGGCCCTCCTTGTTCTTCACCCGACAACTCCTCTGTCTAGAAGAGGAAAGGATGAGGCTACAACCCATTTTAAGTAAAAAATTAGAAGTACACGACATGTAAGTATATATACACAATTTTTATATTATTTTAATTTTCCTAATTTCATCGACTTACTTTACACGTCCTGCACCGACCTGCTGACATGACTATACGACGGTTATTAGGAAGTACATGACATGTAGTGAATTTTTCTTCTCTCCCAAGACAAAATTCTCACAAGACATGTATACCTATCCTACATAGCCATACTAAATGGTGTATATATGGGATTTCATGGAATTTTCTCCTAAAATTACTATTTTCCTTGTTTCATTTGTTCTATTAAAAACAACTCAAGAAAAAATAATATAAGAAAATTATACCTCAAAAGAAGAACCTGGTTCATACAAACTTCCCATCTTAAAGAAATTCATCCCTAAATTGACCTTCCAAGGGTGGTTATAGAATATCTGAGAAAAACTCCATCTACTGAGCATGTACATCAGCCTCCCTCTGCCATGTCTCATCCTCCACTTGACTATGCTTCCATATCACCAGTAGAAGAGGAACTGACCGACCTCGGAGAACCTTTATGCTCATTTCAACTATATGAATCATATGCTCCTCAAATGATGCATCAACCTGAAGCTCAACCTCCTTGATCTGAAAAATGTGAGACGAGTCCGAGTGATAGTGGCTCAGTGAAGATACATGGAAAAATTCGTTCATGGTTCAGTACCTCTGAAGTAACTCTAACCGATAGGTAACCAACCCAACTTGTTTTATAATCTCAAACGGTCTGACATATATTGGTGAAAGCTTATCCTGTCTCCCGATACTTTGGATAAGTAAAAGTGAAGACAGAATCCCAGACTGTTATTTAGCTTGGAATATGCATCATAAGTCATTAATTATCATTTCAACATCTCAATCGCATGCATAAATAAAAAGTCAAGGTCAAACCCAATATATCATCATTTCATCGTTTACCAATAAAGACCATCCTAGATATCCCTCAAATGATTCAAGGTTCATACAAAATTTAAAAATAGGATTCAGTGTGACTAACCACCATGACTATGAATCTCTCATGACCTTTAAGTAATTAACCTCTTGAGTCCATCCATTTCCTTTTGATCGGGACAATGGTTCACCCAAGGTAAACAAGGTGCAATTAGTCACATGAGCCCAACCTTGTCTTTTAACCAAGACTATGACTCACCCATTACTAATTACCTATTTTAATCATTTAACATTCCATTTAAAAAACAATAAATGTGAATTAAACTATCACATGGCATTAAAATAATCATCTCAAGTGGGAAATCCATATAACCAACAAAACATTTTTATCAACCCCAATTGGGAAAAACAATAAAAGCCTCAAAGGCATTGTTGACCAAATGGATATCTAATGTAAAAACACATGTGGGTGTCCCTAGATGAATTAATTAGAAATAATATGCTTTACTTTAATGTAATATATTACCTAAACATTATTAGGTATCAACACTGTCCAATTCAACAACCAAGCAACATTCTTAAATTAACACATGGAATTTTGGCACATATATTCATCTCCACATTTTGAAAAAGTCATGATACCACCTACCTCGATGTAGTATAGTTGATATAATCTGACACCATCCCTTCAATTGACCAAAAGTATCCCAATAAGATCAGTGGTGTTCAAATTGGGTTTTGGATGACAAAACGGGAGGAGAAGGAACTCTCAGAACTCCTGACTCTTCACCCAACGACTCTGCTTTCCATAAGAGGAAAGAACGGGGCTACTTCCCTTTTTAAGACAAAAATTAGAAGTACACAGCGTGTAGGTAAATATACACAAGTGTGTATATAATTTCACTATTCATAATTTCTCCAAATTAATTTACACGTCCCAAAATGATCTGTTAACATGACTACACGACGTGTTTTAGGAAGTACACGACATGTAGTAGATTTTTCTTCTCTCCCATGCCAACATGCTCACACACCATGTATCGCTATACTAAACGGCCATAATACATGGAGTGTATATAGGATAAAATGGTGTGATCTCTTAAAAAAACCATTTTTCCAGTTTCCCTTGTTCTCTCAGAAATAACTCAGGGAAAAAGAATAGAAGAAAATTATACCTAAAAAGAAGAACCAGGTTCTTACATGAAATATGTGTCAACTGAAAATAAACTCGCATAAATATATGTGATAGATTATCAATGATGAATATTGGGTATTGGTTTATTCCATTTCATTATAGATAAGAGAAGAAAAATAATTTTAAACTAATGTTCATTATAATTTCATTAAGTATGAGCTTTTGTATTGTAAGGGGAATTGGATGTTAGGAGTATTTTCCCAAGTGAGAAAACATTATATTCGTTTTTCTATTTATTAGGCGGTGTTCGTAGAGAACTTTCCACCTTATTAGAAAAGTAATTTTTTGTTTTTTATATTCTCATTATGTTTAATTATCATTATTTATACATTTGTTATTAGTTTGTATATATTAAAATTCAGGTGATGGAAAAAATTGACAAAGACAACTAGTCAATACAGAAGCCAAATAAAATAAAATTTTCCAAGGTAAATGTGATTATTTTTTATATTAGATATTATTTTTATTATTAGATATATATATATATATATATGCATAAATATTGGTTTTTATTATTAAGTTACTATTTTATTAAAACCAGTGTTATCATAAATAAGGATACATTGAATGTGGTTATTATGTTCTACGATTCATTTATGAGAATATCACAAATAGGGTAACAACTGATTATGATGAGGTTAGTCATATTAATTATTCTATATTTTTTTTCAAAGTATTCTGTTTTTTAGTCTTATATCATTCAATGTCATTGTAGATGTTCAATTATGTCGATTCGTACATGTAATAAGATCTTAACCATATTCAATCTTTGTTTGCAGACTACTAGTTTAATATGATTAGGATTTAAGGTATGTATATTCTTATGTTTCCGATTACAATTATATTTCCCTAATAAAATATGTTCAAAAAACTTATTATTATTTTGTTATAAAAGGAGTCTGAATGTAATGATACCAAAATAATGCTTCAACAATAACCAACAATCATCATGTTGTTTATTTTAGGTATGTATTTTTTAATTCTTATTTATAATAAAAATGCGTAGATATTTTTTTGATTAGCTGGATAAAACTATCTATTTTTTTAGATTTTTAGTCAATGTTAAATGATTTTTGATTGATGTATAATGATTTTTTATTATTTTTATTTTGATTATTATGGGGATGTAATATTCAAATATTTCTATTATTTTAAATTTCGATGTTGGTTTTTATAGAAATAGTTTTCAAATCATTAAAAAAATAACATGATTTTTGGCATTAGTTTCCTTTAAAAACCAATGCTGAAAATCAAACTAAAAACTATTTTTAGCGTCGATTTATGTATAAACCAATGCTGAAATCTCAGAACATTGTCATTTTCAACGTTGGTTTTTTAAAAAATGACACTAAAAACATTATTTTTTATGTCACTTATATAGACATCATTTAAAAAACAACGTCTAAATTAAAAAAATAACATAAAATCATCTTTTTTCACTAGTGAGCCCATTAGCGAAGGATAAATAAAATTGTAAATGGCTACTCAGTGTGATAACATCTGAAAAATCACAGAATCTCACCACCAACTACCAAAATGTAGATGGTAGAAACCTTTTTACCACACTGAGGTGCCTTTCCTTTCCCAACATCAAAAGAAATAACCGGGTCTACACACCACTGAAGGGGTGTGTAGGGTGTGAGATAATAAGATCAATAGGATCCCACCCAACATTTCTATAACAAGACTCTATATAATAATCCAAACACGATCAATATTAAATAAAACAAGGTATAATAATTAGTTCAAAAAATTTTATATCAAAATCATAGAAAATAATTTCCCCTTTTACATAGTTCTAAATAATCCAAGTAAAATAGTTTCTAGTCATATCAGACATAACATAATGGAAATCAATGCCAAGTAATACAATCCAAAGCTAAGGTACATCACACAGAGGATCTCTACAGGTTATCCAAACTTGGATACTCATACCCAAACATTTAAAATCACATGAATCAATCCCCTGGACACATGAATTAGATCTAGATATTAGAGGAACACCCTAGAAACTAAACCTCCTTATATTTACTGAAAAGTACCTAGGACACTTGGCAATGGGAGAAGAGAAATAACCCATAATTGAACCCCATTACAATATCAATGGATTATGATTTTTGCTACACCTTCTACGTAAGTACCCAAGGCTTCCCATGTGTGGAATTTTCCAAATAATTTCCTTGAAACCATGATTTGAAAATAATCTCATAAATTCATTTCACAAAGATTTTAAAATATGTTTTGTTTTAACAGAATCAAGGGAAAAACCACCTTTTCTGAAAATCCTATATCTACACACACAAACCAACCAATCATTCCAATTTATTTACAAATATATTTATATAAGTAGAGTATTAAATGTTCATCCAACATAGGTTAGAGACGAAACCACCTACCTCAAAATCAGTTTTCACACCAAAAGAGATGGGATCCACAACCTCTAGAATGAATGAAAAGTTAGAAAAGAGCCCCTAGGACTAATTCTATCATCTTAGACCCAATTAAACAAGCAAATTGGTTATCATAGAAGATGGAAAAAAACATAACTCAAAGAACCCTCATGCTTCAGAACAATAAATAGAGGACCAAACCCCAGAAGAAGATCACAAGTAGATATTGAAAAGATCAATAATAAGATTATCACAATATAAATGAATATACAAATACTGAAAAATGATACTTCCACATCTAATTGCAATGAAGAAACAAAATTATCACTTACCTAGAGAGACGCAACACAACCACCATGAAGATCAAGCATCGAAAGATGTGATCTATAATGAGAATAGATACCCAAAATCACTTATGAAAGAAACTAGGTTTTTATATATATAAATTCACATCGAATGAAAAAGTTTCATATCTTAAACATGATAAAAAATATTATTTTTGAACAATTCACATCGTGAACCTCTTTCATAGTGTGAATTCTATGATTTAAAAAATAAATAAAAAAGGAATCTACTATAGTTTAGTTAATCCCAATAAAACTTTTCATGATGTCTATCCATTTCAATATTTGTAAACTTTTCATTATCTGAACTCGTTTATTACATCTTATAGGAAACAGATTCACATCATGTAACTAGTTCATGATATGAATGTGTCCAGCAGGTAGTGCACAATCTATATTCTACAAAAACATCTTGATCCATCTCCGAATCACTTTAAACCAATAGAGAACCCTCCAAAACATTTGAATCATTTATAAAATCTCTCCATTGATTCAACCAAACATAAATTCTTGAACTTTAGACACTTTTATCAACAAAAACTATTCATCTCAAATTGCCTAAAACATTCTAAAACAAAAAGGGGAACAAAATGGAGAGATAAGAGTTACCTAAAATATTGTAACAAGATATTACATAGTTTATCCATAATTTTACGATGAATATGAAGAAGAATCTAGTTCCATAAAATTTCCCATTCTTATAAAGTAAATATAAAAGTATTATATATTCTTTCCACATGATATAATTTTCCTTTTGTTATCAATTCTTTTATAAGATAATTATTAGCCTTTCCTTTGACATTTCAGACTTTCTAGTTGAATGTGACTTCAATACCTGATTCACATGACTGGATCAAAACTGAAAAATTCTGTCAGAGACCATAAACATAAATAACATCAGTATTTTCCAATTCACCTTTTTCTAAATTTATTTTTCACTTAATTTAATATTTAAGACCCCCTCATTTCCAAACTCTACTATTTATTCATCTCATCCTTTCATATTTTTGAGAAGACTAACTTTACATATTATGTGGTATAAGAACACACTATAATTATTACACTTATTAATTTTCTTCATAGCCATAAAATATACCTACAAAAGAATATATTTATAATTAATATTCAACTTATTATCATTCTAAGAAACTCCAAGATGATTCGAGACATATTTTTATCACTTCTCATTTTCTTCCATGTAAGAAATAAAGTCACATTCATTCTATTATAATGGTTAAACCATGTTTCTCATAGGAATTTAATTATATTTAATTGCATCTATTCTCCTTTTTCTTCCATATTAATGACTTCGACTTATTTTCCTAAAATATATTACTTTATTCACAAAAATCTGTAGTAATTGAAAAAATATCCATAGAATGAGTTTCTATTCCGATATGGAGGATAAGTTTTGATTCTCCATTGATAAATTCGAATTTATTTTTATTTCAAGAAACATTCTGCTTCACAATAGTAAAAAATTATGAGGCTTAAGTAACAAAATAATTGACACTTCATCAAATGAAATATCTTATTTTTTATATTTCTTCACATATACCTTTTTTTTATAACACCTTGTTTAAGGGTAAGTTCTCTATGATTAAGAACTTTCTTATTTCATTTTATTCCCTTTTATTTTTTTTGTTTTTTTTTCAATTTTAGAATCATATACAATAGATTTTTTACCCATGAAATTGTTTCATTGAGAACTTGACACTTTCTTGAGATTTATTTATCCCCATTCAACCCTTCCCTTTAATAATTTATCTAAAAAATAAAAAACTATTAGTTATTTGTTGATCCATAAATTTTTATTTTAGACTCAATATTATTTATCAAAGAAACAACTTTCTATTTGAGTATTACAGTATTATTAAATTATACATGATGGAATATTAAGATCATCAATGATCTTGGTATGTTTCTCAATATTTTACCATATGTTCAATGCTTATTCAATTTTTACTTGATCATTTTATAATTCATAATATACTTTCTACCGGTGATAATTTGATTCTTCCATATCATTGATATAACTTGGGTATTCCTTTAATAATCCTAAAATATTCCCTTTATTATTTATTTTTAGGTCAATATCCTAAAAATATTATTATAATTAAACTTTAGAGTTCTAAAAATCCCTTTGGTTGATCATCATCTTCTATATCCACATTAGAATTCTATATTGAAGCCATCATAACATCTTTGGTGTTTGAGATAACCTTAATTAAAATTATTTTGAAATAATATTCCATAAAAAATTCTTTATCTTTTATTAATAGAATATTTCTCAAAAATTTCTTTCCACTTTCATTTCCTAAATTAATATTCCTTTTGGGGAATAAAAAATTTCTTTGTTTTTTTGGAAATTCAAAGTCACCATCTTATCCACCAAATATTTTTTGACACTTAGAAATCATATACCCTAGATTTACAAAATTTAATGAGGCTGGGGTATGATTACCATCAAATCTCCCTTTGACTCTATTGAACATTCTTGTAAAAAGAGGTAATAATTATTCACTAACATCTTCTTCCATTTTAGTATGCTAAATTAATTTCTTCTGCACTTCATGAAACGTTAATTTTTTATATGAATATTATAAATAACTATTCTTATTCATTCATATTTCATATACAACTAACATTTCATATAGTTCATCGAGAGATAATTTTAAAAAAACTAATTCTTCCAGTGGTGACACTTTTGGATTGTAAATTATTTTTAATATCCACATGATTTTGTTCACAATATCAACACATTTTATATGGACCATGTCCATGAATATCCCCATAAAATTGGAGAAGTAATTTGATGAAACTATCAAAATTTTCAATTGAAATCATCTTCAAATAATCAAATATGATAAAATTAACTTTTATCCTATCCTATTTAATTTTCTATCACCTTCAAAAATATTAATAATCTTGACCCAAATTCTTTTAGATGATGAAAATATTATCACTACAATGTATATATGAAAGGATAATGCTCTCAAAAAGGCATTATAAGAGTTAATAACATTATTAAATAATTTTTACTGGTTCCAAAAATACCATTTTAGTAAAATCACTTACTTTAATTCCATGAAATCCAACTTATTAAACATTAAGACCTATTGATCATAAATGACATATCACTATATTATTCCACACATATTAGTTATATACCTTATATATTTGTACTAAATTTTACATTAAGTTATCCTCCATGGTTACAACTTACTCTACCTGATTCACTAAGAAATAATCACCCTATGATACAACTTTTTATAACATAATGTCGCATTATACACCATAATAGGTGGGGGTGAATTAGGGAGACTTGAAATTTATTCTCAATTAATGTTTAATTAGATATTTTCTTAAGTTTGTAAGGATATTTTGAATTTTTCACGATGATGACACACATGCACAACCAAATGAATAAATATAAAGAAGCATAATCACATAGATTTTACTTAGTTAAACTGAAACATGATACATCTATTGAGTATATATCAATGATGTTTGGATATACCTAAAAATCACCACTCTAATGGTTTGTGAGTATAATATTTAGTTTAATATCACTTCTTATCAAAGGTCCACAACCTCTTCCTCTCCTCTTCCCACAACTTTTTAAGAGATTTATACAAATTATAATGTTAACACATTGGTCTAAATCACAATGATAATAGATGTACACATAATCCTAAACAAAAATGGGTTCTTCATTTCTAAATATTCACTAAAATTCATAAAAAATATTTACATTCAAGAATTTTTTTCAATGGAATTCATTCCAATCACACTTCACAACATAATAATATATATTCTATAAACTCTATAATGGTTCACTCTACATTTCTTATTATTTTTATCTTATATACTCTATCTCTTCTATTGTATATTTTTTTCTTCTATGTAAAAAATTCTAATATATACATGGGATTTTAAAATTAGTTGTGAAAATTTTTTATTGAACAAAATTATAAATTTTTGTATTCTAAATTAAACACTTTGATTATTTCCAAGTGAATTTATATCACAAAAATTTTAATTGTTACTAAATGTACATTCTAGTAATCACCAGTCCTTCTTATGAATTCCAAGCCACCAAAACTATGTGAAATATCCAAATTTTAACAATCACAATGTGGAAACTTCCATTATGGTGTGATTTGTTAGTTCATTCATAATTTTTTCTACAATTACCAGTGCATCATAGTTTGATATAATTATTTTTGGATGTCACCATTATTTAAGTTTCTAAATAGTCACTAACATAATTTTCATGAACATACTCCTTTATTCATAGTATAACTATTCTGGTATGGTTACTGACAATGGATTTACCATTATATCACAACATGATTACATCATAGATATTATAGATCTCCACACAAGTTGTGGAATTAATCTCTTCGATGGCGAGAGTTTCTTCAAATAACTAGAACCACTAAAATCTATCTTTGCCTCTTTGCAGCAAGGATAAAATGTCACCACATGATAATAGTGCTTAAAATTTAACTAAGTACAAATAATTACATATAGTTCATCTATTTAGATAACCCATACATAATATCTAAAATACCATTACATATCATAGTGTAGTTCAACAGTTTACCTCATTTTAGAATTATATGCATTTCACAAGGTGGTATTCCTTCCCACAACAAGACTGACTCTTCTCATCCAAATAAAAAAGGATAAATCTATATGTATGGGCCACAACCCTTATATAAACTAGGTTAGAAAAAACATACATATGGGAATTTGTAATTTTTTTAGTAACTATATTAATGAACCAACTCCTATGTTCACAGAATGAATTTTTCCTAAAACAACAACATTATATTGAGCCATAAAAAATCGACTAAAAAATATTTAAACAATTTAAACATATTAAAATAAATTGAAATTAAGAAAAAAATAAAATATTAAAACATGCGGTTGAAATAATATATCGCTTATATATTTGAGTTTATCAAGGGTCCATATGATGAGAAAACTTAAATGGAAATGAAAGAAAATGATATAGATAAATCATTAGCTAAAAGATGAAAAAGTGTAAAATTCTCACCAAACTTCTTGAAGAAAAAGAACATACAACACTAATTTGTAAGGAAAATATCTCCCTAGATTAAGAATAATTACAAATTACAGTTGGTGAGTATGAAATGTTAAGAGTGATACATTATGAAGTGTTAAATGTATCAGAATAAACACAAATATACTCTATGAATACTATGTAATATTATATAGATATCAAATAAATAAGGTTAAAGTTTTTTGAACATTAATTTTTGGAGAAGATTTATATTCATGAGGAAAAAATTGAAAAGATAACACATAAATGGGAAGTAAGAATTGGATTAGTTGAGGATGAAAATAACACTGTCAATATGAAGTGTCTTGAGTTGGAAGAAATGTTGATAAATATATAAGAGGTTTAACCACAAACTTCCTAAAATGAGATAAAAAGAGATGCTACCATGTATGTTTTTGATAAGAGTATCTCTTCTAAAAGAACTCACTCTAGTGGAAGGAAGGTATTGAGATCATCTAATGGTCTATCTATTGAAATATAATAAAACAAATGTCTAATAAAATGTTTTATATATTAATTTTATTTCAGTGTACACTGTAAGAGACAACAAAACAATATAGAAAATTTTGGGTGGGGGATAATTATGTGAAAATCACTACTTAATCAAGGGTGTGTGTAAGTAAAATCATGATTTTTCTTCTATATAAGCAGCTAAAAATAAGGTTCATTTAATTAAAAAACAAAAAGTAAATAAATTTGTTTAAACTAAGTACATGAGATAAAAATTATTGTTTTCCAGTAATTATTGGTGTTGTGGAAGGTTTAGACACACCTAATTGAATGTTGGTATAATTTTACAATTGATAAAAATCATATAAGGCCTCAATTATCATGGAGATTATATTTATTTAGTATAAAAAATATTTAGATGATATATGGTTCACAAAATAAGATTAGAATAAATTTTTCCACTAAGAATATATTTGAAACCTTGGATAATTTCTTTGGATATTGAAATATAAGAATTGATTGTGATGATGAATGTTGTTATAAAACTACCAAGGTGAATTCATATTTTTATGAGAATAATCGAACACAAAATATTAAGAAAAAATTATTAAAAAGAGTTGGAATGTTCCTGGGGTATAAACTAAAAAAATCATGAGGAAAGTACTCTATAAAAGAATGTTATACAAAAAAGGAAAAAAAATCCTTCTATTGTGGTAGAAAAGGACACAACATGGACCATTTCAAAAAGTACATGAAAATATATGTTGAAGGAATAAATATATAGAAGAATCAAGATTCAATACAATAAATAACCAAAAGATTAATTTCATTGAAGGCATTCTTGAAGAAAAACTTGTGAAGTATCTAAATAAGGGTAACTAAAAGATGAAAGAAAAGTTATGTGGAATGGGAAAACATACAGGTGATAGTCCTAATAAATGCATGAGATGGATACCTATATTAAAGTATGTGTTTGGAAACAAAGGAAAAAACAATTGAATCCTATTATAAAAATCTAGAAAGATGGACATGTTGTCAAGGAATATTTAACTCTTTGAACTGCCCAATTGAAGATGGTAAAGAAAATGCTGCAAAAAAAATAAATGTGAAATTTCTAAGATAGTTATTGGGGAAAATTATTTTAAAATGTGAAGAATATTTATAATATAAATAGAACCATGCTTCCCAAGGAGAGTAGTGTTTTGAAAATCACGAGTGAGACAATGAAGACAAGTTTATCATAAAAGGGTGGAGTTTTGGGTTGAGAAGAAAAACTCATCCTTGTTCCACTTATTAAGAAGTAAACGGGGAATCCACCATATTCCCATATCAGGTTTTTTATGTTTACATGAAAGGATTTGAATGTGATGTGTGTAGAAAGAGTGCTAGAATGCTGTGAAATTATTATATCATGAAGTGTTAGCTATCATAGAGATATTTAGAAAAAAAATCTATTTACTCTGTATAAAATTGTCATGTGGTATCAAAGATGATATAGGTTATTAGAGTTTATCCTTTAAGGGGGAGTTAAAATTATGAGAAAAATACTAGATGAAATTATTTCACGTGTATGTATAATAAGGATAATTTAAGAGAAATATGATAATGAGGTATGAAAATCACTTTCCCTTCATGTTTATGTTAAATCAAATCTTATTATTATAGGGATAATATTTTATTCTATAAGAACACTTAAAGGGGGAGAAAAAAGATTTCACTTGAATGTGTTTATGTGTTTTTTAGTTCTTTATAGGTTATAAATTATTTACAATTTTATATTAATTTCCATATTTAGAGAAATATGAGTTGGTATAATAAGATGAAAAGTTTTATGGAAAACTTTTATGTCTATGTTAATCACTCTTGTTTTATAAACCAAAATATCCCATTTATACTTTGTGCTGATTAATTTATGAATCATTTATTAATTCAAGTATTATTCCACCATTTTTATAAGCGTATCTTTTTTTACTAAAGGGTAGATGGTGTAATTTAAAGTAAATGTTCAAATATGTGATGATTAGGACTTTATCTCTCCATTTCATATTTTATTTAATTTTTCAATACTGGGGGGATGATATTAACGTGACAATTGAGATGTGTATTGAAAACCAGTCTAGATGGGTATATTAAAGTTACCAATTTTATATATATGGGGAATGTTTTAATGTTTGTATTTTTTTTCAATATATTAATGATAAGTAAAGACAATATATGTGATGATGTTGGTTGATAATTAAGAACCTTTTCAATAAAGGGATTGAGGAGATAAAAAGAGGTGCGTGAGATGAAAATTGGATATTCCCTATGATATTTTAATGTCCCACCATCTATTGTATATACTATTGAATATTAATTCATATATTGTCTAAAAGATTTACATGATTTCCTTCCATTATAAAGACTATAATATTATAAGGAGATGATTCTGCTACTTTGAGTTCTTGGATATATATTTTCAAGGATGAATCTTATATATATACTGATTATTGAAATGATATTTTAATATATTCATGAAAATTTATATTTGATAAATTTAATAATATTTTACTATATATTTTTCCTATGTATGAAGGATAATGAAGCTAGTGATAATTTTAATGTTTTGAAGCTAGCAGCTAAAGGAGTTGATTGAATATTTCTATTACCAGAAGTATAAAGAACCATAAATATGTTATCAAGAATAAAGTCTATAGGATATATTAATTTTCAAACATGAATAATTTATGGAGTTTATTAAGTTTTAACGTTGAGAAAGGTGATTCATTTTTTGGTAATTATCTAAGAAATATATTATAGAATATATAATAAGAAGATTTAAGTACCAAATAGAAAGTTAAGTGTTATAAAAATACTCAATAAGAGTATATGTATGATAAAATATTTTTTTAGAAATTTTTTTGAAGAGTTTTGAGAAGTTTTGATATATTCTCAAAGTCATTTACGTTGTTTTGATATGAGGTGAAGTTGGTGGAGTTTCCATGAAAATGTTTAGAGAAATTATGAGCTAATTTGAGGAAGATTATGAATTTAGAGTTAAAGATCAAAATTTCACAAGTAAAACACCTCAATAAGTAAAATTACTTTTAATGTTAATCTAGATGTGTGAGGGTTAGCTAGAAAATGTACATTGAAAAATTAGTGAAGGAGAAAATACAACCAATATATAAGAGTTAACATGAGCCTATGTAAGAGTCACCTGAAAATGTTTATTTGTCTCTTTGCCCTAAAAGAAATTACATATGTAACAACCCAAGTAAATAAAGAATACTACATTTTTATATTTATTAATATTTTTGAATTAAATATTAATTTTTACTTTAAATGGGATCCTATGTTCGATGACATACCTGATACGCAACAACAGGTTTCTTTGAAATATTATGTTTCACACAACATTTGGTCATAATGAAAAATGATAATATAATATTATTTTAAGTGGTAGTGAAAGCCTATCCGTTTTCTTGGCAAGAATGAATAGAACTAACCATATTATGATTAAAATAGTTTCTTATTTTTTTTTCATTTATCCAATAAAATTTAGAGGCTTAAAATGTGAATGAATCTAATTTTAAGCATAAATACTCTAATATTCTTTAAAAGGCCGATTTATCGCCTTTTGATTGCGATCCATATTTAAATCTAGTTTTGGTCACTTTTATATGTACTATTTGAAAAAATTAAATTCTTATTTATAATCAGGACATCCAAATTTCTTTTGAGTAAATTTTTGGTATTTTTCTGATAAAATTCATTTTTTAATGAATAGTGAAAATAATGTATCTTAATTCAAAACATCATTTTAATCAAATTTATTTGTATGATTATATTATATTTATAATTAGTTTTAAATTTTAATTAGATTATATGTTTACCATTTAATACAATTTTGGTCATTTGAAGTAATTTTACTTTGAAATTGGACATAAACAAGTGTCAATCTCTTGATAGTTATTATTTCTTAAAAACACGTTTCTTGTTGTAACATCAAGAATTAATTTTAAATTAATTAATGAAACTTAAATGTTTTTAGTTTGGTAAAATAGATATCATTTTTAAATTCGGAATATCAAATATAGCTTAGGCTGATTTTTTTGGCATTTTTCTAAAAAACATCAATTTTTGATGAATAGTGAAAACACTTAGTAATAGTTAAAAAAACCAAATTTTTCATTTAAATGAAATTTTAATGATTCTAAGAATTGAATTTTGAAAATATGAAATACATGGTTGTTATTAATATGTAAAATTTGGTTCAATAAGGTAAAAATAATTTTTGGTGGATAGTAACTTTTGACTTTTATTTACCGCAGTTAAAGGTAAATAGGGAAATTCAAATAAATATTATATTATAATAATATTAAATTAACCTAACATGTGTCCTAATCCTATTGGTTGATACATTTATTACCATGGGAATATTTGGGAAGATTTAGGGTCCCCATGAAGCCACTAAAGAGTGATATTGACACTTTATATTAATTAATTTAAAGTAATGACAAAATGACATAAACATATTTCTTTTAGTAAGTCAATTATTACATGGGGTTATATAAGTTATCTCTTAGACTATAAATATTCATTTGAAATATAAAAATATTTCCTACATAATTTTATTTTTTTATAATTTTTAGACATCAAATAAATAAAAATATTAATGAGACAATAATGATGCACTGTTATCCTCATTAATGAATGATTTAAATAAATAAGATTATAAAGATTAAAAAAATATCTAAAACATGTCCAATTATTACTGGATGATTTTATTTCGAATAATAGTCATATTATCTTTGAAATTAATATGTTTTTGACCTTTATAAACCGAAAATCATTATATAATAAAATAAAATTTTTAAACTTTCCTAAAGAGCCCCTCCCCCCTTATAAAAATCCCTCACCTATAACCCATTACACAAAACTCTGAAGCCCCTTGGATAATCCAACATCTGACCAAATAATCTATCAAGATCTTTATCTTCCACCTAGAGGAATTACCTTAGGCATAAGGCACTTCAAGAAATCCTTTTGTTTCAAAACAAAGGGAGTAACCTGATTTAAATGTAATGTATTCTCTTAAGTTCTTTTAATTTATTTTACTTCTAAAACCCCCTAAACTAATTTTACTCCTTTATTTTATAAGAACACAAGTATACTAAATATACTAGGTTGTTTATATGATAAGTATTCGAACTACACTTACACACACCTCTGTCTAATGGGTAATGAACATACTGTTTCTGTGGACGACGAACTACTGTCTCATGAAACGATGATTGTTCAATCTTATCCTACCACCTATTATGGTGGCAATTAATATTGAACTGTATTTAAATGCGATATATATTATATTTATATTGTCTCTATACTTCTGTATTTTTCATTTATATAATACCTTTATGGTTTCTATAATGGGTAAATATGATAATTGCATTTGAGGAAGTGCGGACTACCACCCCCTCAAAGTGATATGAATCATTCATTCCATATGTGGAACATATAAAGGATGAAGTTAATTAAATTACATAACATATATATTATACTGGAATTATAATATACCAATTTATTATTAATTTTTTATTCCCTTAAATATAAAATAGAAATGAAAGTAGCGTTCATTGGTACGTATGACTTACCGTCTCCGTGAACGATACATTTCATTTCTTAACTCCAAATGATATGGAATATTATAAATACATATAAAATGAATATATATGATATATATGATATCTAAATCATTAATATCATTCTATATATAATTTACTTTTGGCCACATGGACAATTTGTAATTATAACATGTTCATTTTTTATTAAAGTTTTCAACATCGACAAAATGTCCGATATGAACTCAAATAATTAACTAATTGTTATTGAATGGTAATAAGTGATATAAAAGGAATAATAAAATTGAAAAATTTTCTTAAGGAATTATAAATTAACTTATGTTTATTATTCAGTAAGAACATGGAACATACGAGTCAATTCAGATACGAGGTAAGGGGTTTTTATCTCACTTTTAATTTCGTGAGATATCCATTGTTCACTGCTTATTTATTGAATGTTGTGTATTTTTTATTTTCATTATATATATATATTATCATGATTCTATTTATATTCATGATATTCTGTGATTAATTTGGGGGTTATTAACTTTTGGTCTTACAACTCGATTGATTACAACTTGATAAGGGGTTTTCATCTAACTTTTTATTCCCGTGAGACTCATGTTATTTTTGCCACTATTTAATTTTGTGTGGTGTATTTACTGACCATGATTGTATTCATTGTGTAATGTACTTTAATTTATTGGTATTTACATCTTCATTTTATGATGCTTATTTCAAGGGGGTTATGTTTCGTAAGTTACCAAATCTGTGAGGGAATCTTTCACCCTCCTCTTTTTAAAAGACTTCATACATGTTATGTCTTTTAAATTCCACTTTCTTATGTAAGGATATGTTATTTTATATCCTTATTGATGCAATTTATTTGTCCAATTGATGATATAACCTTATCTATCTCATCAACTCATTGTCTTAATTTTTAAGTGACGTTGTTTGGCTGTCAAATTTCTGTAAGAAAAATTCTTAACCCAATTTCAATTATTTGGGTTAAACATGTACTTCTTAGTTATGTTGTGCAATGAATATGTATGAATGAACTCTGATATATTTAAAATTAGTGTCCACTTATATTGGTTGTATTATTATTTTTCACACATAATTATTTCATTGATTTATCCTAATCTAAGGATACGATCTTTGTAAGGGACTTTGTCTCAATTTACATTCCATTGAGAATTATTTGTTATTATAAAAATATTAACTTTTATATTGTGTATATAATACCCTTTGAGATATTATATAATGATATCCTTATTATCATGATATTATAAGCTTTGATTAATGTTATTCCTCAAATATTTGTATTCAAATATCTCTCATTTGGTTAAGAACTCCTTAACTAAAGTATTGTTTTAAAGATTTATTCTTCTAAACATTTCTCATTAATATCCATGTTTTAAAAAAGCTTTTAAGGATTTATTTATATATATATGAATGTTTTAAATTAAATTTTCATGTAAAAGTTTCAAAGTGGTAAGGTACACTTTGATTCAAAAATATATTTATTGAATGTTTTAAATGGTTTTGAAATTGGTTTGATAAAGCATTGATTATGTCAATATCTTGAAATGATATATTGGGATTGAAATGTAGAAATGTTATATTTTCATTGTGAATTTTTATGTGTTAGGAATATGTTATGGTTATTGGACATTTTTTATGTATACAGGTCGTTCCATGATAAACCTAGGGCGGGTGAGCCAGAGATAGCTCTCTAATACATTGGGTAACATGATAGAGGTAAACTTTAATGTTTCTCCTAATAGATTTAGGGAATATAGTATGATGGGTATTCCAAATGTAACCTCCCATGTAGCTGTGAAATCAACAATGTATGTTTGATATGGATTCCACAAGTTACATTCATGATTAATGATTTCTATGTGTCATTCATTAATATTATGATTTCATGAGGTATGTTAACAAACTTATGTTTTTTATGTATTGATGAACAATGTTTTATTTCGTTATTTTATAATCATCACACAGATTTTTATTCTCATTTCAAGTTTTTGAAATGTTTTTCTCAGGTTATAAGGTAGGGTAAGAGAAAGGAAGAACTCAAGAAGATTTATATCAAGAAAAGAATTATTTTTTTCTTTTAAGAATTTTTATTTTATGAAAAAATGGATACTGAGCAGAAGTATCTAATTTGTAATTTTTGAGATGTAATGTAATAGTTATGGCCTAATTCTCTAAAAATATAAACCTAAAAAGATCCTTAATGTGAATTATTAACTTAGTTCAATATTATCTAATGTCTAAGGTTGTGGCCTTTTAACATAAGAGTTTCTCAGACCCTAAAGACTGTTAATTGGATAAGTCTTGTTTCCCAATATGATACGTCAAATTATGTTCTTTAATATATAAATGTTATTATAGTGGATTCATAAAGGTAATCATAAGTCATGAGATTTAAAAAAACTACCTGAGATACATTGTGTTATGTAAAGTTTAGTTGCATGATATGTAAGTGTTATTATAGTTATGAAAGGAAATATGTAAGGGTACTCAAAAGAGGATACATAATGGTACTGATAAGGTAGAATAATTTATATAGTATCCAAGAATCACTGTGGTACAAAATATTTAACCCAAAATACACATAATATATACAGGATGATGCTTGAGGGTTAATTTTCATGGTGTGTAAGGATTAATCCATGAAAATATTAGATATTAAAGGGTTAAGTGGTCTTAACTAGAGATATATAAGAGTAAAAAATATTTACTTAATAGTTATAATTTTGAAAAATAAATGATATTATTGGATATCAATGATAGATGATTCTATATTTTTCTTCAATTTTTAAATATTGCAATTCCAGAAATTAAGCCATGAATAGAACTAATATTTGTGGTAAATGAAATGATAATAGTTTCATAGGATCACTACTATACTATTATATTATTTTCAAATACGAATATTTGAAAATCATTAAAGGTTACTAAAAAATGAAGAAATAAATTGAAATATTTTCTACCCATTTAATTGCTAAGATTTTATTTTTTTATTCTAGTTAAGAGAAATAATAAGAATATTCCAAGGTCATATGGAGTATTCCCACATGATTATTTTGAGGTAATTCAATGAAATTATTGATAAGGTCACAATACTAATTATCTTTATGTTCTTACATTCAAGATATTAAAATAATATACACATGATTCATTGAGTAAAGTAGGGAAAAATAATAGTGAGATAAAATTGAGAGAGATGATACTGAATATTACTAAACTACCAGTGTATTGAGGAGAAGGAAGAAGTGAATACAGAATATGTATTACTTCTATAGTATAAACTATTATCATCAAAGTAAAAAATAGAATAAATTAGAAGAAAAGGAAGGATGAAGAGGAGAGTTGGTTAATGATGATATTACTTCTACCTATGTATATTGCATGTTTCAAGACTCTATAAGAATAAGATCAAGATTGAGGAGTTATTATGAATAAATATAAAAAATATTAATGAAATTTTAATTGAGATGGAAAGGATTATATTCATGTAACTGAAGCAGATTATCATTCGGTCATTGAAGAATCTGAAAGAGGAAGAAGCTCTTTTTATTGATTTAGTGAAATCTCGGAATAGATATAAGATCTTGTTAGGTAGTGTATTGGGAGGAACCATAATAAAATAGGTGGAGTTAGTATAAAAAATTATTTTGAGATATAGTTAGAAATTAATATATTATAAAATAGTAGGGAGGTTATAAAATGTTCTTAAGAGATAGCCTACCGATGTTCACTTTAAAAATATAGTGGAAATCTATTTCTTAAACCCGACCCAAACACGTTACGGAGTAAATACCCACATTGGGTCAAAAACTATAAAAAATACCATGTTTTTGGATTTCTTTATTTTCTATCACGCATGAAGTGTGAATATGCTTAAGGAATTCATAAGAAGATCCATCTATGGTGACACTAATTCTCCCCTCCCAGTGTGATTAAATGATCCTAAAAGGAATTTTAGAGACATATGAAAAAAATTATTTTAGCTTTTGGTTTCTTGTAATCATATTGAAAAATTCGGACACAAGATATGATTTTCCATTTTCATTGCCCAATGACTCCCTATTTATTTATGTGAATGGTATTTTTTTTAATAGGAATTACATCAGCCACCAAATTTGATATTACTTTTCTTTGTAGTCCCTTGAGTCTCAATCAATATTTAATATTAACTTGGCATATTTTCACATATTGTTCATTAAAAATATATTTCCAAAGCATGACCATTAAATTTAATAAAAAAATGATGAATATATTATTAAAATCCACAACTATCCCTATTTCTACATTTAGTTCCAAAAATTTAAATATTTAAAAAATAAAATATTTATCTAATAAATAAATGAGTTATGGGGTTATATTCATTGAATTTTACTTAAATATTTTAATCATCTTTTTCTCTATCCCTTCCTTGATGATTAACTTATTTCATTTATTTGAAATTAATAATTAATTGAATAGAAATTTAATATAAAAAATCCAATTCAAGCAACCAAGATATATTTAGGGATACTACTCCCTCTATTTTCCCAAGAATTATCATGCCTTTTCAATTCATCACCCCTTGAAACCTACCTTCCTAGAGTAAAATTCACTATATCTAAAGATTAAATTATTTAAAGTGTTTTTATAAATATTAATGGTATATGTTTTTATAGGTTCTATATTATTCTCATTTATCCCAAAAAATAGTCAAGAGATTCATTAATCATGATTTATTTTCCTGGGTTATTCTATGAGAAAGGTTAGGTAGGTGATTATTTTAAAAATAGAAGGAATAAGCTATGGTTTTATCTTATAGTACTATGAATGATAATCAATAAATTATTAATGGACAATTACCTCAATATTTACAATATAAATATATCACTAACCCCACCTATATTCCCCTCTTTATTCCTCAATGCCTAATTCATGAAGTAGTGTACAATGAATAAATCATCCTATATATTCAATTTTTAGCATATTATTTGTTTATATATTTTTTCATATATTAATTTTTGTCTTTGTAGAATAAGTATTTAGTTTTATGATAATTAAACTTGACTTTTGGTATTATTCCACACCACACCAATTGAAAACACACCACTTTCACTTTTTTAAGTAGTTAATATTCTCCCAAAAGATTCTGTGAAAAATCCTACACACTATACTTAACATGAATTAGATACATTCAAAAGGTCATAAGTGTAGTATAGTCAAGGAAATTATGGTTTGGTATTATGGAATTACTATTTGTTTTTTCATGGGTTATATGGGTATGAAAAGAGATCAAATGAAAATAGTAGTCTCTAATTGATAGGAGTGAATACCAAGAAGATCCTTAAACATTTTTAATAAACCTTAGGATCACTAAGAATCCTTAAAAGAGTATGAAAATAAGTTCAAAATTTAAAAACACATCCAAAAATTTCTCTTAATATATAAAGGTATTTGGATAAATATTTTAACTATATTTAGATACATCATGGGTTAGTGAAATAATATACATTACAAAATGTTATGGGGATATACATACATGATTAGAAAAAACTTATGAATTTTTTTAAAAATAAAATGAATGTATGAGAACATATAAGTAATATATTAACCTAATTTTCTTTTAAATCAAAACATTTATTCGAAAATAAAATGTTGCCTATAGGTGATGTTGAATATTTTATTAAGCATTATTTTTACTTTATTTTTAAAAAACACTCTAGAAATTAAAAATAATAACAAAAAAAATAATCCTAACATCAATTGATATACCTCCACCATACTTATTTTAAAATTTCCACTTTATTATTAAGAATTATTATACTAATAATGTAAAAAAATGATATTAAAAAGATAAATGAAAAGGATAGTTTCAACCTGAGTTATTCACTTCCAAATGCACTGGTTGTAGAGGCCCTCCTTTTCAAAGAATAATGTGTCTATCCAATGTCCAATGAAAATCATATTGAAAATTTGGGGTGACAGAAATAGAGTCCTAATATTCATTATCATTAGGAGTAATGGTTTCCACTGAGTACTTTTATTAAAATATAGGTATTCAAATTCCCTATTTATAATCATAAGTGTGTTATACTCAAGTGTCCTTCTTTTTACTGACTCAATCTTCTAAATCTGTGGGTGACCAAAATATTTCTTCCATACTCTCTTCATAAATTAGAAGATACCCCATGGATTATTCTTCAAAGTCATATAAGGATGAAAATAATGGAATTTATTCATGAATATTATTGAAAGGGAGATTATTTTGTGATTTATATTAAACAACGTTTGACCAAAATGATTTCAATAAAGCATAAAATTCTTCATTTGATTCAATATATTGATCTTCATACTTATTTTAATCCTTTATTAAAAATTAGGATGTGGAATAGGAATGGTTTCCTACAAATCCCAGTTGAAGTCTTTAGATTCATAAATAAAATGAATATTAACACGTTCAATCCTTTGATTGAGATTAGAAAAAGTGGGTTCATTATATTTCATTTATTGGGAAGTAATTTAAAATTTAGAATTGATCACATATTATATCTTATATATATATATATATTATAACTTCATAGAAATCATATTGGTTTCCTTATTAGACCAATCATGAAATATTTCATCATAAAAATATGTGTACCATCTTTTTTGAATTATACCCAAATTTCTATGGACCATGTTTATATCCTTTTGAGATAACCAGAAAAACCTTTTGAATATTCAAACACATGTAGTTTTTTATATAGATTATAGGCATGGATTTTAATCATAAAAAATATAATGGAAAAAACAAAAAACAACATGAAATTATCATTATGCCTCGAAATGGTGAATAAAAAATGATCAAGTGATATGAAAAACTTCAAAAATGGTCTCAATATAAACTTTAGAAGTTATTATACTCCTAAGAGTTTTTTATATTTCTTAACCTATAATTCATTTATCATAAAAGACATTAATCATGTTGTAATTCTCTATTTTCACATTGTTATATAAATATATATTTATATTACATTGAAATAAGGGAAAAAATGTGGATCAATTTGGTATTGATAAAAAAAATACATGTAATGAAACAGAAAATGAAATAAGTAAGAATACATGCCTTATATTTTTAGAGTTTAAAAATTCCATTCCATCATAGTTCAATAATACATATCTTTAATATATTTCCCCACAATAAATTCCCTACAATAGTATCTATATACACTATTATTTTTTGTAGTTTAGTTCATTTCATTTTCTAGAACACCAACCCATCTTATTAATTTAATTTGTTTACATACTTAAGAGTCTGTATTAGTACCCTAAGTTTAGCCACCTAGAACAACCTCTCTTAAGGAATGTATATATTAGGTAACCTATCTTAGTATGTATACCCTAACTCACATAACAATGTAGTGTAATACTATATTTATAAACACATAGTGTCAAAATCATATACAAGAAGATTGTGAAAGGGGAAACATTGTGTAAACCAATAATCTAGATAAAAAATCTCTATAAAGTGTAATGGTTGATTAATATCACATACCCCTACCTTAAAAAAAGTTAAAATCATTCTAAGAAGTAGAAATAGAAAGAATGAAATTATTATTACATGAACTTAATAACTTCACTAGAAACCTCCCTCAGATTAACAACAAGTTATGTCTCCATTAAAATAGAGCCTAAAATAGAGGGATACGAATATAGTTGTTACAGTATGAAGATACAAATTTAAAAAACTTTAAAAATAAACTTTTTTTGGATTTAACACCCTATGAGGGAACACTTAATATTAATTTTTTTTTATTTTTATAGGATCCACATAATCCCCCTTGAGACATATTATTTATCCAATTATCATAAGATAGTTTGAATGATAATTATATGTGGGTAGTGAATCTTTACGGTCTCTTTCCATCTCAATCAAGATTTTGGATATTTGGAAATATGTTTTGATATCATTATTTTCTATCTATTTGGTAAAACTTGATATGGATTTTTGGTTTATCCCTATCATTAATTGGTTAAGTAATGTATCTACAGAATAATTTTTCCCTCCAGACCGATTCATGTATTCCATATGTCTTCTACTTTTCCTCAATGAACATAAACTCTACTCTATAATTTTTTTCCTTTATCTTATAAAATAATCATGAAAATACATATAGTGTTCCATGGATCATCATTTGGATTTTTTGGATGATGCGTTAATGAGTTAAAATGGATTTATAGAGAATTATGATATTTACATATTTTATTGATGTTATAATGTATTTAAATTACACCAACCTATCAAACTATATGATATAACCCAATTATAGGCCAAAACATCAAACTTATATACCTCTACCACTAATATAAATCTATTAGTGGATATATATGGTGATTATAAATTTAATTGGAACGCTATTGTTGTCATGTCGCACCACTGATAGTTTATTATAGTCCCCAATATACCTATAACCTCGAATCACTGGCATAGATATAGCCATGTCATAGGATACAATGGATGCATGAAAAATATAGATTTAATGCCCAACAATATAGAGTATCATGGTCAAGTAGTTGTATCTTGATATTATAGGGGATTCCATCAATCATAGGTGGTGACTAGTGTTATCATTAATGATGACTGGGATGTGGGTAGAGATAATGCGTTGTCACCATCCCATGAAATCACTTACCCTTTGGGTTTCCTTACCAATAGACTGCCAATATGATCAATACATAAGGAATAATTTCTATAATAGAATCAGGTTTCATTATATAATATTGAATGATTGGGATGTAGGTTGTGGCATGCTATTATTATTTCCCCATGACACCCTTTTTCTTCATGTGCACAGAATATCACTGGACATGACTTCCTTTGGTTATTGATTACACAATTAATTTTTATTCAATAATAACTTGATTTTCAATCAATACATGGGATAAAAATATCATACTTTCAGTTATTTATCATTAAAAACACATCTTCATAGTTCAACTATTACAATTTAATCACAAAATAATGAACATCACAATAAAATTGACATTTATCATGTATTTTAACATTTAGTTAAAAAAATCCAATATTTAAAAGATAAAATATTTTCCTAAAAAATAAAATAATTTTTGGATATATTAATTGAATTTAACATGAAAAATTATAAATATTTCTATTCAATCACCCAATTATATCCCTTCACTCTTAAAAACAATTTCCTCAACGCAGATATGAATAAAATTGGTTATTAAAGTCATTAACCAATGTTGGACACCCTTCACAATGTATTTCACTATATTACCCAATATATTGACATAATCAAAGTCATATGGGAACTAAAGGTCTAAGGGGAAACATGTGGGATCACCAAAATATACTTAATTAGTTGTGGTTAATTTCTTATGATCATATCATTCCCCTCAGATATCTCTCTTAGGTAATTATCACTTAATTTCTACTATTTAGGCATCATTTAACACATGAATTTACATACAAAGAGTTAAAATTAGGACCACACACTTCAAAAATACTATTATTCCCTTATGTCATGTTCTTCCATTTCCACAAAAACCTACCATCATCATCATCAATTATCAATATTCCTTTTCTCTGAAGTAACCTGGAATTTTTTGGTACTATTTATTTCTGGATTGAATTTGTTTTCAACTTTCTAGAAGTAATTAACATAAGTTTCCTTAGGATTTTTTGATTTTATTCCATGTGACTTGTAATGATTATAAAGAAATTATATGTTTATTTTGATAATTCAAGAATTGTTATTGAGTTTGGTTATACATTTAATTAGTTGGTTGTACGATCAATTAGATGTTCATGTGGTTGATCATATTATTGCGTGGTCAGTCAGTTGTTCTTGAGGTCAATTATATTTTCATACAACCAATTTAATTGTGAGTGAAGTAAATTAAACTCTTACTACATTGGATTGTATTTCATGTGTGGTCCGTTTATGGGAATTATTAATCAGCCCATGGTTAGTTGATTATAATATGTGGTCAATTGTTCCTTCATATTATCACTTGTTTTAATCCTATTTGAGTTGTATAAACAAGAATGATTATCAATGGTGTTGTATTATGGTCATTCCTGATTGACTTAAAGGTAATGAGTTGTTTCCAAGATCTCTGTATGTGTAAAATAAACCCCACATAAATTGAAATCTTGTGGATTGAAGGCTACAAAAATTTAAGATCAAGCTACACAAGATTAATAGAAATATCATGAAAACTCTACTCTAATTTTCAATGCACTATATAAAAATAGTTCTGCAAAACAAATGGGTATGTAATGGTAACTTTCTACATGTGTAAAGGTAATTAGTGAGATTTTTGACAAATGTAAAGGAATGAATTTTATTTGTATAAATGTAAATATAAAATAAAACTACATAAATTTCCTGAGTTTGGAGAATTTTTTGATATGTAGAAGTGTACCTACTAAAGAAGAATATATTTATATTAAATCTGGAATGAAAATGTGATGATTACCTTATAGTTTGGATTAAAAAACACTTGAATATGATTATTCAGTGTTTATAAATGATTTATTTTGAGAATATTCTTTATGTTCATAAGTATTAATGAATCTTGAGCTCGAGTTTGTTATAGAAAATATAATATGAGGGGTATCTATGAGAATTCAAAAATAAACTATTAGTGAATTATTGTTAATATAGTTCAATTCCTGATAAGATTTTAAAATTATATTAAATTATACTACCTAATAATAATATGTGTATAATAGGTAGTCAACAATAGACACATAGTTAATAAAATATTGAATATTCTAAGATTGTGGGGGATTAAACTCGAGTTTAACTGAATGAGAAAATCAGTTAGAATCATATTATATGAATTTGTTAAATGGTGGTTTGAGGATGATGATATATAGATAATATTCCTTGAATTATTTAAAATTATATATATTTTTTTAAATTATTGAATATGAGGGGATATTTAAGGGAAAGAAATGGTGAAATTTTTGTAAAACAACAAACAACGTATTTTGAAATATGAGGGTTGTTAGAGATTACTCGATCCAATGTTTTGAAGTAATTCTCATCATATTTCAGAGCTCAAAAATTCAGATGTTTTTGAATATGATACTGAGATTTTAAGTGAATATCATCATCTTATTTTTCACTAAGTGATTAGATTATTCTATTTACATTTAAAGTCTTATTGGGAATATCATCAATAGTTTTTGAGCAACCAAATTTTCAAGTGATATTTCTCATATCATTTTAATCATTTTTTAACTATATGGACATTGTGTAAGTTATAATAGGATAATAATATACCAATATTTAGGATGATACTAACCTCAATCATGTGAATTCGATCATACCATTTAGTGAAAGAATCTATATATTAGTATCAGATAAACATGACAAGGAGTAGGTACCCAGATTGGGTTCAAACCTTATTATAACTAATTGTTCTCTGTGTTATTTACTTGTTCATTTAAGTGGGGTAATTATTAGTGTTTAAATCTAATATTATCACTTCTTAATCAAAAGAATATTTATTTCTATTTAAAATAAATCGAAAATAAAAAACAACTACCACTAATTCATCCCCCTTTCTCAGTAGTGTATCAGTTCTTGGGATATTTCAAGTTGTATCAAAGAAATACTCCACCTATAAGATCCATAAGTTTATTGAAATCAATAATATTAATTTTTTTAATATTATATGAGTTTCAAACCATTAATGGAAATAACTACCCTTGATAGAAGAATAAGATGACCCCTTTGTTCTTTGATTTGTCTTAGATGGTTTTCGACCAATTCAAAGAAGTTCTCAAATGAGTTTTACTGATTAAATAAAAATAAATACTAATGGGGAGGAAAGAAATGTGATTATAATATTTTTATATGAAACATTCTTGGTAAATCTCACTTTATTTCAAATTGTGAAGGAAATTTGGGAGAATATTTAGAGTAGTTATGAAGGAGATATTGACATCAAAGTGGATACATATAAATTCTAGAATAGTTAATTAGATGATATTAAGATGGGTGAAGATAAAAACATTGATGAAAAATTTACAAGGGTGAATTAAATGGTTTCAAAGATAATAGTATTTAGTGAGAAGCTAAATGACTATACTATTGTTAAGAAGTTGATGTGTAACCTTCCAGTTATGTTTGATGGTAATATTTTTTCTATATAAGATAGAGAGGATCTAGATCTTGAAGAGATTCACAACATTCACATTGTGTATAAAGTAAATAATGATCCAAGAATTAAAAATAAGTCTAATGATAAAATGTAATTTTATTCTATGAGGAAGAAGTATATGAAAGGTGAAGAAGATGGAAGACTAAAAAACTCAGAGGGGGGAGTAGGGAGAGATGATTAAAAAAAGGGAATAATGTAACTTATCACAAAGAACTTTAGAAAATTAATTGGTAAATATAAATTAAAACTTCCACTAAAATTCTTCAACTATGGAGATATTTCAAACGTTTTCTTTAAATGTCCAAATAAGAAAACTAAAGTGTATGATACTGAAGATGAAAAGCCTTTAAAAATTGATATAGTGAAGGAACAAAAAAGAATCCTTAAAATACATTGAGAATAATAAAAAGTCCCTAAGATGAAAAGAAGAAAGTTGTTAAATTAGGAGGAAGAGGTTGAAGTATCTTTTCATAGATAATTATATGAACAATATGATAAAAAACTCTCAAATTTTAATGAACATAGTTTGTTACATGAGGAATATTATAAATTTTTTGATAGAGAAGATAAGGTTTACTATATGGAACATATTCTAAAATATGAATTGTATCCAAAACTTGAGTAGAATACAATGGAAAAGAATGATGTTAGACTCTTGAATATACAGGTTGAAAAGAAATAAAAATCATATAATTGACCTCTCATAAAGGAAGCTTTTTATATTGAGCATATTAAAAAATTCAAGTTGAAAGTTGCAAAAAATGACAATATTTTGAAGGATCTTGAATAGAAAATCAAGTTGAAAGATGGAGAACTTTACAAAATGAAATAAAAATATAAAGAAGATAAAAATGAATTGAAGAGGTTAAAAAAAGATTTTAATTAATATGTATACTTCAATCATCACCATCTTCTAAAAATGTGAACTCAAATAAGTACATCAAAATATAATAAAATATGAATTAATATAAACCTATTTTTCCTAACCATGAAAGTTAAAAATAAAAATATTTTTATACATAGGCCAATAAGGGTGATGAAAAATATTGTCCTCCATTTATGGAAGAGAAGAAAATATCAAGAGACACAATCTACCTAATAAATAGTCAAGGTGCATCAATACCTATCCAATCGTATCAATATTTTGGACCAAAGTCACATTATTATAAAATGCCTAGATTTAGTGGATTATAATATTGTTATGGTATCGTTTTCCAAAAGGATTATTAATTATATAATAATATATCATTACATGTAAAAATATATTATGTAGGGGGGATCAGTTCTAAGAATGTGAGGATATATTCATAGTGGATGCAAACTGATAGCATGGAAATATTTTATAAGAACACATAATTTGTTTTTGAATTCTTGGATGAAGTATGTGGGCGGTATGTGAAGACAATTTTTATAGTATTTAAGATTGCGTGATAATTGTTTCTGGATAGATTCCCTATATTAAAAAATGGAATTGAAAATTAAAATAGATCAAGGTGAAAAATATTTTATAGCTGAGATTTAATTGAAGTATATTAAGAGTGGAAATGAATCAATCATGGATAATGGTTATTTATCACACATTTCAGGAGAAAAAACTCCTAAAACACCATAAAGGATATTATAGAGGTAAAATTAGTTTTAAATAATATTTTTATGAAATAAATACATTAGATTAGCTGATATTGAAGAAAAAATCCTAATTAAAGGGGTGGTCTTTATATGGAAGGTCTTAAGAAAAATTTATTGAGTGTAATCCAAATATTTGATGATGTAAATTAACTTATATTCATAACAAATTCATGTTTCCTAAAAAATTATAAATATAAAAGTATCATCAAAGTAGCAGAAAGAACATGTGTAAATATGCTCTAAATTGGTGAACTAACTAACTCATACTGCTTGAGTTCCAAAAAAGAAAATGAATTGTTTCGTAGAGGACATATACACATTGGACTAATAATTCGAAGTAAAATTATGATGCATAACATGGTAAGTGTAACATCCCAGGTAATTAAAGAATAAAGAATTTTCATATTTATTAATATTTACGAATTAAATATTAATTTTAATTAAAATGGGTTTTTACGTTCGATAGCTTACTCGGTACGCAACGATGAGTTTCTTTGAAAACTTACGTTGCACACAAGTAATAAAATAATATTATTTTAAATGTTAGTTAATGAGTAGCCGTTGTACTGGCAGGAATGGATAGAAATAACTAAAATATGGCTGTATATGTTTTTTTAAATGTTTTTACATTTATCCAATAAAGGATAGAGGCTTAAAATATGGAAAGAATTCAATTTTAGGCGTATATGCCCTAGTTTTTCACTAAAGGTTCACTTATCACCTTTTGACGAAGAACCGTCATTAAATATAGTTTTGATCGATCTTATAAATTCTATTGGACCAAATATAACTCTTCTTTAGAATCGGGACATCAAAATTTACTTTGTGTAAATTTTTGGTACCTTTCTGATAAAGTTCATTTTTTTATGAATAGTGTAAAATGTTGTGTTTTAATTCAAAACCTCTTTTTAATCTAATTTATTTATATGATTAGATTATCTTTTTAATTGGTTTTAAAGTGAAATTAGAAAATATTTTTACCATTAAATCCAATAGTGGTCGTTGGAATTAATTTCACTTTGAAATCGGACTTAAACTAGTGTCAATCTTTTGATACTTATTGTTTCATAAAAACACGCTATTTGCTCTGACAACGAGAATTAATTATTAAATTAATTAATGTGACTTATATGTTTTAAATTTTGTAAAATAGACTTCATTTTTGAATTCGTAATATGAAATATAGCTTAGGGTGAATTTTTGGTAATTTTCTGAAAAACTTCAATTTTTGATGAATAGTGGAACCACTAAGTGGTACTTATAAAAACTGATTTTTCTGTTTAAATGAAATTTTTCCATCATTGTGTTTTGAATTTCAAAAATCCGACATACATGGTTGTCATTAAGAAGTAAAATGTGGTTCAATGAGATTATAATAATTTTTTGGTGAATAGTAACTTATTAAATCCTTAATCGCGATTAGTGGTAATTTGTGTAGTTTAAGGTAAAAATATTGCTTTAATAAAATAAGATGAGCTTTACACATGTCCTACCCTCATTGGTTGTGTCATGGCCGACCAAGACAAGCCATGGGTCAACTTGGGGACCCCATGGAGACACTTTGGTTGGGAAATGACATAAATAACTTTTTATTTAATGTAAAAGTAAAAATGACATAAATAACTTTTTATTTAATGTAAAAGTAAAAATGACATAAACATAATATGTTTTACAAAAACAATTTTTACATGTGGTTATAAAGATCATATTTTTGATTATAAATAGTCATTGGAAATCTAAAAAGATTTCCTACATCATAGTATTTTTTTATAATTTTTAGACATTAAATAAATTAAATTATTTATGGCATAATAATGATGCAGCGATGACATCATTATTTGACGATTTAAATAAAATGGAAAGATAATGTAAAATCAATGAACTACACATGTCCAAAACCAATTGGATGAGTGTATTTCGAACTCTTATCACCTTATCCAACAATTCTATCAATGTGGGACCTTTTAAAACCGAAACACATTTTCAAATAAAGTAATATTTCTTTACCTTCCAAAAGTGCCCCTCCTCTCCTCTTATAAAAGGCCCCCACCTCTACCTCATTACAGACACTCCTCAAGCCTTTGGCTCGGCCAACCCCGCCCAATTACTCTCTCCACATCCCTCTCCTCATCCTAGAGGATTCCCTTTGGGCAGAATCCTTTCAAAGGAAGCCTTTAGGCTCAAATCAAAAGGAGTTACACTTTTAAAGGACGTTAAAGAACGATCGAGTCAAGTCGGACCCGAGGTAAGGGACTTCGTCTCAATCTCCTTTCATTGAGGCATATTTCGTTTTATACACAACTTTATTTTATACGGTGTATAAAACCCTTTGACTTTTACTTTTATACAAAAAGAATCTTTTTCTATGAAGCGTTTTACAAAACGACAAAAAGGAATGTTTCTTTTAACGTACGCGGCGACAACGACCTTTTCCGCCGCCGCGAGTATTATTTGGTCTTTGGCTTTCTCAACAAGCCGTAATGTTTTTAGAATAAAATAAATACCATATACTCTTTTATATATTTTGGTATTGAAAATGGTTTTGAAAAAGGATTCTATTATGTTAATATATTTATGATATATTGTGGTTGAAATGTGGAAATGTTATCATTCCTTTATATTGGTTTTATGTTTTATGATTTTATACTGGTACTTGGACATTTTAACGGGTGGTTACGTTATAAACCATATGACGGGTGGTTCCGTGAATACCAGGACCAGTGGTTACGTTATAACCTCCAATGTATTGGGTATGGAAGTCGTCCGTATGGCTATTCCATTAAGTATGTATGGAAATTGGCCGTACGGCTATTCCATTAAGTGATATGTGTGGAAGTCGACCGTATGGTTATTCCACTTAAGTATGTTTATGTCCCAAGTTACCTTTATATATGTTATGTGTTATTTATATGGGTTTTATGGTAATACTTTGGTTACAAAAAGGTAAGTAATGATACTTTATTCAGTGAAGAGTTTTTACTACTTCATGAAGGTGAAGGTAATACTTTGAATAGAGTATATATGGTTTATTTGATGTTTGAAAAACTAACAGTTTTCATTCTTTCTGTATCCCTTACTGAGCTTTTTATGCTCACCCCAAGTTTTTTTGAAATGTTTTTCACAGGACTTAATGTGGAATAAGGTCAAGGATGGGATCAAGGGAATGTCATGCTATATAAAACATGGAACTAGACATGTTTCTTTCAAGAGTTTTTTTTATGGAAACATAGTATAAGTGACTACTTTGTAATCTATTGAGATGTAATAGTTATGTTCTAATTCTCTAAAACTCTAAACCTGAAAATATCCTCAACGTGAATTATTCTTTTAATTCAGTATTAAGTAAGGTTTAAGGTTGGGGCCTTATAGTTGGAATCAGAGGTCGGTTTAGACAACTTTAGGAGTTAGAAAAGTGTTAAATTATAATATGATTGAAATGATATAGCATTTACGGATTACCATGTTGCTTTGCCTAAGATATTTCTGTGTTCAGAATGGTTTTCCGCAGAGGAAACAAAGAAACTATGTTGGGAAGACATCAGGAGGAAGAAAACCTTCCAAATCAGCAACCTGAGATGGTCGGAAACGGAACTGAACAGTTTTTTGTAGTGATGGAACAGATGACTCAGGCTATAAATGGTGGTGGTATCCATGCACGAGATCAGCCAGATCAACCGCAGAGGAACATGTCAGTGGTGGAACATTTCAAGAGGCAACATCCCCCATCATTCAGAGGATCATCTGACCCTGTGCAAGCTGAAGGGTGGACTAAAGCACTGGAGAAGATTTTTGATGTCATGGGGTGTTCAGAACATCAAAAGGTTAGTCTTGCTGTTTACCGTTTTGAAGGTGAAGCTGATCAGTGGTGGTCGATGGGGAAAAATATAAGAGATAGTGATGAGATTGAGGATCTTCACTGGGACGAATTCAAAGGTATGTTTCTTGAGAAATATTTTCCTAAGGTGGTTCATCTTAGGATGGAAAAACAGTTCCTAGAATTGAGGCAGGAGGATGATTCAGTGCCTGCTTATGAAGAAAAGTTCACTCGATTGGCAAGGTATGCTCCAAACTTCATACGAGATCTTGATAGTAAAATAAACCGTTTTTACTCGTGGTTAAAGCCAAATTATCGAAGGGCTTTAGCTTCTTGTGAGTTCAAAAGTTATGAAAAACTTGTTCAATGTGCGGAGAAGGTGGAAATGGAGTTTGCCGATGATCAGGTGTTCTATGAAAAACAACAGAATAAGAGGTCTAGTTGGCAGACAAAGGGGAAGAATTCATCAAAGAAGCAAGGAGGTAAGAAAACCAAATATCCATCCTGTGAGAAGTGTGGTAAAATGCATCCTGGAGAATGTTTATCCAAGTCTGGTAAGTGCTTTCGGTGTGGTAAGTCTGGTCATATTGCTCGTAACTGTAAGGAAGATGATCAAGCAGGAAATGAAAAGCCAACGGTAAGATGTTTTAAGTATAATGAAATGGGTCATTATGAAAACGAGTGTCCAACGAAGAACTCAACTAGGGGAATGCAGCCAGACTACAAGCAGAAAGGGGTGGTAAAATCCTTTGCAACAACTTCAGCAGATGTTGGGCCATCGAATGAAGTGGTATCAGCTCCGGGGAGCTCAGTATTTTTCGAAGATTGACCTGAGGTCAGGGTACCATCAGTTGAAAGTAAAAGAAGAAGACGTTCTGAAGACTGCGTTCCATACTAGATATGGCCATTATGAATTTGTAGTTATGCCTTTTGGGTTAACCAACGCACCTGCTGTATTCATGGACCTTATGAATAAAATTTTCCATGAGTTCTTGGATAAGTTTGTGTTTGTGTTTTGAGGTTTGGGAAGAGGTTATGTGTGCCTTGTGATTCACAGTTGAAGAATGAGTTGTTATGTGAGGCTCATAGTTCCCCGTTTTTAGCTCATCCTTGCAGTACTAAGATGTATAGAGATCTGCAGGAGTATTACTGGTGGGATGGAATGAAAATAGATATTGCTGATTTTACTGTGAAGTGTTTGACATGTCAACAGGTTAAAGTAGAGCGGTAGTTACCGAAAGGGATGCTTCAGCCTTTACCAATTCCAGAGTGGAAATGGGAGAATATATCCATAGACTTTGTTGTTGGATTACAGAAGACATCTCGAGGTAATAATGCAATCTGGGTTATTGTTGATCGCTTGACTAAATCTGCTCTTTTCCTTGCTATACGAGATACTTTCTCTCTTGATCAACTTTCCCGTTTTTATCTTAAAGAGATAGTCATGTTACATGGAGTTCCTCTCTCCATTTTATCTGATCGTGATCCCAGGTTCACTTCTAACTTTTAGAAAGGCCTTCAGAAGTCGTTGGGTACTGAATTAAATTTTAGTACAACTTTTCATCCTCAATCAGATGGGCTGTCAGAACGAACAATTCAGACATTGGAGGATATGCTACGAGCTTGTTCTATGGATTATCAGGGAAGTTGGGACCAACATCATTTTTTTGGTTGAATTTTTATATAATAACAGTTTTCATTCCACTATACAGATGGCACCATTTCAGGCATTATATGGGAAGCGGTGTTGAACTCCAGCTTTCTGGGATGAAGTGGGTGAAAGGAAGTTGATGGGACCGGAATTGGTAGAAGAGATGGCAGAAAAAGTTCAGTTGATTCAGAAGCACATGAGAACAGCTCAGAGCAGGCAGAAGAGTTATGCGGATAACCGGAGGAAGGATCTATCATTCGAGGTAGGTGATCATATTTTTCTCAAGGTTTCTCCTTGGAAAAGTGGGATGAGATTTGGTAAGAAAGGAAAGTTGAGTCCAAGGTTTATTGGACCATATGAAATTCTGGAGAAAGTTGGATCAGTTGCTTACCGAGTGGCTTTACCTCCGAGTTTATCTCAGGTACACAATGTTTTTCATGTTTCAATGTTGAGAAAGTATATGCCAGATCCATCTCATGTTTTGAGTCCAGAGGTAGTTCAGCTGGAAGAGAACCTATCATATGAGGAACAACCAGTCCAGATTCTTGACCACAGGGAGCAGGTGTTACGGAATAAGTTTATTCATCAGGTAAAGGTTTTGTGGAAAAAAACCATGTGATTGAAGAGGCAACGTGGGAATCTGAAAATGCTAAGAGGGATAAATACACCCACTTATTTTGATAAGTGAATAAAATTGCGAGGATGCAATTCCCAAAAGGGGGGAAGGATGTAACATCCCAGGTAATTAAAGAATAAATAATTTTCATATTTATTAATATTTACGAATTAAATATTAATTTTAATTAAAATGGGTTTCTACGTTCGATAGCTTACTCGGTACGCAACGATGAGTTTCTTTGAAAACTTACGTTGCACACAAGTAATGAAATAATATTATTTTAAATGTTAGTTAACGAGTAGTCGTTGTACTTGCGGGAATGGATAGAAATAACTAAAATATGGCTATATATGTTTTTTTAAATGTTTTTACATTTATCCAATAAAGTATAGAGGCTTAAAATACGGAAAGAATTCGATTTTAGGCGTATATGCCCTAGTTTTTCACTAAAGGTTCACTTATCACCTTTTGATGGAGAACCATCATTAAATATAGTTTTGATCGATCTTTTAAATTCTATTAGACCAAATATAACTCTTCTTTAGAATCGGGACATCAAAATTTACTTTGTGTAAATTTTTGGTACCTTTCTGATAAAGTTCATTTTTTATGAATAGTGTAAAATGTTGTGTTTTAATTCAAAACCTCTTTTTAATATAATTTATTTATATGATTAGATTATCTTTTTAATTGGTTTTAAAGTGAAATTAGAAAATATTTTTACCATTAAATCCAATAGTGGTCGTTGTAATTAATTTCACTTTGAAATCGGACTTAAACTAGTGTCAATCTTTTGATACTTATTGTTTCATAAAAACACGCTATTTGCTCTGACAGCGGGAATTAATTATTAAATTAATTAATGTGACTTATATGTTTTGAATTTTGTAAAATAGACTTAATTTTTTAATTCTTAATATCAAATATAGCTTAGGGTAAATTTTTGGTAATTTTCTGAAAAACTTCAATTTTTGATGAATAGTGAAACCACTAAGTGGTACTTATAAAAACTGTTTTTTCCGTTTAAATGAAATTTTTCCATCATTGTGTTTTTAATTTCAAAAATCCGACATACATGGTTGTCATTAAGAAGTAAAATGTGGTTCAATGAGATTATAATAATTTTTTGGTGAATAGTAACTTATTAAGTCCTTAATCGCGATTAGTGGTAATTAGTGTAGTTTAAGGTAAAAATAATGCATTAATAAAATAAGATGAGCTTGAAACATGTCCTACCCTCATTGGTTGTGTCATGGACGACCAAGACAAGCCATGGGTCAACTTGGGGACCCCATGGAGACACTTTGGTTGGGAAATGACATAAATAACTTTTTATTTAATGTAAAAGTAAAATTGACACAAATATAATATGTTTTACGAAAACAATTTTTACATGGGGTTATAAAGATCAGAGTTTTGATTATAAATAGTCATTGGAAAGATAAAAAGATTTCCTACATCATAGTATTTGTTTATAATTTTTAGACATTAAATAAATTAAATTATTTATGGCATAATAATGATGCAGCGATGACATCATTATTTGATGATTTAAATAAAATGGAAGGATAATGTAAAATCTATGAACTAGACATGTCCAAAACCAATTGGATCAGTGGATTTCAAACTCTTATCACATTATACACGAATTATATCAATGTGGGACCTTTTCAAACCGAAACACATTTTCAAATAAAGTAATATTTCATTACCTTCCAAAAGTGCCCCTCCTCTCCTCTTATAAAAGGCCCCCACCTCTACCTCATTACACACACTCCTCAAGCCTTTGGCTCGGCGAACCCCTGCCCAATTACTCTCTCCACATCCCTCTCCTCATCCTAGATGATTTCCTTTGGGAAGAATCATTTCAAAGGAAGCCTTTAGGCTCAAATCAAAAGGAGTTAAACTTTTAAAGGACGTTAAAGAACGATCGAGTCAAGTCGGACCCGAGGTAAGGGACTTCGTCTCAATCTCCTTTCATTGAGGCATATTTCGTTTTATACACAACTTTCTTTTATACGGTGTATAAACCCCTTTGAATTTTACTTTTATACAAAAAGAATCTTTTTCTATGAAGCATTTTACAAAACGACAAAAAGGAATGTTTCTTTTAACGTACGCGGCAACAACGACCTTTTCCACCGCCGCGAGTATTATTTGGTCTTTGGATTTCTCAACAAGCCGTAATGTTTTTAGAATAAAATAAATACCATATACTCTTTTATGTATTTTGGTATTGAAAATGGTTTTGAAAAAGGATTCTATTATGTCAATATATTTATGATATATTGTGGTTGAAATGTGGAAATGTTATCATTCCTTTATATTGGTTTTATGTTTTATGATTTTATACTGGTACTTGGACATTTTAAAGGGTGGTTACGTTATAAACCATATAACGGGTGGTGCTGTGAATACCAGGATGGGTGGTTACGTTATAACCTCCAATGCATTGGGTATGGAAGTCGGCCGTATGGCTATTCCATTAAGTATGTATGGAAATTGGCCATATGGCTATTCCATTAAGTGATATGTGTGGAAGTCGACCGTATGGTTATTCCACTTAAGTATGTTTATGTCCCAAGTTACCTTTATATATGTTATGTGTTCTTTATATGGGTTCTATGGTAATACTTTGGTTACAAAAAGGTAAGTAATGATACTTTATTCAGTGAAGAGTTTTTACTACTTCATGAAGGTGAAGGTATTACTTTGAATAGAGTATATATGGTTTATTTGATGTTTGAAAAACTAACAGTTTTCATTCTTTCTGTATCCCTTACTGAGCTTTTTATGCTCACCCCAAGTTTTTTTGAAACGTTTTTCACAGGACTTAATGTGGAATAAGTTCAAGGATGGGATCAAGGTAATGTCATGCTATATAAAACATGGAACTAGACATGTTTCTTTCAAGAGTTTTTATTATTATGGAAACATAGTATAAGTGACTACTTTGTAATATTTTGAGATGTAATAGTTATGTTCTAATTCTCTAAAACTCTAAACCTGAAAAGATCCTCAATGTGAATTATTCTTTTAATTCAATATTAAGTAAGGTTTAAGGTTGGGGCCTTATAGTAAGTGACCTTCCCCACCATAAAAGGGAAATAAAGGTAGTTTTTGAAACATATTGAAAGTGGAATATGGTTTAATCAACACCCTAAACAGTGGAAATATAATCATAAACACCGCTTGGACACATTCATTTAGTTCTATGTGGTCCCATGATAAATAATTCTACCAAAGGTGACTTTTATTTCAGTAAATTTATAGATGATTTTAACCAAATCAAAACAATATTTTTCCTAAAACAAAAGTCTGAAACAATTAAAATTTTCAAAACCTATAGAAGAGAAGTTGATAAGAAGCAAGGTGTATACATTTTTATACTCAGAATAGATAATGGTTAGGAATTTAAATGTAATTTATTTTAAAATAATATGTAAAATCAGGGAATTAAACACCATTTTAATTCAACCTATACCCGAAAAAAAATAAAATCATTCAGGGAAAAAATAGAAGCTTATTTTTAATCTGAAGGTAAATGTTAGCAGAGCATAATATCTCAATAGTTTTAGAATAAAAAATGTATTTATGACTGTCTATATTCAAATTATATTCTTGATGATACTTGAGACAAAAAAATTCCTTATGATATTTGGTTCTAAATAGATACTACAATTAAATAATAATATATTTATAATCTTGAGTTTTAAAAAGATAAAGGGTATAATTTTGGTAAATTTTTAGAAAAAGAATATAAAGTCATTTTCATGGGTTACACATATAATTGAAGTGGATAAAAGTTTTGGACAAAAGGATTCATAAAATAATTAACTATTGTGATGTTAAATTTCTATAGAGACATTCAAACATAATAGGATTAATTTAGGAAATAGATGGATTTTTAGAGGCTAACAACGAAAAGAAATCACTAATCCAATCCACAGAACAAGTATAAAATGCACATAATTTTGATGTAGTTGATTTATATTAAACTTCAGATGATGATAAAGCTTGTATTTTTTAAATAATGAGGCATTTTATCCAAAAATAACAATTTTATATTAAATATGTAATTGGTAATCATGTGGAACTAGTCCAAATTAGAAGAATTATAGGAGTTGAGAAGAAAAATTCTCTCATTTTAAAAACTGAATCAAAATTGGTTTTAGAGGTAGTTAGACATTGAAGCTTTTTTTTATACGAATGAAGATCTAGACTATATAGAAAATAAATCCAGATGGGATCTTATGATAAGTATTAAATAAAATAATGTTATAGGCACCAAGTACATCTATAAAAACAATCTCAATGATAAATTATTTGTTTCAAGGAATGAAACATGACAGGTGTGAAAGGGATACTTTAAATTGGAAGCTATCAAATTTTAAGAAACATTTTATCTGGATTCATATATTGAATCCATAAAGATTATCTTATAAGTGTAAACTTACAAGAATTACCATGTTTATCAAATCAATGTGAAGTCATCATTTCTTAATAGAGAAATTGAAGTTGATGTTTCTGTTGAGAAGCCTAAGGGGTATATTTTTGATGAAGATGGAAACATAGTTTCCAAGTTAAATATTGAACAATATGGACTGAAACATGCCCCAAGGTCTAGGTACACCAAACTGTATGGATGTTTAAAAAATATAGAATTTGTAAAAGGAATAGTTGAAAAAAATTATGTGAATGGAGAAACCACATTTACACTCATTTTTATGATCTATGTTGATGAATTAATATTTAAATGTGATCAAGAGTATCTATATGAAATTTGTTCAAATAAAATAAAGAAAATTTTTGGGATATATTCCTTGGAAAAAATGAATTATTTCTTAGGAATGTAAATTCTATAAGGAGGAGATTACCACTTTTTATCTTAAGGAAAATATACCAACGAATTGCTAATAATGTTTTTATTGAAGCATTTATAGGAGTTCTTCACTCTAATAACTGTTGGTAACAAATTGAGGAAATATTTGAGTGGAATGAGTGTTAATGAAAAATAATTCTAGAGAATACTTGTAAACCTTCTCTACATGACTACATTAAAGTTAGATATTGTTTTTGTAGTTAATCTTTATGATAGACTCTAGAGTTATCCAAAATAATATCATTTAATAATATCTATTAATATTCTAAAATGTATTAATGGAACACTCAATAGCGGATTATTGTATATATGTTTATTATACTAATATTTATAGTGATTCAAAGATATAGATCAGGGAGAATATTACGCTGATAATAAGTCCACATATTATGGAGCCTTCTTCCTTAGTGAGTATTATGTGATATGTAATTATATGAAGCAACATTTAGTGGCATTAAGTAAAAATGAAGTTGTGTATATCATGAAAAAACATTCCCGTACACATATAGGATAGACAAAAGTGTAGAAAGTGGACTTAAAACTAGTTTTTTAAGAAACCATTATAGATTTCTTATGACAATATGAGTTCCATAGATCTCTCAAATAATCCTATATAGGACTCAAGATCTAAAAATATTGATATTAGGTACAATTGTTTCAAATAGATGGTCGATATTAGTGTTATAGTACTTGATTTTATTAGTAAGAATAGTAATATTGTATATAATTTATAAATAAATCCCCAAAATAGATATTTGAGAAGATTATGATAAAAACATCATGTTAACTTAATTATTATATCTTGTGGAAGTATGAAAAGTACCCCAACTATGGTTTGTATTGTGTTGAAAAAATGGGAATACAATGTGAAACAACTCTATGAAAAACAAGAAGACAATTCTTTAAATAAAGAGAAGTGATCACTACCATTTAATTTAATACTATGGATATTTCTAAATTGGGTGTTGTGATAAGAGTGATATTTGATCCATGTCACTTGGAATGTATTTATTAATACAGATGAACGAAACTCAATAAAAAAAATCCTAATATGTGTTGTTGGTGCAAGACACTTCTCATGTGATATTGGTTGTGATTTTAAGATTCTCATGTATGTGGATGTGTTTTGAAATAGATCTGAGACACTTTATAATAGTTTAGTAATTCTTCCAAAAAATCTAAAAGGGTATAAATTGCATTAAACTTAGATTATTTTGATGTCATTTTTTTAGTTTGTTTTTTTTCAATTTTATTGAATATCATGAAAATGTTTTTAGGCTGTAGACAATTTTATAAGTAGATTATAATTATATAGTAATAATTATGAAGATATTTTGTGCTTAATTTAATAATTATGGAATTATACATGAGTTTATTTTTGTGGTCAGTTAGTTGGTTGTGTAGTATAATAGTTTATTATGCGACTAGTTAGATGACAGTATAGTCATCGTGTTAGTTGTGTGGTTGATTAGATGGTTACATGATTGATTGAAATGTGAGTATGGTAAATTAAACACTTCATATAGTCGATTGGTTTTAAAATGTTGTTAATTTATGGGTAGTGTTAATCCATGAAAGTTATTTGATTATAACTTGCAGTCGATAGGTCCTTCATTTTCTCACTGACTATAACATACTATCAGTTATAGAAGAACATGTGATCATATATTGTGCTATGTAAAGGCCATTCCTGACTTATGTAATGTTAATTATGATATTCGAAGATATAAATATTGGTAGAATAACCCCACGTAAATGTAACTCTAGTAGGTTGAAGGCTGTAGAATGGTAAGGTGGAGCTACAGAAGAGTAACCCAAATATAAGGTAATGGTAACTCAGATTTTTAATTCACTGTGTAATGGTAGTTTTGCAAAAATAATGGCTATTTAAAGGTAACTTCCAACCTACGTAATGGTAATTTGTGAGTAGTTTGACTTATGTAAAGGTAAGTTTATTTTTTTTCAAAAATCATAAAATGAAAAATCAAACTACCTAAAGGTCAAGATTTTTTAGAATTACATGATTTATAGAATTGTGTCTACTAAAGTAGAATCTTTAGATATTTAATATTGAATGAAAGTGTGAATATGTTGTGCTATTTTTTATTTTAGTTAAAAAATTTCTTCTAATTAATTATTATTTATAAATGAGTTTTGTTGAAAAGATGTTATGTGTTTATAGTCATTAGAAAAGGTCGAGCTTGGGTATTTTGTAGAAAGAATAAGAGTATAGATATTTTTGTAAATTAAAAAATATATAATTTTTTAATTATTATAAATATTTATTGAGTATTGAGAAGATTATTTAATGAGCTCTATCTATACCACCAATAAAAAATAAGTGGAGAAGAGGTATTTAGTTATATATATGTAGTTAATGAAGGAAATAATATTCCAAGACCATGGTGTCTTAAACATTAGCTTTAATGAATGTAAAAATTGTAGATAATCTTATCATATGTTTCTATTAATGATAATTCAATAATACTAAGATGTAAATGATATCCCTTAATTTATTTTTAATTCCATGAGTTTCAAACTTACTAAATATGAGGAGATATTAATGTGAGAGACATGGTGAAAATAGTTTGAAAAATAGAGCATCATTATATTTGAGATCAATGGTATATTATATGACCCAAAGTTCTAAATAAGTTCTCAATATCTATTAAAGATCAAGAATTCCAGTGTTTTCAAATCTAAGACTATGTTTTGATGTATAGATCATCATCTGATTCCACAAAGAGTGAGAAGACTATTCTTTCTATTTTGAAGGATAAATGGAAATATCATCAACAATTATAGAGAAACGAAATTCTCAAAACATATTTCTCATCTCATTTTGATCGTTGTTTAACTAGTGAGATTCTATGTAAATGCTGATGATATATTGGTGTATCAATATTTGGGATGATACCTGGAATAAACACTTGTATCTAATCATAATATTTAGTGGAAGAATTCTTGACTTGGTGGGAGTCGAAAACTATAAGGATTAGGTACACACCACAGATTTGAACGTTGTAAAAATTGATTTCCACTTGGGTTGTTTATTATTTAATTTCATATGGGTAATGATAGGTGTTTAAATACAATAGGATTTTATCATAACTAGTAGAAAGGGTTTATTTCTAATTGAAATAAATTGATAATAACCACCACCACTGATTTATCCCCCCCTTCAATTGTTCATCAATTTATGGGGTATTTTAATCTCAATCAATACCCCGATTAAATTATTTATAACAAATTTATAATTAATTTCCATGAATAAATCATAATTAATTCGAGGAGGCATAAATAGATAAAACTCACTAAGCATTGCATCCTTTATAAATTATCTTTAAACCATCGACTGATATCTTATAGGTGACTCTTAAGCTCTTCATGATAAAAAAAAATTACAATTGTTATTGATTAACCAATTTAACCCATAATTAATGAAATTGTCATAATAATTCACTAAGTCAGTTAGTTCTATTGAAAATAAATCCAATGTATAAAAATAAAACTTTCCCAAACTGATTTATATTTCACATTGAAAATATAAATCTTTATAAGAGGATTCCACTATGATCTTGTGGAATCTTTATTAAATCAATAAACACAACCTCCAAAAACAAGAGAGAGGTAAATGAGATGAAATATATAGAAAATAACTGGAACAACCAATCTTAATGAATGAAAAAATATTCATGAATCACCATATAACAAGGGAGAATCAAGGATTAAAATGGAAAAAAGCGGTGGATACCCCATTTATTTTTGTCTACTAAAATAAATAAATCATGAACGTGGAAATAAAATTAGTCCCCAAAATGAATATCCATCCCCCACTCAATGTGGGGGTTGAATAAGGAAATCAAATGTTTTGTATCCCCAAAAAGACTTCTAATAGAGCAGTTGAGTCCCTGGTGCCCATGAATAGACCCTTGATAGGGTAACCTACTATCACTCTTCGACTAGTGAATGTTCAAAGTTCTCTCAACACCCTTATAGTGGTTTGCTTCTATAACAAGTTAGGCCACCTCGTTTACCTGATGTGTGAAATTTCACATTGATCCTTTTTTTTCCAAGACAATCACTTCAAAATCCACCTTTCAATCAACTTAAACATTTACAAAAATTCATTTACTCAAACTAAATTAAAATTTTGAATTAACTTTATATATAGTTCTGCTAATGCCTATATCTTATTCTTTCTCCGCCGATACCAAATGAAATAGGTCATTATTTACTGATTACATCCAAAATTGATTCATATTCCTAAAAAATATAATACTAATCATAATTTCAAACATCATAGAGTATCTTCAACATTACTTGTTAGTTCTTTAATCATTACAGATGTTTCATAATAAATTGTAAATATCATTTTAGAAAAATATTTCTCACTTTTCTTCTAGAATTTGAACTCCATTTACGTATTTATTCACTCAAAAGTCATAATACAGTAAATATTCCATTGAAATTATAACTCTATATATTTTCCCATCATAATTGGAGATATCTTGATGTAGAGATGAATATTTGATTTTAAAATAAAATGAACCAACAAAAAACATTATTTCTATAACGATGATATTTTTCACACCTGTTAATATTGAAATGAAATATTTAAATCCAAGTATTCACAATTAAGGAAATAAATAAATGATCCCCACCATGAATTTTATCTTTTTTTGGTTCATATACATTCTATTATTTATTATTACACTTCTTAGATCATTTATCATCCAAAATAAGCTACAACACACTTTCATCTATTTAAATTTCCAATTATTCATCAAATTATATCTAACTTGCATCAACCAACATTGAAATATCTATGAATTTGAGAAGTTTATCCTATAATAATTTTATAATATATATATATATATATATTATAAACATATTAGATCAAGTAATAGGTGTCCTATTCGGAAAATTAAAAATCATTTCATCATGATACAAAAAAATATTTTTCTAACCAAAACATTCTAACTAACCGTTAGGAACCACTGGGTACCCATTGGTCATAACAAGCATGAAACCTATTCTCTATAACTATTATCATGTAATTTTTTGGATATATTTTATAGAAAGTTATAAATCATGTTATTGATGAGAACTACTAAGAAGATGATGAGAAAACCATCTTTATCGTTTTATATTAGTCTAGCCCACTAGGTTCTGAATGCAAATACACTGAGTAACTTATATTTTACTCATTAAAGGTACAATTTTGGGTCTTCTAAATACATCTTTTAACTCTTAAAAACCACAACACACACCTTAAATTAGTTTATGATTATTTTAGTATAGATCCAACTATTCTTTATCACCCATCATTATATTTTAATAATTGTGTATCATAAATTGACAAAAAAATCAACATTTTAAAGATAATTTAATCAAGTTTAAATTATTTAAATTTAATAAATTATCTCCTTCATCATTTTACATTATTTATTAAAATTTTAAACATATTGTGAATAATCCTCCTATTATAATTTTGTTACTAAACCTCAATCCATCATTGGATCATAAATCTTCTTCTCTCAACCGTACAACTCTGTCCCAGACCTTGTTGGGAGAGAACACTCATATTTGTAATAAATGTGGGATTTATTTTCTACCAAAATATACTCCTCTAAAACCATATACTACACATACATTCATTACTTTCAATGGTAATTCACTCAATATAATCATATTTCACTTTTTCCATCATGGAGACACGCCACCTAACCACTAATATTAGGAAGAATTTTTATTCATGGGACCACCATAGATTCAAATGCTCTAACTGATCTACCATTATCATTTCACTATCAAACTGAACATCCATCATCCATATAACAAATAGGGTAAAATGTATCCATTATATTACTTTTCAGGATAATTATTCTAACCCAAAACATATAAAGACCAAAATATAATTCCAAATATGATATTATTTTATATCTAATAGGTGAATGGTAGAGTATCCCATAATTTTTATACATTATAAAAAAATTATATATATAATCAAGGTGGATTTAGTTTTTATCAAATATGAATAGAGTTTTAACTCCTATTATAAACCTATATTTTTGAAGTAATTGTTCAATAATATTTTATTCAATATTCCCATAACTTATTCATTTGAATAGAAAAAATCAACCATTAAGATACCCAAGTATACCTTCTTATTTATAAATTGGTATTTTACCTTGATATGACATGATAGATAGAAATGAACAACATTATTTTGAATATTGATTATAATCTCATTAGAAACATTTAATAATAGTGGCGTCTTTAACTCAACCATGAGATTTTTAGTTGAGTTCTCATTCACAAAAACTGGAATACCACTTGTGTTTTAGAGTCATATTTTGTTTTCATTGTACTCAATGTTTTTTAATTATTATTCTTAAAATTACAATAACACATTTTTCTTCAATTAATAAACAATAACTAAATTTTATTTCCTATCATCAATGCTTCCAACCAAATCTGAATTAGAAAATGTTTAAATATTTTACTTCACTTTGTTGATATAAACCAAACTAGAATCAATAATTATTTTAATATTCTATATTCATTTTTATGCAATGAAATAAGAGTAATTTTATGCCCTTTGATAATGGTCATTCTAAAAAACAAGATAGACGATGTCTCGTATTGAGAAATTTAAATAAACATAAATTATATATTTTATAAAATAATTGAAATCACGAATAACTCTTTTATCAGTGTAGCATATTTCTTGAAAAAACTCTCCTCATTAATAGAATATATGATATCATCACCATAAATAATGAATATATATAATATATTTGTAAATTACTTAATATACAAGTTCTTTTATACTCTTCGTTTCTTAAATTCTGACAATGTTTATCAAAAATCAACCTTCAAATAGCAGTTATAGGGACTCTTTTAATCCACATAAATCATTTTTTAACTTGAAAAAATAATATTCATTATAAATCCCTCAATTTAGAAATATTAAATTTCAATTCATTTGTAATACCTTGTTTCTTTTTTAGAAATAATGATAAATATTCTAATTATTTCAATCCATATAATAGGATAAAATGTCTCATAAAAATAAACTCTATTTACTTTTGAATAACCCATGTGCATCAACCTTTCCTTAAAACTTTCTAATCTCCCTTTTTCATTTAATTTGTTTTTGAACACCCGTTTTATTCCAATAATATTTTTCTTCTTTATCATAGGACAAAACTCCTAAATATAATACTTTTTAATTTGTACCAACTAATCATCCACGGATTCGGTCCATTATTGATGATTTGAACCTTCACCCACATTTCATGGTTCGACTTATGATATCAAAGAGGTATATGATTTTATCCTTCATGATTTTTTTTCACAAACCACCAACACTAGTACCCATCATTGACTGACAATGAAGATAGGATTAACCCCTAAATCCCACCTCCAAAAGTTCCCTAGTTGGTGACTACCACTGAGGGTGTATTACAATAAAATATGGGAGGTATTTCCCTCTATATTCCTATGAAATAATAAATAATTCATTAATAAACACCAATATAAAAAGTAAACCAACCCAGTAGAATTAATTTCATATAAAGAAAGAAATATAATAGAAAATACCTCTAATGAATCCTATAATAGTAATCATGAACATTAACTACCCCTAGAACACCTCTATGATCTAGTATTTCACAAATCGACCACTAAATTTCTCTATAGACATGAAAAATAGATAATATATATAGGGTAAATTGTATAAGTATTCTCTATACAATTCTTCTGTAAACATATCATGATAGTAAGGAAGGATACTACTAAATCCTTGGTGAATACATAGATAAATTAATATGTTACCTAAATTTAGTCAACTATATTTCCATCCACACCAAGGATCAGTCACCAAGTGACAGATTAAAAAAGGTAAAAAAATATAAAATACATATATAGAAAATATGTACCTTTCTACCACTTTCCCATTGAATTAGTTTCTAAAAAACCCAACACCTTGCATCTAGATACTCCCTTCACCTCCATAAGTCATAATGAAAATATTTTCAAACACATCATAACCACATCTACATAATAATAACCACATCCACATCACCATCACATCCCCATAATCACTTAGTAAATCAAAGACCCCACACAACCCATATAATTATACACTCTACCTTTATTTGTTACTACCCATACATAAGTACACAAGTAATATCTAGAATCCATTACAATGCAGACGGAAGTATGTATTATAACCTTAATTCGACAAAGCCCACATATACATGTTTATTATAACTATATTACATTTTAGATTTTATGGTCACATATCCTTTAATGATGAGCCATTAGATCTTGGATATTACTATATAAATATTACATTTCAAATAGATAGAGAGAGAGGTAGGGGAGTAGTTATCCATATATATCCTTTAAAACATAGATATTAGGAGAACACCCAGAACTGAAGACCTAATGTGGGCATTGGTCAGCCTAACTGACTCAGGTGGTGGAGCATAAGAAATCAAATAACATAATGAATAATAAATCATACAACCATTCTAATGGAACCAAACAATCAAAATACCTGAACTATGGATAACCTCCAACATGAAAAATCTATTTCCATCCCTAAGGACTTAGAATCTAGTACTTTTCAAGAACATAATAATCAAGGTTTGACAATATGAACAATAATTTAGTATAAATTTATTATTAATCATTTTATAATACCCCATCATTAATTTAGGTTTTATATATAACCAAAATAAGTCAAATATGCTTTTATTCATCATTATAATTACATATTTTACAACCATGATTTTTTAAAAATTTATATAGACCAATATATGGTTTAATTTTATTAGCAAATAATAATCATAGATAAGGTTGAATAATAATCCTTCCCCTAATTTATTTGTCAATTATTACCTTCAATGACCCCATCTACATGAAATATTCTATACCTACTCAAGGAATGTAAAAACCAAATGGGTTTAGAAATCAAATTTAATAAATATGAAAAATGAGTATAAATATGAACATATTAATAAAGTAAGGCTCCCAATGCAAGCTAACAAAAAAAACATCAATCCTAAAAATTTTCCACATCATCCACACCATCTCACCATAAAATACATCAAAACTCCAACAAAAATATACCAACATAACTCAATGCATTCCAAAAAACCCCAAATTATATATCATTTGAAAAAAAATAAGGGTTTTAATATTCAAAAATATATATTTCAAAAAATAATTATCCAAACACCAAAAAAAACTCTAGGATAAATCATCACAACATCATTCAAATCATGAATTCTTAGCTTAAATATGGTATGAAAATTATTAGATATTAATATTAATTCCGTCATTAATTATATTTATTTACCATTATAATTAATTAATTCATTATTAGAAGTTTTTTGGAATCTAGGAACCCTTTTATAGAAACAACTAACAGTATAAATATTCATCCTAATAATAATATTAAAGCAATTATTTAACATGGTAAGAAATTATAAGGACAAAAAATAATGTCAAAATATTCCTCAATAATAATTCTCCATTACTTTATATCATTAAGCAATTTAACCTTTTTTAGGCATCTGAAATAAAAAATTAATGAATAAATAATCACAAAAATAGACCATCACACAATCTAAGAAATATCACGAAGAAATAACATGATACATAATCACAATCACATGTGATGTAGAACTACCAACACTTTTGGTTCTTTGATTTTCAATATAAACTACTTACCCATTAAAAACAAGAGAATCATAAATCCATATTTACACATAGTTAAATAGTATAATTATTGAATCCCCTATCTAAATAACTTATTATGAAAGATCATAGAGAGAGAGATATATATTTTCAATAATAAGAAGTTATGAGAAAAGTAGAAAGAACTGAGGTTATAACAACTACCATAAAACCATGAATCAAGGGAAATAAAAACCAATGGCAACTGCTTCGATTGTCGCTTTTAGATGAACATGGATGGAACAATAATTAGAAGATGAAAACATAACATGAATTTCTAAGTGGGTGATCCCTTGTACATGAGTCCCACATCCAATTTAATGGAACTCAAAAGTCTCTAAATATATATCTACGATCATCCATGGATTGAGAAAACAGAAAAATATTGAACCAAAGAAAGTGGAAACTCAAATTTATAAATTTTTATCCATGAATCAGGACATGGTTCTTTTGGTTATTTCCCATTTTTAAAACATGGTCATCCATATATGGTCATGGGAGGTCATGATTCAATGACTATCACCATTCCCCGATATCTAAATCCCAAAAATTTATTTTACCCATGAAAATAATCTTAAAATATATGTTTTTCCATTTTTTGATGCTTATGATTGATAATTCCACGATAAAATGTAAAATATGATTCAAATAAAAAGGAAGATGCTTAACTCTGTGGAAAATGGATTTCCTCATATGTATAATAAAACTAATCAAACATATTAAGTAATTATAATTATGTATCCCCTCAAAAAGTACTATGTATCAAGATTTGTTGTATATGCATGGATAAATGACTCTTATATATTGAGAAATTACTCTTATATTTTAAAAATTTTACTTTTATCTATTGAATATTTTGCTAATAAGAATTTAAGTGAAGCCCCTTATGTACTGAGAATTTGGTAAAGTCTCGAGATGTACTATAATATATAAGAGTACTCAACTCAAATGCAGGGGAAATTTATATGAAAAAGTAAACACACATGTGTAGTTTTAGGTGATAAAGTTCCTTTTTTGGTACCAACGGGAAATAAATAATGGTTATTTCAATAGTAAGTGTAAGAATAGACTTTTATGAATGTACTCTTCAAGAACCTTGACACCCTGAATTAGAAACTATAGCCATGACTATAACCCTAACTAAATTCTATGCTCCCCTAATATCAAATATAATCACAAACCATCCCCAAACTACACAACAACCCAATAAAAAAAAGAAATGGTTTTTGGGAATCTAACTCCTAACATTAGATACCTATAAAATAATTATTATCAATGAGAATCAAAACCAAATAACGAAGGTAATAGAAAAAGGGGAACCATAAAAAACCTAGTGAGAGACCTAAAAAATAGATATCTTGCTATAATAATAATACAACTAACTCAACATGAGGAAATGAATAAAATCACAAAACATCATCAATAATCACATCGGTCATGACAAGGTAATATATATCATCTCAAAAAAAACCAAACATCAAACAACATGGGATATTGAGTGCACATATGTGACTCATGTTCCCAGGAATTGTCTTTTAGCCCACTGTTTCACCCAAAAACATGAAAAATGGATATTATTCCCATAAAATACATTCTCTTAAAGGTCTAGAATCTCATTAAGTTTCTCTATGAACACCACATCATCTTTATTATTCAAGAATATCTAGTCAATTAAATGGGAGATATCATTATGACATTGAATAATATATGACATGTGGAAAACATAATAGATCTGATCCATCAATGGGGGAAGTTAAAATCAACATGAAACTTAACTAATATTATTTAACACCATGAAATTTCCGAAAAACCAGAGAAAAATATTACTCCCAAAACTAAACCTTCACCTCCCATAATGAATAGACACCTTAAAAAATATATGATCTCTAATGTATTACTTTAGTGGCATCATCCAATCATCAATATAGGACTTATGATGATCTTGAGATACCTTCACCCTATAATGAATCAACTGAACCTTATTTATCATAGTTTTAACCAATTATAGTATAATAATTACTGACAATCAATACTTATTCCAACATAATGTAGATCTAAAAAGTTAGTTGTAAAATACTTTAAATAGATATATACAAATGGTTGAGTGATAGATGTTATTATGGGAATACTCAACCAATGGTCAATGCTTCACCCATAAACCTCCAAAATTGAAAATGGATGCATGGAATATGGTTTGAAAAGTTTGGATAGTCCATTGCACCTGACTATTAATATATAGATGAAAAAATGTACTAGTCATAAATGAGATACAAAATAATGCCAGAGCTCTCGACACTCAAGAGGTAAAATAAGTATCACAATCATAGACGATAATCCTTGAAACCCCATGGATTCTTATAATAACCTCAAGATACTACCATGACATGACATTCACTAGGCTCAACTCCATGGTCATCACTAATTAAGAAAACTTCACAAAACATTCCACAATAAACAAAATTAAATCCTATCCCGCCTAATATTGAGGGAAACAAGTCATAAAATCCATTGAAATGTCTTCCCACTTCTATCGAGGGACATTTTATAGTTAAATCAACCAAACTCGAGCATAGTTCTCAGTTATCACCTTCTAAAAAACCCAAAACCAATACATAATCTCTACTACTAATCTATTTATCCTAGATCACCCAAAATTATTCCTCAAGGAATTATGAATCTTAGCCACACCAAAATTCAGTAGAAGTGATGCTTTATGGAACTCACAGAGAACCACCTCAAACATCGCTGAGGGAATGAGGAGCCTCCCCTAGAATAACCCCCAATGTTAATCATCCTCAGAAAATCTCTCATTGTAATCCAAACAAACACCATGATCCCTCTAAATATCCACTTCAGAATCTTCCAATTTATATTATTCCACCAATCACACCAAGGATAATTTCATAGTTATATGGAAGAGAAACCCTCTACCATTAACTTCTCCCTTATCATGGTGTGTCAGTAGAGCTCCTTCACCACTCTGTAAAAATATCTAGACTCATGAAAAAATCAACACTTGAATTATTTCTCATAACGTGAGTGATAAAATTACATTTCCTTAGATTATAGTAAATCTCAATCATAATCTTATAATAATTCCATCCACAACTACTAGAATATGTTCTTATCATGTTGGGAGAAGATATATCTTAAACTCTTATGCTATGTGAAGACAAAAAATTACTCACTAATGTGATTGTGTCACCACAATGTCAAAGATAACATAGAGACCCAAAAAAGATAACTTCTCACAACTAAATTGGATTGAAATCCAACCTAAGGCATGAATCATTGTAGATAACCTCAAACAGAAAACCTTTCTATAAAAGATGGAGAATATGATTACTAAAAAACTTATCCTTATAATACAAAAAGTTATCCTAACATCGACCAGTCCAATAAAAATCCCATCCCATCTTGGTCAAGGTTATAATAGGATTTATGATCTAGTGAAAATTGGGAAAAAATATCATATAATATCCTGTGAGACCAGGGAAAATAAAAACCTCCAAAACTTTCTTGGGATATAACCAAGAAAAAACCACATCAATTTTAAAAATATCTATAAATACTATCCACTGGGACATGACATGTCCAAATATACACAACTCATAGGCTTAGTATTTAATATTCAATATAATTACAAATTACTAATGTTATAGAGGACCTCTAAAATGTTTTACACATGATATGTATTTTCTTCATTATATTTAGAAAACATGAGGATATTGTTAATGAAATCCGACATGAACCAATCAAGAAATTCATTGAACACAGAGTTCAAAAATCCAATAAAAATAGATGGTGTATTAATTAAACTAAAGGGAATTACCATGAAATCATAGTTCCCATAATAATTATCGAATGAATTATTTGGAATATCTTCATTATTCACCCACATTTGATAATAAATTAAACACTAATAAATCTTCAAGAACTTTATATTTCTCCTTAGATGATCGAATATATCATTAATATGTAAAAGGGGATAATACTAATTCACTATAACCAGATTTAAGTGATGATAATTGATACATAGTTGAGGATTTTTGTTCATTTTATGTATGAATAGAACCAGAGATCCCTAATGGGAAACACATGGTTGAATAAAACCACTTTATAGAAGATCATAAATCTGAATTTTCTGATCCCATAACTGAAAATAACTAACCTCTATAGAGACATCGATATCGAAGTGTCACCCAACCACAAATATATCCCAAACTCTATTTCACATCAAGGGTTAGTGTCACAAACTTCTCAAGAAATACATCTGAGTACTCTTATAAAACCCTAGAGAACACCATTAGCTGAAAATCTACTAAAATCATCATCATCTCAGCCATCATATAAGATTAGGACATACCATGCCTCTCACCATTACGATGTTCTCATTCACTAATTAACACAATGTTTTCTCTATCAACATTAAAGTAAATGACTCAACATATAAATTAAGAAAAAATTTCTATATCAAATAGAACCGGTACACTTTTATGATGACATCATATGTATTTATTAGAAAACATTGGAACTCTCTTTAAGGGTGATTTTTTGCTAAATAAATATCATAATCTCTACATACATCATAAATACTAATTCGACCTCTAATGAGAGTAGTCAATTCCTATGGAACTACAATCCTACCTGCCTCAATTCTTATAAATTGGACTAGGGTGAGTGAAACAAAGGAGTATGTAACTCCTGAATCACACATAAAATTCACCTAGGTTGAATATAGGTTGGTGTTACCATAAAAACATCTAAATTTCATTGAATTGAAAAATATAAAGAAATAATATGATCATACCCTACCTCATGACCAATATAATCCTATTATTGACTACATCTATCACCGTTATATGATTCATGTTCCTAAAGAAAAGGGGAATTTCAAGGATATCATGGTCCCTCTATGTCTCTATAACACTAACCATTACCTAGGGAACCAAATTACTGTTTCTTCCTCTAAGGATATTAATACAATGTTTAAACTTATAGTGTAAAATACTGTCCATTATGTCTATTGAAGAAGGTATAACACTCAATATTTGGATTTCCATGACCTCTATAAGAGAAGTAACCAATAAAAAATCCTTCTATTGACGTATGGGAACTATTATCTCTTGAAATAAAAGTCAATGGAAGTTGAAACTGGCTCCATTACTTCTAAAAAATTAGATAACCAGGCATCTGATGAACTCATATTACATATATTCCCCTCAGGGAATCTAGAAAAATTCCCTCTCAAGAATTGTTTTCTATGGCATCATCCCCTCAATAAACTCTACCTTCACTCTCACCACATAGAACATTAGAAAAGTGAATATGGTGACCTACCATAAGATATCTAGACATAGATCCTCCTCAAAATGCCTCACTCTAGCCTCTTTATATAGAATAATATATAAAGAGTAATATAAGAGTTTCTTGAACTAAATTCAAAAATCCGGCATGTTGAGACTCCCTTGTCAAAGAGATATATTCTTTGATTAGTGTGTTGTGTTGGTATTGAAAGAAAGAAACAATGGTTGGGAAAAATCACCATGCTTCCCCTATGAAACTTGTAACTCCTCCTGATAAAAATGTTGTAAAACCAACCAATGAATATTTGATCTATGAAATATAATGACAACCAATAAAATCCATAACTCATTCTTAGTAATGATAAAACTAAAAAAAATATCCACCTCCTCCAACCTTGACATTGTCTCTAAATCTAAAATATATTCCTTATACTTCTTCAGCCCCTAATGCTAACACACATGAAGCCTATTCCTCCATGAATAAACGTTTTCTACTTTAACTCTATGATGATCTATTGGTATATCCTACTGAACTTCATCATTATGTTTACCATGAGCTGCACCTAGAATATAAAAATAAATATGGACTACTTAAACTGTAACATCTCAAGTAAGTAATGAATAATAGATATTTTTATCTATGTCTATTAATGATAAAGATAGTGTTTTAGAGGCCTAAAATGAAAATAAATACAATCTTATGCATGGAATACACTAATATTCTTAAAAGATTGTTTTAGTGCCTTTTGATGGAAAACCATTTTTGAATCTATATTTTGACAATTTTATAAACTATGTTTGTCAAAATAAACTTATCCTTTATGATTGGGACATCAAAATTTACCTTGTGTGAATTTTTGGTAATTTTCTGACAATGTTCATCTTTTAATGAATATTGAAAAATACTGCATTTTACATCAAAACTACTTTTTAATCTAATTTATTTATATGATTAGATTATGTTTTGAATTGGTTTTGAAGTGAAATTAGAATATATTTTTACCATTTTATCTAATGGTGGTCATTGGAATCAATTTCACTTTGAAATTGGACTTAAACTGGTGTCAATCTTTTGATACTTATTGTTTTGTAAAAACACGCTATTTGCTCTGGTAGCGGGAATTAATTATTAAGTTAATTAATGTGACTTATATGATTTGAATTTTGTAAAATAGACATCATTTTTGAATTCGGAATATCAAATATAGCTTAGAGTGAATTTTTGGTAATTTTCTGAAAAACTTCAATTTTTGATGAATAGTGAAACCACTAAGTGGTAATCAAGCAAACTGATTTTTCAGTTAAATGAAAGTTTACCACTAATGTGTATTGAATTTTGAAAATCCGACATACATGGTTGTCATTAAGAAGTAAAATGTGGTTCAATGAGATTAAAATAATTTTTTTGGTGAATAGTAACTTATTAAGTTTTTAATCGCGATTAGTGGTAATTAGTGTAGTTTAAGGAATAAATAATGCTTTAATAATATAAAATGACCTAGACACATGTCCCAACCTTATTGGTTGTGTCATGTCCGACCAAGACAAGCCATGGGTCAACTTGGGGACCCCATGGATCCACTTTTGTTGGGAAATGACATAAATTACCTTTTATTTAATGTTAAAGTGAAAATGACACAAACATAATATGTTTTGTGAAAACAATTTTTAAGTGGGGTTATACAAGTCCAAATTTTGATTATAAATATTAAATGGAAAGCTAAAAAGATTTCCTACATCATAGTAATTTTTTTATAATTTTTAGACATTAAATAAATTTAATTATTTATGACATAATAATGATGCAGCGATGACATCATTATTTGACGATTTAAATAAAATGGAAAGATAATATAAAATCTATGAACTACACATGTCCAAAACCAATTGGATGAATGGATTTCGATGCCTTATCACCTTATCCACGAATTCTATCAATGTGGGACCTTTTAAAACCGAAACACATTTTCAAATAATGTAATGTTCCTTTACTTTCCAAAAGTGCCCCTCCTCTCCTCTTATAAAAGGCCCCCACCTCTACCTCATTTCACACACTATTCAAGCCATTGTCTCGGCCAACCCCTGCCCATTTGCTCTCTCCACATCCCTCTCCTCATCCTAGAGGATTCCCTTTGGGAAGAATCCTTTCAAAGGAAGCCTTTAGGCTCAAATCAAAAGGAGTTACTCTTTTTAAGGTAATTCATTCTCTAATGTTCATTTGTTTTATTTTGCTTCTCCAACCCCCTAAAATCTTTTTATTTCCTTCTTTTATAACATCACCAGTATCTTCAATATACTAGGATGTTGTTATAAGATTTATTTGAGCCACACTCTCACACAACTACATCAAATGGTTAAAGAACATACGTTTTCCGTGGATGGCGAAACTATGCCTCCCGAAACGATGATTGTTCAATACTCATTTAACACCTTCAAAGGTGGCCATTATGATGTCACTATTTTTATATATGATATATAATATGTATATGTTTTCCTTAAGCTTCTGTTTTTCTTCATTTTGGTCATACTTTATGGTTTCCATTATGGGTAAACACGATATCTTCATTTTAGGAAGTACGGACTACCGCCCCCTAAAAGTGATTTGATTCGTTAATACCATGTGTGGGATGTGTAAAGGATAAAGTTAATGATATTATATATGTTATTATACTGGAGTTATAACATACTCTTATACCATTATGAATACATTCCATGAAATATGAAATAGAAATGGAAGTAGCGTTCATGCGTACGTACGGCTTACCGTCTCCATGAACGGTGCGTTTCATTTCTTACTTCTAAATGATTATGTAATATTATAAATGCATGAATGTACTGGATATATATGACATATATGATATATACATCATGAATAATATTCTGAATATAATGAACCTTTGACCAAATTAACAACATGTAAGTGTAAGAGGTCTATTTTTGACTTAAGAACCAAATACCGACAAAATGAACATTATTAACTTAACTGATTACATGATGTTCATAACATGGTATAAAAGGAATAATGAACTTGAAAAAGATTCATAATCAAGTAGAGATTAACTCAAGTTTATTATTCAGGAGTTTAAAGAACGGTCGGGTCAAGTTGGATACGAGGTATGGGACTTCGTCTCAATCTCCTTTCGTTGAGGCATATTTTATTTTATACACAACTTTCTTTTATACGGTGTATAAACCCCTTTGACTTTTACGTTTATTCAAAAGGAATCTTTTTTATACGAAGCGTTTACTAAACGACAAAAGGGAATGTTTTTGTCGTACGTATGCGGCGACAACGACTTCTCCGCCGTCATGACCGTTATTTGAGTTTCGGCTTCCTCTACAAGCCATACCTTCTTTTTAAAAGAAAAATAAATACCATGTTTTACTTTTCTTTTATTTTGGTATTGAAAATGGTTTTCATAATATTTTTATATCAATGTGTGGTATTGATATCTTGTGATTGAATGGTGGAAATGTTATGTTTCCTTTATGCATGTTTTATGTGATATGATTATGTTATGGTTCTTGGGCATTATTATGAAGACGGGTGGTTCCGTGATAAACTAAGGGCGGGTGAGCCCGTTATAGCTCTCCAATGCATTGGGTAACGCGAAGGAGTGAAACGTTAAGGTTTCTCCGAAGAGATTTTTAGGGAATATACTGTGATGGGTATTCCAAACGTAACCAAGAGGGTTACTCCCTACGTAAGAATGTTATGAATGCCTCAAGTTACCTTTATGTCTTATGATTTCTATGATTTATTCATGATTTTATGAGGTATGTTAAAGTGCCTATGTTTTATGGGTAAACTATGATTTCATTCTTATTTATATATGAACTCATGTTTCCTTTCCATGTTTTTTTATAACCCATACTGAGTTTTTATGCTCATCCCATGTTTTTGAAATGTTTTTCACAGGTCAAGGGAAAGGTACATGATAAGATGATAGAGTCAAGGATGTGTCAAGAAATAATCCATGTTTTATTTTAAATGTGTTTCCATTGATGGGAATGAAGAATACTATCTTTATGTAACCACTTTTTTTATATGTGGAATGTAATGCAATTCTTATGATCTAATTCTCTAAAACTCTAAACCCGAAAAGATCCTCAACGTGTAATCTTGTAATAACTCAAGATTAAGTAAGGTTTAAGGCTGGGGCCTTATAGTTGGTATCAAAGGTCGGTTTAGATAACTTTAGGAGTTAGAATTCTATTAAATGATTATCCAAAAATATTTTTTTTTCTTTTTCGAAATGGTATAGGATTTAAAGATTACCATGTTGCTTCATCTAAGACATGTTTGTTCAGAATGGTTTTCCGCAGAGGAAACAGGGAAGCTGTGCTAGGAAGGCATACAGAAGGAAATAATCTTCCGAATCAGCATCCAGAAATGGTCGGAATTGGAACTGAACAGTTTGTTGCAGTAATGGCGCAGTTGACTCAGGCGATAAATGGTGGTGGTATCCATGCACGAGATCAGCCAGATCAACCGCAGAGGAACATGTCAGTGGTGGAACATTTCATGAGGCAACATCCCCCATCATTCAGAGGATCATCTGACCCTGTGCAAGCTGAAGGGTGGATTAAAGCACTGGAGAAGATTTTTGATGTCATGGGGTGTTCAGACAATCAAAAGGTTAGTCTTGCTATTTACCGTTTGGAGGGTGAAGCAGATCAGTGGTGGTCTATGGTTAAAAATATCAGGGATGCCGATGAGATTGATGCTCTTGACTGGGATGAATTCAAAGGTATGTTTCTTGAGAAGTATTTTCCTAAGGCTGTTCGACTTAGGATGGAAAAGCAATTCTTGGAATTGAGGCAAGAGGAAGACTCAGTGGCTGCCTATGAAGAAAGGTTCACTCGATTGGCAAGGTATGCTCCCAATTTTATCCGGGACCTTGATAGTAAAATCAATCGTTTTTACTCAGGATTAAAGCCAAAGTATCGAAGGGAATTAGCTTCTCGAGAGTTTAAAAGTTATGAAAAGCTTGTTCGATGTGCTGAGAAGGTGGAAATGGAGTTTGCTGATGACCAAGTGTCCTATAACAACCAGAAGAAGAAGAGACCGAGGTGGCAGGAGAAAGGTAAGAATTCTTCAAAGAAGTCTGATGGTAAGAGAACTAAGTTTCCAGTTTGTGATAAATGTGGCAAAAGGCATGCTGGGGAATGTCTTCTGAATTCTGGGAAGTGCTACCGATGTGGTAAGATGGGACATAAGGCTCGTGATTGCACTGAAAAGGATCAAGGTGAAGGTAAGAACAAATTTGATTTACAGTTAGTGAAATGTTATAAGTGCAATGAGATGGGTCACTATGCAAACGAGTGTCCGACAAGGAGCTTGAGTGATGGGAAGCAGTTAGACTACAAGCAGAAAGGGGTGGTGAAATCCTTTTCAACTACTTCAGCGGATGTCGGGCCACCAAATGAAGTCGTATAAGGTACTTTGTTTGTTTTTTCAGACTATGCCAGTGTGTTGTTTGATTCGGGGTCTACACATTCTTTCATCTCTGAAACCTTTTCTAGTAAAATGGGAATACCATCTCAAGAAATGACTCCTGAACTTTTGGTAAAAACACCTGGGGGAAGTGTCGAGGCAAAAAGAATTTATAAGAATCTTCCTATCCTTATCTGTGGAAAGAACCTACTTGCAAACCTTATTGTTCTACCTCTAGTAGAGTTTGATGTTATCCTGGGTATGGATTGGCTCTCTATTTACCATGCTAAGATTGACTGTAGAGCTAAAGAAGTTTCTTTTCAGAAAGACTTTCAGTTTTTTTACAAGAATGAACCATTACTTTTGATAACTTATGAAGAGGCCGAGAAACTTGTAAAAGATGGAAATGAATGTTACCTTGCACACGTCGTTGAAAATAAAGGAACTGTTCAGATTAATGATGTGCCAGTGGTAAATGAGTATCCTGATGTTTTTCCTGATGAGTTGCCTGAAATAATACCAGATCGGGAAGTTGAGTTTACTGTTGACTTAGTTCCTGATGCTAAGCCAATTTCAAAACCCCCTTATCGAATGGCACAAATTGAACTTTTAGAGTTGAAGGAGCAATTGCAAGATTTATTAGAGAAAGGTTTCATTAGACCTAGCACATCACCATGGGGTGCTCCTGTTTTATTTGTTAAAAAGAAAGATGGTTCTATGAGACTTTGCATTGATTATAGAGCCTTGAATAATATCACTATTAAGAACAAATATCCTTTGCCTCATATCGATGATTTGTTTGATCAGCTCCAGGGAGCTCAGTTTTTTTCAAAGATTGACTTGAGATCGGGGTACCATCAGCTGAAGGTAAAGGAGGCAGATATTCCGAAGACCGTGTTCCGTACGAGATATGGCCATTATGAATTTGTAGTAATGCCTTTTGGGCTAACCAATGCACCTGCTGTATTCATGGACTTAATGAATAGAATTTTCCATGAGTTCTTGGATAAGTTTGTGGTGGTTTTCATTGATGATATTTTGGTGTTTTCTAAAAGTAAAGAGGAGCATGAAAAACATTTAAGGGTTATCTTTCAAACCTTAAAAGAAAAGAAATTGTATGGGAAATTCAGCAAGTGTGAGTTTTGGTTGCAACAAATATCTTTCCTTTGTCACATTGTTTCTAAAGATGGAATAACTGTTGATCCTGCAAAAACAAAAGTTGTGGAAGAATGGCCAAGACCCACAAATGTAACCGAGATTCGTAGCTTCCTTGGTTTGGCGGGCTATTACCGAAGGTTTGTTAGAAATTTTTCACGGTTATCTAGTCCAATGACTAAGCTAACTCGGAAGGGTGTTAAGTTTATCTGGACAAAAGAATGTGATGATTGTTTTCAGGAATTGAAAAGAAGATTGGTGAATGCTCCAGTTTTGGCACTACCTTCCAGGAATGGTGAGTTTGTTATATACAGTGATGCTTCATTGAAAGGACTTGGTTGCGTCCTAATGCAGAATGATCAGGTAATTGCTTATGCTTCACGACAGTTGAAAACTCATGAGGTAAATTACCCTACACATGATTTGGAATTAGCTGCTGTTGTTTTTGCTTTAAAAATTTGGAGGCATCATTTGTATGGAGTAAAGTGTGAAATATATACCGATCACAAAAGTTTAAAGTATATATTCACTCAGAAAGAGTTAAACATGAGACAAAGGAGATGGCTGGAATTAATCAAGGATTATGATTGTACAATTCATTACCATCTGGGAAAAGCAAATAAAGTGGCTGATGCTTTGAGTCGAAAAAGTAATGCTTCATTAACAATGTTGCGTTTGGAACGTGATCCTTTGGTTAAGGATTTGATGAACTTTGGCATAGAAGTTGTTGGTGCAGGAAGTCCTTCTGTTTTGTTTCAGGTATCAGTGAGATCATCTCTATCAGATAGAATCAAGCAAGCACAGAAGCAAGACAGTGAGTTGCAGAAAAGGGTAGAGCTGGTTCAGAAAGGTAAGTTTCCTGAATTCAACATTGATAGTGATTGCGTTTTGAGATTTGGGAAGAGATTGTGTGTGCCTTCTGATTCACAGTTGAAGAGAGAGTTGTTATGTGAAGCTCATAGTTCTCCGTTTTCAGTTCATCCGTGCAGTACTAAGATGTATAGAGATCTGCGGGAGTATTACTGGTGGGATGGAATGAAAAGAGATATTGCTGATTTTACTGTGAAGTGTTTGACTTGTCAGCAGGTTAAAGCTGAGCGGAAGTTACCGAAAGGGATGCTTCAGCCTTTACCAGTGCCAGAGTGGAAATGGGAGAATATATCCATGGACTTTGTTGTTGGTTTACCGAAGACATCTCGAGGTAATAATGCAATCTGGGTTATTGTTGATCGCTTGACCAAATCTGCTCATTTCCTTGCTATACGAGATACTTTCTCTCTTGATCAACTTTCCCGTTTGTATCTTAAAGAGATAGTCAGGTTACATGGAGTTCCTCTCTCCATTGTATCGGATCGTGATCCCAGGTTTACTTCTAACTTTTGGAAAGGCCTTCAGAAGTCGTTGGGTACTGAATTAAATTTTAGTACAGCTTTTCATCCTCAATCAGATGGGCAGTCAGAACGAACAATTCAGACATTGGAGGATATGCTACGAGCTTGTTCTATGGATTATCAGGGAAGTTGGGACCAACATCTTTCTTTGGTTGAGTTTTCATATAATAACAGTTTTCATTCCAGTATACAGATGGCACCATTTCCGGCATTATATGGGAAGCGGTGTCGAACTCCAGCTTTCTAGGATGAAGTGGGTGAAAGAAAGTTGATGGGACCAGAATTGGTAGAAGAGATGGCAGAAAAAGTTCAGTTGATTCAGAAACACATGAGAACAGCTCAGAGCAGGCAGAAGAGTTATGCGGATAACTGGAGGAAGGATCTATCTTTCGAGGTAGGTGATCATGTTTTTCTCAAGGTTTCTCCTTGGAAAAGTGTGATGAGATTTGGTAAGAAAGGAAAGTTGAGTCCAAGGTTCATTGGACCATACGAAATTTTGGAGAGAGTTGGATCAGTTGCATACCGAGTGGCTTTACCTCCGAGTTTATCTCAGGTACACAATGTTTTTCACGTTTCGATGTTGAGAAAGTATATGCCAGATCCATCTCATGTTTTGAGTCCAGAGGTAGTTCAGCTAGAAGAGAACCTATCTAATGAGGAACAACCGGTCCAGATTCTTGACCACAGGGAGCAAGTGTTACAGAATAAGGTGATTAAGCAGGTAAAGGTTTTGTGGAAAAACCACATGATTGAAGAGGCAACATGGGAATCAGAAAATGCAATGAGGGATAAGTACCCCCATTTATTTGATAAGTAAATAAATTGCGGGGACGCAATTTTCTAAAGGGGGGAAGGATGTAACATACCAAGTAAGTAATGAATAATAGATATTTTTATCTATGTCTATTAATGATAAAGATAGTGTTTTAGAGGCCTAAAATGAAAATAAATACAATCTTATGCATGGAATACACTAATATTCTTAAAAGATTGTTTTAGTGCCTTTTGATGGAAAACCATTTTTGAATCTATATTTTGACAATTTTATAAACTATGTTTGTCAAAATAAACTTATCCTTTATGATTGGGACATCAAAATTTACCTTGTGTGAATTTCTGGTAATTTTCTAACAATGTTCATCTTTTAATGAATATTGAAAAATACTGCATTTTACATCAAAACTACTTTTTAATCTAATTTATTTATATGATTAGATTATGTTTTGAATTGGTTTTGAAGTGAAATTAGAATATATTTTTACCATTTTATCTAATGGTGGTCATTGGAATCAATTTCACTTTGAAATTAGACTTAAACTGGTGTCAATCTTTTGATACTTATTGTTTTGTAAAAACACGCTATTTGCTCTGGCAGCGGGAATTAATTATTAAGTTAATTAATGTGACTTATATGATTTGAATTTTGTAAAATAGACTTCATTTTTGAATTCGGAATATCAAATATAGCTTAGAGTGAATTTTTGGTAATTTTCTGAAAAACTTCAATTTTTGATGAATAGTGAAACCACTAAGTGGTAATCAAGCAAACTGATTTTTCAGTTAAATGAAAGTTTACCACTAATGTGTATTGAATTTTGAAAATCCGACATACATGGTTGTCATTAAGAAGTAAAATGTGGTTCAATGAGATTAAAATAATTTTTTTGTTGAATAGTAACTTATTAAGTTTTTAATCGCGATTAGTGGTAATTAGTGTAGTTTAAGGAATAAATAATGCTTTAATAATATAAAATGACCTAGACACATGTCCCAACCTTATTGGTTGTGTCATGGCCGACCAATACAAGCCATGGGTCAACTTGGGGACCCCATGGATCCACTTTTGTTGGGAAATGACATAAATTACTTTTTATTTAATGTTAAAGTGAAAATGACACAAACATAATATGTTTTGCGAAAACAATTTTTAAGTGGGGTTATACAAGTCCAAATTTTGATTATAAATATTCAATGGAAAGCTAAAAAGATTTTCTACATCATAGTAATTTTTTTATAATTTTTATACATTAAATAAATTTAATTATTTATGACATAATAATGATGCAGCGATGACATCATTATTTGACGATTTAAATAAAATGGAAAGATAATATAAAATCTATGAACTAAACATGTCCAAAACCAATTGGATGAATGGATTTCGATGCCTTATCACCTTATCCACGAATTCTATCAATGTGGGACCTTTTAAAACCGAAACACAGTTTCAAATAATGTAATGTTCCTTTACTTTCCAAAAGTGCCCCTCCTCTCCTCTTATAAAAGGCCCCCACCTCTACCTCATTTCACACACTCTTCAAGCCATTGGATCGGCCAACCCCTGCCCATTTGCTCTCTCCACATCCCTATCCTCATCCTAGAGGATTCCCTTTGGGCAGAATCCTTTCAAAGGAAGCCTTTAGGCTCAAATCAAAAGGAGTTACTCTTTTTAAGGTAATTCATTCTCTAATGTTCATTTGTTTTATTTTGCTTCTCCAACCCCCTAAAATCTTTTTATTTCCTTCTTTTATAACATCACCAGTATCTTCAATATACTAGGATGTTGTTATAAGATTTATTTGATCCACACTCTCACACAACTACATCAAATGGTTAAAGAACATACGTTTTCCGTGGATGGCGAAACTATGCCTCCCGAAACGATGATTGTTCAATACTCATTTAACACTTTCAAAGGTGGCCATTATGATGTCACTATTTTTATATATGATATATAATATGTATATGTTTTCCTTAAGCTTCTGTTTTTCTTCATTTTGGTCATACTTTATGGTTTCCATTATGGGTAAACACGATATCTTCATTTTAGGAAGTGCGGACTACCGCCCCCTAAAAGTGATTTGATTCGTTAATACCATGTGTGGGATGTGTAAAGGATAAAGTTAATGATATTATATATGTTATTATACTGGAGTTATAACATACTCTTATACCATTATGAATACATTCCATGAAATATGAAATAGAAATGGAAGTAGCGTTCATGCGTACTTACGGCTTACCGTCTCCATGAACGGTGCGTTTCATTTCTTACCTCTAAATGATTATGTAATATTATAAATGCATGAATGTACTGGATATATATGACATATATGATATATACATCATGAATAATATTCTGAATATAATGAACCTTTGACCAAATTAACAACATGTAAGTGTAAGAGGTCTATTTTTGACTTAAGAACCAAATACCGACAAAATGAACATTATTAACTTAACTGATTACATGATGTTCATAACATGGTATAAAAGGAATAATGAACTTGAAAAAGATTCATAATAAAGTAGAGATTAACTCAAGTTTATTATTCAGGAGTTTAAAGAACGGTCGGGTCAAGTTGGATACGAGGTATGGGACTTCGTCTCAATCTCCTTTCGTTGAGGCTTATTTTATTTTATACACAACTTTCTTTTATACGGTGTATAAACCCCTTTGAATTTTACGTTTATTCAAAAGGAATCTTTTTTATACGAAGCGTTTACTAAACGAAAAAATGGAATGTTTTTGTCGTACGTATGCGGCGACAACGACTTCTCCGCCGTCATGACCGTTATTTGAGTTACGGCTTCCTCTACAAGCCATACCTTCTTTTTAAAAGAAAAATAAATACCATGTTTTACTTTTCTTTTATTTTGGTATTGAAAATGGTTTTCAAAATATTTTTATATCAATGTGTGGTATTGATATCTTGTGATTGAATGGTGGAAATGTTATGTTTCCTTTATGCATGTTTTATGTGATATGATTATGTTATGGTTCTTGGGCATTATTATGAAGACGGGTGGTTCCGTGATAAACTAAGGGCGGGTGAGCCCGTTATAGCTCTCCAATGCATTGGGTAACGCGAAGGAGTGAAACGTTAAGGTTTCTCCGAAGATATTTTTAGGGAATATACTGTGATGGGTATTCCAAACGTAACCAAGAGGGTTACTCCGTACGTAAGAATGTTATGAATGCCTCAAGTTACCTTTATGTCTTATGATTTCTATGATTTATTCATGATTTTATGAGGTATGTTAAAGTGCCTATGTTTTATGGGTAAAGTATGATTTCATTCTTATTTATATATGAACTCATGTTTCCTTTCCATGTTTTTTTTATAACCCATACTGAGTTTTTATGCTCATCCCATGTTTTTGAAATGTTTTTCACAGGTCAAGGGAAAGGTACATGATAAGATGATAGAGTCAAGGATGTGTCAAGAAATAATCCATGTTTTATTTTAAATGTGTTTCCATTGATGGGAATGAAGAATACTATCTTTATGTAACCACTTTGTTTATATGTGGAATGTAATGCAAGTCTTATGATCTAATTCTCTAAAACTCTAAACCCGAAAAGATCCTCAACGTGTAATCTTGTAATAACTCAAGATTAAGTAAGGTTTAAGGCTGGGGCCTTATATAAACCCAAAATATAGAATTCAAAATATTAATTAATTACTATATATCATAATTCCCATTAACTACCTAATTTAATTATAGAATTAAAAAATTAATATGCATGATCCTTACTTCAATATATACCTTTCATGTGGAATCCCTTAACCTAGTACATGCGTTAAATTTAAGGTCCTTATGTTGGATCAAAAATGGCCTTAATCTACTTTGTTCTAGCCTATATCCTTTGATTACATAATGTAATAAGTTCAACTCATAATATTTCTCTACAAACAAATATAATCATATTTAGTTCCAATCCCCAAGATCCATCTTATATCTCCACCAAAATCTTTGATAATATTTTTTTTCACAATCTCCCCCCACTGGTACGCCTCTTGGGTCATCAGTGAGGACAAGAATGAACTCCCAAGGACACTTCTAATAGGAAACATATTTTCAACTAGCATTGAGGGTATAATATAAAAAACTATGTGAGTAATTACCCAATATATTCCTTGTAAATTATAAAGAATCCACCCATAAACATTAATACAATAATTAATCCAACCTAGGATATGTAATATATTAAAATAAAATAAGAAAATAAGAAAAAACCCTGAATTAATCCTATGTTAACAACCATGAGCATAAAAAAACTATGAACCATGTCAACAAGATGATTATTCCCAACTCAATCATAGACTCTCTCTTGTGGTTATTAAAAATAGATAATATATATTGGGTTGAGAATATAAGTATACTATGTAGGATCCTCCCTTAAAATTCTTATGATAATATGGAAGAAGCACACTAAATCCCTATTGAATAAAAAGAGATATAAACTCATTACCTAAATCAAGTGAACTATATTCCCTTCCTCAGATAGGCTCACTCATTCATTAACACAAAAAAATAAGTAACAAAATATCAATGGAATACAAAGAATAATGGAAACCAGAACCAGTTTCACACTGATTTGATCACCCTAAAACACAACATCTCACGTCTTGGGGATCCCATTTCCTCCCTAATTAGTAATTCAAATATTTGTAAATATATTAGAAACACAAACACATAATCACAAACATATCACTATCACATCCCTATAATCACATAGTAAGTTTGAGATCCATTATAACCCATATAATTATACACTATACCTTAATCTATTATAGTCCATGCATAATTACACATGTAATATATATAAGCCATTACATCTTAGACACATGAATACACTATAACCTTTAATCCCCACAACCTGTATATAAATGTTTTTCCTAAAAATGATATATTATAGATCAATTGATAACATATTCTATAATTATATGCTACTATAGTGTAGATATTCCTACGTAAATACAATTGATAACATATTCTCTCTAAGTGCATATTCTATCTATGTGAATCCACAAAACCCAGGTTCGAAACAAGCTGGTCCCGATATTATGCATCATTCTTAATTATCCTTGAATTATCATATTTGAGTTGAGGCTTATCGAATAAGAAATTATGGAATAAATAATCATATAAATAGTTTATAAAACTATTTATGAAGTATCGTGAGGTAATAACATGAAGTGTAATCATAACAACATGCGATGCAACACTACCATCCCATCCAATTATTTAATTCTGGATTATTATGTAATAACCTAGGTAATGTTAGACTAAATATTTTAATGTCGTATAATTACTAATTAGTTAGATATTGTAGAGTTATTTTCATTATAATAATGTTTCGTAATTTTTTAGTTAAAAAGAAAAAAGCATTATTTCTAACCAAAATTGATTGCAATGAATTATATAGTTTTATTTAAAATATGGATTTATAAAATATTGAATTTTAATTCAGAAAGTTAAATTTTATTTTTAATTCATAATTTCAAAATTATATTTTGATGAATTTTTGAAAATTTCCTAAAAATATTATTTTTCAATGAATAGTGAGCATTAGTTATTTTTAATTGAAAATTTTATTTTCTTTTAAAGTATTTATAAAGTCAAATTATATTTTGGATTAGTTTTAGAATTTTATTTTAGAATTTTATTTAGTATTATAAAATTATGATATTTGAAATACATTTTGTACCTTAATTTATTGTTAAAACATTTTATACTTATATAGAAATTCTTTCTGGAAAACAATGATTTGTCACGTTTTTCCAGTTTAATTTTAAATTAAATTATACCAATGGTGTGTGTTGAATTTTTAAAAATACGTTCCATATTAGTAATTTCTGGATCCAAATTTGATATATACATTCATTTTATGTTTGGTCAATATGAATAGAAATCTTAGTATTTTTTGTTACTATGTTTAATGGTAAATTAGTAAATTAAAGTTAAAAATATAATGATAAGGCTATAAAGTGACTTAAATACTTGGATAAATTTTATTATATGATTCCATTTCTTCCATAGTCATCAAATATTATATTATATTTAATTTTTTCCATTTTTATATTATTATAAAAATTATATTATTTTATTTAAAGAAAAGTAAAAAATATCACACTTTTGATTTTAATTAATATAATATTTTTATTATGGGAAAAAACAGAGTATATGTTCAGATATAAATATTAATTTTAAATATAAATAATTTATCTTCATAATAATATTTTATTTTTATTTTTTATTTAATAAATAATTAACTTAAATTCATACACAATGCTGACAGAGTAATTATTCAATTAATTGAAAAATAAAATAAATGGTATTAAAAATATAAATAGTAATATTATTTTAAATAATTAATGAAATAATTTTTTAGATAACTATAACATTTTAGGAATATGGTAATTGGTTATATCTTAATTACTCGATTGTTTTGATGTTATATAAAATAAAAGTAAATGAAATGCTCAAAAATTGACCTTATAAATATTTTAAGAAAATAATCTTTTACTAAATGATAATGATTTACTAAAAATATTATATTTGGAAATATTAACTGTATATGGTTAATTACATAACCATGTTCAATTTTTGGGTTGGTCTTATATGGTAACATTATTATCCCTTAAAGTGCATTTTTTAAATATTTGGGTAAATGTCAAAAGGATTTATGAAGGGTTAAAACCAAAAGATAAGAGAAAATAGTAAAAACATTATAATTTTTATTAAACGAGATAATTTATCTACATACTCATACTATATTAGAAGTAAATTAATTGGGTCCATTTTTAATTGAGAATTGATTAATATTAATTAAATAATTTCAGAATTCCAAAAGTGCCTCTCCCCACTCTTATAAAAGGGTGACACTTCTTATCATTTATTCACACACAAAAACCAATTTAGCTTAGATAATACATACCCAAATACATTCCATGAATACCTACCCTCATTTTAGAGGTTTTTTATATAGAATACCAACCCTATAGGGATTAAGGTGTTATTGAAAGGAGACTTTCCAAAGAACATGTGTATTTTTTAAACCCATGTTTTTAGTTTTATTTATTCTTCAATATCATTAAAATATTATTTAACCATGATTATATAATATAATAAGTATATTTCATATACTAATATTTTTTTATTTTAATATAACAACCTATATCGATCTCCACTTCCATCAAATAGTAAACAAAACCGTTGTTCGTGTGTACGGAAGACTACCGCCTCACGAACCATTGTAATTAGTTTTCTTTCACCATATTTAAAGACTAGATATAATGATGGATTTAATGAGTATATATATATATATATATGATATTAGAGATATATTTATCATTTTTAAAATATAATATATCATTTACTTCATTACCTTTTTATTCATTAAAGAATAATAACTCTATTCGCACATACATGTGGACTACCACCTCCGTGAAGCGATGTGATTTGTTTTTCATAACCACATCACATGGATTATATTGATTAGTATAATAAAGTAAATTACATAACATTTATGATATTATGATAATTCTATAAAAATATAATAATACTTACCATATTTTCATAATTATCGTTGAAAATGGAAACGTTACTCACACATATGTGCATCCTACCATCTCTATGATTGTAACATAGTTCATTTTTCATAACCATATTTCATGATTGGGTTTAAAAGTATAATTTTTTAATTAAAATGATAATTATTTCATTATTATTATTCTACATATTATGTAATAATGATCTCTTTGACTATAGTCAACTAATCAAATAAAATATGGACTTGTGAAATGAATATCGACAAAAAATTTGATGTCAATTTAATTAATTAAATAATTAAATACATCATGGTAATATATAAAAAATGGATTAATAAAATTTTCAGGGACTGGAAAAAAATTTAAACAATTAACCTATGTTTATTATTCTCGAAGATAAAGAATTCACATAATGAGTCATACTATAGGAAATTGACTTTATTTTAAAAAATCCTTTTAAAAGTTTCCTTTATAACAATTTTTTATTCCAAATCCATATTTTGAATGTAATTTTTTGGATTTATTTATATGTACCTAATTGCATTATAAATTACACTTTATATTTCATGATAATTCCATTCAAACGTTTTCAAAAGGAAACTTTTACATAATGTTATAAAATACATTTAAAGTGATAAGTGGAATGCTCTATATTAATTAATACGATGATAATGACCATTCATTCCACTATAACAATTTTTAGATTATTGGATTAATTTATAAAATTTTATGTTATCTTAAAAGAAAAACCCCCATAACCTTTATTTTAGAATTTTTTGTTTTAAAAATTGTGATTTAATGAAAGGGGATATATAAATTTGTAAAAATGATTTTTGATGGGTGTAAAGAATGTTTTTATAATGAATTGTTTTACATATTCTATTATGGTTCTTGGGAATTATTTATAATAATGGGTGGTTATGTTTTAAACCAATAATTATTGATCCTTTTATTTATCTCTAATTCATTGGCTATGTGGATAGAGCTTAGTGATAATTTTTCTCTTAAAAATTAATGAAATACAAATGAATGGTTATTACAAGTATAATGATGATGGTTATTTTAAGTGTATCTATGATGGTTACTCCAAGTATAACTATTATGTTTATTCAATTTATAATTAATAATGAAATGAAAATGATTCCTCAAGTGACCTACCTGATTTATGTATTATTTCTATGGGATTTTATGAAAATATCATGATTTCACATGGTAAAAGAAAACATATGCTACTTGACGTGTTTGAAAGGTATCAATTTTTGGAAAAGTTATTATGTTTTTTATGATACTAGAGAAAACATTATGAGTTTTATTTTTTTCCTTTAATATTTATTATGAAATATTTTGTGAAAATATTTGGGGATTGAACGTGATTTCTTGGGGAAGAAAATTTTTATTTTGAGTCAACTGTTTATTTGTAAAAATTCTACTTTTTATAATCATTTATGGTGTAATAGTTTATTTTGTTAATTTTCTATCCCATAATGATAATTTTATTCTCATAACATGTTTTAAAATGTTTTTAAAAGGTATTATGGATTTATAAGGGAAAAAAAGAGGTGAAGTTAAAATTTGTGATGTCTTATCATGAAGAAAATGATGTTTTACTTTAAATTTATTTTATTGTAAAAAATAGATACTGAGTAAAAGTACACTCTTTGTAATATATGGGATTATTATGTAATATTTAGGACCTAAAAATATAAAAATATAATCCCAAAATATATTTTGAAATGAAAGAAAATGAATTATTGTCTAAATAAACTATATTATGTAATGTATAAGGTCGCATCCTTATATTTTTTATCAGGGAAAAGTTTATATAACTTTATAAGTTAGGATAATGTAAATATAATTAATTTTAAATATTTTTCTTTATGATTTTTAATTTCAATAATACCATGTTTCGTAATATAAACTATATCTGTATAGAATTGTTTTCTATAGAAGAAATAAGGATGTTGGAGTAGGAAGTCATCCAAGGGATGTTATCATTCAAAATCAGTAACCCATATTATTTGAAATTAGAACTAAGAAGTTTTTTTTATTTTTATTGATCATTTGATATAGTCTATAAATAGGGGTGGTACCCACGCTAGAGATCATCCACATCTACTATAAAGGAACATGTCAATAGTGTAACATTTTATGAGGCAATATCCTCCATCATTTAGTATATCTTGTGACATATGGGTTTCCGAAGGATGGATTAAATCCATTGAAATGATATTCAATGTCATGGAGTGTTTCAATCATTAAATGAAAAGACTTCATATTTATTTATTTTTATGGTGAAGTCAATTAATGGTGGAAAACGGTTAAGAATACTAAATAAAGTTAAGATATTGATATCTTGGAATGAGATGATTTTAATAATACCTTCCTTGAAAAATATTTTCCTAATGTTGATAATATTTGGATGGAAAATAAATTCTTTGAATTTAATAAAAATTAAGGAACATTCTATGGCCACCTATGAAGAAAACCTCACCCAATTGGAAAGGTACTAACAAATTTTTTTTCTGTGATCTTGTTTGTAAAATTAATTGGTTTTACATAGGATTTATGCCAATATATCAAAGGTAATTGTCTTATTGTGGATTAGAAGGTTATGATAAAATTATGTAATGTATTAAGAAGGTGGAAATGATATTTATCTATGATCATGTGTACTTCAAAAAATGTTACAAAAAGAGGTCCAAGTTTGAATCCAATGGGAAGAATGGATTAATGAAATATGGTCGTAAGAATTTTAAATTTTTGGTTTGTGAGAGTTGTGGTAAAAAATAATCTATGGAATTCATTATGAAGTCTAATAAGTGATTATGATGTGGTATGACTAGGAATATGTCTTGTAATTGAAATGAAAAAGATCATGGTAATGGTAAGAAAAATTATGATTAACTGGTAGTAAAATGTTTTAAATGTAATGTGATGGTTCATTATGCACATGAGTGTCCTATTGGATTTTTTTTCAAGGACCAATTGTTTATGGTATAATTAAAAGTATATTCGATGTATTGAATGCTAATAAAACTTCTTATTCCATATTTTTTATTATTATACATTAATCTAAGGTAATAATTTCTTAGATTATATGTCACATTGATAAGGTCATATCAGTTAATTGCTATGATGAAAACCTTGATGTTCTATATTGATATTATTAAATAATGTTCTGTGGTTGGATAATGTACTAGGAAAAGACACATAGTACATAGGGTATTAGGTGTAATTACTCATAAGTAGATGCAGATTCTTCTTAAGATGTTTGTACATGGTAATCATTAGGACGCGAGATTATAAGAATAGACCCTCCAGTAGGAATTCCACATGTTTTGGTTTCATCAGATATTCCTATCTACAAGAGTGTGTGATGGTCCTTAGGATTTAAGATTATTTATAATTCATGTTTCAACTCAAATACTTAGGTGTGTTTTGTAAACCATAATGATAAATGTTCATGGAGATGTTGGTTATGTTGGGTGTGTCACGAGTGACAAGTCATTAATGGATAAGACGATAAATCATTTGTCCCTTCTATCTTTATGGAATCTAATATATTGTACCCATTGATTTGAATATGATTGTCGCATTAAATTTCATTTCCATGGTGTAATGACATGTTTATTTTAAATAGTCAAATAAGTACACATCGATCTTATATGTTGGTGATTTGGATGCGAAACCTTCTTGTTGAGATATTGTGAAAAAGGGGTTATATTAAAAAGTAATAATTTATATCGGGTTTTTTTATTTCTATATTTAGTTCATTACCTTGGGTTTATTGACCCATTTCTAGATAGTAATCTTGGAATTTAGGCAATCTTGCCTAATTCCATTAAGAAATAAGACTATAGGGTCACACATTAAGTGTTTCCGATGATATCGATTAAATTATGTTTGTATTTTTATATTATAATTAATATTATTCATAATTCCAAGGAATAATGTTATTCAGGTTTTATTGATCTCTAATATTCAAAATCTAATAAATAATTATTTTGTAATTAATAAATAATTTATTTTCTTATGTAATTATATATAAAATATTTTTTTCTGGATTGTGAATAAAATATTTATTTTATTTATTAAATATTTTCATATATATATTCTATATATTGTAAATAAAATATTTATTTATGAATAAAATAATTATTCAAGTGTTCAATAAATTCTAGAGGAGTTTGAACAGACTAAGATTGAGTCCAATGAAGTAAATTAATTAAAAATTTTGTTTCATAAGATTTGTTATTACACAATTTTTCATGAACCACAAAACAATAATATTGATATTATTATTATATATAATATGAATTATTAATGTTTTTCAATGTTACTTAATGGATGACATGAAACTAGATAATATTTTCACATAAACCCTATCTCTATAAATAGAGGGTTACATCTGTTGTATATATATAGAATATCGAAAAGTGAAAATGGTTGTGCATAATGGATTCTTTTTTGAATCCTCCATCTCTCTCCCTCTAAAGAATTACAATGTAAAATAGATTTATTCAAGACCGAAGAACAAAATATCATGAACAAACAACGCAAGACATTTGATTCACTGCGCTAGTACCTGAAGACCACCTGGCATTGGTTGGAGATCACTCGAGCATGCCTGGATCACCGCTAGAGGGATTCTACCCTTGGATCCTCACAATCATAGTGAAGGAAATCCAAAAGGTTATTTTTTTATGATCTAAACCATCAATGTAGAAAGGTTCGTAAGACAGGGTAATCTTTTATAACGATATTAAATAAATTAATTATAAAATTGACATGCAATATCATCACTATTGTTTAAAAAAATTGAAATACAAAAATAAATTTTAATATATCGCCCACCATAACAGGCTTCCAATATGCCTGGAACCATAAAGTTGTATGAAATTGGTCAGATTTAAATTTATAATTATTTATTTATTGTTGATTTATTCACAATTGGGGTTAGATTATTATTTCATGTTATTTTTTCTTTAATCTAAATTGAATTAACATGTTATTTACATATTAATCAAGTATGTTCATTGTTTTATTCTATTAAAGGTTTAAGAATAGATGAAAAACATCTAGAGATTCCCTCATGAATTGCCAAATATTTTTCCAATAATACTTGGTTACACAATGTGTTGCTACATTACATACTATCAACCCATACACTTTGTACATGGATGCCCCAAATAGTTAATTACACATGGTTCATTTTTTCACACTATATTTTGATTGGGCCAACCGGGAACACGACAAGCAGATACATGACATGTAGTTATTATGTATGCACTGTGTTTTCTGACTATGTTAGCATGCCAAATCCCTAGGCATGTGACTCAGATACATGATAACCAAGGTATAAAACATGTAGTTGCATTGTACATGTCGAGTAGCCTCCCAATTAATGGCTGAATTGCATTAAATTAAATTAAAAATTATATCATTAAAACCATAATTTATTTATTGATACATGTTGTGTGTTTCTCAATTTAAAAATGGTTTTAAGGTTTTTTAAGTGCTCAATTAATTATTTGTAATAAATATTTCATTACTGGTTCTACCATCAATTTTACATAAATGTTGGATACCATTAACTATGTTTGTATGATCATTAAGATGAAAGGTAATTAATTAATTAAAACATATTTATCTTAATAATAATGAATGAATAAATAAATTAATGCGAGTTTGTTACTTTTTCATATTCATTGCATGTATGACTTGTCATGAACTTGAACAAGACCTATGTATGTGTTAGAAATTATTTATTTTAATTTATTGAAAGAGTTTGTAATTATTTAATATTAAATTAAATAATGGAATTTGATTCCTCCCACCATTATTATGTAGGACCTACATTTCGAAGGAAATTAATATTATTCACTTTAACCAATCCTTTGGTTTCTCTCACCTATGAGTGAGTAATAAATAATTGTAATTTATAGAGAATACCAAATAGAATGGAGGTGGTTCAAGGAATAACCATATTGATATAAAATTAGTGATAGAGAGAAATACATGTGGAATTTTTTAAATCATTCCAGGGATAGAAAATGGAGTTATTCCCCTAGGTTATATGTGGATTAAATTTCCGCTAATTAAATCAACTTTTAGAAAATATCATGATTGGGTCATTTTCTTTATTTATTTATTTCTATATATGAATTATTTTTTTATGTATAAAAGACCCAATAAACATAAATGAATGAATTAATATGAAAATACTTAAATTAAATAATTTAAGTATGGGTAAATTTTTTTATCCAACTTGTTTAATTAATTATGTAAAATACACTGAATCTTAACAAGTCATGTAAAATATAAAACAAAATAAAATTTATGTAAAAAATAATCAAAATCCCTCATTGTAATATTAAGTTATAAAAATACATCCATTAATTTATTAGGAATGAAACCATTTAACTATGTGTAGTATATGGCCAATGTTTAGACAATTACTTTTATCAGGGAGTTCTTATAAAAGTTTTGGGTTGACTTAACCGAACTTGAATTGATTTTATTGTCCAAAATACATTCAATGAAAATTTGTAGGTATGTGTTAAGGAAATCCATGTTAGGATGTTAGGATAGGGGAATGGACTCAATATATCAAGGAGCTACAAGACTATAGTTAGAAAGATTCCCTAGTTAATTAATTTCCTATTGTTTTCATGGAAAAGGTATGGATCATTAAGAAAAGTAATTGGGATAGTTTACAAAAAAAATTCATATGAACTACACATTCCAAGTACAATGGTGAAAGATATTGGCACTTGAAAAATAGTATGATATTTAATAAAAAATCTACAAATATAATATTATTCACAAAATTTGGAATCAAGAAAATTACTAACCATATTATTTGTTAAATTTTATAATAAAATGACAAGTTCATCATCCACAAAATCCCTACGATCATTATTGGAGAAAGGAAACCTATTAACAGGCAGTAATTTCCAGGAGTGGTTTAGATGTCTTTGTGTTGTGCTACACCATGAATGGAAATTTGACATGTCGGAATCATCATTGTCTTTTCCGCCAACTAAAGAGGCATGTGATGAAGAGTTCTTCATTAACAAAAAATCATTTGAGTGATGTGGTCAATGTTGAATATTTGATTATTTTATCTATTTCCAAGGAAATCACGAAGTCTTATGAAAAAACAGATGCATATATAATGCTTGATCACAGCTATGGTATTTACTAGAAGATATCTAGATAGGAACATTTTGATATATCAAAGGCGCTCTTTCAAAGAACTATTGGAGAGGGTTCCCCAATTGTCCCTCACATATTCAAGATCATTGGTTATATTGAGTGCTTATAGGTTTTAGGGTTTAAAAACCACAAAGAAAAGAGACCCCATCTCATTTTTGAATTAAATCCCTTAAAGATACTCCACCTTTGTTGTAAATTTTAATATGAAAAACATTAATAAGTCTCTACTAGATCTTCTTACTCTCCTTCAACAAGTAGATAAGGATATGAACCATGAAAATATTTCTGTCCTTATAGTGAACAAATGGAATGGGAAAGAGAATAGATTTAATCTTAATGATTTTTCACACGCTTACAAGAAGGGGAAGATCAAGGGGAAGGAGAGGGAACCTGTCACTGTCTCTTTTTTCATGTGCCAAGAAGGGCCATTGAAAGAAATACATCCAGCCAAAGAATTAAGGGGAATATTCAGGTACATTTTTTTATCAAGTTCAATTTATCCATTGCAAAAAATGTATTATTATATACATATTTTTATTCTCAAATATGTATTCAAATATAGGAACCAAGAAGATTTTGAAATATTAACCAAGGGGAGGTAGATCTATAAGTATCCAATGTAGAAAAACTTACTGTTGTAGCTTTCAGGGAATGCCACCTCACATTGTTGACTGTAATTATATTCATTTTGATAGGTTGTTATTAGTTTTTTCTATTAAAAAACATTATTTCTATATCTATAGTAGAAATATATGGATTTATTTTTAAATTCAGTAATAAATGTTTCTTCTTTTATAAATATAACATTTTTTATGCTAAGGAAAATTTAAATAAAGTTCTTTATGTTCTAGATTGTATAAACCATGTAATGTATATTGATAATGAATTTACTTCACATGAATAATACCACACCAAACTTTGGAATCACATGGTAGGTCATGTAAATGAAAATCATCTTAATAAATTACATCAAGATGGATATTTAAATTATTTTGAACTAAACCCACTTGATGTATGTCACACATGTTTAAAAGGTAAAATGACCAAATCCGAATTTATTGGGAAATGTGAAAGTGATAAATATCTTCTTGAATTAGTTCATATTGATGTTTTTGGATCATTTATTGTGGAAACAATGGGTGGGTACTCATACGTTATAATTATTTATGATGATATTAGTAGATATGGATATGTATACCTAATAAGATATAATTCATATTCTTTTGGTAAATTCATAGAATACAAGAATGAATTTGAGAACCAACATGTTAATAAGATTAAGAAACTCCACTCAGATCATGGTGGAGAATATCTTAATCAATACTTCATTGATTGCATTTGGGATCTTGGGGTCGTATCCCAACTCACTTATCCTTACACACCTCCGTGGAATGGTGTATGTGAAAGGAAGAACCAAACCTTGTAAGACCTGGTGAGATCAATGACGAGTCATGCGAATCTTGAATTATCCTTTTGGGGTTACACATTTCCAACTATAGAATACAAACTAAACTGAGTGCTAACTAAAGGGATACTACCTATACAATCCTCCAGACAAAAAGGATGTGGTTGAAAGATACCTCACATTTCTTGAGGATGATAATATATTTAAAAGTGATAGTGAGGGTGAGATATATTTTTATAAATTCTAGGCTTAAGATACACATGAGTTGGAACATGAAGAAATTCCAAAAATACTCATGGAAGAAAAACTGTTTCAGAGACATAATTACTGTGAAGTAGTGATAGAGAGGTTATAGAACTAGAAGGGTATGATTTTATAGCTTTTGAGGATGGCGTCTCATTATTATTTGATAATAATTATCCTTTAACCAATAAAGAATCAATAAGTGGCACAAATGTTTCCATTTGGAAAGAGTCCATGAATCCAAAATTGGATTACATACAATAAAATCAAGTCTTTATTTTTATAAACCCTCTAGAGTATGTAAGTCTGTTTGGTTGGAAATGGGTATTCAAGAAGAAACTAGACATGTAAGGAAAAGTACGTACCTAAAAGGGAGACCATTTTTAAAATGGTTTAAATAGAATTAAGTAATTGACTATAAAGAAACATTTTTAGAATTTTCAATGCTAAAATCTATCGAAATTATAATTTCCATTGTGACTTTCCAGGATTATGAATTTTTAAAAATGGATGTAAAAAAATTATTACTTAATGAGAACATTTAAGAAGGTGTATATATGACAAAACCCAATGTGTTTGAGACTATAAAGGATTCCAACAAGGTATTCCAGTTATAAAGAAATATTTATGGATTAAATAAAGCATCTAGGTCATGAAACATTCATTCTGATGAGACCATAAAAGAATTTGGTTTTATAAAGAACGAATGTGATCTATGTGTCTATAAAAGGTTTAGTGGGAGTGCAGTCATTTTCTTAATAGTATATTTTGATGTCATATTACTCATTCGAAATGAAATAAAAATATTATAGTTTTTTAAGGTGTGGTTGAATAATTGCTTCTCTTTGAAGGACTTAAGTGATGTATAATATATTATTGATATCCAGATCCATTGTGATAGATCCAAGAGTTTTCTCAACCTTAGTCAAGGTACATACATCAAAAAAATACTGAAGTGATTCAGTATGGAATAATCCAAGAGTGGATTCTTAGAAGAGTCACAAGGCATTCATCTTTCTAGGAAAACATGTCTTAAAAAATAGGAGGAATGAAATATAATGGAAAGGATTCCATTATCATCAATAATTGAGTCATTCATTTATGATATGCTATGTACTAGTCTATATTTCTCCAACACATTATTTATGGTAGGGAGATGTCAAGCCTATCCATGTAACCACCATTGGATGAAATCCAGGACAATATTTAAGTATTTGAGGTGTACTAAGGATATGTTCCTGGTTTATGGAGGCGATGAGGAACTAACCATCAGAGGATATAAAGATTCTAGTTCCCTAATTGATCATGATTACACGAAGTCTCAAACGGGATATAACATAACTTGGAATAGAGGTGTTGCGATATAGAAGAACTCAAATAAGGAAGTGGTCGGACATTTTACATCAGATTCCATATATATTGTGACTTTTAAGGAAATTAAAGAAGTGATATGTTTGTGAAACATCATACAAGAACTTGATGTGGTACCTAATAGTAAAGATCTTACCCCATTATATTGTGATAATACTGAAGCAGTGTCTCTTGAAAAATAGACAGAGTAACATTTTCATAAAAACTACATACATCAAATGTATCATATCTTGCGGAGTTTTTATTAGAGAGGTTAATTTGATTGAGCATTATGTTCACCAAATAAAATTTAGAGGACCCCTTGATTACAACCTTGACTTAGTAGAAACAAAACTACCATGTGAATTCTAGTGGACAAAAGGTCATAAGAGTTGGCTATAGTCCAAGTGAGAGTTTATTAGAATAAGTTTCCTATGACTAAATTTTTATACTTTTATTATATGTATATTCAATGTATTGAATATTAATAAAACTTATTATTATGTATTGTTCATTTTTATGCCTGAATCTAATGAAATAATGTCCTAGATTACATGCCACCTTGATAAGATCATATTAGTTCCCCACAATGATGAGAACCTTGATTTGGTAGGATTATATTCATAAATGATTTTATACAGTTGGATAATGTACTATGATGGGATACATAGTACATTTACTATCAAGTGCGATTACTTATAAGAAGATGAGACTTCTTCTCATGAAGTTCACATAGGGTAATATTTAAGATGGGAGATTATGAGAATAAACCTGCTAGTAAGAATTCCACTAGATTTGTTGTCATAAAATATTATTATCTACGAATATGTGTGACGGTCCATAGAAATTATGATTATCATTAATGAATGCTGTAACATGCATACATAGGGTAATTTTGTAAGAAAGGACAATAACAGTCAATAGAAAAGTTGGATATGTTGGGTGCATCAAAAGTGAAATGTCATTAATGGTTAATTTATGGAAGGGTTTTTTCTTCCATATTTATGGAAGATGAAATATCACCCCTTTGATTGGAATAGAATTTCCATATTAAATTCGATGGCCATGGTGTAACATCATGCATATTTCAGATAGTTAATTACATCCATATCGAGAATATAGTTTGGTGACACGAATATGCAACTTGTTTGATGAAATATTTTAATAAATGGATTAAATTACATGACAATTTTTTTATATGGTTATCACTTTTTTTATATTAAGTTATTTTTGTTGGGTTACTTAACTTGTTTCTAGATAATAATCTTGTATTTTTTGCAAGTCTGTCAAATCCTCATGAGAAAGAATCCTAGAGGGTTACGAACTAAATGGTTCTGATGATCTCGATTAAATTTTATTTAAATTTGGTTATTGGAATAAATATCATTCTCAAGACCAAGGAATAATTTTATTCAAGTTTTACTGACTTCTAATATTTGGAAGGAAATAATTAATTATTATTTTTATTAATAAATAATTTATTTGAATATGTAATTATATGTAAAATATTTATTCACTGAATTGTGAATAAAATATTTATTTCGTTTATTTTATATTTTAATAAATATTTATTTTCTATATTGTGAATAAATTATTTATTTATAAATAAAATATTTATTCAGGTGTTAAATATATACTAGAGGATATTGAATGGACCAATACCAAATCCGGTGACAAATATTAATTAACAAGACTGTTACATAATATTTATTATAGTGAAAGCTGAAACACATGATAAAATAATAATAATGATATTACTATTATACAAAATGTGGATTATCAATGGTTTTAAATGTTAGTTAATGACCAACATACAATTAAACTATTATTTAACCCAAAACTTATCTAAATAAATAGATGGTTATGTCTATTGTATATATATCGAATATACATAATAGAGAATGGTTGTGCACAAAGAATTTTATTTCAACTCCTCCATCTCTATCCCTCTCAAGAATGATAATGCAAAGGAGATTTCTTCAAGTCTAAAGAACGAGTGATGAATAACAAATAAAATAAGATATTTGATTCACCATGATACCACATGAAGAACGAGTGGCATTTATCAGAGATAATTGGAGCATAAATAGATCACCACTAGAGGGATTCAACCCTTGGATCCTCACAAGCATAACCAATACAATTAAAAAGGGTCTTTTGCAATGATCAACATCATCATATAACAAATGTTATTAATTCAAAGTAATAATTTAATCTAATATTAAATAACTTAATTATAAATATTATATGCAGGATCCTCACTCTAGGTTTCAGGAATTGAAATATTAAATTAAAATTTTATATTTCTCTCACCACAGCATGCTTCTACTGGGCCTAGAATCATCATATCTGAAGAGGAATTTGAATGACGAGAAGGATCTAGACTATAACAAAATAAGTGTGGAAAAATACATTACAACTGATTTAGTATAATTTGGGCCATTAAAAATAGTGGTATCATTTACATTACTTTTTTTTTCTGAAAATTATAATGTATTGTTTGATTAGGGGTCTAAAAATTATTTCATTTTTTAGAAATATTCTGGTAAATTGGAAATTTTTAGGAACCCTATTCTTCTTTTGAGGTATGAATCATTCCTTTTCAGTTTTTACTTAAGAAAATGTGGGAAAAGAGGTTGAGGGGATGGATTCAGGCCTATTACATGACTTGATTGAGAACTACATGTTGTGTACTTATAAGTACACACCGTATATGGATGGAGACATTCCATGTAATCCCAGTACATGACCAGGTGATAGTTGTGATAGAATTTGTACAAATAGAGCATGTAGTCTCAAGTACACATTGTGTACTTTTTTTGTCTATTAAATCAAGTACTCGAAACATTATTTTGTGAAAATTGATAGGGGATCGTACTTTTACGTGAACAATAGTGATGAGGGCCATTTTTATTACCCATGGATCATCTGAACCTTGATTCATTCACCATCAGTTGCGTTTGAACCTAATTGGTGAGCTCTCGATTCCTCTTGAGCCTTTCTTCCTGATTTATTCTTTCTATTGAGTTATTTAAGGTCGAGCGTTTATACCCATTTTTTAGATATACTACGTTCAAGGGAGAATAAAATCCATATGCAAGATGGGGAGAGTCATACTATGATTAGGTAGGTGGTATTGTTCCATTTTCTCAACGTAGAGTTGTTTATATGTGCTGTATTTCCATTCTCACATGTTTAGGGTTTAACCTTGAATGGAAATTGACACTTGTTGTTTCCTAGTGATGATTACATTATGAATTAAATTAAATTAATCATATTTGGGATTTTTGGTTTGATAAAGGGCCACCCCATTAGTGCATTCCCTTGGAATGATTATTTTTGGCCATTTGGATGAGGATTCCTTTGAGGAATACCTTATTTTACCTTATTGGGTTGTTATGTATGAATTATATTTATAATGGAATTTCAATTATTCTTAATTGTGATTGATTTGATTAAGGGGTTTCAGTTTAGTGATTTACCATTTTCCCCATGATATGCCAATTATCGTATAAGCCTTGTGATAGTTTAATTCACTTTTTTCTTGTTATGTATGATGACAATGGGAGTTTTTATATGTTAACCATGTAATAGTGTAAATTACATGTGTTGTTTATCATGCTTAAATTCTGATATACAGGGATTAACCCTTATTTATCTATTATGCATGTGGGGAAGGATTTGTTATGCCTCTCGGGAAGGATTCGTTAGGCCTGAGGGTGAGGATTTGGTTATGCCTATGGGTAGGGATTTTCAATTCTTGTGAGAAAGATATTGAGTTAAATATTGAAATGTAATGACTTATGACATATCTACCAAGCCAAAACAAAATCTTGGATTTATTGTTCACTTTTCTTGTTTAGATAGCCTTCTGAGGTATCCATTGATTATTCTTTATACAAGGGAATGACGATCTAAGGATGAGTCTAAACACTTAATTAATTTAATGTAATTGAATGGATTAACTGAACATAATGAATGAAAATGGAAAACCTGACTTGTAAGATTTTTTACTGTTGAGTACTTCCTAGTTTACTGCCTTTTCCTTTTTTTCAACTACTTATTACATATACTCACTGATAGATAAGCACAGATCTTGAAGTGGTTGTCTATTTGGATTTATTTCTCACACCCTATTTGGGTCATGCTTTTGGGACCAAATAGATAACATTTCTGTAGGTGTCGATAAGGGAATGTGACCTTTTACAGGTACTTGAGACACTGTTTAGGAGCCAGAGAGCATGGGACTAGGCCGAGGCTTGTGATGCTTCTTAGTTTTCGTTTTTTTCTTTTGGAACATATATTATGTATTACATAAGTGTACCTATTTGGATGTTTTCTTAGAACATAATATGTTGCATCATCATTTTTGTGGAATGATTCTTGGTTATTTATCTTATCAGTCTTCTGCTGTTTATTTCGAATGTATGTTGTTTAATAATTCCTCCATTGTATTATTATTTAATTTTATGGGTTACAATCTTCTAATGAGAGAATAGTTTTTCCACTATCACACCCTAGGACCTAGCTTCTAGTCAGTAGCCTCTGGAATTTAGGGAAATTTACTTGAGGCCATGTGGACAACCATGTGCGGGGAACCAGTTGAGTGTCACCCGAATCCAGGATGTTACAATGTGGTATCAGGGAGTTTTCTTTTATGATCTTCCCTACTACTTGGAGACATTACAAAGTTATACGATTTAAATGGAGTTTGGTAATTAGATTTACCTAGGATTAGCTACCCTATGTATAGGGAAAATGAAAATTATATAAAATTGAATTGTGATTTTTGGATTTTTAGATATTATAATTGATTGAATTTCACCATTTGGTGACACACTTGTTTTGTGTTGTTATTATTGATATCTTTGTAATTCTATTTTGTTTCAACCCAATGATATGAGGGTATGCCGTATCATGAATCATATAAGCCCTTTTTAGAAATAACATGCCATGCATTTATTCATACAATTTAGAGAGAATCGCTAATTGCATGTTTTTATGATAGATGTCATGCTAGATATGCATGTTGTTGTGATAGATACCATGATAGATATGTCTACTGTTGTGATAGGTGTATAGGTATGTGTTATGGTAGAATTGGATGGATGAAAAACTTTTATCCCTGAGGAGTATGTGTGCTCTTGGATTGGAATTTGGTGGATCATGTTTTATCCATGGGATATAAATTGGGTTTTTATGTGCTATATGTCGATTCCAAGCATTGATTTGCAAGGAGTATAGGCCCCTACAGATCAGAATTTGGCACACAATTGCTTTGATTTTCAAAAATAGGGGTTTCGAGGATGTTTTTGAGGCTTACTGTCTGGATACCCAAACAACCTCTCTTGTGGTCCAATGAACACACACCATGTGTACTTATGTTTAAGAATTAAATAAAATTGACAAGTACATGCTGTGTAATCTTAGTAAAAGTCGTGTTGTACATGACTGTGCCACTGATCATGTGAGAGAAAGCATGGGTTGTTTATTTTTGATTAGAACACATCGTGTACCTTAAGTAAACCCCGTGCAATTTTCCATAGATAGACCTATGTGGCTATGTCCATATAAAAGTACATGGACAAGAGGGAAGACTTGAGTACACACAGTGTGTAATCCTGACACACCGTGTACCTAAGATTTTTATATGACCAAGTCAGGCATAGTTACATGCCCATGTGAGAGTTTAAGGGGACACAATGTGTATAGTCCCTACACACTGTGTACCTGGGGTGTTTACATGCCCAGGCTGGCAAGAGTACACGACCATGTAGGGGATCAAGTGTACACATCGTGTATGGTTCCTATACATTGTGTACTAATATTTTATGAACTTTTGAGGCTTTTATTCTCCTATTTAGTTTGTGTGTTCTTGAACCACATACCTTGATAAATTATCTTATACTGAGGTTTATGTTCTAAACTTTATAGAGAAATTCTACCATGGAAACCTCTAGTTGTACACCTAGATAGTGGAAATGAGCATACCCAGGAGGTGGTAGTTCATGGGACACTAGGGGATCCTTCAGATGTTCCATTTGAGGAACTAGATATTATACTGGACTCAGAGCAGATGCACAATTCTATGAAGGATTCATGACGTTTATACAGAGCTTCCAAGGAGTTCCTCAGCCTGCCGCGTCTATGGAAGAACTAATGTGAGTATTCCGGCAGCAGCATTCACCAATGTTATTAGGGGATGGTGGACCACATGCTATAGAGTCATGAATGGAGTCTATTATTACAATCTTCGAGTATCTGGAGATGCCTCTTAAGGGGAGGGTCAAGCTCTCAACTTATATGTTACATGATTCCGCCAAGAGGTGGTCGAATGTTATCACTCAGACATAGTGCGATTAGGACATGGCATGGAAAATTTTCAGATGGTCTTCTATGACTATTATTTATCTGAGATGATGAGGGTCTATAGATCCTTGTAGTTCATGCATCTAGAGTTTGGAACTATGTCAATGATGTAATACTATTCCTGTTTCACTCAGCTTTAGAGATTCACACCTATTCTGATGGGTGACGAGACTTCAAGGGATAGGAGGTTCGAGGATGGTCTCAGGAATGACATCCAATCATAGGTAAATGTTTTCTGGTTTCCTTATGTATATGCCATCGTGAATCATTCATTGATTATCAAGCATTAACTTCAGGAATCTAGAGGTTCAAACCAAGGTGTTTCGGAACCTAGATCTAGTACTGTCTCAACTGGGATTAAGAAGCATTGTATGGAGCTTTCTCATGAGGATACGAGTTGTTTGAATGTTTCTTCCAGTAGCTAGGTGAGATTATATTAGTGTGGTAGAGATAGGAAAATGAGACCACATTTGCCGATGGACCCATTCAAGTGATGATATTATGGTAGGATGTGTCATCTACAATGCTACTGCCTGGGGTTTCCACCAGCAACTTGTAAGAGAGGTTTTGCACAGACTCCGCGTTCAGGAGCAGGGTCAGAAGCTTCTCACCAGTCAGGGATTTAGAATATACCAGGTCCTTTAGTCCGTGGTGATGGTCATTGCAATGGTATCCAGACCCCAAGATCTTAGCACTAATAGGGCAGGTCAGCTCAGGGTAGCTAGGTAGTGTCTCAGGGCTGCGATAAAAGTCAAACTTATGCAGTGCAACATACCTAGTATGAGTAGGATCCCAGACATTTTTCTATCAGAGATACTATTCTAGTCACCTATATTTTATCTTCTGCACTCTTTTATATATGGGAATTATATAGTTTTATATATTTTTATAATTTTATATATCCTTGGGCTCTATGTTTTCTCTTATGATGATGTTATAATGCTAGACACTCTGTTAGGGATAAGGATGGCAGGTGTGCATCAGTGTAAGGAGTGACCCCTTGAGGTTGGTGGGTGTCACTTCTTTTGGGATCTCTATGTCTTAGAGACGATAGGCTCTTATGTCATACACAAAATGTACTGGTTAGTCTCTTTTCAAGTCTTTTTTGATTAATATCACCACAGGGTGAGATTTACATCACTATAAGGTGTATTGTTTCTATAAAAGGGAGAGTGGGATGTCTAGGAAAACTGAGTTGGACCTGAGAAATAGGGGTTTATTGGGATGAAATCCCAGATTTCCAGTTTATATCTAGATGACCATAGAATACATTAGATATATTTCTCTCTAGTGGTTGGTCATTTAAGGGATGTTTTTTGAGAAGAATTTTCATGCTCACCTCTGGTAATAGAGGTGGGGTTCCCTATAGAGCTAGTGCCAGGAGTGGCACTGGTATCCATTCCTCCTTACAGAATGTCTACGAAGGAGTTACAAGAGATTAAGAGGTAGATAGAGGGTTTAGAGGGAAAATGGGGTTTATTCGACCTAGTACTCTTCTGTGGGGTTTTCTAGTCCTTTTTGCGAAGATGGTAGACAATACCCTCAGGATACGCGTGGAAAATCAGAAACTGGACTAGATGATAGCTAAAACTGACATCCATTTTCATAGATAGATGACATGTTTGATCAGTTTCGAGTAGCCCAGGTGTTCTCGAAAATTGACTTAAGGTCAAGATATTTCTAGGTATGTGTTCGATCTCCAAACATACAATCTATGACATTTCGTAGTTGGTATGGTCTATATAATTATCTGGTTTTGTTGTTCAATCTCAAAAACGTCCCATCAGTTTTCATGGAACTGGTGAACTGATTGTTCCTTCCTTACTTGGATTCTTTTGTGGTGGTTTTCATGGATGATATCTTGGTGTATTCTCATACCTTACACGAATATGCCTCCCATCTTGATATTTTTTTTGATTACACTTATAGATCATCAGTTATATTACAATATCACGAAGTTCCACTTCTGGATAGATCAGTTTCACTTCTTGGGTCACATCATTTCGGAGGCAAGAGTATCATTTGACCCAAAGATGGTGAGAGCAATAGTGACATAGGAGAAGCCCAAAAATGTCTTTAGGTGAAGAGTTTTATAGGGAAGTATGGTTACTACATGCATTACATGTAGATATTATCATGCTTAGTAGTGCTGATGATGGGTGTGGAAAAGAATGGTGTAAAGTATGTATGGTCATATTCTTGAGATATAACCTTTTAAGAGTTGAAAGGGAGAATAAAGTTAGCACCTATAATAGTTTATCTAGAGTTAGGAAGGAGTTATACTTTGTACTGTCATACATCAGGTATCAGGCTGGGAGTAGTTCTTATATAGTGGGAACGAGTTGCTGCCTATGGGTCTCAGTAGTTGATCAAACATGAGAGGAACTATCCAATGCATGATCTAGTGTTAGCTACTATTTTTCAAGCCTTTCACTTTTGGATACATTACTTATTAAGGGATAGTTTTTTTGTGTACACAGACCACAAAAGTCTCATGTACATCTTTAACAAATGTGATCTAAATACGAGGCAGTGACGGTGGGTGGAGTGCCTCTAGTATTTCTAATTTGAGCTCGTATACACGTCTAAAATAGGAAATGCAGAGGATGATGCACTGAGTAGGAGGACTCAGATGCATGCAGTGAAATAGGCCAGTAGCGAGTGGAAACTTATGGCATTGTTCTTTGAGAAGTACTTTGCGGTGCATGATAGTCAGGGACGTACTTTACTTTCTTATTTTGTAGTGACTTATATCATATTTGATAGAGTGAGGATGGGGAAACTATCAGATTCTAAGGGCCTAGTACTATAGAAAATTATAGCAAGGATCTACCGCCTGGTTGGATAGTGGGTGATGATGAGATCCTGTGTAACCATGGACATGTCTGGGTTCCAGTGGACATATGTGAGGAGTTAATGTGGGAGTTTCATTCTTAAACATGGGAAGTAAATTCTAGAGTTACCAATTTGTACCATGACTTGAGGCATCAGTACTGGTGGTCAGGTATCAAAAGAGAGGTGGATAGTTTTGTTAAGAGGTGCTCCATCTGTCAGTAGGTGAAGGCGTAACATCAGCGGCTAGCAGGTATTTTACAATAGTTACCTATTCCAAAGTCGTAATGGGATGATTTCATGATGTATTTCATGATGGTTTTATTGAGGTCATTATGAGGTAATTATTTAGTGTGGGTCGTGGTTGAAAGACTTTCAGAGGTTGCTCAATTTTTTCTGATCAAAGAGACCTTCAGTGTCAATGAGCTTGGGAAGTTTTATGTTCGTGAGGTGGTACGAATTTATGGGGTCTATTTTTATATCATTTAAGATAGAAATTACCACATTAAATATCATTTCTAGAAGTGTTTTTAGGTGGAGATGGGTACTAATGTTATTTTGAGCACAACATACTATCCTCATACTGATGACCAGTGAGAGCGTACGATATAGGTGCTGGAGGGAATGCTTCCAGCATGGATCCTAGAATTTGGGGGCTCTTGGGAGAATAATATTACCCTAGTTTAATTTTCTTACAATAAAAGTTTTCAAGAGACTATAGATATGGAAAATTATGAGGCTTGGTATGGTATGACATACCGATCACCCTTTGTTGGCTGCATGCAGGTGAGGCAGCTTTACTTGGACCACGTCTCATGTAGGTGACTTCTGAGTAGGCCCAATTGATTCAGAAGAAAATAGATATTACACAGTCGCATAAAAAATCATACTCCAATCTTTGTATATGACCTTTTGAGTTCGAGGTTGGGGATCAAATTTCTTTCATGTTTCACTGAGGATGGGACACAAGAGAATCACGAGACAAGGTAAGCTTTTACCGAGATACGTCGGTCCATTTGAGATTCTGGAGAGGGTCAGTCCGGTTGCCTATCGATTAAAGTCACCTCATAGGTATGGGAATATTCATGACGTTTTCCACATTTCTCAGCTGTGATGTTACTTTCAGACCAGTCTCACGCCTTTCAACCTGAGGAAGTGGAGTTGTTGGAAGATGCGTAATTTTCGGAGCATCACATTTGTATTGTGGATCATAGCACACAATTTCTCTGTGGCCGATATGTTCCTTTGGTTTGAGTACTATGGTAGTATGACCGAGTATAGGATGAGACTTGGGAGAGGGAGGAAAACGTACGATCATAGTGACCGAAGATGTTCTCATATTTTTCATCATCACCATTGAAAGGGAAATTTAGGGACGAATTAGTTTAATGGTAAAATTTTGTAAGAACTCAGTTCTTACATTAAGGTATGGATATTTCCTTTTCAGTTTTTACTTATGAAAATGGGAGAAAAGTGTTTGAGGGACTGCCTTCAGGCCATTTACATGACCTGACTGAGAATTACATGTTATATACTTATAGGTACATGTCGTGTATAGAAGGCTACATGCCATGTAATACATGTACACAGCCACGTAATGGTCAGGCACAAAATTTTATGGACATGGCATGTAGTCTCAAGTACACATCATGTACTTCTTTAATTGATTAAAGCAGGCAGTAGAATCATTTTTTGTGAAAACAGACATGGGCTCATTCGGGTTCACAAACAGTAGCGCCAAGTGCCATTTTTCTTCCCAATTGATCATCTAAAACCCAATTCTTTTGTCATCGATTGTGTTTGAACCCAATTAGTGAGATATAGATTCCCTTGATCCTTTATTTCTAATTTATTCTCTAGATAAAGTTATATAAGGTCAATCATTTATACTCATTTTGTAGATTTACTCCATTCTAGGGTGAATCAATGACAGACAATGGATGAAGAGAGTCATACTACGATGGGGTTGGTGGTATTGTGTCTTTTTATCAGTGTAGAGATGTTTATATGTGTTTTATGGAATTTATCCCATGTTTAGGTTGTAACCTAGAATGGAAATTGACTCTTGTTGTTGCCTAATGATGATTAGGTCATGAATTAAATTTAATTAAGCATGTTTGAGATTGTTGGTTTGATTAAGGGCCACCCCATGGGTGCATTCCCTTGGAGTGGTCATTTATGGCCATTTGGATGAGGTTTCCTATAAGGCATTCCTTGTTTTCCATTCTTGGGTTTTTAAGTATGAATTTTATTTATAATGGACATTCAATTGTAGTAAATTGTCATTGATTTGATTAAAGGGTTTGCGATTTGTGATTTCCCCGGTGCCACATGATATTCCAATTATAGTTTAGGCCTAGTTATAGTTTAATTCACTTGTTACTTGATATGTTTGAAGACCATGTGAGTTGTTATGTATAAATTATGTAATAATGTAATTTACATGTATTGATTATTATGGTGAAATGCTGATATATTGGGCTTTAACCCGATTGATTTGTTATGCCCATGAGAGGGGATTTGTTATGCCTATGGGTAAGGATTTGTTATGCAAGTGGGAAAGGATTTATTAAGCCCAAGGGAGAATATTTGGTTATGTCTGTGGGAAACATGATGAATTGAATATTGAAATGGAAGGAGTTATAAAATGTGTACTAAGAAAAAGCAAAAACTTGGACCCAGTCATCACATTACTTATTTTGATAACCTTCTGAGGTATCTGTTGAGTATTATTTATACGTGGGATTGACGGGCCTAGGACAAATATCGAAACATAAATAATTCAATGTAATTGAACGGTTGAAATGAACATAATGACGGAAAATGGAAAATAGGACTTGTAGGGTTGGTTACTTTTTAGTACTTACTATTTTACAATGTTTTCCTTTTTATACACTACTCATTACATACACTCACTGAAAGAAATGAACAGATCTTGAGGTGGTTTCCTACCGGGATTTATATCTCACACTCTATTTGGGATATTCTTTTAGGCACAAAAAATATTATATTGTTTTAGGTGTTGATAAGGGAAACCACCCTTCTACATATATTTGATATGTTCTTTAGGAGTCAGAGAGCATGGAACCGAGATAAGTCTTGTGATGATTCTGAGTTTTCTTTTAATTATTTTTCTTTTGGAACATTTATTGAGGATTCCTAAAGTGTAACTATTTTTTTGTTTTCTTTTAACATAATATACTGCATCATCTTTTAATGGAATGATGCTTGGTTATTAATCTTCTTATCCTTCCGTTTTTTATTTTATATTTATTTTGTTTACTACTTTCCCTATTATATTATTATTTATTGCACTATGTTACACTCTTCCAATGAGGGAATAGTTTCCCAACTATCATACCATATTCCCTCATTGCTAGTCGGTAGCCTCTAGAATTTAGGGAAATGCGCTTGAGGCCGTGTGGCCCTCCGAGTACGGGGCACCAATTGAGTGTCACCCAGATCTAGGACGTTACAAAATTATACCTCAATAAATGAATCCATAAATTATGGTAAAAATTCATGGGGGAAGTTAAAAGGAAAAAATAAATTATAGGAGTCATACTATCATTGTTTTGTGGAAGTACATTACCAAAAAACCATGTTGTCTTTAGACTAGTAGAGTTTGATGTTATTCTGTGTGTGCATCGACTTTCCATGTACCGTGCTATGATATATTATAGAGATAAAGATGTTTTTTTGAAAATAGTTTCAGTTTTTTAATTAGAATGAACCCAAACCTATGATAAGATATCAAGAATCCAAGAAAATGTTAAAATATAAAAACAAAATTTATCTTTAACATATTATTGATAATAAGAGAATTATATATACTAGATATTTTCCTATAGTAAAAGAATACATGTATGTTTTTCTTGATGATTTTTTTTGTGTTATACCCAACTAGGAACTTGAATTTACTATAGAATAAGTTTTTAATGCTAATACAATTTCAAGAACCCCTTATTGAGTATCCTAATTAAAATATCTGGAATTGAAAAATCAGTTGCAAGATATTCTTGATAAATGTTGAATTCATCCTAGCACGTCAACATGTAGTGATCCTATCTTAATTTTTTAAAATAATTATAGATCCATGAGGATTTGTGTTGATTATAGGACTTTGAATAACATTACTATTAGGAATAAGTATATTTTTCCTCACATCGATAATTTTTTTGACCAGATACATGGAGCTCAGTATTTTTTAAAGGTTGACCTAATCTATGGGTACTATCAGCTGAAGGTGATAGTGAATGAAATAGAAAAAATAGTGTTTTAGAATTGATATAGGCATTATGAGTTTTTTTATTCCCTTTAGGTTAACAAATTCCCCAACAGTATTTATATATCATATGAATAGAGTCTTCCATGAATATTTGGATAAGTTTGTTCTTGTTTCTATTTATGGTATTTTAATTTATTAAAAAATTTATTATGATCATGAAAAAAATTTATGAAATTTTCTACAAACCCAGAATGAAAAAAAACGTATTTAGAAAATTTAGAAAATTTTATTTTTGGTAACAAAATATTTTATTCATTTGAAACATCATAAAGAATGATCTCATATAAATTTATCCCGCTAAACTAAAGTGGTTGATGAATGACCCAGTCCTAGAAATTTTATTTAGATTCATAGATTTTTTGGGTTAATAGGATATTACAAACATTTTTTCTGAAACTTTCCATGGTTATCTATCGCACTAAATATGTTAACTAGAATAGTTATTAAATTCATCTATAAAAAATGTGATAATTATTTTTAGGAACTGAAAATAAGATTGGTGAAAACTATAGTTTTGTCTCTCCCATATATAAATATTTAATTTTTCAAATACAGTGATGCTTCATTAAAAGGACTTGGTTGTATCCTGATGCAAAATGATCATTTAATTTCTTATTATTTATAGAAACTGAAACCTAATTATTTAAATTATCCTTCATGTGGTTTGGAATTATATGTTGTTGTCTTTTCCTTAAAAATCTAAATAAATAATTTATATATATGAAAGGAAAAAATATATACTGATCATATAGGTTTGAAGTATATATTCACTTAGAAAGAGTTGAACATGATACAAATGAGATGGATGGAATTGATAAATGAATACGTCTTCACAATTCATTATCATCTTAGAAAATTTGATAAAGTAGTTAATGCTTTGAGCCTGAAAATTAATGTTTCATTAACCGTACTACATTTATAACATGAACCTATGGTTAATGATTTGATAAATTTTGTCCTATAAATTTTGGATATAGGACCATCCTCTATTTCTTTCATGATTCAGTAATATTTTATCTTATATAAAGAATTAAGCCAGGTCAAAAGAAATTCCATGATTTATAGGAAAAGTTATAAAGGGTTAATATGGGTAAGTTTCTTGAATGTAACATTAAAGAATATGATTTGAGATTTGTAATGAGATTATGTGTGCCTTAAGATAATAATTTGAAGATATAATTTTTTAGTAAAACTCATTTTTACATGTTTTCTATTCATCATGGTAGTACTAAGATGTTTATAGACCTTCAAGAGTATTATTGGTTATAGGGAATAAAAATAGATATTGCTGACTATACCATAATTTTTTTGTCTATTCAATAGTTTAAATAAGAACAAAAATTACCAAAGGGGTTGCTTCAACCTTTTTCAGTGACAGAGTGGAAATGGGAAAATATATATATGTGGATTTTTTTGTGGAATTACTAAAAAATGAAGGAGTTAGTAATTTGATTTAGGTTATTATTGATAAATTAACTAAATATATGAATTTATTTCCAATAAAGATACTTTGTATTTTCATCAAATTTCTCGACTGTATCTTAAGGGGATAATCAGGTTACATGGTCTTCCTCTCTTCATTGTAACTAACAGGGATCACAGGTTCACTTAATTTCTTTTGAAAGGAATTTAGAAGACATTGAAAATAAATTAAATATCATTACATCTTTTTATCCTTAATATGATATACAATGTTAGTGAAAATTTCATACATTGTAAGACATTATTCTTGATTTTTCAATGTATTACTATGGAATTTGGGATCAATATCTTTCTTTAGTTGAATTTTCTTAAAAGAACAGTTTTCATTCCAGTATACATATAAAACCTTTTGAGGAATTTTATGGAAAACAATTTTAGACACTACATTTGTTTGATGATGTTTGTGAAAGGAATTTGATGGTTCTAGAATTAGTAGAGGAAATGGTTGAGGACGTGTAGTTAATTCCAAAATATATGAGGAAAAATCAGAAAAAATATAAAAGTTATATGGATAATCGGACGAAAGATATATATTTAGAGGTAGAGGATCATGTTTTTCTTAAATTTTATCCATGAAAAAATGGGATTTGTTTTAGAAAAAGGGAAATATAATCCACAATTCATTGGAAAATTTAAAATCCTATTTAAATTTGAATCATTTTCTTACTGAGTGACCTTGCCTCTGTTTATTCTAATCACACAATGTTTTTCATGTTTTAATGTTATGAAAGAGCGTGCCATATTCATCTCATGTTTTGATCCATAAATTAGTTCAATTAGAAGAGAAAATTTCTTATGAGGAACATTATATTCATATTCCTGACTATATAGGGAAAGTATTACAAAATAAGGTAATTGATAAGTCTAATGTATTTTTGAAAAAACCATATGGATGGAGAAGCAACATGGGAGTATGAAAATGATTTAATGGAAAGATATTCCCACTTATTTAAATATTTTTCATGTGGTATAAATATCCATTTGTAAGATATTTTATATTTATTTTCATTTTAATAATACTATGTAATTCGTTAGTCAAAATGAAAAATAATTATTTCTAACTGAAATAGGATTTCACGAATTATATTGTTTTATTTAAAATATAGATTTCAAAATTATTGAATTTTAATTTTTTTAAAAAATATCATTTTCTAATTTCAAATGTCAAAATTATCTTAGGAATAATATTTGAGAAGTTTCTAAAAGGACTTATTTTTCAATAAATAGTGAAAATTTCTATTTTTAAATTGAAAACTGTATTATCTTTTAAATTATTTATAAAGATAAATTTAATTTAAATTAGCTTTAAAATTTAATTTGATAATTTTTATTTAAAATGTTCCAATTTTGGTTTTTAAATGAATTTTATATATGAATTTAGTTTAAATACATTTTATATTTAAAAATGACGTTTTTTCAGAAAACATGTATTTCCTTTCATTTTTTAAATTTAATTTAAAATTAAATTCTTCCACTACTATGTTTTTAATTTTTTAAAAAATTATTCCATATTTTTAATTAGTGTATCTATGTTTTAGAAATGGGACCCCTTTATTTTGGGTTAATATGAATAATAACCTTAATAATTTTTGTTACTATAGTAAAGGGTAAATTTTAGTAATAAAAAATAAAAAATAATATGATAAGGACTATAAAATTACCATAAAACTTGAATTAATTTTATTTATAAGTCCATTTCATCCATAATCATACAATATTCGGTTATATGGACTTTTTTACATTTTCATGTGATTAAAATCTTTATAATATTTTATTTAAACTAAAGTAAAATATGTCACAATCATGTTTTTAATTACTATAATATTTTTAAAAAGGGGATAAACAGAGGATATGTTCGGTTAAAAATAATTATATTAAAGATAAATAATTTTTTCTTCATCAGGGTGGTTTTTTTTATTTTTTAATAATGAAATGATTACATTAAATGCTTACACAATTCTGATTTAACAATTATTTTATTAACGGAAAAAAATAAATGATATTAAAAATATTAAAAGTAATTTAATTATAAATAATCAATATGATAAAATAATTTTTTAGATAACTATAACATGTTATGTATTTTTGAATTTATTATCTTATAATTCCTTGATTTTCTTTATTTGATAATAAAATCAATGTATATTAATAGTTCTAAAATATACCTTATTGGTATTTTTTGAAATTAATATTTTCTTAATTTATATAAAATTTTAAAAAAAATAGATTCATAAAAAATATTTTTAAATGGTCAATTAAATCAACTATGGTATAGTTATGGATTTTTTTTTAATATTTTATAGTAATATTTTTAACCCTTAACGTGTATAAAAGTTTTATATTGCTTTAATTGTAAAGAAACATTAATAAAGGTTTAGAACCAAAAGATAAGGGTATAAATATAATTATAACCTATATAGTTTTTATTTTATGAGAGTATTTAGATCTATAATCATCATATATTCCAAATATATCATTTTTGTTTCATTTTGAATTGAAAATTAATTAATATTAATTTAATATTCATAGAATTCCAAAAGTTCCACTCCCCTCTCTTATAAAAGGGAACAACTTATTCCTATTTATTCACACACACAAAAAATTTCTTCTGTAAGTAACTTCCCTAATACATTAATATAATTTATAACCTCATTATATATGCCTTGATTTTTTCATAATACCAACCATATTTAGATTAAGGTGTTAATCAATAGAGACTATCAAAATAAGTGGTATAGTTTTTAAGAACATGTTTAAGTTTTATTTCTTATTTCCCCTCAAAAGACTACTTAATCGTTATTATATAAAAAAGCATCTTCCATATACCAAGGTGTTTTTATTTTAATGTACCAATCTATATCTATCTCTACTTATATCAAATAATAAATGAAACCATCATTAATGTGTATGGATGACTATCGACTCGTGAACCAATGTAATTCATTTTCCATCACAGTCCCTCAAGACTGGTGGTAACAATGGTAACAATGTATATATATTATTTTAATTAGATATATAACAATATATAAATATAATATATCATTTAATTTCTTACCTTCCCACTCACGAAAAAATGATACATCGTTCATATGTACGTTTAGACTACCACCTCCACAAAGTGATATGATTTGGTTTTAAATCACTACATCACATTTAAGATATATTTAAGTACAATTAGAAGAAAAAATATGATATTTATTATATTATTATAATTATAGCTGTATATAATAATATTGACCTTCATTCCATAATGATCGTTGAAAAATGGAAACGTTACTCATGCATATGTACAACCTATCGTATCCATGATTTTAATGTAGTTAATTTTTCATAAACATCATTCATAATTGTTTTTTGAAATATAATTGATGTGTATAAATTATAATTATGTCATTATTTTTATTTTGGAGAGGATTGAATAATAACTACATTGACCATAGTTTACTTACCGACTCCAGTTTGTACTTATGAAATGAATATTATCAAAACACTCGACCTGAGTTTAATTAATTAATTAATTAATTAATTAATGGAAAGAGATAAAATAAAAGGAACAATAAAATTGAAAAGGGTTATTAAGAAATTAAATAATTAACCAAAGTTTATTATTTTGGTAGATGAAGAATGTACACGACGAGTCTAGCTCATGGTAAGGGACTTTATTTTTAAAAATCCTCTTTTAATGTTTCCGTTAAAACTATATTCTTCTTCCATATCCATATTTTTAATATTAATTTTTTAATTTATTAATATAGATTTAACTACATTATAAAGGAAACTTTATGTTTCTTTTTAATTTATTTCAATGGTTTTAAAAATGAATCTATTATGGAATATTTTAACCACCTTTGCAAAAAGACAAAAGGAATGGTATATTTTAATTTATACAATGACAAACATATTTACCAACACCATAACTGTTATTTGATTTTTTATATTACTTTATAATATTCCACATTTTCTTCAAAGAAAACCCCCTTTCCATTTATTCTGGGACTTTTAGTTTTGAAAATTGGGTTTTAATGAAAAGGGATATATAAATTTACAAAAATTAATTCTAATGGGTTAAAATAATATTTTTATGATGAAATATTTTATATATTATATTATGGTTCTAGCGAATTTTTTATTATGACGATTGGTTCAATTATAAATTGAGAATTTGAGATACCATTATAACTTTATAATGTTTTGGGTTAAGCGACATAGTTAACCGATAAGGTATCTCCTAAGAGATTACTAGAATATATTGCAATGATTATTCCAAGTATAAATGTTATGTTTATTTCAAGTGTAATTGTGATGGTTAATCCAAATATAATCATGATGATTATTCTATGTGTAAGTAAGAATGATATAAAAATTATTCAACAAGTTACCTGTATGATTAATCCATTCTTTCTATAGGTTTTATGGAAATCTTATGATTTTACATGGTAAAGGAAATTTTATTCTACATCATAATGTCTAAAAGTATAAATTTATGAAGATTTTATTATGATTTTTTCATTATTTCAAAGAAATATTTATGAGTTTTATTTTTTATTTAATATTTATAATGAAATTTTTTATGAAAAAAAATGGGATTAGTTAGTGATTTCATGGGTAAATAAATGTTTATTTTCAACATAATGTTTTTTTGAAAAATAATTTTTTTTATAATTATTTATAGAATAAAAATTTCATTATTTTTTTATTTTAGTTTCTGATATTTTTGTGCTCATCCCAAATTTTAATTTTTTTTATATGGATTAAGGATGGAAAAGGGAATGTAAGATGTCTTGTTAAGATTCCTGAAGATTTTTCATGAGAATAAATGATGTTTTATTTTAAAAGTTTTCTATTGTAAAAGAATGGATACTATACAAAAGTGACTTTTTTTAGTATATCGAATTGTTATTTAATATTTATGACCTAAATCTCTAAATCTATAAAAATTAAATATATTTTAGAATGATAGAAAATGAAACCTAGTCTAAAGACACCATATTAATTGATGTATAAGGCCAATCCCATATATATTATACTATTTACATCAATCTTAACTACTAACCCATTAAATACGAAATCATAATAAATTCAAATTTTAATGTAATTTAAATGAAGAAGTTTAGAATAAAATTCCTAAAAACTATACCTGAAATAATAGAAAGTGAGACACAGTGATGTTCATAAGGCTACAAATTCTAGTATTATGTATTACAATGAATACTTCTACATATAGATAATTTAGAAAACATATAGAGTTGCACTATTCTATGTAATGGTACTCAGATCTTATGTAAGGGTCATTTCCATGACAAATATAATAGATAAGGGTCGTTTTATATAATAAAGAGATACCTAAGGGAGATTTTCTATGTATATGGGGTGATATATAAGGGTAAATTCATAAGTTATGGTAAGTCAAGTATTTGTTACAAATGCTCTTCATGGCCCTTTAAACCATGATTGAGCCAACTATGTAATTAATAGACTCCCAACTGAATTATGATCTCATATAATCTAAAATAGTAGCACAAAAATCCTTGAACTCCCCTAGAAGCCAAGAAATGACAAAGTAAGGGTTCAAAAAAATATGGGCACTTAAATTCTTATTTTAACTGATTCATCATAATATAAAATAATTTTGAGAGCTTTAACATGCTTAAAAATCCTTGAATAAATTGAAATATAATGTTCATCATCACTTTAAACAACTATATCATCAACTTCAACTTTCTAATTACTGAAAATTTCCCCATTTTAAAATTTCTTACTTACTATTTCCACAATTCCACATCTTTTCTAGAAATTTTTAAATGGAATACTTGTTATTCATACTAATTAAAAATTTTCAATCAAACTTAAATTGTCATATAAACAATATTTCATTGTTCTTTGTTGTAATATCAATTTTTCCCATTTTATGTACATCCCAAAAAAAATTCAACTTCGCACTGCTTAAACATGTTTATGTTTTATTATTACACATGGATGATACATGTGATATTAAATATAGGGAGGTATTTCATACTAAGGGTATTTTGGTAACAAATATCACTAGATGACATGTTTGAGTCACTATAAGAATATTTCCATTTATTAATGATTTTTATTGGTGGTTTGGGAAATGACCCTTAAACCTTAATTTTTATTTCTTGTAAAGGTGTTTTTTAAAAGTTGTCAACAATTATTTTTTATAGCAGTTTTTAGCACTTATTTTGATGTGTTTTTTGTGGTAATTTAAACAATTATTTAACATCAAATATTTATAATTTTATAAATAAATAAATTTATAAATATGGTTTTTAGAAGTGTTTTAAACCACTATTAAACATTAAATATTTTTAATTACACACACACATATGTAAATATATATTAATATAAATATATGTTCATATGAATATTAGAATATAAATAAATAAATGAATGAATATAAATATATAATTATATAATTTTTCATTAATAAATTAATGAATGGATAGAAATATATAAAAATAAAAAATATAATAATTACTATATAATATTTAATATTAAAGATACACAACTAGTAATTCATTTATAAATATTAAACATAAAAAATATGTAAGAACATATAAAAATGTAAATACATATCAACATATATGTATATATGTGTTTGTGTGTGGTCATCTAGAAAATAAGGATCCTAGGTCAGTTGGTTTGGTTGGTGGTTTCAGTGAAAGTGGTTTGGGGTTTAAATCACACTCTCTCAAATTTTAGATTTATTTCAGGATTGAATCTAGGATACGGTAATGTCAGCTGGTGCAGACTGGGTTGAGGTGGGTGGGCATGTGCTAGGTTGTAATTTTTTTTATTTGGAATTTTTTATTAAAAAAAATAATCATCTAAAAACGTTGAATAATGAATACTATCATGAAATGATTCTTGACACCAATATATGATATAGTTTTTAAGAACCATGGTGAATAATTTAATAAATGTTTATATTGTCGATAAATATCAATAATGATACAATTAAATAATATTTTTAGTATATTGAGTTATGATGATAGTAACACTAATTCTAAATTTGAATGAAAGTGCGAGTTGTTGTCCCAAAAATAAATGTAATCTATATTCCTTTGCTAATATTATTCTATCCATTTCAAATGATATTTTTTTATTAATTTCAGATACATCATATTTTTTTGGGTGTATGGTTCACTATACTGATGTTGAATGTTTTTTTTCTCCATACAGGCATGAAATTCATCTATCATGTACTCAAATCCATTATCTGATCCTAACCTCTTTAATAATTAACCATATTCCTTTTTTCAATTCTTTTATAACTCCTGAACATCATGAGAGCCTAAATTGTGTTTTATAAACATGATAATATTTTTGAGTGAATTTATTAATAAATTATATAAATTAAAAGTCTATATTCATTGTTTTATGCTTCATGGGTCCAAATATGCTTGAGTGATATATAATATGCAAGCCCAAGATACCCTAATAGGGTACTTGAGCCGGGCCACCTTAAATCTCAAAGCATGTTCCTAATCAATATTGGTTAGAAACAATTTTTGAGGCATCAACCTTAGAAATTTAGAGTTTTTTTACCAAATAATTTTTAAAATAAATAATTGATTTCATCCAGAGAACTCAACATGACCATTACTTATATTAGTAATTTCAATCCTAAGATATATATATTTTCGAAATATAGTTCAATCAAATATTGTATATCATTAAATAATTACTTATCCCATGAAACATAATTAACATAAATGAACACAAACCAAATATAGAGAGAGTCGTAAACATCCAAAAGATATATACAAAACCAAGATATGTTAAAGGAAATGTGGTTGGGTTGGGGAGACTCTTTGTATGATTACATAAGGATCATAAAATACATTTCCCAAAATATTGTCAAAATAATAATTACCACTACCCTTCTCTTTGAGACAATTTCACTTTATCACCCAATCACCTCATCAAACCATGACAAAAAAATGTCAAAAATTTGTATCTCATAGTTATGATTTCCATTTAGTTTCATGAAAAAATGATCAATTCTATATACACATGAAGTGTGTATGTTTCATATAAGATAAAATACTTAGTAGGATTATACCATATTCTATATGTAAAAAATTATTAAAATAAAACATTTCATGTATGTTTTAAATAAAAAATAAAAAAATCATTTTTATAAAAAAATATAACAGAAGTTATCACATTTATATCTTTAATTTAAAATAAATAATATTTACATGTGAGATAAAATATAAAAATGTATAAGTAAAAACATAAATAAAAAAATTTACAATGAAATCTATATCATATAAACTTTATAGAGTACCAATGATCATAAGGTAAGGGAATCCTAGAATCCCCGATGGAGTTTCCTTAAAAAATATTTCTTTGGGAGTTCCATGTCCATGTTGTTTTGGTTTCCAGGGGAGTTATATATCCACAGTGTTTTATTTCCTTTGGAGTTCCATGTCCACATGTAAGGCTTCATAGTAAACCAAATCCATATCATTATCCTACATTGTGAGGATCACAAAAATGAGTACTTATCCTATAAATACCCCAAAACACTAAAGGTATTCCTAATTAATTTTCCATAATCAACGAATTAACAATAATTAAAATAATACACATGAAATCATTGATTTCTATCCAATAAATATCTATAAATGATATAACACAATTCCACAACAATAAAAATAATATAATAGTGATATAAAAATAAAACTTCTGGTAAAATATTTTTGAAATAAACCAAACACTTTTTTAGTCTTTCCATACATCCATGAAAACACTTTGAAAATTATTTAAAATTTATTTCCAATAATTCCATTAAAAATACTCATTTTATTGTTCTTAAAACTAAGTATGGAATTTTTAAAAACACATTTTGTGTGTTATGTGTTAGAAATAGTATTTATACATTGAGACAATGTCGTCACTCAATCATTTTTAAACCTAGAATAAAATAATATATTTTACTCAAAATATGGAAGATAACATGAATAGATTTTTATATCATTAAAAAAATCCCTTAAAATAACAAAGAACACATGGTTCAAGAAACAAAGAAAATTACATAGATATGCATACTTGAAATTATTGAATACACCAAAATTGATTCTTTCCACAAAATATGGTTGAAAAAAACCTTATAATATGTTCAAATGACCTAATATATAAAACATTGAACATTCAAATCATAAAACACAAGCCTTAGGCCACCATTATAGTGACACAAATATTTTATACATAAATATTACAACTTTTTAGATGAATATTCATTACATAAAATTAAGATCCATGGTCAAACAGTAAAGGTTTATTGTCTTTGGAAACTTTCATACATAAAAAAATCATTTACATAAAAGATATACACAATTTCCCAATAATTTCTCCACAACTGTCCCCCTTATTAAACATATCATAATTAATACCATTATTCATATCATTGAAAAAAAGAAACAAAATAAATTGGAGATCAAATCCACATTAAGGGTAAAAAAGGGAGATATCAATGATCATTTAATCATTACAAGAGAATAAGGATATAATAAAATGATCTTAACCTATATAAATCACACCCAAAAATTCATAGATCATAATCATAAGTCATGGTGTAATTCTTGGAAGTTCATAAGATATGAATCATAAATTAATTAGATAAAATGGTCTCTGAGGGAATAAAATTAGTATAATATAATGTCATAACAAGTTTCATAAACTCTGCTATAATAATAACTATAAAAATATTATGTCAAGGCTATCCACATATACATTCATCACCTGTTAGGCTTGGGATAACTACAAACATACCTGATTTGGTATTTGGAAAACCTCCCGTGTACCATATTTTGGGCAAGGGATAGCCTTCTCTGTACACTTTGAGCTCATAAAAATTTTATATCTACCCAATTAATTATAGGATTATAATAAATCCACCCCTAAAATAATAATATTCCATTCATATTTATGACACAATATCATTAAAACATTTATAATTTCATAACATCTTAACTCATGGAAAATAAAACTTGTTTAATAAACAATTGAACATTATAATAATAAACCATATAGATAGATAATATGGATGGTATCATAGGATCATATCCCTATTTAATCATAAGTAATGTAAATAGAAATTATCACAGATAAAAAATACCTTTATTAGAACACTAGAATATTTATTGTGCAAAATGCACTTTTCATTTTGTAATATCTTATTTAAAATATAAAAATTTCCAAAATAATAAGGGAATAAATTATTTTAAAATAGATATAAAATAATTTAAATTAATATTTAATTAATCTATCATTCATGATTTTCTAAAAATATATACAAGTTTTGTATGTTGAAACAAATATTCCTTTCACATTTTCATTAAAAAGTCATAAGTATATTATTTTGAAATCAAAAGAAGATAACATTTAATTTTTTTATAAAAAGTGAAACAAGTATAAAAATTACTTTATAAAGTAATTTGGAAATGGAAAATTTATTCTTTAAAATATTTTAAATGATATATGGATATGGATGGTAAATATTCCTAGTAGAAGAGAGAAATAATATTGGTTTTGTTTAAATACATTCTTTCAGTCACTAGAGTAATTAAAGAGATGAAAATCAAATAAAAACATGTAATATTGTAAAATAAAAATATTATAATAAAATACATATTATATTGGAGATATATATCATATAATTCTGTCATTAAAATTTTAAGCATAATAATCCCAGTAAAAAGTGATATTGTATTGTAAAAACCTTACCTCAATTCGACTTGATTTATATATTTTCTAAAATCATATATAATAAATTGTTAATTTTTTTGATTCTATAATATAAACATATAAATATTTTTATTATTATATATCATAAACTTATAACATTTCATCACCCATTTATTATTTATTATTTATTATAATCGTTCTTTTCGGGTGTTAACTATTTCATTTTTCATGAAAGTTTCAGTTCATAAGTTATGGCCCTTATACTTTGATCATGGTTGCATAATATAAAAATTGTTTTTCATTATATAATTATCATATATATGAATTATATACATAATTATAACCATCTATGAAATGTATATATAGAAAAATTAATTACACTATTCATATAGATGGTAGTCTATACCTATGCATGAACTTTGTTTTCATTTTCTACAGAAAATAATGAAAGAAAGAGAAATAATATTTTTTCTTTATATAATCATAACTATATTATAAATATAATATATTTATTAAATCCATCATTATAAAAAACCATGTAATTTTGTCATGGAAAATGAGTCATATCGCCTTGTGGAGGCGGTAGTCTACATATAGGTACAAACGATACATTCATATATCATTTGATGGAAATAACTTATATAATGGTTTTAAAATCATAATGATAACATATCTATGATTTTATGATATTTTATTAATCATAATTTTATGGATACAATGGATTTATATAAGGTTAAATAAGAAATAAAATTGAAATACATCTATTTTGATTTATACCTCTTCCTTGAGAAATCTCAATTGGAATACACCTTATGCCTTGAAAGGATAATGTTATGATCAAAAAAATAAATATAGGATGTGTAAAGAGATTATAATAAAGGTTTTTGGGGGTTATTTGTTGATTTAAATTCTCTTGAAGTGTGGAGAAGAGAGGAGAGTGGGTTTCCTTTATAAGTGAGGGAGAGCAGAGACATGCATTTTTTCAAAAGATAAAAAAATATTAATGTTATTTCAAGAAAAAATGGTTAAAAATACGAATAATACTCTTATATTATATTATATTGGGTCTAAATATATGCACATAATAAGATTTATAAAATTTAGTTTTTCAATATCAACTTTATATCGTAGTTCATCCCCTAGTAAACTCGTCTTATCTTTAACTGTTGTAACAGATTTTTTCAATTTTTAGTATTAATTATGAACAAAAATTAAAGTGTAATCATTACCAAAACTCTACATGATTATTATAAATCTGTATTAAATTATTTAAAATTAATTTTTTTATAAGTGAAAATTTTAATTTTAAAATAATCCTGCTAAATGAAAAGGAAACCCATTTTTAGAAAAATGAATTTTTAAGCATAAAACTAATTTTACACTCCCACCTTTCCTAGTGAAAATAATAAAATGAATGAAAAAATATTTTATATAATATATAATATATAATTTTATTTAAAAAAATTAATTAATAATTATTTATTAAATATATTATAATAAAAATAAATTGCGCCCATAAAACTATTTTTTAAAAAAAATTTCTTTTTAACTGTAAATGATTTTATATTCATTATAAAACTTTAAATAACTAATTTATGAGTGATTATTAATTTTTTAATATAAATTATCAATATATTTCTTCATAATAAATTTTAAATAGTGATTAATATACATTTTTTTGATAGAAATACATAACATGTAGAAAATAATTTCTTTGAAAGACAAATCTGTTATTGATTAAATGGTATATTAAAATTTTAATGATTACCTCTAAGGAATTAATCGATAAATTTAAATATTGGAATACATTTATATACATAAATTTTATATTTTGGAAAATCTTATTCAAACCCACCAATATAATTTCTAGTTTATATAGGTATGCTATATCACAGGTTAATTTTGACTCAGGATTGCATATAAAGCAAGATATCAAATACTTTAAGTTTATTTCAATGGAAATAAATATAAAATCTTGGGATGTTATAAACATGTACATGGGAATGAATTTAATTTGATTATATAAGAATAATAAGATATGATAATATATTCTTGATGGACTTAACTTAATGATTGAATCCAAAAGATTATAATTTATCAAGGTGGAAGCATGAAACCTTGGGGGGAGGTGGGTTAATAGTCTGAAGCGTTCCAGATGAATGGGGAAGAAAAATAGGATTCCCTTAATTTAGATATGTATTACTTTAAAAATATACTTATATTTTTATGGGGATACATGATTAGGCTACCCAGTTAGAATAATTTTGTGTCTTACCAGGCATATATCACCAGACTTGAAATTTAGAGGTGTGCGGTCTACATGCACAGTAAAGGTAATTGTGAACCCTAACCATGTAATCTATAATTTCCTCAAAAATTTTTAAAATTTTATATTCAACCTAAAAAAATGTAATGTAATAATAAATAAATTACATACCTTAAAGTGACATCACGAGTTCCATTATTCTCCCAACCATATCACATTCTTCCCCCACAGTGTCTATATAATGATCCCTGATTTAAAATTAGGTGGGGTCATTATTAATTCATATAAAATTCTTGTTTTATTTTTCAGTTTAAATCTATTACATATTTAGATAAACTCAAAACTAGAGGAAATGATTTTCCATAGAAATATAATATTGTGAGATTGAAGAATTTGGACTAGTTGTGGGACCACCAAGACAACAGGCTCTACATTTAGATCTTCTTGATTAAATATATAAAAATGATATAGATAAAAATTATTTCATTTAGGATACATAAATGAAATTATGAATAAATTTCATTTAATGATGTACTACCAATTAGTATGAAATAATTACAATTATCTCAATAATCTCAAGATCCTCTACATACCACAACGTTATTTTACCGTATCTCTCTAGTCACTTATACCTTAGTCAAGGAGATACTTTTAAAAACACTTTATCACCCATGGGTTATTTCAATAGCCTATAAAGAAACTGAATATTTTATTTTTGGTGGTTCTGATCCATCACTAAATATTTAAAAATAATATGGACCTCATATATCATCTCTTGAATAATTATTGGTCACACGGAAGAGGAGTCAACAATATCAACCCAATAAAGTGGAGAAATACTAGGTCAACAATATAATTATACAAAAGAATCCATATTTACTAAATGTTGATAACAATTGTTATATGACTTTTTAACCAATTACAAATGAGCATCTTATTATCCTATAAAATCTATCATATACGCAGAGAGTATATCTTAAAGATCTGAATATTCCTCTAATTTTGGCCATCCAAATGAAGGTGTTATTTTGTGTTAAAACTTACCTAGATACCCAAATCCTCTTAAAGGGAGTTACAAAGTCATCACATTAATTGAGGATCTCTGTTAGGTATGTTCACTAAAGTTACCCAAGATAATTTCACAATTTCATGCACACAGAACATTCCAAGGTCCCACACCTTTATGATATCCTTTATTGGAATGAAATAGGCCTATTTGGTTATCCAATCAATAATAACCATGATACCGTTATTCCATAGTGGTCATGATGTAACCGAATAATGAAATTCCTAGATAAATTCTATCATTTTCATGTGGGAATATGTAAATAATGAAGAATGATGAATTGATTTGTCTTAATTTCTTTCACTTACTGAAAATTCAAATATCAAGATATATAATTCATGATTTAACTTCTCATTACCAACCACAAATATTTTTGTTTCATATCATAATATATTTTGGTAGCACATAGGGGAATTTCTAACTTAGAGTGATGTAAATCATTCATCACTACCAATATCCTAGAATGGGGGAACAATATAATTATTTGTGAAAGATATAATACTATTGGTAGATAGAAACCAATAATTTGTTGTCTCCCCACCGTTTTGGACTCTCATGATATATTTATATTCTCTATAGTCTAGTAGCTTAGGATGAATTAGAACTAGAGGATAAGATATAAGTTGAACATTAGGTAAAAAATAACTATCTTATCTTTTATCACTTCAATATGAATTTTTTCCCAAAAGAATATTATCTGGTTCCATTATTCACATGACTCATGTCATTCCTGTAGAAATGTATTATTTCTAAGCACATAAATGAACTAATTCTCTTTAATAGTTGTGAAGAATAGGTCAAAATAAAATTATTGATAATATTCCACCCATTTTCATCATTTATGGTTTAAATCCTTATAAATTAAAATTTATATTATATTTTTCTGATCAATTTACCCCATGTATGTGTTTATAAGATAATTCCACCAACATTTCAAGGAATTCATGTCCACCCCTAACCTTGAGGTAATCAGTCAAGTAATTTCATTCATGCGGTAATAATTAGAATGAACAATAGAACACCACATGATCAAATTTCATAAGTAAAAATCATATTCTATACCCAAATATTCCTAATATACTATATTTTCTTTCATATTCTTGGGAATAATTAAAACAAGAGATGATATCAAATTCTATTTCAGATAATAAAATTATACCAAAAATTTAATAATACATTCAAAATTTATTCCTTTTCAATAGAGAGATGTAAAAGGTTAGGCATTATTTAAAAAATTATTTATAAATAATAGTTAATATCTGAATATACCTATAAATATATCTATATTGAATATTTTTTAGGATTTCTTTTGATTTAAAAACTTTCAACTTCTTGGGATAAAAAATATGCCTTGTTTATACCCCACATGTCCCAAGAACTATAATTATTTGATATAAAAGTTATACTTTGATAGATTTTCATATATAAAGCGGTCTAAAAAAACCAAAATAATTCTTAGGTGATTTTTTTTCTCCTCCTCAGATTTATAATTAAAACGTTATCATCCAAGAAGACCATAATAAAGGAATTAAGGTATCAATAGAATATTTTATTTATAGTATATATATATATATAGTAATAAGGTTGGTTAATCCAAATAAATTTATAAGTTATAAAAAATGACTATATCGACCGTAAAATGATGTCTTGTTATTATTAGACCCTTCTACTATGAGTTGGTGATACCTTGACCTGAAGTCAATTCTAGAGAACCAATTTACCCCTTTGAACAACATGAAGTAGTCGTAAATAAAATTTAAAGGGTATTTTTTATTTATGATCACTTGACTCAACTTATAGTATCCAATGAATATTAATAATGTTCCCTCATTATTCTTTGAAAAGAGTATTGAAGTTACAAAATAGGCAAACAAAAAGATGAATAAACCCTTTTTCTTCCATATTATCTACCTGAGTCTTAACCTCATTTGTCTCAAATAGTGCCATTATATATGAAGTAAATGATAAGGTATTTATACTAGAGATATGATTAATATAAGTATATACCTCCCATTCTAGGATAAACCCTAAAAATCATTTGGAAAAACTTTGGGGGAATCCCTCGCTATGGGAGGAAAATCACTCTCTAGTGTCCCCACATCAGTTTTTGTCAAGAGAGAGGATATATGTAAAGGAAATTACTTGATTTTAGGAATATAAGGGCCATATAGACTTGATATTGTTCCCCATTTTAAATTGATATAGAAAATATTTGACGGAAATTATTAATTTGTGTATTAAATTTAATCATCAAGTTGATGATGCAAATATTTATATGTTTTTTAATTAGTGATTTCATTGATAAATGAGTTAATATTCCAAATTTGTGTTGATTTCAATATTTTATGTCATTATTAATATTTTACAATATATTAGATTAGTTTTAATATTTTTAAGGATGAAGATAGAAATCAAAACACAAGAAAAGGGGCATTATGCTATGATGAGCTACATTAGATTAAAATTGGGGGAATTTTGAAGCACTATTCCATGAATACATTTATTATTCTATATACAAAGTTAACTATAGGTGACACAATTTTCATGGGGAATTTCCTTGCATCATGATAGAGAATGATACAGTGTGATCTATTTCTTTGTGATATAACAAATATTAATGATAATAGATAAGTTTGGACCAAATTATTTTACTTTTATGAAGAAAGAATTAATGAGCAATTGTGTTTGGAGATAGATATAAAAATTCATATATTAGAACAAACTATTTCATAGTTAATAGTGATTTCTGGGAGATATTAGAACTTTGGTGTTGTGAAAGGCCCTTACCCCTTGGGGATGGGGTTTGTAGAAAAATTAGAATGTTTAATTTCTCCAACTTTGTAAATAAGAATCTATCCTTTTATTGAGATTGATCGATAATTGATTTTTTTTATTATAAAACGTGAGAACAACCCCATCAAACCATAAAAGCTCATGGAGGTATTAAGTAGTGTGGTCCAAGTGCATAACCTTAGAAAACATTTTTGTATTCCATGGGCAGTTATCCCAGACTGGAATAGATGATCATGAGGTCTGGTGAATTGCACCATCGCGATAGGGCATCCACATCATCATTTTCCTCTATTTTATCATGATTCACCAAACAGCCCTAAATGATCTCCCCATAACATCTATGAACTAGATATGTCAAATGCCAAGCAAGATACCCTTTTCTATGTATAGTATAGACCAAAGATTTGCTGTCAAATTCTACCTTTGAGACATCCGGTGCACGACTCTTACAAAGCATTAACCGAGAAAGTAAGGCTCTCACTTATCCTCCTAATGAGGTCCCCATACTATACCAGTAGTTGAAATAAATCAACACCAAACCAAACTTATCGCGAAGCAAACCACCCCCACACATCTGGAGATTCATACAAGATCCATCCACATTGAGTTTAAGGCCACACAGTGGTGGAATCCAGCTGATCCAACAACCTTGGGTCCTTGTAGGCTCAATTGGCCGGTTGAGGAGACTGAAAATAATAAGTGAGTAGATTCCATCTTTAATAAGGGAGTAGATATCAAGTATCGACACCTTCAATTCTCATATATAGAACTGAAACCATGGGTATCCTTCCAAACCACGCTTTATTCCTCACTTCTCACAGAGTCCAAAAGATAACACTGAGAAAGATGGCTTGTACCTTGATAACAATCTCTTGAATACCCTGTATCGAGAGCTAACATATGAGAAAAACCTGCATGGAATCACATGTAGAATCATAATGTCCCCATATGGACATGTCCGACCCGAGGGAGATAACCCACTCGCTCATGACAACGTGGTGGAAGGCCAATTCCTATTTGGGATACATGTAAGAAAGGCAGCATGAGGCCAATGAGATCACGTTTTTCTGAATATTATCCTCTGTTACGATTTCCTGGTTGCACACTCTCCAAACTAAAAAATTCATTTTCATGGGTACCTCATTTTACCATAGACGAAAGGCCCATTCAATGCTTATTCCATCAGGAAGAAGGACACCCCAATAATCCTGACCTCTGAAGTCACTGATCCCTGATATCTTGAAATAACACCTATCATCCTCTTCCGAATAAATGATTACAGAAACAGTTTCCTTCTGTTCTTTATTCAGAATATACTCCAGAAGACTAGGGAATCAGATAGCCTCTTTGATACACATGTACGTCATTAGGAAACATGGGAAGAACAACTTCTCACTAACCTAGTTGTTATTACAAATGTTAATGTCCCATCTACCAACTACCCAACAAGTATATCCCTGAAGGCTATCCAGATGAAAATGGATAGTTTTGGCCAACCTGGTGAGTTTGAGATCATCCCACTCCTTCCAACCTGGACTGTATTTAACTATATGAATCTTGGCTCAAATAGAATTTCCAGTAATTAAATCCCAATCCAACCGACCCTACGTGGTTTTCATGGTAATTGATAAATCCATGAGGCCCACTACACCCTCCTCAATTGGTTTCTCTAGATGACTCCAAGCATCCCATCGACGTCGACCTGAATCATTTTCATCCCAGAGGAACTTGTTCAGAATTTTATCTATCATAAGAATGATTATTTTGGTAGGGTTGATGATGGAGAATACATGCATTGGAATTGAGATCAGAACACTGTTGATACAGGACACACGACCTTCGAAAGATAAGAGTCTATTTTTCCAGCTAAGAATCCTCCCAAGCATCTTGCTGATAAGGTCATAAAATAAAGACTTTTTAACTCTACCTTTTGAGATAGGAGCACCAAGATATATCATAATAAATTGTTTCTATTAAAGTCCCAGGGTATCTTGGATGTCCCGAACCCTTCTTTTGGATCATTTTTTGGAAATATAAATATTTATTTTACGATTACTAATCTGTTGGCCGCTCGAGTACCCGTATGTGGTCATGAGTAATTTGAAATTTTAAATGGAAGACCTCCTAACATTCAATAAAATCATAATGTCATCCGAAAACATAAGATGATAGAGGGTTCCATCCGAAGCATTGGGGTGGTAAGGTAGGATTCTCCCTTCAGCCAGGACTTTGTACAGATTTTGGGAAGATGCCTCCTAAGCAATGTAAATTTTTTTTGGTGAATGTGGGTCTCCATGTCTCACACCTTAAAAACTTTTGAAGAAACCAAAACATTTTCCCATTAGAGATATAGGTAGCCAAGGGGATGAACATCATTAAAAACAAATATCACAAACCCCTTCATGAAAACGAAGTCTCCTCATGGTCTGAATAATGAATCTCCACTCCCAGTTATCATAAGCTTTATTCATGTCAACCTTCATGATAAAATTAGAGCCAAAAGTCTTTCTATTAATATCATCAATCAATTCTAGTTACTTGGAACACCCTATTTATTTTTTTGGACAAATTTTAGATGGATTGGGGTGCCAAATTAAATAAAGATACATGAGATATAAAAGAATTTTTGGGTGTTTTGTTTTCTGTAAAAGTAATCCTTTTCAAGGATAGTGGTAATTCATATATCTCTCATTGGATCAACCGCTTTCTTAAGGTTATAGAACTGAAAGGCTATGTTTTTTAACATTTTGTTTTTTTACCACTCTCTTTTTTAACATGGATAAAAAATATGTCTCTAGTTAAATCATGAAGGGGTAAAAAAATTTAATGAGTTTTATAATGATAGTGGATTAAATGATTGATTTTTTTATATTGATAATTTTTGGGTTTATTAATTAAACCATTATTATATACATTTTTTTATTATTTGACCATGATCATTGTTTTTTTATTGACTCATTTATTTATAATTCATTTACTATATATTATATTTCTACTTGAAAATGGAATGAGTTTAAGTACTATTTTGAAATATGGTTTTTTTATCACCAGATTATTAAATGAACGAAAATACATGACCACAAAAAAAATTAGGGTTTAGTTATGATGGGTTAATTCCAAGACTATGGTTTTTATTAGAAGTTATTATGAGGTTGGTATTATTATTATTTAAAGACATTGAACTTTCAATTATTTATTAACCCCATATTTATAAAACTTTAATACACTTTCATCAATATAATTTTATCATCCAGTTCATATTTAAATTTCAATCATTTCAATCATTACTCCTAAATTATAAACTAGAGTTTTCATGATAGGGATCCTAGTATATATGGGTTTGAACTTGGAATTTCTATATACTATTAGTTTTATTGTTAGTTTGAAGGAAGATTATATTTTAAATTTTGATACTTGATTACACATTTGAATTGGTGATGGACGACACATGTTAATGCTTTATTCCATAATTACTGAGTTTTGGGAACTTTTTATAAGATCAATTTTGATAGACTATAAAATTATATTCTCACTCACTTAGTATTTTATCTTTAATTATTTTTGTTACACATAGAGTGATCATATAGTTTTTTTGGTTTACTTATTGATGCATGATTTCTCAACATGGATAAAATGAGAGGAATAATTATAGTATTCTCCCAAGATGCAAAAAAGATTTATAAAATAAAAAAAGAGAGCATGGATTGGGTGGATCAAGGATAAGGGATAGACCATTAACAGTAAAGAGGATAACCAATGAAAATAATTTTGATAAAGTATAGTTTACTATAAAGTATGGGGGGTTTTCTAAGTATCATAGTACTAATGGTTCTTGAGAACCACTTTAATAACACACTGATGATTATTCATATTATCATGAATTCATTTCAGTTATCTAGGCTACCACATGAATATATAATGGTATATATAACAATTTTTTATGACGTTTGTGATACTTTATGATATAATAATGTTTCTCATAATGTAGTAAGGATACTGTTATTCATGTTTTCACTAATATACAAAATAAATGACTTGCCACAAACCCAGGAACCACATTCCACACTACATGGTATAATATGTAAATTTTCTTTTTAACATGATTCTATCCCCTATAAAATATAATGAAACTTTAGTAAAATATCGTTAACTTCATTAAAACAAAATTAGAGTCACTTTATGTTGTATGGTATAGATTTAGAGATTTGTTAAGAAAGTGTCCCCATTTTGGTCAATATAAATTGTTAAATATGAAAAAATATTACAATGGGATTTATCTAGGAGATAGGTCACCATAGATTATATTGTTGGAGTGTTATTAATTAATAATTTTCATAGGAATGTTTTAAGATATTCGAAGACATATCTAGAAGTAGTCATCAATTGAAATATAAATAATCTAAAAATCTTAAATTATCTTATATGGTGAACACTAATAGATAATGTAATCATATCATGTTAGTTATATAAAAAAGACAAGGTACACACACTAAATATATTTATTACATTGATTTTAATTTTCAAATGATTTTTTAGGATGGATTTCATATGGAATTGAAGGATTTAAATAAAGAGAATTAGGATTTAAGTAAAAATATCAAAGAAAATTTACTTTAAATTTAAATTCATTCATTGGATGGTACTTTTTAATCCTTTAAGAAAAGTACCAGATCCACCATCAATGAGTTGAAAGTGGATTCTAAATATATAATATATGAAATGAGAAATATTTCATTTCATATTGCGAAAATTACAAATAAACTCAATGAGAGAACTATAAGATTATTTTCAAGAGACATGGAAATCAAAACATAATGGTAGTTAAAGAATATTACCATTAGGATTTGAAAATACCTGGAGGAGAGTACATAAATAATCAAGATACAATAAGATAATAAAGTGGGAAAAGAGAGGGAAGAAGATTAAAAGAGGAAGGGGAAGGTAAAGGAAGCTATGATATAAGAAAGATAAGAATCCCAAATAAGTTATAAACAACCACTTCTATTCCTATAATGGATAAATAAAGATTGAATTGATGATATGATTGGTTAATTTGTGGAAATTTTTAATAAACTTCATATTAACATCCCTTGGGAGAAACAGAAGTGAACATTCCATAATAAAAAGGTTAATAAAGGAGTTAGTTTCAAATACAAGAAATCTTGAGGAGATATTCAGAATACCAATTCTGAGAGAGTGATCAAGTGTAACATCAAGTGGTCTACTGAATATGTAACATGATTTAAGTAGTTTTTTCAATTCGTATAAATATTGGATCTTTTAATTCGAAAAATATTTGCATGATTTAAGTGTGATTGTAAACATCATATCATAATAAATATTAAAAAACATGGGATTAGATTTGAGAATGCAGAAAAAGTTTACTCTTTAATTAATGAACATAATAGTGAGATATCCACAATGTTTGGGTGAAGATGTTTTGATTAAAGTTGGAAGAATGTACTTTTTAGTGGATTTTGTTTTTTTGTGATGGTTGAAGAGAAAAACCCCCATACATGGGAGATGTTTTTTACGAAAGGGAATAAAATCAAATATTTTTCAATGTGGGGATTTATATTTAATAGTTTTTGGAGATAAAGTAATGTTCAATATTCATATGGTGATGAAATGTTCAGAAGATCATGTTTTGAGTGAGGATAAAAACGTTTTAATTGGAGTACATTTCATCCCTTAAAGCAAATAGAGAAATTTTTAGTGTTAAGAATGTTAAATTGGTAGAAATTATTAAAAATAAATAGAAATGTGTGATATTTGAGTGGATTAATGTTTTTTGAAAATATACCATGATAGAGGAGTTTCAATATGTCCAAAACGTTTTGTTAGTTACTAAAATAACATTTTATTTTTTAGGATTAAGTAAGGATTTTTGGATTAGTGCTATGTAGTTAGAGTAGGTTCTACCTGAATGAAGAGTAAATATGATATTAGAGAAACAAATAAGCTCCATCTATGTGGATGAATCTCAAATTATACCATTAATTAATCCAAATTGGGTAAATTCTTTCTAATATTATATTACATGAGAAACAATGAGGTTATGGATAGCTAAAACACTTTAAACAATGACCTTATGTGAGGAAAAACAGTTTTTAAGTCATTCCTAAAAATTATAATTTAGTAATTTAGTTTAGGTAATTGTTTTTTGATATATAATTCAATAGAACTTTTAATTTTTAGTTTTATTTTATCAGATATTTTACTTTTAAATTTTATTTAAAATCTATACTATGTATAATTATATTTTTCATTTAGGGTAATTAAATTATATACTACACGTATGTTTATTGAAATATTTATAATTTAGGGTTCAAATAGTTTCTTATTAATAACATAAATTATTTTTTAAATAAATTTTTTATGGAAATTAATGAGTTATTTGACTGGTGGATGAGTAATGGAAACCAAAAGAGTTTAGATTATATTAATCATGATTTTGAGTGATTAATCGATTTCTGTTGATAAAATATATCAAAAAAATATTTTTTATTTTCTAAAGTTTATATCAATTGACTCATTATTTTTATTTATGTTATGGTTGATTGCCCAATATTATGTTTCACTTTTTTGAGAGGTATTCTAAACCATTTGGTGATATTATTTCTAATTCTTTCCTTATTGATGGATTCCTAAGATATACATAACAACTATAACTTTCATGTAAATATTATCAATACATGATGATTTCGAATCACATTATGATGGTAAATTACATAAATTGGATAATTTGTAGCTTATTTTATAATGAAACCTACCTTATATTTTTTATTTTATAAATCCTATAGACACCATCTCATATATTATATGTTGGCATATTAGAAGAATATATTTACTTCAAAATCAACTCGTACTATTTTTTTCTTCATTTAAAATGAAATAATTGTGGGATAATAAGTTTTTTTTATTTTGATGGGTATATTATGTATTAAAAAGTGGTAATTTTGGTTATTATCATTGTCAAAGGAAAAGGTTCATAAATTTACTTTTTATTATACTTTAATTGATACCTAGTAAATAATAAAATATGTCAAAAAAAGTGAATAATTCTTTGTGATTATTTTTATGAAATATGATCCTTTGAGATGAGGAAAATTATTTGATGGGTGTTATATTTTAAATATATATTTTGATATATGTTTTTTCCTTGAGCTTTATGTTGTAAACTAAATAGTTAATCCTCTTTTCCCAATGTTGAATAAGAGTTCTTTATTTAATATCTATAAATTTTTTACCTTAGATACATTAAAACTATAATGAAATTATTCTTTATTTTTTTTTGGTTTATTTTTTTATGGGAGATCTAGATATATTTTAAGGTTATGGATACAATTTTTATACATGATAAGGATTAAAAATTTAAATTAAATGATTTTGATTGATGAATGAATTCATATTATTAAATTAGATCACATGTGTGAATGAATATTAATAATAATTTTAAATTTTTTAGTGGAAGTGAAGGTTATGTTTCATCAATTCAACAGGGAAAGGAAAATAAAAGTTTGATTAGTTTTATTAAATATTAATGATTTCAAATTTTTTATGTGATACTTTAAGGTTTGTCTAAAAAATATGATTTTTTGGTTTTTTTGAATATAGTATTTAATTCTAGGATTAGATGGATTTTATTTATGAAAAGGTGGTGATCTATGATTGTGGACAAGAACAAGTTCAAGTGTAGTGATATTTGAAGGTACCAATATTTCAATTCTTTTTAATTTGTGATTTCAATGATAAATGATTTCATATTTCCAAATTTGAGGGGTTTTCAATATTTTATATAAGGTTAATATTTGAGAATATATTATATGAGTTTAGAGAATTTTGATGTATGATGATTTAAATCATGGTGCAATAGGAGATGAATCAAACCGGGATGATCTACAAATGAATAAAATTATAGAATCATAAATGCATTGTGGCATGAATTCTAGTGTTACACCATGATAGGAGTTAAATTAAGGAGACAAAAGTTTCCAGGGGTACTTCCTTACACCGTGACTGGGATAGTTACAAGAAGTTCGATTTATTTGTGTCATAAAAAAGATTGAATTTGGTATAAAAAGATGTATCAAAAGATTACACCGCAATGATATAATCATTAAAACATGATCATATTTAGAGAATAATATATAAATTAATATATCAGGGAAAATAATTTCCTAGTTACAGTGTTATTTTTTAAAGATATGAGTATTATTGTAGGGTTAATGTCCTTTACACTGTGAGTATGAAGTTTATAGAAGAGTTGGAATGTTTTACATCTGAACAATTTTTCTAACATTATGATATCCGTATTGGGAGATAATTATCACATCTGATTTGGTTTTTATGGACTAATTTGAGATAGATTAGGATACCAAATTAATGAATGAGATATGAGACATATAAGGAGTTTTTTTGGGAGGTTTTTTCTATAAAAGGATCAATTTTATAAGATTAAGGGAATTCATTAATCTCTCATTAATTAAATCACTTTCTAGTGTTTTAAATATCAAACAATATGGTTAGATTTACTATTAGGTTTTTCTAACCTATCTCTGGTATAAAATATATCAAATCATTAGGTTTTGTTATAACAGGATGGTGTAATCATTTTATGCCATGTTCTATAATGATGGGTGACTGAATATTTGATTAATTTTTTTTAATAGTGATGACTATTGGATTTATGAATTTTTCCATTTTTCTATATATTTTGTTCTTATTTGTACATGATCACTATTTTAATGATATAGTTATTTGTATTTTAATTCATGGAATCGCTTTTAGATTATTATTTTTTGACTATTGAATATATTTAGGTTCTATAGTTAAAATATGGGGTTTTATCCCCAAATTATTTAATGAAATAAATTTTTTTACCACAATAAAAGTATAATTTAGTGATTAAATTATAAATTACAAGACCAAATGTTTTCATAGAACCCGTTTTAATGATAATGTACTCACTATTTCAAGCCATTGGAATTTCAATTATTTCATGATACCAGATTTCTATAAACTCGATATTCCTTCATCACTTTATGTTTCAAATCTTGTTTAGATTTAATTATTAATAATTTTAATCATTTATCATAAATTTTTTAATAGTAATTTCAGTCTTGGCACCTTAAATTGGTAGGTTCGACCTCAGACTTGGGCTATACTACAATTTTGTTGTGTCAGTTATAAGAAAGTGTACATTTTAAATTTCTATACATGATTATCCATTTTAATGGATAATTCATAGAGGGTGTAACGTTTTATTTCCATTTCATGGATGATTCTAATAAATAAAAATTTCAAGGATAAAAAAATACCATGATATCTTCACTTTATATATGGTTATTTTACAAGAGTGGAAACAAATTACCTTATCCATTTTCTGTACAAGTAGAGTTGATATCTATATTACATTGGAAATATGATTAGATGGAAGGTTCAATAAATATAAAAAATTGGATGATATAAATGAATGTGAGGAATTTTTTATCAAATAGAGTAATAACCATTGATAATGCAATAAGTAAAATACCTCTCACCATTTTGGTTAGGATTCATGTTCTATATAATTTCTTTCAATGACATGTTATTTATTATATTCATGGGGAGTCTTAGATCTCCTTCAAACATTATAATCACCCATTAATCTGATTTATCTTTTTTAATATCACCTTAATCTCTAAAATAATGGGGGAAACCACATTTCCATTGAGGAAAATGACTCTAAAATGGATACCATTGGTGTTTGGGAATCCATATTACTTCTCTGGAAAGTGTTTATACTAATTTTTTTAGATATTACCCATTAAACTAAAGTGATAAAAAACCTTGTGATCATCCCAAAATGAACATTTAATTTTTCTTATGTTTCTACATAGATGGAATTTAAGAGGCTTTCTACCCACTGGTGATGATATTGATGATTGATATGGATGTATTTAACTTATATGACAGCCAAATATGAATCCATCCAACTTAGTGTTGTTAAATAATAATTCATTCACCCCCACAAATAATAATAGATTATTATCTCCCTTGAACTAGATACTACTTCTTGTTTCATCTATTCCATTAATTCACTTTCAATAACCTCAAATTATGAATGTACTTTGAAAAAAGAATAATTTAGAATGGATGTCATGGAAGAGACCTATCTCAATCCATTGATCTTTTAACATATCCTTCATGACTATATATTGAGTAAAATGAATAAGTTAAATGAATCAATTTTCATATTCAATCAATATATAGTTACCTTTTTAAGGACATAAAAACTCTATTTAATTTTAAATACCATAGTCTTAAGATAAATCTATTGAGTAAACATGAATTTGAAATTCTTCTATGATGATTGTAACACCCTGAGATTTTAAAATAATAAAATTATATGCATTATATATTCAACATGTAAAAAATAACATAAAATACCAATGATATATATATATATATATATTTCCTACTCCATATAAAATTGTTGATAATTTTTTAGTAATTAATAGATCAATTTTTTAGTAAAATAATTTTAGTTTTCAAAAATATATTTTCTTTAAAAATAATTTTTGTTTCCTTTCCTGAAATAAATATTATAATAATTTTTTAGAATATTTAGAATTTTTTATATAATAAAATTAATTTTTGGAATCATAATATTAAAATTACTTTGGTTTAATTTTTTGAATTTTTTAGAAAATATTGATTTTGCAGTGAATAGTGTAAAATATCGAATTCTGTAAAAAGTATTATTTTGGAATAAATTAAGTAATTTAAAAGTCAAGATAATTTTGAAATATTTTTTCACACAACCAAATTATATTTAATTCACCTAATTACTTTTGATCAACCTTATACCGTTTTTTTGTAAAATTATGTTTTTAGGTTTAAAAAGAGGACTTTTTAAAAACTGTTTTAAAATGCATAATGTTTCTCTATTAAAATTAATTAAAATAATAACTACTTGGAAATATTTTTAATGAAATATATAGATTATATATCATTAAATATTAATTTATTTTCATTATATGATTATTTTTAGTCACAAAGTAAATATAGAATCATTTTTTCTCAAAATAATACCCTTATTAAAATCATGTTGTCTCACAACATTTACAGGATTAATATAAAATAAAAATTTTCCAATTATATGAATTGAATTTGGGAAAATGGATTAAATATTTGTAATCCTGATAATTTATGTTATATAATAAGTTCCACTTTATTTTTTACAGAAGTGGTTAGTGAAAATAATTAACATTAATTACAACTATTAGGGTAAAATGAGTTTACTTAGTGGTCAAACTTAGAATATATGGTGTTAAAATCACCAAAAAACTGACTCAAAACCTATTATATGGCCATATTTATACCTCATACCATATATTATCTATTTTGGTGAATTAATGTAGAATTATTGTAGGTGAAAAGGTGGGTTCACATAACTTTCTTAAAACAATTCAAATGGGCCACTCACATCACTTATAAAAGGCCACAACCTCTCCTCTTATCTTCACACCATAGAATACAAATGGGTTGGCACATAACTACCCTTATAAATTATAAAATTAACTAATAACATCTTATACTCCATAGTTTTGGATTAAATCCATCCAATTAATGCCTTTGGTGCAAACCAAAAGGAGTTACCCGAAGAAGAGTTAATGTTTTTTGAGGACCCTATTTATTTTATTTATTTCTCCAACTCATTAAATTATTCATATTACATGATGATATAATAACATAAATATTTAAATATAAGAATATTTGTTTATGTTAATGATAAAACCTATAACAAAATGCACTTCAATCAAATGAGTTAGAAAATCATCGTTCCTGTATACGGCAGACTACCGCCTCACGAATCAATATCCTTCGTGTTTCCATTACCACATCTCACAGTTGTGTAAGATAATGGATATAAAATATATATATATATATGATATTTATAACATAATTATACCTATGGAGTCATTATATCATATATTCTATTTTTATATTCTAATACTTAAGGGATACGATAACATCACTCGTGTGCATGGTGGACTACCACCTCACAAAGCGATGAGATTCATTTTTCACTAATGCATAACATGGAAGGTAATAATGGTAAATAATATATATAAAAATATATATATATATATATTATAATGGTAACATTTCCTATTTTTGAAAACCATATTTCAGGATTGGTTCAAAAGTATAATTAATATACAAATATGATAGTTATTTAATTATTATTATATTATTTTTGTTTATATAATGAACTCTTTGTCCATAGTTAACCTAAAAAAGTCATGTTTGAAACATAAAATGAATATGGTCAAAACATCAGATATAAACATAATTGTCTATGTAATTATATACAGAATGTTAATAAGTGAAATAAACGTCATAAAAACATGAATAGTTTTCTCAATCTACTATATAATTAATATAATTTTTATATTAATTAAGTTAAATAAAAAGCATGGTGAATCAAACTTAAGGAAATATTAGTTTTTATTATTTCACTATTATTTTTGTGATATATATAACATATTCACAACTTATTTTTCTATGTGTGTATATAATCCCCATGAATTTATTTAACATTTACTATCCTTAAATTTTTAGGTATTTACATATCCATTTTAGGACTTCTCTTACATGGGGTTTATGTATTAAAAGTTATCAATGTGGTAAGAGACTTTTTTCTCAATTTTCATGCTTTGAGACACTTGTTATGATATACACATATATTCTTATATAAGGTGTATATAAAAACTATTTGAAATATAATATCCTATGTTTAATTATTCTTATAATATTTTAAATTTAATTTATTGTTATACTTTCATATGGATTATGATTCAAAGTTAACAAAGTGTTAGGAGTTTTATATTAAAATCTCATAAATTATCAGGATTGTTTATGATTAATTTTATTTAAAAAAGATGATGTCTTGGCCCAAAATGACCAAAGAAAAAATATTAATTGGTTATGATTAAGTCTCTAATTTTGAAATTTTATTATCTACAAATGAATAATTTTCTTGATGTTTCTTCTAAACTAGAAAATCATGATATTTTCAAGTGATATTAACATTTTTTTTAATATTTAGTAATTAAAATAATTTAGGAAATGTTTTTTTAATCCGACATCATTTCTCTCTTTGGCCGAAAAACCTTTTTCTTCCCAAAAAATTGTTTTCTAAAAATGTTATCAATTTTTTTTTCAATTTTAAATTGATTTATTAAATATATTTGTACTCGTTTTTTATATTTTTAATATATTTTCAAAGAAATATTCTCGTCTTTTTCCAATCAAGGTACTTTTCTAAATTATTTATAGTGTAAAAGGAATGTTTTCTTAACATGTATGGTATATATATAATTATCCACCATAAATAATTTAATTTCATTTAATATTACATTGATAGTTTACAAGGTTATTTTTAAAGAAAATATTTTTCCAAATCTTATGGAAACTTATATTCTTTGAAATTGTATTTTAAAGAAAATTATTTTAAAATTATGTATGGTTTATAAAATATATTTTTAAAATAAAAAGGATATTTTCCTCAATTTTTTTAATTATATTATAATGATAATTCCATTCATCTACATAAACAAAGATTATTTTTACCTATGCTCTAATGGGTGTATTTTTTTGTGATATCATCCTCATAATTTCTATAGACAGATTAATATTGTTTCAAAGAGATTGTTATGGAACCCATTTCTTCTCTATGGGTTAATCATGATTAAAATATATTGCCATGAAAACCATTTCATTTATATGGTTTAATCAAGTTATAGAAGGAATGATGATTATTTATTCGATTTTATGATTAAATGAAATCCCTATATTCATTGTTTTTTTTTTCTTGGAGAGATTCTATGATGGGGCATCCTAGATAGTTTCAAGTGAGCCTATTAAACCTCATATAATTGGGAGTCCTAGATACTTCCAAGTGATCCCCTTATAGGTTAAAAATTTTGTGCACCTAGATAGAGATCCAATTCATTGGGCAATGTATCATTTCTTCAGATGAAATAAAGATGGAGCTACCTAAGGGTTTCTCCAATGGATTTAACAAGGAACTATTTATTTATGATTAGGGTTCAACATGAGTTTTGAAGAAAAATGTTCCAAGATTCAAACATGTTTTTTTATGATTGATATGGTTTTATAATTATTCTAATGGTCATGATGAATATTACATGGATCATTATTATTCATAATAACGACTCTTTCATTTTCTATGTTTTCATATTTAATTATTGAGGTATTAATGGGTATGAGTTATTTTATGATTCTCTCATGCACTCGTATTATGTCATCTTACCCTAATGTACATCTTATGATCGTTGATAACATTCAATTATTGATGCTTATGTTTACCCATACTGGGTACTTGTGCTCACCCTTCTTATGTTTCCTTTTCCACATGAATTTAGAAAATGTGGTTGAATTAATTATGTCTATAAGTGATTTAATATGGATTATGATGACTTAATGTGAAATAAGAAAATCTTGGTTAAGTGGGAGAAATGTTCATTTTACGATATGTGTATTGTTTATGTAGAAGTTTTTCCTAATTATCTAAATCTATAAACCAAAAAGTTACTTGAGAATATAAGTGATCCAATTTTTTCTTTTTATGTTGTATTTTTTGGATGAAAAAATGGTTTAAAATAATAATTATCAAAGCAAAAAATGTAAAATTTATTATTTTATCACCATATCTAAGAGTAAGGGTTTAGAATGATGTAGTTGGTATTAGAGGTTAGTTCAGATTACCTTTGAGATTATAATTTTTTCATGTGAGGTTATTTTAGGAGGTATGGATACCATAAAAAAACTATAAGTTTATGGTTGATTGTAAGTTCACAGTCTTAGACACCTCATTTGAGGGTTTTAAGTAGTAGTATTTATTGAGGTTATTAATTAAAGTTTTGGAGTTGTTTTATTGGGATGAGGTATTTGTAACCCCTATGATCAACATGAAGTGTGATTTAGAGATGAATTATTTTTCATGTTTAATGAAAAATGCTCAAACTATATACTGGGTAAAAACCCATTGCATCCAGAAATGCAGTATGCATTGACCCCATGATTTATGGATGATAAGGATTTTGTTCCAACCACTAGCCTACATGATTTATTTCTTAGTATCAAATTTTTAAAGGTAAAGATTAATTTTACTTTGAAAACATATGGGATTTTATTTGTAGAATAATAGTTAATTTATCTTGGAAGAATAAATGATAAAATACTTATATTCATTGGGTATCAAACTTAGTAAAAAAAAATTTTGATAAATTTTTATGGATAATTATTTATACAATGATTTTGTTTGAACATTTTGTATTACAATTGGATTTTAAAGATTAATGTATCATATGAAGTATTACGCATTTTTGGAACTATTTTACCATGTGCTAACCATTTTGGTTTTGGTTAATGTCTAATGAAAGTTGTAATAATTTTTCATCACATTAATGGTTATATGATCCATTGAAAGTAGATTTTTAGTTCTCTAGGACTTAAAATATTCATCCTAGATACACAACATTTAAAGAAAAAGATGTGATCATGGTGAAAATTGATTAAAGTATGAAATTATACTAATCAAGTAAGTATATATCAATATTCTCTTAGTCTAGATGGTAAGAGAATTACGTAACTCTAGGAAATGGAACTTGAAACCAAAATTCTATCATAGTTCTTTCAATTCTGTTTAATGATGGTCTTTTCAATCATAAAAAATTTATAGTTTGAAGTCATTAACTTTCATTGATCATTAATTTTATTATGATCAATGACCACATCACTCTCTATAATTATTTATGTTTTTATTCTCTTCCCACATATTTTATCCTATTTTGAAACACAGTGATGTGTCATTCCATATAAAAATTTCACTTCACACTCTCTCTAATTAAAAGGATGTTTTGAAAACCCTTTTTTTGATGTGGGTTTACAACAAATGTATGTTCAAGTGTACAAATTTTCATTATCGAGATAAACATAAAATTATGGGGATAAAAATTATAATGGGGAGGGGGTGGAGGGGGGATGTAACACCCTAATATTTATAAAGAAAAAAATATGTTCGATAGCATATTCAACATATAATACTGAGTTTAAATGACCTATGAAATATATATATATATAACTGTTAAAACCTAGCCATTAAATTTGATGGAATGAATAATATTAACTACTTCTTAAAAAAATATTCCTTACTGCTTATAAAATTATTGATACATGTTTAGTAAATAATCAATCATTTTTTAACATAGTGATTTTTCTTTTCAAATATTTGTTTTCTTCAAAAATGATTTTTGTTGATTTTAGAGATATGAATATTATAATTTTTTAAAAAATAATTATAAAATATTTTTGATTAAATTAACATCATTATTATAATCAATATAAATTTACGTTGGTTGAAATTGTTTTTTTGGATAATATTTATAATTCAGTGAAGAATAAAAAATACCAATTTTTGTAAAAAGTTTTTTTTTTCAATAAATTAATAAAATGGAAAGTCACAATATGTTTTGAATATTTTTTAAACTATAATATAATATATTTAAACAAATTAATTTATTTTAATCAAATTTATATTTGTTTTTAGTAAAATCTTGTTTTGGTTTTAAAAACAGGTTTTTCTAAAAACATTTTTAAAATTCATAATGTTTATACATTTTAATTGATTAAAATAAACCCTAATGTGGAATTTTATAAAATAAATATATAGATAATATATCAATAAATATAAATTTATTTTTATAAAATTATTATTGTGAGACATAGAATTAATATATAATCCTCTTTCCTCCCAAAATAATACACTTCTTAAAAACTCTTTGTCTCGATCACCACATCTATGGGATTAATATTAAATTAAATGTTTCCAAATATTTGAATTTAATTAGGAAAAACAGATTCCATATTTTGAATCATCATAATTTATATTATTAAATAAATCCAGATTAAATTTTTACCAAAGTTATTCGTGAAAAATAATTAAAATTAATTAACGTGATTATGGTAAAAGAAGTTTACCTAGTATTTAAATATAGAATATAATGTTTAAAAATGACACAAAACATTACCAAAACATGTTTAATGGCCATAATTAGACCTCATTCCGTATAGATTTTAGTTTGGTACTTTATTAATGATTTTTGGAAAGTAAAAACCTTGGTTCAATGATCTTTCTTCAAAAAAATTACAAGTGTGCCACTCACCTCACATATAAAAGGCCACCCACTATCCTCCTATATTAACAATTTAAAAACTCATAATTTTGGACAATAATGACCCGAATCATTAATTCAATTCCATCCACTAATCATTGAATCCATATATCGGGAAAAAGTTTAACAATGGAAGGCCTTCATTTGAAACAAAATAGAGTTACCCAAAGAAGAGGTAATGTTTTTCAATGAGCCTATTTATTTTATTTTTTTCTCCACATACATAATTTATAATTATAGCATGATGATATAATAACCTCAATATATTACATATAATTAGATGAGTTTATGTTAAGGTTATGATCAACAAACACACACACTTCCATCAAATGTGTTACAAAAGCATCCTATCTGTGTATGGCATAATACTTCCTCGCGAATTGATATCATTCATTTTTCGTTGTCACCCCACACGGTTGGTTATGAAAATGGATATAATATATATATATATATATATATATATTAAATTTATAATCTATTTATACCTATTTAGTCAATATATCTTGTATAAAAGTTTTTTATTCCAATACTTAAGGGATCAGATAATGTTGCCTGTGTGTATGGTGGACTACTACCTCACAAAATGATGTGATTCATTTTAATTAAATAGTATGGTATTTATTATATGGTTATAATTATGTAAATATATTATATTACTTACCTCCTTTCCAAAATAAAAATTGTAGAATATAAATGTTACTCATGAACACGTATGACCTACCTTCTTTATGATTGTAACATATCTAGTTTTTCTTAAACATATTCCAGGATTGGATTAAAATTATAATTGGTTTTTTAATATGATAATTATTTTGTGATTATTATTGTGTATATGTTTCTATAATGACAAATTTTACTATAGTCAACCTACCAAATTCATTTTTGACACAAAAGCCGAATATGGCCGAAACACGTGACTAAAAATTAATTGATTATGTAATTATATATATATTTTTAATAAGTGAAATAAAATTAATAATAAAATTATAAAATGTTCTATATAAATTTAATATTTAATATTACATTTTTATTTATGAAGATAAATAAAAAGCCTGACAAATCAAACTTGAGGTAAAGGTTTTTTTTCTCATCTCACTTTTATTTTTGTGAGATATATGCCATATTCGCCACATGGTTTTGTTATGTGGTGTATATAGTAACCAATAATTTATTTTATGTTTCTTATACTTATATTTATTTGGAATAACATATCTATTTTAGGATCTATATTTCATGGGGTTTGTGGTTTCAAAGTTACCAAAGTGGTAGGAAATTTTTGTCTGAATTTGCCGTATTTGAGACATAAGTTATGATATACACCTATATTATTCTATGAGGTGTACACAAAAACCCTTTGAAATATAATGTAATGATATTATTTTTTCTCAAGATATATTATGTTTAATTTAATTTTATCCTTTCATGGGTATTACGATTCAAAGTTACCAATGTTTTAAGAGTTTAATATTAAAATCTCATCTATTTTTAGGATTATTTAAGACTAAGTCTCCAAAGTTGAAATATTATGATTTACCTATCAATAATTATCATGAAGTTTCATATCCTATTATTATTAATGATATTTTCAAGTAACATAATTTTTTCTCTATTTATTAATTAAAATAATTAAGGAAATGTTTTTAAGAATATCCGACTTTATTTCCCTCCTTATTTAGAAAACAGTTTTCTTAGAAAACCATGTTTTTGTAAATTATTAACAAAAATGTTTTTAACCTTTCTGAAATTTTTTAATAAATAAACTTTGAAAAAAATTGTTTTTTTACAATATGTTTTGAAAGGAATATTCTGTTTGTTTTTCGATCATGGTACTTTTCCAAACTTTTTACATTGAAAAAGGAATGTTCATTTGAAAGGTTTGACGTGTAAATATTTACCTACTATCATGGTCGTCATTTCATTGAATTTTTCTTTCATGTATACAAGGTTATCTTTAAATATTCGTTCCTTGTTATTCTGAAAATTCATTGTTCTCAAAAGTGGTTTTCAATGAAAATGATTTTTCAACTGTTTTATGTTTTAAAAAGTGATTTCAAAATGAAAATGATATTTCCCCCCATTTTTTAATGATATTTTAATTGTATTTACACTTATCAAAGTTAAAAACCGTTGTACTTAAATATTATCCAATGTGGATATCTTGTAGTGATACCATACTCACTCTTTCATTGGATGGATTAAGATTGTATCAAAGATAGTGTTATGGAATCAATTTCTCTTCCTCGATTCAATCATGATTAAAATAGATTAACATGAAAACCATTTATTTTTCATTTGACAATGAAGTTAAAAAGGAATAATGACTATTTATATTATTTAATGATGAAATGAAAGCTCTAAGTACATTATTTTTGGTTATTGGATAGCTTATACGATGGGGGGACCTAGATAGCACTGGGTGAGCCCATTACAACTTATATAATGGGGAGTCCATGATAGAACTGGTGATCCCATTATAGATTAAATGATGAGTATGTGTAGATATCACTCCAATTCAATGGTTATTGTACCTTTTATTGAGATTCAAGTAGAAGGGAGTTATCAGAAGGTTTCTTCTATGGATTTAATTGGACTCTAGTTATCTCTAATATGGGTTTAACATGAGTTATTAATAAAAATGTTCTAAGACACCAACAGATTTTTATTACACTTTATATGGGTTTATAATGTTTATTTAAATAAATATTAATATCACATGGATAATTATTATTGATTCTAAGGAATCTTTACTTTTCAATTTTTACATATTTTTTGATCTTGGTATTTATGGGTATGATTTCTTTTATGATTATTTAATGCACTCTTATTATGTCGAATACCCTCATTTATATATTATGCTCATTGATGAAATTAATTTTTAAATGATAATTTTTAACCTTACTAAGAATTTGACATCACTATTCTTTTATTTGCTTTTCCCCGGGTTATATAGAATGAGTTTTAAAGAATTATTTCAAGAAGGGAGTTCATATTGATGATAATGATGACTTAATGTGAAATAAGAAGAGATGGGTTAAGTGGGATAAACTCTCATTTGATGACATGGGTATTCTTATTTAAGATAATTGAATAATTATCTAAAAATATAAACCTAAATGGTCCTTGAGAATGTAAGTGATTCAATTTTTTCATTTTTATGTTTTATGGTTTTGATACAAAAAATGGGTCACAATTATTAGCATGAAATCCAGAAATGTAACGTTTTCAATATCAACACCAAATCTAGTAGTGTGGGTTTTGGGATGTTTTTTTGAGTTCTCATAAGACCTCTACCATATTATGGACTCCCAACACTTATTGTTAGGGAGATAAAGCATTAAAATGGTATAGTTAACTTTTAAAGACTCAAGAGTCTCTGGGAATTGAAAAATCTATTACATTTTCTCGAATAATTCGTCATTTTTTTCAGATCATTGCCTCTTTATAATAAGGGAGGGTTATGAAAAAGAAACTCTTGTAATAAATAATTGGTTGGGATAAATTGGATTCTACTTCTCATTATATAGCTCCAATATTACATATGAATGTCTTAATAATATTATGATCAACCATAGGATTATCTAATGAATAGTTATCCATCGCTTCCTCCTACAGATTCTTGGGGACTCATTGGGGAGGAATGTATCTATATAAAATCTAATAAAAAATAAATTTCATAAAAAACATTAAAAAAAATATCAATTTAAGTGATAAAAATATCATAAATAATTTAAAATATCATATAAAATTATTTATTAAAAAAATAAAAATATGTATTATACTACGAAATGTTAGGACTCATGGTTATAAAATCCTTGTGTGTAACCATGCATAATTTTTTGATCTCTAAAAAATGGGTTATGTGGTTGTTTCGTTTATTTTTGGGTTTCGAGCCTCAAAACACTCAACGGCTCCGTATCCGATGATGGACAAACTTGCTTTCCAAAGGCAGGCGTTTGCTGGATGGTCATGCCAGCGACACTTAAGAACTCACATTGGTTGAGAGGATGGGAAGTCGGGATCATCGCACACTTTTTGGGGGGGAATTATTGCATGTTCCGGGACACTCTTATAGATTTAAGACATATTCATATGTTTGCGAATCTTTGGTTTATACCCAAACATAGTATCCACAGATTAAACCCTGGTGGGAAATTGTCGACTGGACACAGGGGTTCAGAATCATTTATGTCCGAGGTTTACCATCCCTCATTGGATTAATGACCCCGATGAGTCAGAACTGACTTGAGACGGTACTAGGAGCGGTGCGGTGAACCGACATGAACAATAGTCGGATCGACCGATTATTGGGATTGAACATCATGGAGGCCTCCTAAGTACCCTGTCTAGGAGACAGGGATCAAAGTCTACATAGTTCGCATTGGTGTCAGGGAACCAATGTGAAGATGGATCGGGTGGTCCGATGGGTGGTGGGATTGAACCTCATGGAGGCTTCCTACGTACCCTATCTGGGAGGCAGGGATCAAAGTCCACATAGTTCGCATAGGCTTCGGACTTACACTCTGGGGCAACCCAGAATGATGTATTGGGGCTTACACTCTGAGGAGTCCCATAAGGGGATGTCATGGTCGATGCTTACTCTAAGCCCATGTGAGTCATTCTCGGTATGAGAAACAAGAGGTAGCATGGACCAGACGATCATGTCATGAAAGGTGCATCCGTGAGAAGTGGAGTGGGGATTACGCATTAGGGCGGCCCATAAGGTTGGGGCTTACTCCTAGGTGGATGATCGTGGTGACAAAGCTCAGTGGGAGAGTGAGATTGGGTGCTCCGATGCCCATATCTTCTCTTGCGTTGCATGAGGGATTCCTTTTGATGGCTATTTTACCACCCCCAAGGATCCCTCAACAAGTGGAGGGGCAGAAGGGGATTCTTGAGGTTAGACTCCACATTATCGTGGGAATGTGAAACCAATAATGCTTCAGGAATCTTCTCAAGGGTCGGGGAAACCCCTTCACCTCTATTTAATATGGGTCTGTGAAATAAAAATGGCATGCTGATGCGCCTGAAAGTTACACCACGCAGATCTGGTGGCTCTAGTGGAGGCCTCGGCATGGGGCCAATTAATAGGCCAATGAGGGAGTCGTGTAGGACTTCGCTGGATCAGAAGGATTTTATCTGGCTCAAGGATTGAGAACACTGAAGTATTTGGTAAGCCACAAAGAGGTATGGGTGGTGGCACCCTTCGCGTGGGGAAGTGCCACACGGCTGGAGAAGCCGTACGCGAACCAGGGTGGTCCTCAAACTGATTGGCGTCCCGCGAACTAGGGTTGTTCATGGCTTCGAGTTCAATTAGGAAACTAGGGTGGTTCGCGGAGGGTTCCTAGAGGGTAGCGGCAGCCAAGGGCGGCCAAGGGCGGTGCCGGTCGGAGGCTCGTCGGTCGGGGCTTCGCCCGCATAAGAGAGTTCTATGTGGTGCGACAAATGGGAAAAAAGAGATAAACTCTTTAGTCCACGGGGAAGTCATCCACTGAGGGGGTATGGTTTTCTGTTTTCCATGTTTTTGTTATTTTAGGTTTGCAGTTCACCAATTTATTATGTTTTTTCCAATTACTTGTTAATCCGTATACCTACTGTAGTTCACGGATGGGAATTTTTCTGTTTTCGAAATCCGAAGCCTTCCATCAACTGATCTCCTTCCGAATCTCAATCCCTCTGAATCTAATTCCAGTTCTCTGACCTCTTTTTCTTTCCCCCTTAGTCTTCTTTTATAGAGTGCGGAAAGGGATGTATCTGTGGCCACGTGACACCTTTTGTGGAGGCCCATAACAAAATACCCAGTTTACAGCTGACTTGGTCAATCCGCGATTTGCGGTGGGTATTGAATGCTTCCCCCCCTCCACGGATTGAACTCAGGGAGTGCTCTGCGGCCACGGAGGGTTCCGCCTTCATTCCGCGAATGACAGCGGGTGTCGATTGAACCGGTCGATGCGGTCTATGGGTGGGTCGGTTCATGACGGTGAACCGGACTGATGCCCATCCTACCTCGCGACCGTGGAGGCTCTTCGCCTCCATTTCACGAACGACAATGGTTCGCGGAGGGGGTGCATCGCGGGGCCTGGCCACGTTGTGTTTTCATGGGACCGGTCCGCGGAACATTCCTCTTTGGGTATGCTCTTTGATCTTGCTCCATTCTTTTCCCCAATTCTTTGGGGGATTTATGTAGAATCTCCTTTACAGATTTTTTAGGACCCTACAAATGCCCCCATCGAAATGGGGTCCGATCAGAACCAAGAGGAGGCCACTCCGAGGCAAAGTGGTTCTGAAACTGAGATGGTTTGTGGTAGAGAGGTGGACCTAGTAGGGGACCACGCCTATAAATACGGGGGGGGGGGGGGGGCTTCATTTTTCCTTTACCGAATTCTTCGCGAAACCATAGATCCCTCGCCTCCACGTGCTCGCTCCTTCGCGAAGTGCTTTGTCCGCGAACCAGCAGTGACCTCCGCGAACCATTACTTCTTCGTGGTCGACTTCCCCTGTGAACCAATTCCCAACCACGGACCATTACTCTTAATTAATTAAAATGTAAGTGATGACGGGCTGCAAAGGAACTTGCTTCATAATTTCGATGCTCGATGGTTTCGATGCTCCGCGGTTTCGATGCTCCATGGACTAAAATCTCTTGAACTTTAATAGTGTCTAAGTCTTCCGAACTTAATCACTTAAACTCAGGAAGGAAATTCCGTGGAGAAACTTCGTACGTGGTTTCCTAGCCAACGCTCCGTGGGCCAGGGTTTCGCGGACTGATTTCGCAAAGGGCCGGTTCGCGGGATGATGTCATCACGAACCACCCTCTGAGGCCTCCTTGAAGCCTTTGCTTATGAAATCTACTTGGCCATATGTCTGGTTATTTTTGTCCAGATTTTTATTCCGGACTAACCAATTGTTGTCTCTCATTGTGCAGGGAGAATATATGGTTCCCCCTCATTCTACAATGAGGCATGTGGCAGAGACGCTCCCAACTGCTGATCAACTCTTGAAGGACATGGCTAGGTCTGTTCAAGATGGAGTCTCCCACTCCTTACCATCTTACTTAATTGTTGACCGGATCTCCAAATCACAGTAGGAGTATCCTTTTTCTAACAGCCTTCCTACCTATGGTTTCGGTTTGTTTTCCGATACCCCGTTTCCAGAACCATCCCGTGACAAAAATCCTGAAGCATGGATATTTACCGCCACTATCCCCCAGTTCGTGATACTTGTCGGTGGGTGGCCTGCCCCGAGGGGTACAACTATTGGATTTGTGTTAAATCCACTTCTATTATCTCTGATAGGAGAACCATGTCAATAGGAAGGAACAATCCACTGCTATCAGAGTATTTCCCGCAGTGCCATAGTAAGCGACCATCATGGCTGGCCGGCAAATCGGGATCTCTGGCTGGGAGGAGCATTTAAGTCATTGGATTGGGGGTGGTCCTTCTGGGTTCGCCAGAGATGTGAAAAATTTGGGGCTGAGTTGCGATCCGTAGGCTTGTATGAAGCTGCCTGGGTGTCCCAAACCTATACCCACTGACCTCAATCCCTCGCCAGACAACTTATGAGTCGTTGGATCCCGAACACCAACACCTTACATCTGGTCCATAGGGAAGTGGGCATTAGTCTGTGGGACGTCTTTCAAATTTCATGGGTCCTCGTCGTTGGGAGTATGTATGACGAGTTCCTTCCTCCTTCTTCTATGTGGGAGAATGAAGAGAGGACTCCCCCTAGTGAAGCAGCTTATTAACCAGGCTCGGAAGCACTCAGAGGATACATCTCAAAAACAGCTCATCCCATACCATGAATGGGTCAAGGATTTTGTGAGGGAGAACAAATCTAAAGAATCTGTGACTCTTCCATGACTTTACCTACTATGGAGTCCCGTAAACAGAAGGGAATCTATTTGATGATTTTGGAGCAAGACGATTTTCACGGCTGGGGCTGGAAGCTTATTCGGATGTCGATCAATTGCTCTGTCTGGTAGATTTTCTGGCCATGTTCATTGGTGGCTAGTTATTTCCCGTACGTGAGGCTGGTGGCTTGCGAGTCACTACTTTTGTCATGGAGGCACAATTGGATACCGGTAATGTTATCAAACTAGCCGTCCCAGTACTGGCCAGGATTTATCGGTTTCTTTGTAACATCACTGAGGCGAGCCGGCCAAACGTAGTGGCTGGCCCTTTCCAAATTCTCTGGGGATGGTTAATCGTACACATCAAGAACTACTACACCTTCATCAATCCTCTTCAGATTTTGTGCACCACATTTCAGCCATACTTTCAACTGACTAGTGGGGTTATGCCCGAAGAGTGGGCGACCCAAGAGAAAGATAGTCAAAAGACAGTTTCGAACAAGCGTTTTCTATAAAGTCGAATCTCGAATTATGACTATTTCATTTTTCATCTATTTTCTTCCCCCACTGGTGCAATTACGAACACCATAACAGAAGAGTTTAGAAAGTGGGGCTACCTCCTCTCCCACTGATAGGGTATTCTGGTGGCTTGTATTGGTGGATAACTGATCTGCGAGGGGTAATCGCCTTGCCGATTTGGGCGTCAATTTGGCTGCGTCCAAGCACAGTGTCCCCCTGCACATAATGGTGCCCGCGAGAACCATCATTTAAAGGAGGCCAGGAAACTGTGGTTAATTTTTACCCAGGAGGATACCGACTGTGAGGTTATGACCCCCACACTTGCGGACTCCATGCCTTTCATATCCAATAATTATGCTGTCTCCTGGGTACAATCATACCCAAATGGCCAGCTAGGGACATTGGTGCCTACAATCTCAAGTCCCAAGCCATCAAAGGGAAAAAGGAAGCGAAAGGAGGATGGTTCTCTAACTAGGCCGGGCAAAATACTTCATCACCCTACTTGTCCCGTGCTTCCGGGGAAGATTTTAATAGACATATGTGTAACCTCTCATTCCCTCTAAGCTCCTTGAAGGGGGTTAGCTATCCCCGCTGATGTAGCCTTTCCAACGGTTTGGGGACAATGGGACAAATTCAAAGCCTGGTCAGCCTTTCGTAGCTAGTATCCTCATCCTCTGTGGAAGTATATTCAAGAATCATAGGTAGCTTTTGACGAGCTGGGCTACATATTTTCTCCAGCTGACATTGTTTATGATGCGGATCCCGAGAGGGCCGTTCGATATCTCCAGGACCTTGAGGTATATATTCACGAACGCCGGGGTTATGCGGTGTTGAGGCATCGAGTCCAAGCCATGCTGCACCCGATTACCGATGAGGAGAAAGAAGGAAGTGACCGCTCTTCAGGGGGCAATGATTTCAATGATCTCTCTGTCACAACTAAAGCAAGGGAATTCCCTTCCCTGCCCGGGAGGTCCCGTCCATAGGTATCCCCAGAGAGTTCTAGGGTATCGGCGGGATCCGGAACACAAATACTGCCATTAGAACCCTTACCAGCCTCTACCGCCGCCCGACCTTCCTAGGTTGATCCTCCCCGGTTGGCGATTCATGCCATGGCCGCATTCCTGGAGGCTTGGAGGATTTGGGATGACCTGAGGATTAGTGGTTCAGATGAAGAAGTTTGGGCATTACTTTAAACTTCCCTCTCGAACTTTCGGGTATTGGGACGATCTTCGCTCCACCCCACTTGCGGTTGGAAGAGGATTTTGATGAAATAATCTTCTTGTTAAAGGAGATGGATGCATACATTCATTCACTCTAGAATCATCTCTATGGGAGCATCTGGGTGTCCATGATTATTAGACATCATGAATTGTCCGACCCTGAAGAAGAGGTTGCTCTGCTCACCCATTCTGACTTTCTCCCTCCTTTATTGTGGAGGTTCTAAGGTTTCTTCCTTTTATGCAGGGTGCCGAAGAATCTAAGGGAGTAATTCCTTCTCCAGAGTATACCCCTCGTGGTACCGCGGTGGGGGAGAATGCGCCTTCACTCACAGGGGTCATCGAGGAAGGATCCCCTAGCGTAGCTGAGCTCATGGAAGAGACCATCGCAGAATCAACTAGGGTCTTTCCTCCTCCCGCCCCTCCCAGAATTCTAGGCAAACTGTCCCCTAGGCAGATCCAGAGACGGCAATAGGTGTTCTATTTATCGGAACGGCTCAAACAGGGAACGTCGAGTAATCATGACTTCCTGTTTGCTCAATCGCCAACTTGAATTCTTAGACCTCACCAGTCATTAATTGTTTGACATATGGTGCATGGCCACTCAGGGATCTGGTTGTGGCTACCCAAGTGGTTTTACCTTCCACATCCTTGTCGTCTGTGGAATCACCCGTAATCATGTCTGGGCGGGACGAGATGGTGGGCCCTGTCGGGGGGGTTGATGATATGCATGATTTACTCCTGCCTTTATTAGTCAGAGATACATCAGAGGAGGAACTGTTGGTATTCGAGACTCCTACTGATCAAACTGCCCTTTCTATCGCTGAGGAAAATGGGGTGCTCGTGATTGATGAGGGGCCTCCAGATATGATGGGGCAAGCCACTTCAAACCCAACGAATCCCGTGGTAATGTAGGAAGAGCCTGCCATTAGTCCAATTGTTGGAAACCTGGAGCAGGCCATTATCATGTTCACCGAGGGAGTGATTTCCCCGAGCTTGGTCTCCCTAGGCGACCACTTAGGGACGGATTTGGAAACAGCTGGCCTTAGGCATGGCCTTGGGTCCTGGACCCCTCTGGGGGATCCCCATATTTCACTACCTCTTGAAGATGTGGAATCCTCTTTGAGTGGATGTCGCGACAGTGCAGATCTTGAGGACGTCGACGCCTTGACGATTAGGAGTATGTTCCCCGATCTCCTTCCACTGACTTCTTTTTCTTCACTTTCTAATTAGGGGCAATCATCTATCTTATTAACTCTCAAGCTTCAAGACCACAACCCTTGGTGCTGACGATTGTGTCTCCAGACCCGGCTGTGCCTATGACCACAACTACCGGGGGCGGAGTTGCGGCAGTGCCAGAGCTTTCAGGTGAAGCCACATTGGGTCCCTCATTGGGGACGTTCATCCCCAAGTATGTTTTCTCATCAGGGAGTGACTCCTAGCCTAATCAACAAGTCATTTCCAGTCTTCGGCCTGCTCACTGAAGGGCTTGGGAGAAAATCTAGAGACTGATCTCTCAAACGCCTTTGGTCGAGATGCCGACCAAATTACCAAGGCTACACAACTTGTTTATGATGTTGTGATTTGATAACTTTGACTATCATGGTGTTTATGACATAGTCAAGCAGGTAGTCACTGACTGGGAGAGGCTAGGTGATTTTGAATCTTGCCTTTCCGCTGCCCAATCCGAAGCCTACCTTTCTGCAACCTGACTGCTTTTCCTAACAGAGGCTCATGACCACGTCGGGGTCATTTCAAGGCTTCAAGGAGAAGTTATTGGGCAGCGTTCTCACCTGGAGGTGCTGAGGAATGAGATACAGCGGATACAACGAGAAGAGTCCAACATTTCCACCATGATTAAAGAAGGGGAACAGCGGATGGAGGAGGAAATGAGAGCGAGCACAATGGCAGCCCAGGAGGAGGAAGAATTGCGGGCTGGTGCAGAAGCTGAGGCGGCCTTACTACAGAATATTTCTCAAACAATCGATGATTCTCACCAGCGCCTGACACTGCTTTGCGAATCCACTGAAAAACTTTTGTAATTTTATTTCATGCTAGAGGAGGCTCCGGAATGTGGATGCCCTTCCTTCCAACATTGTTATGGAACAAGGAAATATTTCTTCCCAGTACTTTTGTCACCCTCTCCTGTGATAGAAACTATTTGGCATGATTTTTGTATATGTTAATTCCCTGAACACATAATAATCAGAGATCAAGATTATTGATAAAAATAAAACGAGCTCTAACTTTTTCCTAGACCATGGGATCCACCGGGCATAGTTCGACTATTTCTAGGGTTTTGTAGAAAAAAACCCACAAACTTTTTATTTTTTTCTTTTTTTAATGCCCTGATTTTCCCTGGGCCCATTTAATGTGGACCTAGTGGGTATAACCCGGATTTTGATTAGGTTGCCCTTTTCGGGTTTTTGTCCTAACATGCTTTGTGCCTCCTTTCTCAGGTGGTTTAAAGTCTCACCATCAAGACTATCATTACTGATGTTTTAGGTCAAACAGCTTTGACCAAATATAGTGGGTGAGGGCCCCAATGAGGTTCCACTGATTAAAAGATGTCCCAATACTCTTCAGACACATGTGTGGGGAAACTTGTTTAAATTTGAACACCATGTAGGGCATGTCTCTAGGTATGGGAGTTGTGCCAGTGTACAGAGGTAGGAAGAGCGTTGCCTACGGAAAACTTGCCTTCGGTAGATGGGCCATAGGTTATCAATATGCAGAGCCTCTGAGGGAATGGTATGCATAGTCATACAAAGGTGTCCATAAGTCAAAGACTTATCCATTAATGATGGCCAGGGGACTTCATGGAAGTCCAGCTCATGGAAACCACGATGGGTGGTTTGGAAAATTATGAAAACCCCCATGGGTGTCTCAGAAGGGGAATGTGATGTCTGAAAGGTTTTGAGATCATCTATATCAATCATGGGTGTGGACGTAAGGGTCCCATCCTACGCATTTATCTAGCGTAAAGTACATTTGGGGCTCGGTGCAGTTTAAAGTCATGCAGCTGGGACATCACTTGAAATATAACGACTTATCCTAGTTCTCTATATTCTTGTCGAAGAAGTTATTCCGCATTCAGGTAGGATTGTGGAAGAGGTTGGCAAACTATAGCTCAGAGGGTTTCTGAATCCCGGGTTAGAAATGGGGGCTCAGAGGAAAAGACACGTACGGGGAGAAGCATTGCCTAAGGAAATCCTGCCTTTGGTAGATGGTCCAGGGGCGATCAATATGCAGAGCCACTGAGGGCATGGTTTGCATAGTCGTAGAAAGGTGTCCTTAAGTAAAGGACTATCCACTTCCGATGCCCCAGCAACTTCAGGAAAAGTTGAAATTTGGGACCACCAGGGGTGGCTTATGAAATTTTGGCTTTTTCTGAGTACAGAGTATGGCTTATGATGAGAGGGTGCCTGAATACATGGGAAATATCTAGACTAAACTTCCATAGAACGGGTGATGTAATTATTTCTCATGCTCGTGTGAGGCAGTGGTTCGTGCAGGTCTGACTCTTACACTAATGGACGGAGAAAATCCTCTGTTTCTCATTGAACCCACGATGAGTATGACAGTGTAGTTTATCGTCATGTGGTTGGGACATATTCTGTGCAGTTTAGTGTCATGCCGCAAGGACGAGAGGAATTTTTAAATTTTTCTATGTAGTTTAACGTCATGTAGCGAGGACAGGGGGGATTTTTTTTAGCCAGTGAAAATGCTTGCGGTTGGAGGCATTTCCCTGGATGGTTAATGCTTGGACTTTGCAGTTCCGTACCAGGCGGCCAAGATATACCATGCAGTTTAACGTCATGCGGCGAGGACGTAGTTGCAAAGTCCGCTCTTCATCAGAATGTAACTAGGCTTGAATAACTTAACATTCCCCATATATGGGGGGGGGGGTTGATTGGTGTAAATCATGGTTCTGGGGCTTCTTGGATCAGGAGAGGTGATATGGGGGCTCTAAGGCTGGTAAGCGTACAGAGTTAGGAAGAGCATCACCTGTGAAAATATTTCCTTTGGAAGACGGGCTAGGGGAAATCAATATGCAGAGTCGCTGAGGGCATGGTATGCATAGTCATGCAAAGGTGTCCACGGGTCGATAACTTTCCACTTCCGATGGCCATGAATGGTTATGAGGATCTTCAATTATCTGGGCTACGAAGTCTGTCATTTGGCAGGAGAATATCTAGACATGTTGGGGATATCTGTCCCTGGTTGCTTCTTGAGTTTCAATGATCCCCCTGCGCTGATCTTCTTTGTTGTGCATGGGGGTGTGCCTTCCTTCCATGCGGTTTAACATCATGCAGTAAGGATGAAGTAATCCTAGTTTATCGGTCATAGAGCTCGGACCATTGCGTGACTATTACTGCAGTCACTCGAAGGATAACTGAGTCCACATGTTCTGATATACATGGAACAATGTGGGGGATGAAGGTTGTAAACTACAACTTTGAGTTTTCCCGGATCAAGAGGTGTGGTGTGGGGGATCTGAGGCCGGTAGGCGTATGGAGCTAGGAAGAGTACCGCCTGAGGAAATCTTTCCTTTGATGGATGAGCCAGGGGCTACCATTATGCAAATCCACTGAGGTCATGGTATGTATATTCATACAACAATGTCCCTGGGTTGATAAAATTCCACTTCCGATGGCAATGAATGATTATGAAAATACACAATTGCTCACAGTGCAGAGTTCAGCAGGTGGGGATAATGGTGTCCGGGTATACAAGAAACATCCTCACTACAATTTTCCATTAAGTCAATGTAGCCTAGTCCTGGCTTGATGTTTGTTGATGCAGGTCGCCATGTGAACCACCGAAAGACACACAGGCTAGTCAGATAGGGATACCCTGGCAGCTCTTGGATGTGGAAAGGGGAATGAACTAGTAAACCACTGCTCTATAAATTTTGGATCGGGAGATGTGATACGGGGGCTCTGAGGCTAGTAGGAGTACGGAGCTAGGAAGAGTGTCGCCCGAGGAAATATTACCTTTGGTAGATGAGCCAGAGGCTATCATTATGCAGATCCGCTGAGGGTATGATATGCATATTCATTAAAAGGTGTCTACGAGTCGATGACTCTCCACATCCGATGGTCATGAGTGGTTATGAAGATCCATAATTATCTGGGTCATGGAGTCTGATGTATGGAAAGGATGTATCCCAACATACAAAAAGTGTCTCCATCTTGTATCGGCATGTGTCTTGGGTGGGTCACGATGAAGTCCGTGCAGTTTAACGTCATGCGATGACGATGAAGTCCATGCAGTTTAACGTCATGCGGTAAGGACGGAGATATACACCCCATGCAGGTCTGGTCCGTACATGAGGTAAGGGGGAATTTTTAACATCATTGTCCGTGCAATTTAACGTTATGTGGTAAGGACGCAAAATACACCCCGTACAGGTCTAGTCCATACATGGGGAAAAAGGAGCATTTTTTTAAATCTTGCTATCCGTGCAGTTTTACGTCGTGCTGTAAGGATGAGAAGTACACCCCGTACCGGTCTGGTTCTCACACGGGGGGAAATGGAATTTTTTATCTTTTATCCAGGGGGCTGGGCTAGAACTGGGGATCTTGGCGTCACTACTTATCCTGCGAAGGTAGGAATCAAGCCACACGTAGTTCTCTGGAAGAAGTACACCCCATGTAGGGCTGGTCCATACATGGGGGAAGAGGACATATTTTACTTCATTTGGAGGTGGCTGGGCCAGGACGAGGAACCATGGCGTCACTACGTATCCTACGAGTGAAGGAATCAAGCCGCATGTAGTTCTCTAAAAAAAGTACACCCTGTGCAGGTCTGGTCCATACATGGGGGGAAGAAGGAATTTTTTATCTTTTATTTAGGGGGCTGGGCCAAGACTGGGGATCCTAGCATCACTACGTATCATGCGAGGTAGGAATCAAGCCGTACATAGTTCTCTAAAATCTGTGCAGTTTAACATCATGCAGCGAGGACGAGGGGTATTATTAGATTCTGTGCAGTTTAACATCTTACGGTGAGGAAATGATACTCCTAGTTTAAGGTCATAGAGTTTGGACCGTTGGGTGATCGACAGTTTAATGACATGCAGTTCGAACGATGAGTACACCCCGTGCAGGTCTGGCCCTTACACAGGGGAAGGGAGAATTCTTGACTCTTATTATCTGTGCAGTTTAGTGTCGTGTGGTAAGGACAGACTCCATGTAGTTTAACGTCATGCGGTGAGGACGTACTCCATGCAGTTTAACGTCATGCTGTGAGGATGTACTCTATTCAGTTTAACATCATGCGGTGAGGACGTACTCTATGCAGTTTAACATCCTGCGGTGAGGACGTACTCCATGTAGTTTAACGTCATGCGGTGAGGACGTACTCTATGCTGTTTAACGTCATGCAGTGAGGACGTACTCCATGCAGTTTAACGTCATGAGGTGAGGACGTACTCCATGCAGTTTAACGTCGTGCGGTGAGTATGTACTCCATGCAGTTTAACGTCTTGCGGTGAGGACTTACTCCATGCTGTTTAACGTCCTATGGTGAGGACGTACTCCATGCAGTTTAACGTCATGCAGTGAGGACGTACTCCATGCAGTTTAATGTCGTGTGGTGAGGACGTACTCCATGCAGTTCAATGTCATGCGGTGAGGACGTAGGAACACTTGGTCTCTATGCGAAATACTTCTTTAGGAATCTCACATTCTTAGGAGCGGTTGTAAATTGTCTGTCTATGGAGATCAGGGTATATGTTCCATTGGAGTAGACCTTGTGTATAACATATGGTCCCTCCCACTTGGGCTCCTGCTTTGGAGGCTTCTTTCCAGGTATCATTGGGGTCCGGAGGACCAACTCTAATTCTCCTTCTATGAAAGACCAGAGGCGAACCTTTTTGTTGAAGGCTCATGCGATCCGGTTCTGGTACAATTCCAGGTGGTGCAGAGTGTGCGGCCGCTTCTTGTCTAGCTATTCCAATTCTCCTAACTGCTTTTCTGACTACTCATCATCAGATAATTGATCATAGATGGCAACATGGAGTGAGGGAATTTGGATTTCAATGGGTAGGACCGCCTATGTGCCGTACACCAGTGAGTACGGGGTTGACTGAGTAGCGGGGCATATTGTGGTTCAATAAGACTACAATGCTTGGAGGAGTTTATCTGGACATGACTTTTTGTCTTTGTCCACCATTTTCTAGAGGATGTTGGACAGGGTCTTGTTGAAATCTTCTATCTGTCTGTTGGCCACTACATGGTAGCGGGATGAGTGGTTAGCCATGATACCATAATATTTGTATAGCTTTTTCAATTCAGCAGAGTAGAAATTGGTGTCGTTGTCCATCAGTATGGTATGAGGGACACCAAATCTGGTGATGATATTGGTCTTCACAAAGCTAAAAATATTTCTTACCCCGACTTCCTTGAGGGGTACGACTTCTTCCCATTTGGAAAAGAAGTCGGTTGCCGTGAGGATATACTTCAGCTGTTTGGCTATGGCGGGAGGATATGGTCCCACGACGTCCATCCCCCAGATAGGGAATGGCCAGGAGTACTTAGCTTAATGAAGTAACTCCGGGGTTTCGTGTATGAAGTTGGCATGAATCTGGCATGAGTGGCATTTCGCGGTAAAACTCTCGCAGTCTTGTGCCATTGTGGGCTAGTAGTACCCAAGCCTTTGAATCTGATGGGAAAGCTTGGTCCCTGGTTGATGTGCTCTGCACGCTCCTGCATGTACATCAGTCATGACGGTAGCGATTCCTTCTCCGTCAATGCATCTGAGGAGAACTCAATCGAGGCTTCGTTTGTAGAGGACCTCTTTCTGACCCGCGCCACTATATAGGACAAAATTGATTTCCCTTCTCCGTATTTTCTCTCTTTCAGCCCTGTCTGATGGAAGATCTCCCAATTGAATATAGTTCACGATGGGGATCATCCAGCCGGTGGCAGGAAAATATGGCTTAGGGACAGGACTGACTACGTGGATTTCTTCCATCTTAGCTTGAAAAAATGGAAATACCATTCGACGGTGAGCAATACTGATGACCGTTTCATCCCGGTTTGGGTCGGCCAGGGTTGTGGCCACGTTGGCTATTGCATCAACATGAGCATTCTTGGACCGGGGAATATAAGTCAATGTTGGTTCTATGGAGAAATCGGCCATTATCCCTCAGACATGGTCAAATAGGGGGATTCGCTCCTCCTTTTTAAATGAATAGTCACCATTGACTTGCTTGATTACCAGCTCCGAGTCACCTTTTACCTTATGGTTTTGTACTTGTGCCGGGAGTGCGAGCTCTAGGACTTCAATGAGGGCTTGATATTCCACTTCATTGTTTGTACATCCCTTTGATAATAGGAAGGAATATTGCAAAACTGCCTTTTCTGGGGACACGAGTATTATCCCCAGGCCCACTTTGTTGAATCTGGGATCCTCCATCCTCTTCCTGGTTGGGCTTCAGGATGCGCTGTCAAAGTACATTTCCCATGCTGGGAACTCTTCTTGAACTGAGAAGATATCTTCATCAGGTATCTCGGTGTCTGGTGCAGTGGTCCCTGTCGAAGTGTTCTCTGCCAGAAAGCTTGCTAATGCCTGTCCCTTGATGGATTTTTGAGGCACGAACCAGATGTCGAACAGTTGCAGGATGACCGCCCATCGGGATAGGCGTCCAGTTATCATCGGGAGACTGAGGATGTACTTGAGCGGGTTACTCCGCGAGATCAAATGGACTTCATGATGCTACAGATAATGTCACAGCTTTTGAACCACAAAGACCAAGGCCAGACAACTCTTCTTGATATTTGAATATCGAGTCTCAGCATCAATCATGGTTCGACTGAGGTAATAGAGACTGTTTTCACTGCCAACGTCATTCTTCTGTATGAGGAAGGCTCCCAGTGACCATTCTAGGGCCGTCACATATAGAATAAGAGGACTTCCTTCAACCGGGGGCATGAGAACCGGTGGGCTTAAGAGGTACTTCTTCAAGTTGTCGAACTCCTCTTGGCAGTCATCTGTCCATTGGTAAGTGACCCCCTTCTTCATTAACGTGGTGAAGGGAAAACACTTTCCTACTAGTTGGCTATGAACCACCTAATATAGGCTAGGTGTCCTTGGAATCCCCTCAGCTCAGTGAGATTTCGGGGAGGTGGCAGGCCAAGGATAGCCTTTGTCTTCTCAGGGTCGACTTCGATGTCACGATGGCACATGAAAAAGCCAAGGAATTTCCCTGAGGTAACCCCGAAGGCACATTTCAAGGGGTTTATCTTCAAGTTATACTGTTGGAGCTTATTAAAGACGGTCTCAAGGTCTGACAGGTGATCTGAGTGCAGTCTGGACTTGACCACTAGGCCATCCACGTAACATTCAACGAATTTCCCCAGGAACGGCTTAAAGATCCGATGCATGGCATGCTGATACGTGGCGCCGGTATTCTTGAGACCAAAGGGAATGGCCCTGTAACAGAATACCCCTTGAGGGGCCCTGAAGGCAGTGGCTTCTTTGTCTTCTCAGGCCATCCTGATTTGATTATATCCAGAATAGCCGTCCATGAAGGATAGAGCCTCATTCCCGGCCATTGCATCAATTAACAATTCGGTGATTGAAACTTGGAAGTCATCTTTCGGACAATGCCGATTAAGGTCTCTAAAGTCAATGAAGACACGGATTTGGCCGTTATTTTTCATGAAGGGGACGATATTGGCCACCCAAATGGGGTACTGGACCTCTCAAATGAAGCCTGATTTAATGAGCTTATCGACTTCAGCCTCTATATTGGCAGCATGTGAGGGGTGTGTCCTTCTGGCGGCTAGTATGTAGCCCTGGTGGTCTTCTGGAATACCCAGGTGATGCGTCTCTACCTCGGGATTGAGTCCCAGTATTTCCGTGTAATTCCAAGAAAAGACATCCTGATGTTGCCATAGGAAGGAGGTATATACCTCGTGTTCCTCGAGAGACATGGCCACACTAATGAGAGTGGGCCTCGAGTCTTCCTCGGTACCCAAGTTTATTTCCCTGAGTTCGTCCACAGTGGTGGAGATACCTTCCTCAAATGTGGGAGGTTCATCCTTGAGATCTTCCCCCTCTTCTTCTCCCAAATCCTCGTCTTCTTGGTCTGACGGGGAGAGAGCTCCTGTCACAAGTTCTTGGAAGTCCATAGGCGAGGTGTTGTGGGCATCCTTGCTTGAGCTTCCACCCCCCCGATTGAGGGTCAGCAAACGTTCCTACATTGTCACACTCAGCAGTTAGGGCTGAAGTCATGAGGACATCCAAGTGTATTTCCGGACTTGAACTCCTACTTTCCACGTGGTTGATGGGCATGACATAATATCTGCCAAGCCGCCTGAGGGGGTCATCAGGAACCATTTCCAGGCCATTTGGAGTGGGGATGCAGTCAACACTATCGACCAAAGATTACTTTTTTCTTTTTCTCGTAGAACCCATTGTCAATGTAATGTGATTCGGAGAGCTCAAAAGGGGCCTTGTCAGCATGAAATGTCCCACTCTGTCCATTGAATCAGTACTTGATACACTGGTGATAGGATGAAGGAACGACCATGTTATTATGGAACCATGGCCTTCCCAATAGGGAATTGAATGTTGTGCTCTACCGGACCACCAGGAATTCCGTGTAGGCTACCAGGTCACCAAAATGGGTCCTTAGCTTAATCTGTCCCATTGTCTTCTGCTCACTCTTTTCGTAACCCAACAATGTTGTGGATGAGGGAATTAGATCGTCCTCACTATAGCCCAACGTGCGGAGTGTCCGTAGGGGAATGAGGTTAACTCCCGAGCCATTGTCTATAAAGACTTTCCGGATCTCAATACCATTCAGTGTGACAGTTACATATAAAGGTTTGATGTGTCCTTGCATGATGGCATCTTCATCCTGGTCAGTGAAGGAAATCACTGTGTTTCATTCAGTCGGGTCAGTCTCTGTCCAGTAAATTTCGGCGGTAGCTACCTCAGCTTGAAACTCCTAGGGACTGATCAAAGCTTCGATAAGCTCCTCCCTAAGGTCGGTTGTCAAACCCAGGGCATCCAGGATAGACAACTTGGTTGGTACTGATGCCAGCTTTTTAAGGATGTCGTATTTGTTCTCCAGCGGTCGACGCTTCTCCATTGGCGGGAGAGTCTTAGCAGGTGCTTTGGGAGTAGGAGCATTTAACGAGGAGGGACCGGCCGTAGGGTCGGATGTCGATGGTGTTCCCTTATTTTGAGGACTTGGCCAGGCTGGTCTGTTTATGCGCACCACGTGGCCAGACATTTGTTCCTCCTCTAGTAGGTATCATAGAACAACAGGGCCAGAGTGGCCGCTTGTGGAGGTGGGGGGGGGGCATTCCCTCTCTTGCTGAGTCCGCTGAATGGCTCTCCCACGGGTTTCCACGATATTAACGGTTTGAGATGGGGTCCATCCATAGGGTTGGTTTTGGCCGCGGCTGCGCCTCCCCTGGTATCCTCTACCAATGTGATTCCTCCTCCTGGCTCCTCGTGCAAGGAGCTCGTGTTCATAACCATACCCTTCATCAGGGAATGATTCCATGAGATGGATGATGTTGATAGAACCAAAGATTGGCCCTTCATCCTCTGACAGGTCAACCTGGTCGGTTGTCTCTGATGGTGTCGTTTGGTGGGTCGGTGCCCGTGACACCAAATTTGAGGGCATATAATCTGCCAGGGTCGGGAATAACTATGGTCCTATTGTGGGATACTCCTCTTGTGATTGTTTCTTCATTCGATTCCTCCTGGATGACCAGCTCGTAGAGGATTGTGAGGTCGATGCTGTCGGTCGTGCGGTGTCAGGGGCTATTGGCGGCAACACCGGCTGCCATAGTTGAGCTCGGAGTATGCCCTAGGCTCAGTTGATAGTCTTCCGAGTCATCCAGTCATCGAACATCTACCCCTGCTTTCTGGTGACTTTCTGCCACCCCTCCTCTTTGTTAGAGTCGGTGGTGGAGATGCATGCCAAATGCACTGGGGGTGGTCCCAGCTCGACCTGTCCGGAGTCTACCATCCCCTGTTGGAGGTCCTTGAAAACGAAACATTATCAGATATTGTGCCCCAACATTCTATGGTAGGGGCAGTAATTTGGCCTGTCATCGCGGCCAACTTCCTCATATTTCCCTGGCTCCGGGAGGCAGAGCAGGTTGCAGTTCATGGCAGCAATGAAGTAGCCGCGAACTTGATAATCTCAGAACGAGTATAATTTTTGCCTTTTTCCTCAAACTGGTTCCATTTCGGTCCTCGCTGACCATCTCGTTTAGGTGGGGGAGTCCGCTGATATGCAGGGGGCCCTTGACGATTTGGTGGAGGCCTGAGCAGTGGAGCGGGCCCAGGGGCCGGCTTGAGTGTGACAGCAGATGCTTCAGCTCTAGGGTCTCTTTTCACAAGAACCTGTGAGGCTATTCGGGACTTTAAATTAGTCTACTATAGGGAGTCCTCAATTATCTAGATATTGGCCAAGAGATGGCGGAATTCAGTGGTTCACTCCACTGGTATGAGCGGCGTTCGCAGCTCGTCTATAAGATTATCGATGCATATGGCTATCATCTCATCTTGAGGCCTTGGCCTATTCAGAGAATAGGTCAGATCTTTCCATCTGGCAATGAAATCTAAGACCCTATCGTTCTCCCTCTGCTTTCAGTTTATGAGATTGCTGACTAATGTTTTAGGAAATGTTGAGTTGAAGTGGAACAGGAACTGCTGCCGGAGGTCCTCCCAGCTCTTTATTGACTGGGCTAGCAGACTTGTGTACCAGACAAAGGCGGATCCTTGCAAGGTCCCTACGAAGCACCTGAGTTTCACTGCTTCTTTTTGTTCCAGGGTTCCCATCATAGGGTCGCAATGGGATGCGTAGTGCATCAAATGCTGCTCTGGATCACCCGATCCATTGAAGATGGGGAATACAGCGCTCCCAAAATTGGGTGGAGGTGGTGTGTTTGTCACCCAATCTGGGTAGGGTTTCCGCTCTGGCTGTATCGGAGTGTTTCAACCTTCCATCACTTCTAATAGAGCTGTTAGTTCCTCAGTGGTGTTGGTGAGTCCATGGTTTACATCCTGTTGGGCCCTGTCCTGGGCAGGCATAGCCCGAGCCATTGCTTGAGGATTCGGATTGGTCGGTACCAAGGGTGCATATTCCGTTTGGGGAACCCTCAGAGGGTTCGGGCATACTTGCTCTGGATGTCTCCTAAGTGGTGGGAAATCTTGGTATTCATCATCCACATTCAGGTAGTTGGACGGACCAAGTGCCTCATTGGGCAGGAGCCCTGATCGTGCTTCATTTTCCGTAGCAAGCCTTAGCCTTTGAGGTTCACATTCTGGGAGTGCATGATGTGGCTCCTCCTGGGATGCACTTTCAATAAGGCGGTTCCTCTGGAGTAGCTCGACATTAAGCCGCCTTAATTATTTCATCTCCTCTTCTTGTCGAGCGAATCTCTCTTCGAGCGTAAGTGGGTCGTTTTTGTCGAGAGAAGAGGATGGGTTAAGGGTAACCATTCCTTTATTATTATTGTTGTTGGAAGCTCGCAGGGTAAGCGGAGGGAGGTTAGATGAAGGGGCGACCATATTTAAAGCGTCCCTATGGACCAGGTTTGCACACCTGGGGGTTCATTGTGAGTCACAGCCTGACCGGAACCGTCATCTCCCGATCCGTTGGGATTTTCATTTTCTCCGGTGTCACCCACGGGGTTAGCCTCAACGTCATTGATGAATGCGTATCGCGGGGTGGAGGGGACGTCATCTTCTAAATAGGAAGAGAACCTCCCACATCTTCGGCTGACCCTCCCTTTCATGACTTGGGATTGCCTTCGGACTTCTTGACGAAGGGTGACACAGAGAGTTCTTTGATGTGACCTTGTGGTGTGTCTTCCTCTCGAAGGAGATGATGATTCAAATGACAGGATAGAACGGGATCCTCCTCTGCTGACCGTCCTCCCGAGACGATAGAATACCGACTCTCGTGGGGGAGGGTGTTGTTGAGGGGGTAATAATGCCCCTAGCCCCGAGGGCTGGGGTTGGATCTATTCCTTGAACATTTAGTATCTTCCCGATTTTATTAGTCTTATGGGGGAATTTGTTGTCAAAAATGCCCCCAGCCCTTCAGGCTGGGGTTGACCTTGGATGGCAGCAGTGGCTGCTCCTATCGCGACCTGCTTGATATCTCATGCCCCTATTCGGGGGTGAACCAGATTTGGTGCCGAATTCACTTGTGGATCAGTCCCATTTGGGGAGGCAGGAAAAGATCACTGATTGGCCTATCTTAGGTGAGAGGCTTGTGGTATGTTCTCGGAGGCCTGATTTAGGAGTTCTTGAATGGCTCGTTCCCACCGGGCCTGACACTTCTGGGACTTACTCAAGGCGTGGATCTGCTGGGTGTGTTTCCTTTCCTGAATATGGAGACCACTAGATTGTCGTCTTGATGTGACGACATTTCAAGACACCATGCCGAATAGGTTTTTCTGGGTGGGGAGCAGAGTGAAATTAAGAGCTCCGTGTTCCCCCCATCCCCTGATATATACTCTCGTTGAAGCATCATCGATGAGGTGACATAGCACATGCAGTGCACGGAGGCAAGCTGCCTCCATATTCTCTTTGCGCCTCTCGGGGAGTTTTTGTCGTGTCGAGGAAAGGGCCTCCAGGTCGATGTGATGCAGGAGGCCCCCTATTGTCTTGACGTGGTTAACATACCTGTAATAGGGCAGGAAGCTCGATTTCAGCCGGTGGAGGGTCATCCATATATTATGGTAGATTCTGTGTATGCATTCTTCCGCCAACTCTCTGGGTATGACGAACTGAGAGGTGGCTGTGGGCCAAAAAAAAACCGGTATATCATCCCTGGCCAGTTGTTTCCTCAGGTGCAACATATCAGCAAACTCCACCGCTAGTGAATCCTCTACCTGGTCAGCCCAACTGAAATGCTCACCATCAACGTGGTCGGAGGCAGTGGGACCGGTAGGTGCTGAGTCATTATGTGGGCGATTCTGAGGTGGTTTAGTGGATGAACGCGGCCTTGGACCATCTCTTGATTTAAGAAGGGTGTCACTGGCGACAAGCTGGGAATCTGACATGCTCGATCCCTTCCTTCTGAGTGCCTCGGCATACGAGAGCCTTTCGGTGCATGATTCGGCAGGAGGAGGACCTTCCTGGCGAAATAATATGTCATCGCGGGGAGGACCTCCGCAATAGCGGCCGTAATGGCGAGGACTACCATTACAGCTTGATGCTTCACCGCATAGAGGACTTTTTCAGCACACACCCTTGGGAGGGCCTCTAAGGCGTGTCGTAGTAGTGGGAGGACCTTCTGGCTGTGTAGCGTCGTTACGGGGAGGACCTTCATAACAACTGCTGTCATGGTGAGGATGACCATCATGGATTGACGTTCGACGCGTATCCTGGGGAGGACCTTCAGGACACACCACGATAAGGGGAGGACCTTCTTGTTGCTTGGGGCCATTGTAGGGAGGACCTTCGCAATGGTGGATGTGGTGGCGAGGACTACCATTACAGCTGCGACAATGGAGAGGACTACCATTGCTGCTGCCGTAGGGAGAATATCTGTGGGGTAAATCCTAGGGAGGGACTCCAGAATGTACCGCAACAAGGGGAGGGCCTTCTTGTTTCTTGACATCTCTACGGGGAGGACCTCCATTATTAGGGTGGTAAGTACTACCACCGTGACCTAATGCCTGGCTGCGTGGAGTTCCATTGCAGCGTAACCCCTGGGGAGGACCTTCAGGGCATGCCACGACAAGGGGAGGGACTTCTTGTCATGATGAGACGTCACTATGGGGAGGGCCTCCATAGCTGCGACTATGATAATGAGGACTACCATTACAATCGGTGGTCCCACTCCATAGAGAGTGTTTGCAGGATATACCCCAGGGAGGACCTTCAGGGCGGACCACAGCAAGTGGAGGACCTTCTTGGTACTCAATCTTCTGGTCACGTGGAGGGTTTCCGTGACTCGCATCAAGAGAGGGGATCTGGTGATCGATCGTCATATGCCCGCGAGGGAATCACCCATGGGTGCTCTAGGGAGGACCTTCAGAGCTGCTGGTAGTGACATTGCGGGGAGGAACTTCACAACTGCTACTGCCTCTCCCATAATATGGTAATGGGTTGGCAGGGTTCCGAGCCTTTGACATGTGCTTAGCGGCGTTGGGAACCCCAGCTTCAAGCAGAGTGGAGTCATGAACCTGCCCTTTATTTTCCAGCTGCCTTTCGTGTGTTCGGGGAGCTCTTTTGCATGTAGAGGGGACCGTCTACTGTTGATAATGGCCTTCACCTCCTTTGGGTCCCATGATGCTGTCAGGATATGCCAATGAACATCCTGGCTTTTATCAGGGATAAATTCCTGCTCTGGAGCATACACCATGATGGACGGGTGTCCCCCAATTGGAACGAGTGGAGATGCTCAATCTGTTTGCCCTTGCATCGCGGAATATAGCCGGTGACCCTTCTGGGAAGAAGCAGGGATGCAGATCTACTTAGAGGCGACTATCTCGTCTCTTAGATGAGTCACCTCAATTGGGGGGATGGGCTCACGGGCCCGAGTCCTTACTATTTCCATTGATGCAATTACATTCTGGAAAGTCTGAAAGATATGATCTGGGATCGATACCTGCTTCTCCATCATTTCCAGGATATGTAGAGTGACATCTTTGGCCGGAACAGGTATGAAGGCCCATTACAGTATCAGAGTAGGAATATCCTGCTCTGGTCCTCCAGTGGTCAGTGGGTACTGACAATTCTCCTGTGTCGGGGCAGGTGAACAAATCTGCCCATGTACTGGGATACGCTGGTTAATCTCTCCGTTTTCCAACACATCGGTGTGGCGGACTTTACTTGCATCCCCATGGAGCTGGCCCTGCATATATTGGTTCCCCACCGTATCGAGTCGGTGGCCTTTGTTGGCGAGGAGATGTGTATGCCTATGAGTTGCCGCCACATCTGGGTGGCGGGCTTTGTTGATCGCAACCATGCTAGGATGGCCGGCGTCATAAGCACATGCTAGGAACTGGTCCTGCTGGCGCTGGGTCACCACCACGTCATGCTGGTGGGATTCACGGCCCTGGGTAGGGAGAGGTGCATGTCGAGTAAGTGCCGTCTTGCGTGGGCGACGAGCTTGATGGAGCTCGGTGAGGATGCTTGTCGGCTCATATGATGCCATCATGTCTGGATGGCAGGCTTGGTAGGATCAAACAGGTGTGGGTGCATGTTCGTGGTATGTCTCCATGGCTAGGCAGTGGAGCTCCTCGTTAGGGACCAGGGTGATGACCGGTCCCCGATTGTATGTCTGTCGCCCTCGTCGGGCTGTCCGAGGGGCCAAAGCTTGGGGAGCGTGGGCCTGAATCCTCGGGGAGGCATCCTCCTCAGCATGAGTATGTTGAATCGTGGCGTGACCATGATGAAGTCTTCCTGTGGGGGCCTTGGAGCAGAACCCCTGTTTGGCAGGGATGAAGTCCTCAATGTCGACCTCATCCTCCTCCCTATGATAAGGGAGGTACGCATTGTCCCATTCCGGGGATAGACTTCCGAAACGGTTGGAGACAGCGACATGGGCTATCTAGATCTGCCTTTGCGGCCATTGCTGGGAAGGCGGCCGACGAATCTTGAAGGATTGGAGGGTGTCCATGGCCGCCTCCACCGTTGGGAGAGTACCTTTGGTGTGGTACTCTTGGATCAGCACGTCTGAAACCCTGTGTCGAAGACACTGGGTGGGTGACGGGGTCCTCTGTTATTGAGGAAGTCTCGTCCTTGCGTCGTTGGAAGCGTGCACTTGTGAGTTCCTTTGCGACGCCATTGGATCGAAGGGAGTTATGAAAGTACCTGTAAAGAAAGTTTTAACAAATACAAACATCAAACCCATCAAAGCATCATCTCATAATCCCATGTATAATTAATGACCTTGCTTGGCCCTCCTTTAGAGCATAAGGGGGAACAAGGTGATATTAGGCTAAAGCCGTCATGTTTGGTTAAAGATTCACGTCGGGTTCACCATTTTTTGTTTCGTTTGTTTTTGGCTTTCGGGCCTCGAAACACCCAACGGTTCCGTATCTGATGATGGAAGAACCTTCTTTCCAAAGGCAGGCATTCGCCGGATGGTATGGCCAGTGACACTTAAGAACTCACATTGGTCAAGAGGATGGGAAGTCTGGCTCATCGTACCCTTTGGGGGGGGGGAATTATTGCCTGATCCGAGACTCTCTTATATATTTAAGACGTACTCTTATGTTCACAAATATTTGGTTTATCCCAAAACACAGTATCCACCGATTCAACCCTGGTGGGAAATGGTCGACTGGACACAGGGGTTCGGAATCATTTATGTCTGAGATTTACAATCCCTCGTTGGATTAATGACCCCAGATATTTCGAACTCACTTAAGACGGTTCAAGGAGCAGCGCGGTGAATCGACGTGAAGAATAGTCGGATCGACCGATTGTTGGGATTGAACCTCATGGAGGCTTCCTACGTACCCTATCTAGGAGACATGGATGAAAGTCCATGTAGTTCGCATTGGTGTCGGGGAACCGACGTGAAGATGGACCAGGTGGTCTGATGGGTGGTGGGATTGAACCTCATGGAGTATTCATACGTACCCTATCTAGGAGGCAGGGATCAAAGTCCACGTAGTTCGCATAGGCTTGAGACTTACACTCTGGGGCATCCCGGAATGATGGTTTGGGGATTACACTCTGAGGAGGCCCATAAGGGGATGTCATGTTTGATGCTTACTCTAAGCCCCCATGAGTCATGCTCGTTGTGAGAAACAAGAGGCAGCATGGACCAGATGATCATGTCGTGAAAGGTGCGTCCGTGAGAAGTGGAGTGGGGCTTATGCATGAGGGCGGCCCATAAGGTTGGGGCTTACTCCTAGGTGGACGCCCATGGAAACAAATCTCAGCAAGAGAGGGAAAGGGGGTGCTCCTATGCCCATATCCTTTCTTGAGGTGCATGAGGGCTTCCTTCTAATAGCTATTTTACCACACCCGAGGAGCCCTCAATAAGTGGAGGGGCAGAAAGGGGATTCCTGATCTGAGACTCCAAATTACCATGGGAATGTGAACCCAGGAATGCTTCAGGAATCTGCTCAAGGGTCGGGGAAACCCCTTCACCTCTACTTACCATGGGTATGTGACTCAAAATGGTGCACTGATGCACCTGAATGTTACACCACGCGGATCCGGTGGCTCTGGTGGAGGCCTCAGCTCGGGGTTATGAATAGGCCAATGAGGGAGTCTTGGAGGACTTCACTGGATCGGAAGGATTTTATCTGGCTCGGGGAATGAGAACACCGAATTATTTGGCGAGCCACCGAGAGGTATGGGTGGTGGCGCCCTTCACGTGGGGCAGTGCCACGCGGCTGGAGAAGCCGTCCGTGAACCAGGGTGGTCCGCAGATTGATTGACATCCCGTGAACCAGGGTGGTTCACGGCTTCAGGTTCAATCCATGAACCAGGGTGGTTCGTAGAGGGTTCTGGGCGGGTAGCAGCGGCCAAGGGTGGCGCCGGTTGGAGGCTCATCGGTCGGAGCTTCGCCCGCGTAGGAGAGTGCTACACGGTGCGACGAATGGGAAAAGAGTCATAAACTCCCTCGTCCACGGGGAAGTCATCCACGTAGGGGTTATGGTTCACAATTTTCCTTGTTTATGTTATTTTTGGTTCGCGGTTCACCAAGTTATTATGGGTTTTCCAGTTACTTGTTAATTCATATACCTGATGTGTTTTGCGAATGGGAATTTCTCTGATTTTGCGAAATCTGAAGCCTTCCTTCAACCAATCTCTTTCTGAATCTCAATCCCTTAGTATCTGATTCCAGTTATCCAACCACTTTTTCTTTCCCCCTTAGTCTCCTTTTATAGAGTGGGGAAAGGCATGTATCTGTGGCCATGGGTCACCTTTTGCGGAGGCCCATAACCCAATACCTAGTTTACAGCTCGCTTGGTCAATCCGCGATTCGCGGTGGGTATTGAACGCTTCCCCACCCCTCCGCGGATCGATCTCCGGGAGTGCTCCACAGCCGTGGAGGGTTCCACCTCCATTCCGCGAATGACAGCTGGTGCAGCTTGAACTGGTCGATGCGGTCCGCGGTTGGGGCAGTTCATGACGGTGAACCGGACTGGCGCCCATCCTACCTTGCGACTGCGGAGGCTCTCCACCTCCATTTCGTGAATGACAATGGTTCGTGGAGGGGTCGCTTTGCGGGGCCTGGCCACGTTGTGTTTTCATGGGACCGGTCCACGGACCAGTCCTGTTTGTGTCCCTTCTTTGATCTTTCTCCATTATTTTCCCCAAATCTTTGCGGGATTTGCGTAGAATCTCCTTTGTGGATTTTTCAGGACCCTACAGTGGTTTAGCTACAAAATATACAAACTATGTATCTTAACCACACGCCCCTAAACTATTCTCAATATTTTCATTTGAAAACAAAAATTTATTAATAAAATAAATAGAAAAACATATTTTTAATAAATAGTAAACCTCCTCAGAATCCCATGGAAACTAAATTCTCATTACCAAAACTGATAGTTTAACACTTTTAACTTATATATCAAGTTTATATTATCCTTTATCTTATCTAAAATCTATTCCTATAAAAAACTTGGTTCTGATACCATTTTGTAATAGACCAACCTTGTATTCCTTGACACTGTACATGAGTTTTCCAACCATAAGTCTCAAAGTTTGTTAACTATCACCATAAGTTGGAAAGAAGTATGTTGACACAAACCTTACCCAATTGGGAATGATTTTACTCAAGGAATGAGGACTTCATGGTAGCTTAATGTGAACATTAAATATGTTTTCAATTTTTTACATAATAAATGAATAGTTTAGAAATAAAATAGAACCACACATCGCATAATATGAAATAATAACTCTACCCATAATACATAATAAAATCAAATGAACATGAACCATAAATTAAAAGAGTCATAAAATTCAATACGAAAAATACAAATCCATGACATGTAAAAAAATATAGTATGTATGGGATGATAAGTTGACATGGATGAGTTTAAAATGATATCAATAAAGCATATAATAATTAAAAAATAATATTAATCCTTACCAATCTCCATGTGACAAGTGAGCACCCCCTTCTTATCACCTATTTAAACCCTGAATGAGAACTATCAGAAATACTATATCTCACAGGTGTACATTCAATTTACCTTTATCAGACAATATAAAGTCTAAATAGACAGAAATGATTGATATATGGTGTGAGGTGATAAGTCCAGTAGGATTCCACCACATTATATTTCTAAAACCTATATAATGTAAACCTTACAATTCTAGTGTGAACTATAAATATCAAACTAGAATTTTTATTTATAGAAAAAATTCAATAATTATGTATTTCATTTAAAACAAAGATGTTTTACAAGTGAGACAAAATATTCTTGTGTATAAGTAAAATAATAATGAAAAAAATAATAAAGTTATTAGAATCAGGGAATCATAGGAGAGTACCCATGGGACTAAGGTAAGATAATCCTTGGATCTCCATTATAGTGACATGTACTTGTGGTTTTATTGCATTTCATGAAGTTAACCAAGAATATCATACACATATACTACATAATTTTAAATAATTAAAAATTACATCATTTTAATAGAATGTACTCTAAGAACCAAAGGGTTTATTATCTTTGGAAAATAGCCCCATTGAATTTCATTGCATTTTATTTTTGAATCATCAATAAAATTTTCCACGTGATATTTTTATGGAAATATTCTTGTATATATTTTATCAGGGAAGTTCGACACATAAGAAAAGGGTGATCTCAAACACTTGGTATGGGAGAAATAATATCATTGGGAAATTAAGGATATAAACCTATGAGAAAAAATTAAAATGTGAGAAATTCATGATTAATGAAATGATGTCATGGAATAAAAATTATTTATTATAAAATAAGATATCATGGTTAAATATTATACCACAAGAATGAAAAAAACATAAAAATGATCATCATGAGAGAATAACATTTACCCTAAAATAAAAGAGTGGAATCATAAGACAATAATCAAAATCCATGGAAACTTAAATGAAGAATTTAAAAAAAAAATAAGTATATAAAATCATAACACATATAATGTTTAACCATCGAGACTATCATAACATAGTGGACCAGGTTTCACCACCAACATCTTATAAAACAGTGGATTTAGAATTACTACTCTCATCCGATAATATAGTGGATCAGGTGTCACTAACCACATCCCATTAAATAGTGGAAATCGAATCACTATCCATGTCCAATAAAATAGTGGATCTTGATTCTATATAATCATCCCAAGAAATTGTGACACATGATATATATGAAATTTTCATTGATAATGAATCTTATAAGGAAATAAAGTAAAATAGATGAGTAATAAAAAAATATTTTCTTTCCATTTCAGTGAAGTTGTACTAAGTAAGGTTCAAATTCACTTTCAATGTAATTTTTTAACAGAATAAGAAATAAATTTTATAATTCTTTTTTCTCAATGAATACCTCAATAATGGATCCTTTAAATTAAATAAATGTAAATAATAATTAATTGGTAAAGGAAGGTTAGAATTACATTTAAAATATTTTAAATTATTTTATGATAATCTAATATCAGTGAAAGAGATAGCATAATTACTTTTTAGTAGAATAAATGAATAGTATATGAGGTATAAAATAGATTATATGTTTTATTTTCAATGTAATAAAATAATTTTGTTTATAAGATTTAATATGGACTTATAATAAAAATATCTAATACTAAGTATGTGAATAATTCTTAATAATATCATATTATTTGAATTAATAAATCTGTAAAAGAAGATGTTTTTAATTTAAAAATGTAATTTCCCCAGTGACAATGACTAAATAAAATATATGGTAGATTATTTAAATAATATATCATTCTTTGGAAAATATATTAAATGAATAAAGTGTACGAATCAATAAAAAAGGAGTTTAGTTAAGAAAAACCCTTAAAAATTTTGTAAAGTATGAATTGAAATAATTTGAGTGAGATAACATGAAAAGGAATTGTAAAACCCATGAATCAAAAGTAAATTATGATGAAAGAATGTGAATATGGTAGTATATGGACCATATAAATAAAGATAGATCCATTATATGAATCATGTCTTAAAGAAATGAAATTGAGTGGAATAAAACCCCTTACAAAAAATTTAACAAATGTCATTTGAAAATATAGTAGAGGCAATGAGACATATAATGCCACAAAATACTGGAAGGCCAATAAAGTATAGTTTCAATTCTTTGGAGGTAACACATATAAGGGAATAAAAACTATAGAGTGGAAAAATATTATAATAATTGAGATTTAGAAGAAAAACCCTTACCTCGAATGTTGTATCACTTTGATTGCTCCATTAATACCTCAAATATCCAAGTAAAATTTATTATTTACACGATTTTGAACCTTTTAAATAGTTATAGTATTATAATTATTCATTTTAATTCATTTATTTTCATTAATTATTCATTTAATGGTATATGGAAATTATCCAATGGTTTCATACGTTACCAAAATTTCAAGGTATACTATTCATTTCATTTCACAAGTACAATAATTAATTAGTTCTATATATTTAAATTATTTAAAATAATTAAAGAGTGCATCTTCAAAATTTTGTTTTAAACAATTAAAATGCTTTTTATTGATTAATTTTTAATATCACCATTCTATTATTATTTTATAATTTTAGAATAATAATCACGAAAATAATTAACTATTTATGTTATATAAAATCTTAAAATCTAATTTAAATAATATTCAAAAAAACAATTAGTTAAAATACAACATCACCATTCACATAGGTTGTTGAAAGATACCACATGGGAACAATGTTTTCAAGTGAGTTTTTAAAGAAGAGAATAACTAAAAAAATTAGTTTAAAAAATTTCAGTATAATTATACAATTGTTTTAAATTTACTTTTTTCGAAAAATTATGTTAAGGAATGAGTAATAATGTAATTGAAAATGAGAAGACATAGTAATTTGGAATCTTTACTTTGATATAGTAATGACTAAAGAAAAGGTTTTAATGATAGGTAATGGGTAATATGTCAATGATAATGAATCAAATGGATGTTAATAGCATGAAAATATAATCCTGATATAAAATTTATAGGAAGTTTAAAAGATTTTTAAAAAGAAACATTTCATTTGGAAAATAAAAGAAGATGATTAGAAACTCTTACTTCAACATAGATGAAGATTATGAAAAGGGTTTATTGTGAGTTAATGAGAAATATATAATGTAAAATATAAAAAATGGGTGATAATAAACTGAAAATAGAATAATATTATCACCTGTAATGTAATTTAAAAATAGGTTACAATAGAAGAATCATAATTGGAAATGAAGATGGGAAAATATGATCTGTTTTCTTAAAATTATTGGCTTATAACTTAACCTTCCAATACCAAAATTTCTTCAATATTAAAAATAGAAATATATTTGGGGTCCCATATAGATTTATAAAGATATAATTATATCTGAATGTATAGAGAAATGATAAGAGAGGGTGCGTATTTATCGGTGTGGGACATGCAATACATTGGAATAAATTTAACAATATTTTATTTTACCATTATCACAAGTGATTCCCCACTCCCATAGTTCCCCAATTTCTCCCTTAATGTTCCAATATAATTTTTAGTTCAAACATTACTCTCAGGTAACTAAAATGCTCCGTTAATGATATGATTACATATGTATGGTGTACTATTTACTATATTTTAATGTATTTCATATTTTTTTACTATATTTTACCATTTTTTACATAAAATTATTAAATTTAAACCTTTATGTAATTTAAAAATTTTGGTTCAAAAAAAAATCAATTTTAACAAATTAAAATTTAAATTAATATATTTCTTATTTTAAATAAATTATTAAGAGAACAATTTTGTTTCCATACTTTTTGTTCATAAAAGCTATATCACACATCAAATTGAGTAATTATTTGTCTAAGGATACCTTATCTGAATTTTCTATCCATATTATTATAATAATTCTCTAAATATTATAATTTTTCTTTTGAAATGAAATAATAAAAAAATTATAATATCTTATTTTAGTGTAAAATATTTTTAAAATCTATTTAATAAGGTCTTTCAGAGTAAAAAAATATGAAAATTGAGTGTAGAATTAGTTCAAAAATATTAAAAACAATCATTCAATAAATATATTAATTTTTATTTAAATTATAAAGGTCTCATTAACTTTTATTTAAGTGTGAAAATAATATTTAATCATTTTTTATCTTATGATGAATATAAAATTTCACAACGCTTTAAAAATTATAATTTTATACTCCACTATTATACGTTACAATTATATAATTTTAAAAACATATACAATACGATTTTAAAATTTATCTTCCAAATACTACAATATTTAAATCACAATATAAAAATGAAATTATCAATAAAAATAAAGTAGTTGTGAAATAAAAATGTACTTGTAAAAAAACACACAAATTCAATAAAATAGATTTTATATGACCATTTTTTTAAATAAATTGTGTTCATAAATTTAATTATGGTACATGAAATAACAATACTTGTTTATTACTCAATAAAATATTAATAAAGGACACATTATTACTCAAATATTAAATATATATGAAAAATTATTTTCATAAAATTATTTTATAATAAATGATAAATAATAAATTATTATCACATAATATTTTAGTACTGATTTATTATTAAATAATTATGTTTTTAAAATCTAGATTTATATATTTAAAAATAACTAAATAATGAAAATAAATACATTTTGTATTCAAATATGTAATTTAATGGATAAATTTTATAAAAATATTCTTTTAAAATCTAGGATGTATAATTCCTAACCATTTAACAAAATATCATACAAAATTTTTTAATTTCATCCCGCTAATAAAAATAGGTGAGGGTATTTATAACGCCCCAACCCAAATCAACAGATTTGAGCCGGTGAGCTACCTGACCTCATTCTCCCATCTTTGTATGCAAGGTGTTTTTGATTAGCATCCATGGTCAAAATGATGTTGTGGGGAGACTATACCATAAATATCAAAATACATACATCAGAATCATATGAATAAATGAATAATTAAATAATAAGTTCATAGTGAAAGTGAATTATAATAGTTGTATAACAATTTACATGGATTTTACCTCAATTCACACTAAGTAATAAGACAGGGGCTCCTAATGTGTCAGGTAAAACTAGAGTATAAGGAAGTAGAACGAAAATAAATAAATTCACTATGAAATATATTCGAATTCTATCTCGAAACATTCTCCGAACACCAATATACATCTCCTCATCTACCCATTCCTAGTCCTTTTCTCTTAACCAAATCCCTGATCATAAAGTATACATGATCAATAAGATTCCCATGAAGGGATTGAGTATAAAACCAGTAGGAACCCACTAATACATAGTTAAACATAAGTTCTCATGCATATAATGGTATTTTTCATGACAAGTAAGTAAACGCACACATGAAAATCAGTCTAGCATTGAGCCATCAGGTAGGAACTAGGTAGACAAGAACCACGACCATACCTTCTTTGGATATCTCCCGTAAGAGTAATAAAAATTGGTTATCGCATAACTCAGGTCATTCCATGATTTCACATATAGATCACCTCAATAATCTATCAGTCTTTTGTCTCTATTCCTCCATAAAAGAGTAGTCCTCACTCACCTTTATGGGATATCCATGCTCCACCATTAAGTAGTTTTCACCTAGGTCATCCAAAAAGACATAATTACATGATTGTCTTATTCACATTATGGTACAACCTCTAGGAACCTTTCAATTCTTAAGATCCATCTTAATAAATCTATTTAAACCCCCAATCATCTTAACATGTCCATATATGAATCATTCCACAAGAAGAACACTCATCCCACCCCAACTCGTACCATGGGATCAATGACCATCAAACCCTGACTCATACCATCAGATTATCCTGTACCATGTTTTAAGACTTGATATATACCTGTGAAAATGCATAATTACCATTGAAAAGTTATTCCATATCAAGACACTCACCAATGTACCATTTTAGATTCATTGGAAAGAACTACTGTATCCCTGCTATTACTTTATGGAATTAACCAATCTCTATATGTAACCTGCTATTTTGACATAATCAACAATGTTCGCAAAGATATGAAATATCCACAACCAGGAAGAGAATAGAAAGAAACACAATGTATCAAGTAAAGGTTCTCCGGGAAACAGATGTAACAACACGAACAACAATTAGGAATTGGTTTCACAAGATACACATGAACACACAATCCAATCATGTGAAACAACTATGTACAATGGCCCTATATGGTAAAGACATCCTACCCCAGTCACATTAACACAAACATCAACAGTTGTTAAGAGACGGTAGCCAAATCATTCCCTACACCTACTAGATCAAACCCATATGCCAATGACCCTTAGAACTGATCCCAATTCACCAAAAAACAAAACCTAGAATAATATTTATCTAGGATATAGTGAAAAAGGCTTATAAATCATTTGACATACCCAATGAGACCCCACTCCAACAGTAGATCTATGTCCATTTGAAAAAATTATTTCAACTCTCTAGATCTTTTCACCTGGACATTGAAAAATGATAATTCCTCATTAGTGAATATTATAATTCATAGATTTTAGCACGAAAACCAATATCAATGATTATATCCAAGAATAAAACAGAGGATATAAGAAAAAAAATTAATAATAGAGGAAAAAGATACTCTTAACTTGAGTCCACATAATCCAAAACCTTGAGATCCACTAAAATTCAAATTTAGAGGGAGTGTAAATGCTAATAAAAACCACCATAGTCCCTAAGAAAGAGAGTCCCTAGTATAAGGGGAAGAATGAAGGGTTTTGGGGAATTTTTGAGTTAAAAAAATATTTTTAACTAATTATATGGTTTCACATAGTTTGGTCACATGGTTTACCAAACTGATCACCGACTGTGTGAGGCTCACAACCTCTTCTAGTCACCCCCATGGTTTGGAAGCATAGTTTGGTAAACCCTAACCAACCATAATATTTACTCTATGTGATTCGCACAATTGTTTAAAGAATTTATAAATTTTAGCTCTAACTATGAAATATCTATTGTCCCTGTTTAACAAGATACATGACTTATTAGGGAGAAATTGATTGTTTTCCAAAATCTAGCTCAAACCCTACACCCCTTAAAATATCTTAAAGTCTACTAAAACCATCTGGAAGTCACCTAATACTTCAAAAAAGAAAATTGTATATTAAAAACACTTAAATAAGGGGGAAAATGTCATCTTATACTTAATAAAATCTAGTATGTTACAATCTCACCCTCTAAGGAATTCTCATTATCAAGAAGTATCTCTAGAGTTTTATTACAATGATTAGGACATTGGGACCACACATTGGATTATTATTCCCATATATCCTCTTGGATATGATTATGATGACATAAAACACAAAAAACAATGTAGCATATTCCCCTAAAACTCTTTTTTACTCTAATACATTAACCATATTAGATGTTCCAAGAACAATGCATCTAGTTCAAATTGAAGGTCCTTGTTGTTAATCACATGATCATGACCAGGATTTTACCACCAAATATTAGATAAATAGAAGACATTATCCATACCTTGAAGCTATGGTGGGAGGTCCATTTGGTAGACAACTATTTTATATTCTTGTTTGTCTCAAATGGTCGAAAAAAATGATCCACTAGCTTTTATTAACATTATAAATGACTATTCCCCAACTGAGGTGATACCCATAAGAAATACCAATCACCCATAGTGAACTAAAATGTTTGTATACTATGGATGAAATGAAATAAATGTCCAATATGGGTGGTAACTGATAAATTCTTAATAAACTTCACCCATTTAGGGTTCTCCTTCACCATACTTTCCCCAATAAAGATTCTTATCCTGATTAGTGCCAACACATTGGTGAGTGAAACGAGTGTCCATAAAGAACCTCAAAAGATTACATATGAATTGAATTATGAAAACTATTATTATATATGAACTATATTAATGAAACATGATCATCCCATGCTCCACTAAAATCAATAATTCATGCCCGAAGCATATCCTCTCAGATATGGATCATCCTCTCTAACTTACCATTGGTCTGTGGATGATATTTCATACTCAGATTTAACAAAGACACCATATCCTTCTCCAAGATTCAGAAAAACCATGTTATAAAATTCATGCATTAGTCTAAAATAATTATGCTTGGAACTCTATGCAGTCATATAACCTCTTATATGTAATATTTTCCCAACTTATCTGTTTAGTGAATCTCTATGATCGAAATGAATTGTGTCAATTTTTTCATCTGATCAACTATCACCCATACAACATATCGACATCCCAAGGTTCAAGAAAAACCTATATCAAAATCCATCAAAATATAATCCCACTTTCACATAGGAATGAAATGTGCACCAAGAAATCATCCTTGTTGTTGATGCTCATCCTTGATCTTCTATTTGGTCAGGAAATGTGAGACAATGCGCAGAACATACCTCTTCATCATCAACCACCAGAATCATCACCTGATATCTCACTACATCGTCAATGACCTTGGGTTCACTATCCATATATTTTCATAGATTCCCTTATCATATATTCCATAATAGTATTAGGAATCACTACTCTTCCCTTAACATAGATCATGTTTTCACTATCCATTGAAAATCTTAGAATTGGGTCACTTCCCGCCAACAACTCCCATATCACTAACCATTTAGGGTCCGACTCTTGTCTAGTATATCCTTGGTCAAATAATATAAATTTTATTACTAAAAGATTATAATTAATTACCCCTTTTACATCATATTCATCCACCAACCACTGACTCAATAAGCTCATCAACCTCAATTCCTACATTGTAGGTCACTCTCTAAGATTTTACATTTTATTGTAGATAGAATATACAAAAAAATTAGAATTCCCCATAGAATCAGCCATTTAAAAATCAAATTTCTATAGATACTTCACCCAAAAAATCTTCTGGATATTCATTTCCCAATGAGAGAATATGCATCATAAGCACTTATGGATTTTGTATATGAAATATCTCTTACTGAAGAGATAATGGTGCCAACACCTCAGAGTATGGACCAAAAAATCTAAATTTAAGTCATGCATCAAGTAGTTCTATTTATTGGTTCATAGATGATGCGAACCATAATCCATCACTTAATACCTATGTATCATAAAATATAAAAAATAAACACTTAAGGAATCATAAGAAACTGCATATCCAATCCCATGATCAGGTAAGATTATAAACAGATCTATTTTAAATAACCTATTTCACTCCATGAATGCTTCTTCACACTGATGTATCCAATAAAAATTCCCCCACCTCTTGGTAAGTCCTATCATTATAAATACCAAATGAGATAATACCTAAATTAACTATCTATAAAACCCATCTAAACTAATAAAACTCCTGATCTTAGAAACATTTCTATCTTGTTCCCACGAAATCCTTACTTCCATATTCTCTCTGTCTATATACTTTCAACCTGTAGTGATTACATGCCTATGAAAATATATCCCCTAAATCAAAAAGTGAGAGTTCAAAATACTAGTATAACACTTATGTGATATATGTGTACTAAACACAGTATCCATGTGTCTAACAAGGATTTACTAGGTTTTTGAGTATATGAGGATATCATAAACAAACGCCACAATAAAAGAGTCCTGATATAGATGAATGTTCATATTCATGATATCCATGAACACCAATGGTGAATTTTTTAAACAAAAATTTATGTAAATGTATTCATAAAATCAATATCTTCCCTTCAACACTGTCTTTGGAATATCATCTTCTCTAACCCAATGTTGGTGGTAAGATGATCATAGGTCAATCCTGGAAAACCATAGGACTTCCTAAAACTGATAAAACAAGTCATTAATCCTCATTAATAATATCTATTAATCATGATATCCTAATTAATTTTTCTATATTCAATAAAAAAATGAAAATAACATCCTTAATCTTTGTAAATATCACTGAAGCACCCTAGTGGGATGTGTTTGATCAGAAAAATCCATTCACCTTTAAATCCTTGAGTTTCACCTTAAGTTTCATAAACTCATCTGATTCCATATGATATAGAGTAATCGATATATGTTTCACCCCATACATGAATTAAATGTCTAAATATATTCCATAATTTGGTGTAATCCTAAAAAATTAACCAGTTAAGACATCTTGATACAGGTCTAATAGAAGAGGAGAAGAGGAAGAAGGTATTTTTAGATCTTCCACAAGCACCATGCTTTCTACCTACACTTTAATAACTCCTAAATAACTTAAGTCCTAACTTGTTTTAATTAATCCAACATTCATTTCACTAGTCCAAATAAACTTCTCCCATTTATGTGTAAAATATGATAATAATCTATTGTTGCAGTCAATGTGCACTTAATAATTGGTAAACTAGTCTATACTAAATATCACATAAAAAATACTCATCATGGGAATCAATAAATTTCATAGATTTCTGTATCTATCAAATACTATGTAATAGTTTTATCATTTATATTTATGATCCAATTTCATTGCCAAGGGTGTGTTATGTGATAAAAAATCATAATATAACATGACTAAAAAATAATATTTATTAACAACCCGAGGAGATATAAACTAATGAGAATATCCCATATCAAACAAGGTAGAAGATAACATAGATATGATCAAGAATTTACCTTAGATAGTGTATGTTCCATCTCCAATATTTTTTGGGAACTAATACACTATATAATATATAACTTCCTCATCTCTCTGGCCATGTTCCTAAAGTGCATGATAGGAATGTGTCACTATAGTTTGCAAAGCCAGAATCGGCTTCTAGGGACCTCGACATGCCCCAAATCACATCATATTGGAATCCAAATGTTTTGGATTATAATAAAAGCAAAATTGATGACTTATATTTCTACATTTGTGATAATCCTTCATTAGATTTCCATAAGATCTTCAAAAATTACCACTCTTCGCATAATTAATGAATCTTGGAGAATTACCTTACATAATGGGAATAAATGATCCCTTTCTCCTCTCCATGTATCTAGTGAAAATGTGGTATGTATCCTATTATTTACTCTTCCAACTACCAGAATATTATCCCAAAAAATAACTATAAAACCCCCCATCAGTCCAAAGAGGGATGAAAGATGTTCTATATATTTTCCCTCCACTAAACCCATGTCGATCATTAGGGACCAACGTAATAGTTCAAGATATTTCATTAGGCTAAAAATATTCACGTAGAACTTCAGCTCAAGATAATGGAAAATATTATTTTTTTTGGGCATTCTACACCTCATCATCATCTAATAAAGTAGTTAAGAAAATAATTTCTATGAAATGAGAAGAGTAAGAAGAAATAACCATCGATCCCTACTAAATCTCCACAAATTTCTAAGCATGATTTACCATTAGTATATCCATAAAGAGCTCCTCAAAGAAAATATATTTGACGTTATCCCAAGTAAAACCATTAATTCTTACCTCCTTGTTCATAACACCCCACCACTTCATGGAAATTCTATGAATCTTGAAAGGTCTAGATTTACTCATTAATCCTTTTAGGTCTCTACTATATCGATGTCCCCTTAATGATATCAATAAAATCATGAGAATCCTTTAGAACTCTAGTTTCCTTGAAGGTAGAGGGATACTAAATATGGATGCATCACATATAATCACCCATCATCATGGAAACTCATTCTCCTTGAATAATAACTATACGAAGGACTCAAGGTTGTATTGTCTCCACTGCCTAAACCAGATGACTAGGTGTAAGATCATTATCAACTATATTTTTATTCCCATATCATGGTGGAATAATAACATCCTCCCTAGTGGGATCGTTATGAACTACTTTAGACATCTTGTAGGAGGGACTCTATTTAATTCAAAATAAATGATTAGAATGTCTAAAATAGACTAATTATTACATCATCTCAAGTATTTTATATAATAACATAAGGGGTTAATATAGGCAGACCATCCTAGGTGGCTACCCACAATGACCTAGAATAATCCTCATAGAAATGCCTAAGGGTAAATACTTTTTCTATGTAACTTTATGTTATTCACACTCATATATATAAAAACATACATGCTCAAGTTGAAATAATCTAAATGTGAACACAGTATATCACATAGTCATATAAAAAAACCACAACAAATAAAATGTACTAATACACATAGAAATCTTCATAAACATATAAAGTGTGTTCTTACATTACTAGTCATGAGGCATAAATTCCCCCAAATACCACAAACTATAACAACACTTATGCTCATGATTAACATGAAACCATCAATCTGCAATAGTAACATTAGTCATATCACTAGTAATTCAGAGGTCAATTCCACCTAAGATGGCTTGGAAAACATGAAACTAACCTATTGGTCTCACCCAGATTTATCCAAATTTTTAGGGTTAAGTGGTCAAATATAGAGTAGCTTGGGTTGTTGATTCCTTAGATACCTAAAAAACCTATAGACACACGCATTCTATTGACTGATTTTGGATATTAAGTCACCAAATTTGGGTTGATTTTATATAGTATTAAGCAAAAACTATGAGACTTAATTGAAATCAAATTATGAGAAGGGTTGATCCTAGGTTATTACAGGGGGTGGATTGGACGAAATTCTTTTTAATGATTTCAATTTCTTATATTCGAGATGGGTTTATTCAAGAAGATCAAACCACTTCATCACTTACTGGTTTTATACCAACACACCAAAATACTAATCACCTATACACTTGGAGGATCAAATTTAAGATAACTCCTAGGTAAAGGTTCGTATTAGCACTTGAAATATGTGGCCTTAAAATTCAACAAGGATGAAGAAGATTTAAAATCATCAAAGAAAAATCTCAATTAAAAGAAGTGATTAGACATTAATGGGGTGATAAATAACATCCAATCCATACCCTTACTACTCCATTGGATCAACCCATAATTGGGTTATCCCTCCATTGACGTTGTGGTTTCAATGGAAGCTGTAAGTGGACTCTTGAGGGTGGGAATGGAGAAGTAAAAAAGAAAACAATGAAATAACGATCACTCCACTGTTGTGCGATAATTTCACAATGTTTGGTGTGAATAAATTCACACATTTCTCCAATGGTATCAATGTTATATGAATAAGAACATAATAATAGGATAAGAATAACTTTTATTAAAAAACTAAGATGAATTATAACAACTTACATATGAAAGAAAAATGCGAGACAACAAACATTCCACATAAAATTACAATGAAAGAAAGCACCAAATATGATTAAATACTCAAACACCACTTCATTAAATTGGAATTTTTAGAGACTTGGGTCGATCATACAATAGTGAAAGTCATACCACTTGAGTATGGAAAGCTTAGGGTGGTGGAAAGATTGTGGAGTTTTGACTTTTCCACTCTTGACCCAAGGTGGCAGCCATCTTGCATTAACCAAAGAGAAGATCCTAAATGATCTTCCAGATGGCCGAATTATAGTGGGCCATAGAAGAATAAAATGTATCTTAGGATTAACCCTAACCATATATAATGTTTTAGCCCAAACGAGAATATGGTTTACGAGATATGTGTCAAATAGTGGGCTGTTTTTCTGGGACGCAGAATCTATCCCAGAATTTTATCTCCAACTTGGGCTACATGGAACTCCCTCAAACAATACGAATTAGATATTTCCACTATTGGAAGAAATTTTACACATGATTTCCTATATCTTTAGTTCAATTTCCATAATTATAGTGCTTGAATATTTGATTCTGCATTAGTTTTATTGGGCTGTTGTCCAGTTCAATTCACCGAGAATGTTGTTTGTTCAAGGCCAACTTTGGTGGTCTTCTAATATGGATCTTCAAGTACTCCAAAAGTATAAATTGTTCCAAATGTAATGAGAAACCTGATAATTAAATATGAAACTAAAATCAAGATCATTGGGTACTTTAAATTATGTTAAAAAATGTACCATGTAATACTACATTTTAAGAAAGAATTACAATCATAATGTGAAATGAATATCAAATTGTAAAATGAACTGAAATGGTGTTTATAAATATTGAAGAACAAGAATATTATATATATTAAAAATGAATATTAGCCTCATTCAGTGGATAATCACCCCCAACTTGATTTTTTCTTGTCCTGAGAAAAATATATCTCAATAATATGAAAATTGAATTCCCTTTTCCAAAAACTTTTAATACACAAAGATCACCAAGAACCCTTATAACAAAAAATCATGAAACCCAACAGAATATTTTAATTCAAGATAGTTTCATATGCATATACCAAGCCCAATTCCATTCCGTTGTTCAAATTCTTCTCTATATTTCGTTCAATATAAATTAAGCATGAAGATGTGTTGTGTATCACAATAGACATGAGGGTTCATTTTTATTCAAGGAAAAAAATGATGGAAGCACTAGGTGGAATAAAATTTAAATATTAAGATGAGTATTAATTTTTTTATTATATATATACATATTTTTCTTTTTTAAAATATTTCAATGGAAATTGAAATTGAACTCAATTGAGTCAACCCTTGTAGCAAGACTTTGTCAATGACTCTCAGGCTCGAAGATCTTAGGGAACCAAGTGAATCCCATATACTAGGGCATCATCTTGAGTTGACTCAGCAAAATATAGAGTAAAATTACCACAAATAGAGACAAAATTAGTAACTTTGGGACAAACAACTATGGAGTCACGATCCCCAAGTGGCGAAAGCCAAACATTAGGTCATTTCATTTCTCTAGGTGCACATTTAATGTTTTTTTATTTTTTTAAAACTCATATTAAAAATAAAATGATCACCAAACCTATTCTATTTATTTGGGGGACCCCATAAACTCAAACTAATACCCCACTGTCCAAAGGATGTGAGTTGTGATTCTTTTTTTTTATTTGGATGAAAATATAAACAATAAAATATCACAATAGATAACCATACATTCCAAAATCTATGATCATGAAATATACAATGATTTAATTCATAATCAGGGCATGCTAAATTATTTTATATTCAATTTAAATGTGTGCAATAGGTATTATCATGTTTAAGGTTAAATGAACTTTTCCTTCTATTAAGGCACACTAATTTATTTATATCATTTTTTTTCACACAAAAGATTTTTTTTCATCTTCTCCCCAACTTCAAATAACATTTTCCATATGTGTGAAGAAAATAAAATTTATAAGGGGGTAGAGGTAGAATAGAATATTTATAAAAGAAATTTAAATAAATAAACAAGAAACAATGTCACCTGGTTTTTGAAGTTGAAGTTCATGATGCTCCTGATTAATCCTTTGATCTCCATGGTACTCAATCACAAACTAAATTAGAAACCATGGAAACCCTGAGGGGATCCCTTAATTAAAAACATGAAAAGATACAAAAACATACCTATTTATTTTAGCATACCAAAGAGTGAAACAAGTATCACATAGAATACATATATATATGAGTAAAATATTAGTATATATAAAAACAATATAGAAGAAGGAAGCACTATAAGTCGTAGGTCAACAGAAATCACGCACCCTTGTCTCCCTTTAGTCCCAAGTTTGAGTCACTGTGGCTTCACCGATTGTGAAGGGGTTTTCCCCATGGCCTATGGCATATCTTTTTTTTAATAATTATTTTCTTGTATTTTTATTTTAACCTACAAACACATAAAAATAAAAATAAACAGATGATAAATTTTCTTCTTTTTAAATTTATGGGTAAGGTATTACTCAAGGATCATACCATGTGACATGGATGAATATGGTTCTCTCCTTTCATATCCATCCATACTAATAATATAATAACATGTCAATAGTTTATGGTACTGTCATATTTAGAGTAAAATATATATATTTTTTAATATAAAATTTATTTATTAATCCTATTTGAAAAATAAATATGATGCACAAAGATTATAAACATGAAAACCATGGGTTTCCTCCGACAAAACACTTTTGTTTAAGGTTGTTAGCCCAACAAGGATCCTAAATCTATCAATTTTTTCCTGGTTTATAGGTTGGCTCAGTTAACTCAACCTCTGTTTCATGTTTATCGAATGATTCAATGAATGGTTTTAACCCATGACCATTGACCTTGAAAATGTGACCATTATGGGATCTTGAATCTCTACTACCCTATGGGGGTTCACATGATGCATTATGAATGGAATTGACCATCTAGACCTTAACTTTCCTGAGTGTAAATAAAGTTTTGATCTATAAAAGAGCAAGGATTTTCCTTGATCAAAATGTTTAGCTTTGACATTCCCAGATTTGTAGGCTTGAACCATTTCTTTATTTATCCTTGAATTTTTATAAGCCTCCATCCTACGTTCGACACATTTATTAAGATCTAATTTTCTATTTGCTTCATCCATGGAAATGTCACAATTCATTTTTTTGATTACCCAAAATTCCTCATTCTCAATTTCAATAGGTAAATGGAATTATTTTCCATAAAACAACCTATATGGTGACATTCCTAGGATGGTTTTTAATTCTTTACAATATTCCCAAAGAGTGTCTAAGAGTTTCTCGGACCAAAATTTCCTTGAGGGATTAACCATTTTCTCAAGAATTTGCTTAATCTCTATATTTTCTAACTCAGCTTGACCATTGGTTTGAGGATGGTATGTAGTGGAAACTTTATAAGAAATATCATAGTTAGAAATGAGGCCAGTGAATGGGTGGTTTCAGAAATGGGTTCCTTGATCATTGATTATAGCCCTAATAATTTTAAATCAAAAAATATGTACTCTTTCCAAAATCGGATCACAACATGATGGTCATTGGACTTGGTGGGAATGGCCTCAACCCATTTAGACACATAATAAATATCTCATAAGATGTATAGGTATACCCATGAATTTCATAAGGGTCCCATGAAATCAATTCCCAAACAATCAAAGATTTCAACGGCCAAAATGGTAGTGAGGGGAATTTTATTCCTTTTGGTAATGGATCCTAATTTCTAACACTGATGAAAATTGTTGCAGAATTGGATGGAATCCATAGTGAGGTTAGAACAGTAGAAACCACTTTCAGGGACCTTTTCACTGGTTTTATTTGTATAAAAGGGGCCTCCACATGCCTCTCTATGACAAAATTTTAGAATGGACTCGTGCTCGAACTCAAGAACACTTCTCCTAATGATTTGATCAGGAAAAAAAA